>JAZDUH010000098.1:36887500-38095000 GCA_036419115.1 Scarus forsteni
GTCAGCGGTAAGAAAACACCAAACAAACATGTAAAGTTAGTTCGTACTCACAGCCGATTGATGTTGATCGGGGTATAGGTAGTTCCTCTGACATTCTCCACATAGCTGTCAAATCTCCCGTTTTGGCCATGAAACTACTGTATTTTCCGTATTTTATCCTCTTTCCCGCCGTCCTCCTGTATCAGTATCCTCCCGTAAATCTCCCGTGTGATGATATGATAATAAAAACATTCCCCTGCCTCTCCAAACTGAGCTTTGTCTCTAGCCTGAATGGGGTGGTAATGCTCCAAAATGATGGATGCCAACCGCTGTAAAACCGAAGAAGAAGAAAAAGCCTCGCGAGAACGTCCACCTGCAGTAGCCTGGGTGGCAGCTATCGCGAGATTAGAGCAGTAGAACAAACTTAGAAAAACAAAGAGTTCTTTTTAGATTTCTTGTACATCGGTCTTAAAATGTGAGGGATACTGGAGCTTGGTTGGGGTTGTGGGACAGCTCACAGCGGGCTTCCCTTATTTTCAAAGACAAAACTTGAAAGGTAAGCATTCTCTGGCGGATTCTGATATGTATGAGCTCGGCTACGCGCACCGAGTCTGTGCACACCGGGAAAATGCACACACAGTAGGCAGGCAGTATGGCGATGGGATTTGATTGGTTTAAAAACAGGTGTCCCGGCATGATTATTGGTTTGGGTTTTCCCTGTTTTACTCCTGCTGTAGATAGCGGATATTTTTCGCTCTGTTTTAAGAACACATTACGAGTTGATTACCATCGGGTCATAAAGACCATTTTAACCAGTATTACAAAAAGTGTATCTAAATCAAATCGCCAACCCCAGCTTTAAGACACTGAAGTCCTGTTTTCTCCAAACTTTGTGCAATTGTCAACTCTGACTTAAAGATGATCTGAGTCTTGGAGGTCATACTGTAGCTCTAAGGTCAAGATCATTAGGCTGTCTTTGTATCTCTTGCTTGCTGTATCCAAACTTTGCACCAATGTCCTATCTGACTAAAGAAACAAGTTTTTAGATTTTAAAGGCTATAGATGGAAGGGAAGGTGATATTTTTCCCCTGCTTGTTCCCTGTTTATGAATGTGTAATCATAATATTCTTCAAACTTTGTACAAATGGCAACCCTTGATGAGCTATATACCAGACAATTAGTCATCTCATTAGTGGCTCAAGTCCACTGGAGTCGCAATTCAACTCGGACTCAGGAGGTAAAAACTCAAGACTCGACTCGGACTCAGAAGAAAATGTCTCTAGACTTGACCTGACTTGAGACAACATGATTTGGAAATATGAAGGCTTAATATGAAGAGCCAGACAGGAGATATACACCACTCTTTCCTTTTAGGTTCACTTTATTAATGCTCCGTTCACAGTACACTTGTTCATCACCTATTATTGTCCCCCACACAAAACAGTGCTAAACACATCATTCCTATAACACACCCACTTCTGCTACAGTGATGATCAGTGGGCAGTTTGTGTGAGTTTCAAATTGGCAACCCCTATGTCTTCTGTGCCCAAAGTTATTTTCTTTGCATAAAAAGAATTTCAATCAGATGGAAAATGAAGTAACGTCAAGTGCACAACCTGAAGCACTTCAATAAATGACAAAGAGGGCACAACATAAAACTTTATCTGCCACCTGAGGACACATGAGGCCAAGTAAGGGAAACCTGCAAACGTTAGCCAGGTAGTTAACGTTCCTGTAATAGGTCAATATGGCAGGAACGTTAGCCAGACCTGTAGTCAATATGAAGCTAGCAAAGCTAACATTAGTAAAGAGGGTGTACGTGTGCTGTATGTGTAGGAAGATTAGGTTTCCCTCTTCAAGATAAAAATCTGAGTGCTTTTTGGGAGGACTGGGGAACAATGGTGAGGGACTCGACCAGTCATAACTTGTGACTCGACTCGACTTGACTTACCCACAACAAAAAGAACTTGGGACTTGCTTGAGACTCCGATCAAATGACTCGAGACTTGCTTAGGACTCGGATCAAAGGGACTTGGGCAATTGTCTACTATTTACACTTTAAAGAATCTACACATCTGAAAATCTGTATGTACAAACAGCTTTTGAAAGCAACACCTCAAAAACTTTTTTTTTAACCTTGAACACATCTCAGTCTAGATTCAAGAATAAACTAGTTTGATTATGGAGGTCAGGGATCAAGATTCAAGGTCATAGAGTCTTGCGATATTCTTTTGCTTATTCACATGAAATTTGTGTAAGTTACTTAAACACTTTTACATCCTTTGCATGTCATAATTGACCACTCTGATTTTGGAACATTTTGTAGGTCAAGGTCAAAGGCCAGAAGAAAGTAGTTTGAATTATCATCCTTTGCTTGTGAATGCATTCTGGTGAATGTAGTTTCCCCAGAATGCTCTGAGGGATGTTTTAAATTTTGCTAAAATGTCTACTTGGACCCAAAAATGATCATGTTAAATTTTGAAAGTCAGGTCAAGATCACGTGGTCCTTTGTTCGTCTTTTTCTTGTGATTGCAGTATCCTAAGAAATTTTTTGAGATGTATGGTATTTTTTCTGCTCCATATTCACAGGATTGACATCATGTAACTGTTTTTTATCAACAATGATCGGCTTTGCTCCCCTTGGCTCCACTTGGCTTTTTTTTCTCTTTTCAAACTTCACTTTGCTTCCCTGCAATCTAAACAAAGTCGGACTATAGAAAATAGATGTGAGACATCTGGCTTTGTGGCTGCACATGTTGAAAACTGGCGTAGGGTAACTACCCCTTGAGAAAAACACTCCGTCTGCCAGCTTTTGTGTGTGATTTCTGCTACTTTATTGAGTTAATACACCCAAAGCTTATTATCATCATGAATGTAAATTATATTGCAATCCCAATAACGTTTATCACCAAGCTGTACTAGCTTTGGATTGAAAGGAGTCAGTTGCAGCGGTTCTGGCATCTTATTAGGATCCCTCCAGGTTGCCTTCTTGCTGAGGTGTTCCAAGCATGCCCAACTGGGAGGAAACCCCAGAACCCAGCAGGAGGAATTATACATCCCATCTAGCTTGGGAATGCCTTGGAATCCTCTAGGAGGAACTTGAAATTGTGGCAAGGAGGAGGGAAGTCTGGGCTTGACGTACTTGGCCTGCTGACCTCGCAACCCAGCCAAGGATAAAGTGTTGAAGATGGATGGATAGATGATGTACTTGCTTGTAACTTGATATCTGAAGAATTTCTCAGGAGAATCATGTCAAACTATACACAAGTACACTCTTACTTGAGAATGAACAATTTACATTTAACAGAGCTTAGGGCAAGATCATTTGGTTTCATCTGTATCCCTTCCTCATAAGATCCTCCTTTCTTCTTTTTTCACTTTATTTTTCTGCCATGCAAATACTTCGTGGAAACAGAATCATCAGTCAGTTATTCTGGTTATTTATTGCTATCATGTCAGTATCTTTGGCTTGTGTTCCCCTTTAGATAAGAGGTTTGTCTGTTTTGTTTTCACTGCTCTAGTTTGTAGTTAGCAGTGGGCAGCATCTCCCACCGCCCCGCTAATTGAGGCTAAGAGGTTTATCTGGAGTGAGGCTTTCAGGTCCCGGTCAGCCCCCCTATCTGACCACTACTGAGAGCCTTTTCCAAAGAGAGAGTCTGTGGCTGGTTGCTGTCTTTCACCGTGTATCCTCCACAAGGCCAACCCTTTTTGTCTTAACTGCCCTCCTCCAGGTCTTGCTTTGACCAAGAGGGTCATTTATTATCTTTTGTGACCTCCTCCTGTGAGGGGGGCAGAGGTTATTTTTCTCTTTTTTCTCTGGCTCATGTTTCTTCTGTCTGTCACTAATGTAAATACGCATGGGCATCCATCACGCATGAGGCACGGCAGCTTAGTCCTCCTGCACACTCAGAGTCACAGAGCTCTCTCAGGACACTCGGCTAATTTATCTCCAGGGCAGGCCAGGAGGAAGACAGACGAAGGCACATTTGGAGGTGTTATTTTTACATTAGACCTTAAAGCAAAAGGAGGCCACCTTATCAGAGTCATTGCTGCACATATTTGTGTCTATGTGACCCTTACTCTTGCTATTAAACACATGCAGTGATGGATAAAAATAGCTCTCTCTGTGGAGTGATACTCTACTATGGACCGCAAAGAATGTAACTTGCTCACATCCACACACAAACGCTCACTAGGGTTTGGAAATACAGACAGTAAAATCATATCTCAATATGTTTAGAGGAATGCATGACTGAGTAGAAACCTTTTTTATTTCTCTAAAGATCAAGCTGATCTGTGGGCGTCGCCATTGTTAGTGACCGCCATTTCTGCTGTGGAACAGCATGTGTACTACTATCTGCTTTCTGAGACAACGGCAGAGATGTTTGAAATCAAAACATTACAGAACCACAAGAGTACTGTAAACATAGAGCTACAACTTATAGATTTTATATTTATGACAATCTGCTTATGTCTTTTGTTTCATTTCACACAGTAAGTAACCAGTAACTTCTGTAATTTCTAAGTTAGCCATAGCCTTTAACTCTGATTAGCAGCTCACAGCCACATTTCCTCCACACGAAACACCAACACAAAACTCTGCATTTTAATGACCTATGTTGCTCACCCATTGATAGTTTTCATCTTCATAAGCTGATGAATTCAGCTGCAACCGTTGTTCCCCTGAACTTTAACATCCAGCTTTGAACAATGGGTCCTCTGGTTCAGTAATATGCAAGTGCTGTCCTTCCTTTGTTGGTAGTGTACTGCTGTCCTTTTGTTGTTTATCCCTCCATCAGCTGTCCCTCTTCACTGCTGTGAGCCTGGATAGCCTTGAGCATGCTAACCAGCTCCAACTCCATGTTTATCTCATGAATATTCAGTTGGCCATGTGCTGCTCACTACCTGACATTTACACAAAGACAGTTGAGAGGACTTTTTTTTTTTTTTTTTTTTTTACGTTGATAAAACAAAAAAATCTTTTGATTTTTGTTGATTCTCCTGACCACTCTCATTCAGACGTATGCTGGCTACAGGACTTTTACCGTCTCGGTAATGGCGGCTCATCAACTTCTGGTGTTTCTCAGAATTGATTGATATAGAAATAAAAAGAGTAGTCACCAACAATGTTTAAAACTTCAATATAACTCAATTAAAATGTTAATGTTATGATACCTGAATTGATACATGGAAACCTGAAACCATAGAAAAAAACAAACACTGCCTAAATACTAAATACATCCCAATGATAACTGTAAACATCAGCGGGGGAGGGGGGGGGGGGGGGGGTCTCTATATTTTCAACCCTATGTCTTCACCTGGAGTATCTACACTAAGGCTATTAAGGACAAAAAACATCCACTATGAAAGATAATCACTAACTGTTTTAAATTATTATTGACTCACCTTTCGGATTTAGTCTTTATTACAGTTACTACAGTATTGGCCTTAATACATTTTTATTTTTAAGCAGTCTCTAATGAAAAAATGTATTGCAGCTGTAAGACTTATCCCAAAACAAAGAGAAACAGAACATTATTCTCAGCACAATGCTCCCCCTCTGTGTGGGTAGGCGCCCTCTAGTGGGTTGCAGAAGTATCGCTGGTGGGGTTTGAGAAATCATTTCCAATGACTTAAACCATTAGCCTTCATTAAACCACATGTCATATGGTTATAAAATAAATGATACTAGTTTTCATATCCTAGAAGAACCAAAAAGCAACCAAAACTACTGATATGTTTGTCTTTAGTATGCTTGTTTGTTGATGTTTGTCTTTAGAACCAGCATCACTGTATAGCTGGCATGGAATTAACATAATCATTAAACATTATATTCTTCTGATTTCTCTTTGACTTTATAGTTTTTTTGCTTTTAAACACATGAAAGGTCCTAGGAAATAATTTGCAGAGTCACAGAATAATTTCAAAACAAGAATTTGAAATAGCAGCTAGGCTCAGCATCCATGCTCAAGTCTGTTTATGAAAGAAATGAGATGGTTTATTTTAATACACAGATACATTTTAGGTCTCAAGATGGGCCAAGGTGTACTTAAAGGGGGCATATCATGCTTGTTTTTCCTTTTCACTATACCAGGCTAGGATGCCTGTAAAGCATTTCTGCCCTCAGTACAAGTCATTTAGTTCCTTCATTGCCCCACAATAACGTTCTCAAAATCCTCATTTTAAGCCACTATCAAGCTCTCGTTGAAACACGAGGATCTGAGGATGACCTAAAGTTCCCTTGCAACGTCACAGCCCTTTGTGCTCTGATTGGTCAGTTCTATCGGGGGTAGAGCCAGCTTGTCCTTCTTCTTCTACTGTATTTTCCGGCAGGCTCAAAGCAGCGACCGCGTATTGAGTCCCCCTACAGGCCTGCAGGTAATGAGGGAGTGTGAGCTAGGGGTCTATATACTGCTGCTGGACGAATGTGTTCCTCGGTGACGGTTTTGTGGCTAACGGACATCACAGAGGAGGAAGTGTTTTATCAGATTACTCCAATAAAAAGAAAGGTACCTCGTGTCGTCACGACGATTTAAATCTCGCGGACATCTCGCAATGACCTATTTTCAGAGGCATCAAATCTCGTTCTAGGATATCAGAAAAAATACAATATCTCATTTTTTGAAAATTAAGGGGGTGTAAGGTCTTGTTTTCAAATGTATTATATTATATGTAAGTATTAAATCATGCATCAGCATGATATGTCTCCTTTTTCTCTAATATTTTTATTACCATCTTTTGAGGTAGATATAGTTATAGTCACAACAAGAAACAAACATTTTGTCCATCCTTTTTAAGACTCAATAGAAAGGCTGTGATTGCTGCATATATCCCTACAATATCAAAATGATTGCCAACTATGAGTAAGAAAATGGCCCCTTTTGGACAAACTGTTCATAACGATACTTAAATCAGAGAGTAAATCAGAAGGGGAGACAGAGCTATCTAAATTCTTAAGCACGAAAGAAGCTTATGGAAAATGACATCTTAATGCAATTTAGACAGTGAGCTTCCACAATAACATCAAATAACTTAATATTGGCTGTTAAGTACTTCTATTTTATTTTTGTGGTATTAAGAAGTTATCAACACCAGTACGATCCATGTAATGTTGAAATGTATCTTGAATTAAATATAATGAAATAAACTAGAGTGGAAGATTATTCCCTTTATTGGATTTAACACTCTTAGTAGATTACTTTTGATCAATAATCTTATTGCAGTTAATGGTTCTTACTTGCTGCACTCTATGTATAAGTATTGCAACTATCATTTAAGCATTATTAAGCAGCATAAACAATTTCGTCTAAATACTCTGTATTTAGTTATTTAACTGTATTCAGACTTTAAAACTTGATATATTACCCAGTCCTAACAGGCACCTGCACATGTGGTCAGGTTGTAGTGGAATGTCTTTTTTTTGTTGCTAACTGCTGTTATATAGAATTTTCTGTGGGGAAAAAGCAGATGATTCAGCTCTGAGCAGATTTAAAAAAAATCTACTTACTTATTTCTGTATCTTTAAACACACTCCCTGACAGTCTCATTTACTGCTGAGATGAGTAATTAGAACAGAGAGACGTTTGTGCAGCTTAAGTTAAATTGCTCTCTTTTTTATCATTATCCTGCTGTCAAAGTCACTGCATATTCAGCCTTTCTTGGAAATGTGTTCTCACAATTTTTATTCAGCTGACTGCAAACTTCATTGCCACAGTCCTTGGGCAAATTGCTAATCAAAGGCAAACACAGCAAGAGCTCTATTAACCACTGTTTTCTTTCTCTCCTCTTCCTCGTCTCCCTCTTCAGACAGTGAGATTGTTCCTCCCGACTGCCTGCGCCCACGCTCCTTCACCACTGTGCGTTCCTCCTCCCTGCGGCGCGAAGCTGACGACTCCCGCCTGTCTGTCAGCCTCTGCGACCTCAACCTTCAGCAGGAGGATGGACGCTCGGCCCACAGTCACGCCCACCGCCACACCCTCCACCTGGCCTCTGCCTCCTCCTCCTCCACCTGCCCCATACCACAGAACTCTCTTAACTCCCAGCAGTCCTCTCTGCTGCCATCCGCTCTGGAAAGTGACCTCCACTTCCACCAGCTGCGGGGCGCCCACATCAAGACTCTGGACGAGCAGACGGTGGCTCGATCTGAGCAAGCTCGGGAGGAGCGCACCCTCGTCTTCACCAACCGGCCCCTGCGCACCGGAGAAACAGTCTTCATCAAGGTCACCAAGTCCAGCCCAGCACGCTCAGGCTCATTGTCCTATGGTGTGACATCATGTGACCCGTCCATGTTACGTCCCAGTGACTTGCCCTACAACCCCGAGGCTCTAGTGGACAGGAAAGAGTTTTGGGCGGTGTGTCGGGTGCCCACGCCACTCCAGAGCAGCGACATCCTAGGCTTCTTGGTCAACCAGGAGGGGGAGGTCATTCTCAGCCACAATGGCACGAACGTGGGCATGCAAGTGTGTGTGGACAACTCCCGCCCGCTCTGGATGTTCTTTGGCCTGCACGGGGCTGTGACACAGCTGAGGATTCTGGGTAAGCAAGCACTACATGATCAAAACCATATAATATGGCTATTGATAGTGATGGAAATCTAAAACCAATTCCAGTTGAGAATCGTTAACAGCTCCATTAAAGAATCGATGGTATTCGTCTTTTTGCTAATCAATTCCCTGATCAATTCCTTCCACTGAGAGGGTTCAAAAGTGTCAGAATTGTGGCTTGATTTTTTACAAAGGGTGCCTATTGCACAACCTCAAGTAAGAAAAAACACCAGCAACTTGCAGATGCAGTTATCTATGCTGTGACGTGTGTGACATTGTTGACACTGAAAATCTACAGGCCAACATTTGCCCACA
Organism: Scarus forsteni; assembly: GCA_036419115.1. Taxonomy (NCBI): domain Eukaryota; kingdom Metazoa; phylum Chordata; class Actinopteri; order Labriformes; family Labridae; genus Scarus; species Scarus forsteni. The sequence goes on from JAZDUH010000098.1 coordinate 36,896,338, forward strand.
CTGAAAATCTGCAGGAATCAATAAGGGAATCATTATAGAATTGGATCGATTAGCAGGATTGTTAATAGCACTGGTATCGATAAAATCTTATCAATTCCCATCCCTAAGTATTGAATATTGTATTGAACAGTAAGTGGTTCCATAATGTAGGCATGATTTAGCGTTTTAATACGCAAGGTTCCTTGTCTCTCATAGTTTATGAGATTTTTGACTTTGTCTTTCACATAAGTGCCTGAAATCAGATCCATGTTGGGCACAAGCAGAAGAGATTGTTATATTCTTTTACCACACATAAAATACATCTGGCATTACAATTACATTGTAACATACAAGTGTGTCTATTTTTGTTTGAACGATTGCAAAAGTGCTAACCATGAGTTAGTAATGTGTTAGAGCATGAGATAAAAGTTGGAGCTTAGAGGTGACAGTGGATCCACCAACCCAACATTACCGTATTACTCTCCCTTAATATGTGTAAACTTAAAAAATATTGAATGTACATTTTTTGAAGCTGAACAACAGTTTCTGCAGGTTATTTCACAGTGTTCCAGGTTCTTATATCTTAAAAATGTTAATGTTTTTATTTATAATTACCTCTGCCAAAGAGGTTGTGTTTTTGTTAGTATTTAACAGTTTTAGATTGTGGACAAGATGATTGAAAAATGTATGACAGATTGTGATGAAATTTGCAGGGGATGTTGGCTATGGCACCACTAAGAAATGATTAGATAGGTAGTGGTGATATAAATCAAGATGTAGATCCAGGATTATTTTAAAGTATCTCTCAAAGGTCCCTTGTCCTGGTGTTATTGATCATTTACATCATGTGTTGGGAATCTATTATGCAGGAATTTGGTAAGGAATCAGATGCAGCTTTTTTCCCTCCCCTATGAAAAACTTAAATTCTAAAGGTGCGTTCACACCGGACGCTACCTGTACTACCTCGGCGATCAGTCTCCATTCAAAGTCAATGTACAGCCGCGATGGGACGGTGCTAACCCTCCCGCAAAGCGACAGCCGGCGACAAGACGACCACTTCACTCGTCGTGCGATGTCAGTTCAAAAAAAGTTGATCTATTCAGGGATGTAGTGTGTGGCTGTGTGGCATCAGCCAATCAGCGGTGTGTGTACGTGTGACGGTGCAGTTATTCATCCGGACTACAGGGCGGATGACTTCCTTCTAGGCAGAACTAATCTCAGTGAGGACATTTGCAGATGGACCTCGGTAAACTCACAGATAATGCTGCTGCATCATCAGCTGCGGAGTTTTGTGTCTGGTAAGTGAGTGAAAAGGATACAGCTGGAATAATGTCCGCTTATACATCCTATTATGTGATATATGATATGATCGCGGTAAAACTCGAGCGGACGTGACGTCACAGACCAACGGCCGACGCCAACGGCCGACGCCAACGGCCGACGCCAACGGCCACCAAACAGGTATTTATGGACGTGCGACGCTACATCTGTGGGCGACGCGACTTTGGTAGCTGGGTCGCTTGCGGTGTGAACGCACCTTAAGAGTGTTTTCAGTGGGCATCATTGTTTAACAAACATTTTAATTTCCCTGTGAACTGAGAGTTTCGTTAAAAAATGAAATTTTCCCCCTTTACCAACTTCTAACAACAATGAAGTAAAGAAAATTATTTTGCAGGAAGTTGGACTGTTAACATTGTGAAAAAGAAAAAATGTTGCACATTTCCAGTAAAACTCTATAGTTTATAAACAACTTTTGACAACATTTTAAGTGAATATTGATCATGGCACAAGGGACCAGTCATTCCACGTCAATGGTCAAATCCAGGAATTTTCCCAACAGTGCAAAGTAGGGAAATTAGACATGTTTTTAACAGTAGTGCTTGACAGTGTTGGAGATGCCTTGGCGGAGATTTGTACTCTGAGCATCTCCAGTTTAGATAGTGTGTCCAGCCTTTTTGGTTAAGAGTAGCTGCCTTTCTTTCATCCTCTGTAGATGTCTCTCTTTTGAAATCAATAAGTTCTTCAAAACTCTAAGTCAGTCATCAGGCAGCTCCATCTTCCACAGTCTTAAGCTGACAAACTGTTTCGCAGCCTAAAATTGACCAGACCATTCAGGATTATTCGTAGTCGACAAGACATTGTACAGGCAACAAAAAAATGGCAGTCCATGACAACAGTAGGACCAAGTTTCATCAGGGCTAGATGAATTAAATACATTTTTTTTCAAATATGGAGTATCTCCTTGAAAAAACTGACCCATGGGATTTTTAATTAAAAAAAAAAAAGATGATTGGGAAAAACTGAGGTTTTGTTCTGGTTGTCCAACATTAATGGAAAAAAAAAATAGAAAATTCAACTGTTCATCTTTTGTGATGCTTTTTAAAGGCTTTAATTCCTCTCTAACAGTGTGTATCGAGTGTCATCGTGATAGTAATTTCAAACCTACTTTTACATTAAAGTTGGTTTGAAATTACAGTTTGACTCGTCTCAAAAAATCTTAAATGGATATATATCTCACCAGAGCAATGGCATGCAGCACATATTTTAATTTTTTATTATCAACACAGGTTTTTTAAACTTTAATAAGGCTGTCTTGCTTCAAACTTGTTTTATGGTTCACCAAAATTCAACGGAGAAAATCAAGTTTTAACATGTTTAATCTACCCCCTGCAAGTCTCCTGAGTGGAGTAATGGGCTCTCTTAGTTCCCTGACAGCATGCTTTGTCTTGTGAATAATCCCACTTGAAGCAGTAATTTATGGTGGAAATAACCATCCTTTTAGCCCAGCGATGCGTCCCGGGTCAGGAACTCACAGATCAGTGTATTGATCTTCATTTGGCCAGGCACACCACTGCTGGGACCTCAGAGCTCCGTGCTTAATTCACTTACTCGGCGGGGTTAAAATCTATTTGTGCTAAGTGTTGATAGCTCTGACAGTATGCCGATGAGGAGGAACCTCATCCCCCCCCACAGTGTGGAAATTACTGCTGTGGCCATGACCAGAACTAAAGGGTCAAGTGTTAGAGAGGGCACTTTAGTACTTTGTTTGTCACAATATTTACAACAGACGTCTGAAGGCAGGAAGTTGCCGTACACGTTCATAGGATTAAGAAATGTGCACACTCTATCTCAAAGCTGGGAAGATGAAAAACAGGAAGTGAAGGAGCAAAGGCAGGAGGTGTGACCTGCACGTAACAGGAACGAGAAGTTATCCCAGCAGGGGCTGCGGGGGACTTTGCCTTACAGTGGTGAGCCGGCACACCTGTGGCCTATTTACCTGCTCTAAATACATATAATGAACGAAGAAAGTGTGAAGGGGTTTATTCCTGACTCAACATATGGCTGTTCCAACATATTGCTGTTCCACCAAGTGCAGGCAGCTGAGGGCAGTGTGTGGATGGTAGAAGATTGTGGTTTGTTTTGTGTTTGCGTCTGCAGGCATCATTATTACATCATTAATATGCTTTCCTATACGTGAAATTACAGATGAATACCTTTAGAGGGCACGCCAGAGAGCTCAGGTTGTATACAACATCCTGTTGTTTGAAAAATGTAAACATGGTGACAACATCACATAAGATTAACTGACAAAATAGACAACAGCAATCAGTGTCATCATTAGATAAGTCTTTACGAATGGACAGAACATAATATCAACCTGACACACCAGACAGACTGTTCAATATATAATTTGCAGGATATATATGTATTTCACTTGGCCATAGAAAGTGTTGGGGAGAACTGAACCAGTCAAACATCTGGCAGCCAAGTAGACAACTGTTCCATCCATCAAATTCATTACCTGCCAATCAGATATTGTAGTAGGCGGCACTACTGCCATAATGTAATGCCCCAGTCACACATTCCCGTTTCTCATAGCGATTGTGTACAACTGTACATGATTAGCAAGGCTGGTGTGATCGCTATGATAAGGGATGAAATGACTGTCTCACCCCTGGACACACCCCTTAAATACACCGTCAGTAGCGCTTCTACAGCGCTTCGGGGGCATTCGTCCCGCTCAAGTTAGGTTAATACAACGACGTGACGAGGATTCCATGAATTTCTATCCTGCTAAAGCTTTTAGGATTGAGCCACGATCAGCCTGATTGAGCTCCATACATACCAAGCTGATACCGTTCACCTTAGGACTGCATTAGGCTTCCACCCCGTGATACTGAGAGCGCCAATTCTCCACGACAGTTTTGAACAGTTCAAAACTGTCAGGACCCTTCCATGTTCCCGCTGTTCTTCCATGACTATACAATGGTGATCCAGACCAAGTAGCGCATGCTTCATCAGGATTATGACAATCATGCACAAATGCCATGAGAAACGGGAATGTGTGACTGGGGCTTAAGATACAGAATATGAGCCACTTTATAGAGCAGACTCACCAAAACATGTCAGATGTGGAGCAAAAAAATCTGCAACTGAAGATGTTACCATCTGTGTTCATCTCTGTAAAGCAGTCACTTCTCACTTTTGTCACATGCTCAGCTTCCACCTTTTCCTGCTTTAAAGGACTGATTGGGCCGTGCCTACTGGTGTCAATCATTTTGGCTTCTGGCTTAGCAAGATAGAACTGATTGATCCTGAGCCAACCAGGATTTAGTAGCTCTCCTGAAAGTGGTCGAGTTTGTTAAGAGTTTCAGGCGATCAATAAGTTCACAGATCCTTGGAAAAAAAGCTGTCTGAACATAAGATGATTTGCAGAATGATAAATTACGGTTACTACTTGAAGCCGCTCTGGTGGATCTGTTGCAGCTCTGAAGTCTCATTATGTATTTGCAGGAAGATTGTGGAGCAAGTCCATTCAAACATTTGAACACAGAATGAATGAATTAATGACACAAGGATTTTCAATGCTCAGTTTTTAAAAAACTTGTGTTGTGCAACTGCAAGGAACCACATGCGTGCAACACAAAAAGAAATAACTGTGTAACATTAGTATAATAGAACATGCAGTACGCTAGTTGGCATTAGCCTGGCATGTAAACAGTGTAGCACATGAAAAAGTTATCTTTAATGCACACATACTTCTGAAACTTTTATAGTGGCTTTTCTTTATATTGATAGTCAAATATATTTTAATGAAAGACTCTGGAGACCTTTAAAGGCATTTAGTGGATTACTATCTACTGGAGCTTAGACAGACGCGCCTTAACCATGGAGAGTTTCCTTTACAGGGGCAAGTATGGTGGCCTGATAAGAGCCCTACAGCTGCACTTGCACAGCTAAGAGGACAGTTATGTACAAAGAAACACAAATTTGAGATTTATTTCTCGCAGAGTATCCTGGTATTGCTCTCAGGAAACCACCTTTATTCCATATGGGTTTATACTAATTAGCTTTATCTTTGTTTTTCTAACATTTTTCTTGTTGTTTATTTCCTTTTACTGTGAAACACATTGTGTTCCATTTTTGTGTTTAAAAAGTGCTTTACAGATGTCTGGCTGATTGATTGACTGGGGCCAAATTAACAGCCTTTCTTCCTCATTAAGTGGAATTCAACAACGAAACATAAACATAATGTTTCAGTTATCTAAATTCTCCTTATGGTCTGCAGTTTTTATTTAAGAGTCCATCTTTCAAAATAGCTGAGCAGTGCAGGCTGGCAGAGCTTGAAAGCAGATCTCTCCTGAGCTTGGATGCGTCTGTTTTGGGAAGACTCAAATGACGATATACAATACCATTCAACTCTCCACCAACACAGCCCAGAAAGCAGCACTCTGCAACATTCCCACCTTAAAACACAAGTTTATAAAGTAACATGTTTTAATAGCTTACAACCACATTAATGGCCTCCACCCCGTTTACTCAGATTGTCCAGGTGACCTGTTTCCGCACCGTGTGACTTAGTTGTGTGCCACAGTTCTTTTGTAAGAGATCTGATGATTTCACTAGTATAAACACCATCATTTAGCTAAAACAAAAGGCATTTGGCTCATCCTCACACCGTTAAACTGGTTAAATGGCTGAGACCAAGAGACAGAAGCTGGCAATGATGGATGAAGCGTACAGGAACAAAGAGAGACAATGACAGAGCAAAAAGCTGTTCAAGAAAATAGGATGTTGTGCTCCCTGTTGACAGCAAGTGTTCTGGCAGATCAATTGTGCATCTTCTATTTCAAGATGGAAATGTTGCATATTGATGCTTTAAAACAGTGCTGCTCCTGCCTCCACAAAAATTGGAAGACAGTTTCACAACACTCAACAATGAAGGTCGCCTTTCTGACTGATTAGTTTTCATGTCTGGCAGAGAAAGTACAAAATGATGTTCCAGTAATACACCAATGGTTGTTGAAATCATTTTTTCTATGAAACACAAGGGCAAATAACATTAAAACGGTTATATTGAAGCAGACGGCAGTATGAAAGCTGCCTCTGTCAGCTCTGTTGGCACATGCATCACTCGAGGTTGTCTCCTTATAACACTGTTCTGAAGAGGAACAACAGCCAAAACAGCAGCAGCCTTTCAAAGGTGTCCCACGTGTTTGTCTGTAGAGGAAGAGGCGTCTAAATATACATCCTGCTTTTTGTCAGTAGCAGTGTTGGAGAAGAAAGCAGAGGTTAAAAGAGGCTAGAGGGGTACAACCTGAGTTTTAACTAGACATGCAAGAGAGGCAGAAGTTAAACCGTTATCTCCTCGAAAGACTTATTTTAAACTTGTGTGTCACAAAACGAAAGTCACAGTGGGCCCTGTGAGCTAATTTTGTCTTCTGTGAGCTTGACCCTCTTAAGATTACCTGACAGGAAGGTAGCCATAGCAACTGCTTCAAAAGAAATCGCAGGAGACTTTTAAATACAGTAGAGAGGATATTACTGATAAATACAACAACAAAGGAAATTACAGAAACCATGCAGTGTTTTCTGTTTAAAATGAGTTTTGGTTTTTAAAGTGGGGTCAGCTCTGCCAATGTGGAGATTAATAATTCAGAAGGCAGGCTTTACATTTCTGCAAACTAGGCCAAGATCTTAGTATAAATCTGTAGTTTTAGGGGAAAACACTTAAAGACATTGTTGACACATTTGCAACAATTTACTTTTCTGCTTTCAAGACTGTTTATTTTAGCTCAAGAATGTCAATGCAACTACTGTTCAAAATATAATTATCATTTTACTTTGCTGTGAAATAAACCAAATGCTGGCAACCTGCACAGCAGATCAGTGCTGTTGAAGAAATTGTTTTGCCCAGTTGGCAGATATTTGTGTGCATATATCTAGAATACGTTTTTTATTTAAGTTGTGAAGTAAATTCCAGTGAATGTATATATCCATCTTTATGAAAAGACATTAGGCAAACAAACTGTCATAGAGGTCAGATTTAGTAGTGCAAGTGCTTTGCAGCATCTCAAATCTGGAAAAGTTTCTTGCATTTTCCATAAATACATCATCGCCCAGACACTGTAGTGGTCATGTCTGCCCATTCCATGTATCAGGGATGTTGTCCTTGCAACAGCTGAATTCAGCATGAGGTCTCTTACATATCATTAGTTACTCACTTTCTATACCCAGTCTCCAAGACTGTATACAAAGGTATGAAACACAAAGGCAAGGCTAAAACTGCTTTAATTGAGTAAAGAATATTTGGTAACACATTGTTGGGCTGTTGGTGGCAGCAGGGTCAGGTAGTGGTCACTGGAGCAACAAATGATTATTATAAGTCTAACTCTCTGGATAATATGAAGATGGGTCACTCCTGTTTTTATCCCGGATGCATGAAAAAGCAACACTAATGGCCAAATTTCTGATTTCACAGCATTGCATCTAGTTACGTGGACCTTAATTGAATTTGCCATATTGTTTTAAATATGAACACCAGGACCAGGGTCAGCTCTACGCAGGGGCAAGCCCCCTTTGTTTGCCAAGAGTTGACAAAAGTAACTGCAGCAGCGGGAAAATGCGCAGAAAAAGGGCCATGATACAGTACCAGCTTCCTTTCCGTTCTCTGTCCCTCTGTTGTATGGTGGAGGGATACATAACCCCTTTATCCCAACATACAATAGTTCTAAACACAGGGGCTTTCTGTGGCACCATGTATTGCAGTGTACCAATTGCTGCCCCAGATATCTCCCGTCAGGAATAAGCTCACAGGTTCTTTTGTTGGCGATCATATTTACTACAGCCATGGGCCTCTAGCAACCCCACAAAAAACACAAACTTACCCTTTAAGAGTTATTGATCTTGTTTAATTGGTTTGTAGTGGAACACCATTGTGTACAGTATGATTGCTCTTTGTTGCAGTTACATTGGTCAACATACCTCTTTAATGGGGGGGGGGGGGGCATTAGGTGTGTAGTGATGTTGGGATCAAAGTTGTCACATCGTCCGCTCTAGACTAAATGTCACCCTTTATTCAGGAGTTTTCTTTTTCTTTTTGAAACTTCTGAAAATGTGAATGCACTGCCAAATTTGCCTGACGTTCTGTAGAGCTATTCACTGGTGTTTACCTGGAAAATTGAGTCTATAGACTCAATGCAGTTCAATAAGAGGAAAACAGATTCAAGAAAAGAAAAGATTCAAAAACAGAAACGCAGCCAAAGTCAGAGCGAAATACAAAGAGAAACACAATGCAAATGAAATAACACACTGAAAGAAAAACAAATAAATCGATTAATGGCAAATGCACTGCAAGTCAGAACTAAAACAAAGCCTGAAACAGTCCAAACTCAGAAAATGTAGTAGAGCCATGGACAGCAACAGAGGTGCTCCAGGCACAAATATTAAAATATGATTTCCAAAATATTTCCATCACCTCACGAACTTGTAACTTTACTCCATTCAAACACCAATCATCATGGATCAGCTGTTCCCTCTCTCTCTTGTGTTTCCTCTTAATGAATTGCAACAAGCCATTGTAGGCTGTTCCCCTCATCCACTACCATTTGTGCATTACTGTTTTTTAAATGCAGGTCTTTGACATAAATAGGAGGAAAGCTGTCAAAACAATGGCCCTTCCCACTTACATGGTCTGTCAACATTGTTATAGTGCGGCAGAGTACAAACAAGAGAGAGGGAGCACAACATTATGCATGAAGGTGAGGAGAGACCAACACCTCACATTGATGTCTGCTTGGTTGCTGACCATCCTCACTGCCCTGACTATTTAAACAATTTAGACATGTTCTCTGTGTTTTCAGAGATATTGTGTTCTCGTTGTATCCTGAAATGTTATTGAATTGATACAAGATGCTCTCAATTCTTAAATATAGAGATACCTCCTTAAACAAACCACAACATTAAGTTGCTTCCAATGACCCTCTTAGTTTGAGTTTTGCAGAGCACGTTTGGACCAAATTCTACACTCTAAGTAATCATACCAAGGAAAAGGAAAATTTGTGCTCTTTCCACAGTGGAAAAAGGGAAACATTTTTCATATCTGCAGTCACGGCTTGTGCTGCATTCCTGTCTTATCACACAGAGGCATCACCTACTTCACTGTTAAATGAAGAACTGGCTTGTAACTGTGCAGAACAGACCACCTGCGTTTTCTATTTGCATTTCTAACAATCATTTACTGAAAGTAGAGCACGCTGACAACACAACAAAACAGGAACAGCAGAACAATGAAGCCGGTTGGAGCCACGTTTCCTTATCGGAGCAGATCTTTGAAATTCCCACTGAGGTGCGAATCATCTTTTTATTTACCAACTGCTTTGAATCAGGAAGCAGCTCTTATCTCCCTCGTACAACCTGTGATCTATGGCTTTGTGTTGACTGGAGAGCGTTTTAGCGTTCAGTCGGGTTTAATTTGAGCCGTGTCTCCTACCTGGAGAGAGGGATGTTAAACTTGAAAGCTGGGCTCTCCCTGTAGATTCTTGCTATCAGCGAGGTTTGCTGCTTCATACAAATCACAATGTAAGGAGCTGCTATTGGCTATTGGAGACAGGCACTCTCAAACAGAGACACCAGGTCAGTTAAGGTCAGTCTGGAGTGCTCTCAGGGGTTAATGACAGGGAAGGAAACTGATACTGCATTACTTCTTTTGGTGCTGAAGGCGGAGGAAGACATGTAAATGTCATTTTGTTTATTAGAATGAATGTCTTATTCTTTTAAATCCACGAAGAGATGAATTGGTTGGATGTTTATCTTTGTGACTTTCAAGCATCACATTTCCTTCATTGCAAACCTTTTAAAGGACTGGTCCTTCAAGAATTTAGAAGTTCATCACATCCACTGATCTGCATTTTTCTTGCCCATGGGTGGGCAGTGACAGGCCAGACAATGAGAGTCATTGAAATAACATTTTAAACAATCATAAATCATGTGTTTTACTAGATTTATCTGACCTTAAACGACACAACATTTCTATTAATTTTTATACATTTTATGTCTACATTTAAAGTCACATTAACTTTTTGTCATTTATATTGTCTGATAAACAGAAGTGGTGTCACAGTTATAGTGGTGCTGAATAAAGAGGTGACACTCAGTTAAAAATTTTATCATGCCACTTTTGTCCTGATTATTCATCTTTGCCTTCAGAGACATTAATGTGACCAGGGAGTCTGTAACGTCACAAAATAGGTTGATAAAGACTGTTTGACAAAAATTATAATATACAGTATGTGCAGAGCTAAGCCTTAATATTATCAATTTCCATAATCACTTCAGTTGATGAAATGTTTTATAAAAGGATTTGTTCATACTTACCTCCGCCAAGGAGGTTATATTTTCGGGAGAGTTTGTCTGTCTGTCCGTCCGTCTGTGAACAAAATAGTTGTAAAAGTAATGGATGGAGTTTGATGAAATTTTCAGGAAATGTTCAGCATGGGAAAAGGAAAAGGACGAACTGATTCGATTTTGGTGTTGATCCGGATCAGCGTCTGGCCGCCATGGCGAAAAATGTATTTTTTGTGAATAACTACTGAACTAAAATAGATATCATTATGAATCCAGTTGATAATGGTATGTTTTCATGGTCAAGGAATCTAAATATTTTGATGAAATAAAGGTAGGACTAATATTTATAGTGAAAATCACAATATGGGCGAGGACTGTGGCGCTGGTGGAGGTCTGTGCTCTAGTTCTTTTCTAGTTTTGTTTTACATTTGGCCACAGCATGCCAGCCTTTACACAGAAATGTCTAGTGCCCAATACATTTGAGTTAAGGATGAGAGGTTTGTTTAGATTTTAAGATACCAATATATTTTCAAAAAGGAGAAGGGACAGGAGAATGTGTTTTTTACTGCTTTGAATTTTTTATGTTTCAGCATTATTCAGTTTATATTGTTTAAGAGCAACAGCACCAGCATCAAAAGTAATAATAACCTGATATCACTAAGAATCAAGAAACATGGGAGACTTTAAGGGTTCCTGTCATTTGCCTTTTGCAAAACAAGTCTATCAATCTGTTTTTACTCTTTTTAGCTCCATATGTGCCTTGCAAAGCTCTAGTAAGGAACTATCAACAGGAATGAGTACCAAGCAGTCAAGGACATTGGACTTGAGACAGAAATGGTCTAATGTGGGGCTTTATTTTTGCAAAATAAAGTGAAGCAGGCAATGTCTGTGTCCAAATAAAAGCAGAGGCATTGACAACAGCACCATGCTGAAACAATTGTCTACACAGCACTAAACACAATATCAGAAGTGTCGTGTGTTTGACATTGATGACACAGAAATCCTGTGTAAGACTACTTTTTCCAACAAACTCTAGAGAAAGTGCTTGAAGGAAAAGATCAAGAACTGGATTGGTAAGCAGTATTGGTGTGGCATTGAAGCTAGAACCATGTAAAAGTTTATAACTCAAGTATTCCAACAACTATTTGTTGTTGTACAGTAAATTAATAAAGTAATATTTCCTGTATCTGTGATCGGCTGGTAACACCGAGATATTTTATTTGATCCATACTGCCCAACCCCAATATAATTTAGGGATATTTTTTCTACCTTTACTCTTTTGTTCAGTTAAATTGCTATTTGTCATATCACATTATATATAAACAGTATATACATTTTATGATTCAAAGTCCAGATATAAATAAGTATATTTTTCCGACTGCATTGAAAGATATTTGAGCTATTACAAGTAATGACGGCCTTATAATTAAAAGTTAAAAACAAACTCAACTTTCATGAATGTGACCTTTATTAGGTGGAGTGAAATATGTAAACAAGAAAAAATATAAACAATAAGATTTTACTATTACAGTGTAGACTTTTATCTTTGCCTGTACATCATACTATACAATAATCACTCTCCCTGCATGCTTTCTTGAGCCCACCAACAAAAACAATCTCAGCAGGGTAATATTAATTGAAACTTCAGAATTAAAAGTCAGAGGCTTTGTTGCATTTATGCCCACTGCACTCTGTGGATGACTAACAGATTAGCAAACTTTACAAAACAACAAAGACAATACACTACTTTCTTACCTAAATCAACACTGAGTCTGGACAAATTAAAATGATGTTGTCAGAAACTTTTTTTGTTTGAACTGGTCCAAGATTTACTGCATGTGTTTATTTTCTCAACAAAACTTTTTTGAGTTTGTGTTGTAAAGGACTGAATTAGTTTTGTTGTACTTAAGGATGTAATGTTACTGATAAAATGATAAGCCACAGCAACATTTCCAGTGGTTGTTGTTACAGTAATCTCTTTCAACTACTGTTAAAACTGTGTGTGACTGCCTCACGTCCCTCAGGTGTACATGCACAGTTTGCAATTTTTGGCCTCTGAAAGTGAAAGTATGACGGAAAGTGGATATTTTTAATTTTATGTTGTAAGTATTTTCTGAACATTTTGAGCACATTGGAACAATACTAATGATAATAAATATATCCGTGATAAATTTGGTCGCAATAAACCCTCACTATAGTAACCTAATGGTTGGGGCCTCTTTCATGGATGGGAGACCCACACCCTCTTCTAAAGTTTATTATTAGTAGGGTCATTGCTTATCAAACAGGTGGGCAGTTCAATCCTGTGGTCTACATATCAGTTTGTCTTTTAATAAGACTCATTTCCCCAAATTGCTCACGTTTGTGCTTATTGCATGTGAGTGTGTGTGAAGTCATTTAATACTAATGAACACAAGCAGCCAGAGCCATTAGTGTGAAATTTGGTGTGAGAGTGTAAGTGTGATCTGCGCTGTAAAGAGCACTTCGAGTGTTCAATAGACCAGAAAATGGCTGTAGATCATGGCCATTATCTCTATGCATGATAAACTTCTGTGAAGACTTGAAAGTCTCTAGGAGTGGGACAGTCCTCAGGTGCTGGTCCATCAAGATCAAATATCAATGACTGGTGTCAAATGGTGTAACAGGGCACACTAGTGTGCCTTTGGGCAAGTTCAGATGTGTCTTGGAATTTATATAATCATGCCTTATATGTATAACTGTTCAATAAGGAATGAGTAATCAATCAGTAACAACAACTCTTTTAATGAATCAACATAGTTACAAACCCAGTCCCTTTTTTAATTTCTGTCCTGAGGACTGTGAGATACAACCTCAAAACAAGCTGTCCTCGGTGCCAGACAACTTTAGTTGGTCTCAATACACTGCCAGTGATAGCTTGACGGCGTAGGGACCGTCGTCAAATTACACAAAACATTGTTTTGCACTCAGGTAGCTCTTGAATTTGTCTTGGATGGTTATGGCACCATAACTAATAATGTCATATAGCTAATACAACTGCTTAGTTAAACTGAGGAAAACTGCTTTTGAACAGTCTGCTTTCTCAGTTAAAGCAGCAGAGAAATGGAACTTAATGCCTACACAAATTAGGGACTCCGCTACCCTCAGTGTTTTTAAAAGCAAACTAAAATCATGGCTAAAGCAAAAACAATCATGTGACTGCTGAAGGAATCTCTGAACACAGACAAGATCAATGAAATGTTCTAGTGTGCTGTTAATCATGGACTATTATTGAATGTTGTTGTCTTAAATGCTAATTTATCTGGTTTATAACGTTTGTATTTTATTATTGTTTTTTTATTGTTGTATTGTATAATTTATTACTGTATTGTATATTTTCCTGTTTCCCACCCAGGGACCACAGATGTAAATTAGCTTATAGCTAACTCTGGCTTGACAGTCCTTGTCTTGCACGGCCCCTGTTAGATAAACAAATAAATAAAAAAACACACAAGAACACACTGACCCTGAGGTCACTATAGTGTCCTTCGTTACTGTCCAAATTTCTCCCATTAGTGTGATTATCCACAGGAAAAAAAAACAAAAAACAGAGCAGCTGACAGTTGAGCTCTGAGAGGCAGATATCGAAGGGACCTCAGGCCTCATGGTGCGGAAATAGGACACCCATCCAGTGACCCACTTCGCATGTATTATAGATTCCATTAAAATGTCAGTGCAGCACTCATGCTCGAGTGAAACCTCTCACCACCCACATCCTCATGCACCACAGCTGCCACCCTCCTCTCTCCTCCTCTTCTTGACTTCTGTCGTCTTTGCTGCTGACTTTTCTACTTCGTCTGTCTTTATTCTGTTTACCACGTCGTTGATTCCTAGTCTTTCCAGTAAGCACCCAGCTGTGACTGACCAACACACACAAGTGAAGTTTCCCAGGGTATGCTGTGATTTTATTCAGAGAGAAAAATGTGGCAATCTGTTTGAATCTTCATGATTTGTATGCATTTGAAGGGAGATTTGTTTAGTTGGAAGAGTGAGTTGGTGTGCAGTCAAAGGTCAATGAGAAAAAGAAAACTTAATTAAAACAAAGTGGCTTTCATTGTTTGCAGATCTACAGTATATTATCTGTTATATTTTCATAACATCAATATTCACCACAAACTAGGTTCATGTTAGACAGTATTTTCAAGGACCAGCCTTTTGCGTGGGGAAGGTATAATAACAAATGAATATAACATGCATTATAAATGCATCTGTTAAAATTATCAGTAATAAGCATGTTTAACTGAAATGCTACTTAAATAGTGGTGTGATAATTCAGCCAGTGACCTTTTAATCTGGTTTCCTGTAATCTTAATCATTTCTTTAGAGTAGTATTGATCATTTTTCTAATTTTGTTACTTATTTTTATCTGTAACTTTAAAAAGCCTCCTGTGGACTGGTATGGCAAATAGTATTTTACTACAAACACAGAGAACAGTTCATCTGGGGCATGTACTTAATTAAATGGTACAGTCGAAAATTACCATTTATCTCAGCCACTAAATAAACCATAACTTCAGTACTTAGCTCTTATTCATACACCTCAGGAAATTTATAGATGGATTGTATACAGAGCTAGGCTGTGTTTTCTGTCCAATAGTCATCAGGTGGATAGATAGATAGATAGATAGATAGATAGATAGATAGATAGATAGATAGATAGATAGATAGATAGATAGATAGATAGATAGATAGATAGATAGATAGATAGAAACATAGATAGATAGAAACATAGATAGATAGAAACATAGATAGATAGAAACATAGATAGATAGATAGAAACATAGATAGATAGATAGAAACATAGATAGAAACATAGATAGAAAGATAGATAGATAGATAGATAGATAGAAACATAGATAGAAAGATAGATAGATAGATAGATAGATAGATAGATAGATAGATAGATAGATAGATAGATAGATAGATAGATAGATAGATAGATAGATAGATAGATAGATAGAAACATAGATAGATAGAAACATAGATAGATAGAAACATAGATAGATAGAAACATAGATAGATAGATAGATAGATAGATAGATAGATAGATAGATAGATAGATAGATAGATAGAAACATAGATAGAAAGATAGATAGATAGATAGAAACATAGATAGATAGAAACATAGATAGATAGATAGATAGATAGATAGATAGATAGATAGATAGATAGATAGATAGATAGATAGATAGATAGATAGAAACACAGATGAACTTTAATGATCCCAAACTATCCCTTAACATCCTTTACATCAGATTGTTATATGCAGCCTGAGCTCTCTCCTGTTAGGTTCCCCTGCCAAAATGTAATGCATGCAGTCAAGTATAACCACATATAAACCAAACATTCAGCTATAGTTACAGCCCTTAAAATGGTCACAAACTTTTTAAAGGATTTCTCTGGCATCTTGTACGCAGACAAAGCTGTATATTACATTGCAGGTTCATTTTTTCTGGAAGAAGGAAATTGTATTTCAAAGCAAAGCATAATAACATTACTGCCAAGAGCAAGTAGAAGGATGAGACTTGATATTTAAGTATTGATATAATATGTAGCTCAAGTACTTGGCAATGAAACTAAATCTGATTAGGAATCTTATCTGGAGCCAGACTGAAAGGATTTTATCCTTTTTCTATTCTGAAAATAAAAACATCCACACTCCACTCAGTCATCGATATTGATTGAAATAAAAATGCGTTTTGTTTGTCTGAATTTTTTAAAAGCAGGGGTCATTATAAGGTTGCATGTTCTGCTAGTGCAGGCTTAGAAATGGAAAAGATTCAGGATGTGAAAAATACACTGATCATTTTCATTTGTTAATTTCAGATCCTCTGATTAAACCTTTTCAAACTTTCTTCTTTGACCCTTGGTCTTTTTAGTCGGAGATCTTGCATGCAGATGAGTTCATACATATGTAAAGAAGCACACACACTCCTTCATCCAGCTGATAGAAAGATGAACAACGGAGGGATGTACGACCATGTCCTCCTTCTAAAACAGCTCCTTTGTCTCTGAAGATAATATCTTCTCCTGTGTAGAGAAAAGAGAGACTATTAACATTTTCTGCAGCAGAGTGAGCCATAACTTCAGGCTGCTGCCTTCTTGACGGTTTCCACTCATCCAATCTAAACAGACGTAACCAAAAACAAGCTAAAGTGCACATTTGTTCTGATAATGCTTCAGTAGTAGAGATTCTCTTCAATTAGATAGCAGCCACCCAGTTTGAAATGGCTAGTGTTTGAGGATAGCATTTCACAGAGGAAAATTTAATGTAAACGATTCGTCCTCTCCCTCCTCTCCTGACTTTTTTTCTGAGCTTTCAACCCATAAACAGGCCTGGAGATGTGAGGATTAGCCCCAGTAATTGTAAAATAACAACCCTTTTGTATATTTATTATATAGTTATTATATTTATAATATGTTCTACCTTCAGTCCCTCCGTCAAAACAATAGCAAATGCTGTCAAGAAAAGGCACTGCTCAGCTCTGCCCACCTGTAAGTTCACTATTAACAGCATTTCTCCCTCATTTTATGCATTCATAACCAATAAGTCTGAGACAAAGCCTTAGTGATGCAAGCCTGCAAAGACGAGAAGTTGCAAAATTCTGTCCCAAATCAACCTCTAGTTAACCCACTAATAAAGGGACTGAACTGGGGCTTAAAACCCTCTGATAAGCGACAGCATCATGCATGCTTGCAGCTGTATTATTATGTGTAACTAAAACTTAATTTGAAATCTAAATAGTTGCAGAAAAAAATACCCCCATAGATTATGAGGAATAAAAGATCAAATGATCTTCAACGATCTTAAAAATACTTATTTTTGTGTATTTTTAAGACAGTATAGTATGTACAAATATTTCTAACAATTGTACTATCCTTGAAGTTGTCTAACATAAGTCCAACAACAACAATCATATTACTGAATTAAATGCTTGTACCAATCTGCTAAGGGGCTCTTCCCTTATAAAACATGAGGCAATTTTAAAAAATGTTTTTTCGTGATTTTCACAAGTTATGGGGAGGAATTTAAAAAAAAATACTTAAAACTGTGGAAATAAATTGAAGATGGGCCATGTTATTGCCTGTTCCCCTTGGGCAGCTTTTGTCCACCCTCTTCAGCAGCTCACTTATTCTGAATCAAGAAACTCTATCCAGTCAAGACTGCTTATTACAAAGTGTACTTACAAAGCAGTTAACTGAAATTGTTCTTAATAAATGAGAGCACATTAGAGCTGTTTAAAAGTGACATTCTCATGCTGTGCTGTGAGCTACTTGCAAAGCTTTGAGCATTTACAATGCTAACCAGTACAGTCAATTTAAAGGATTTTTATCACCACAAAACCACCAAGTCTGTCATGTACTGGTTTTTTTATTAGTAGTAGAGATCGAGCAGTATTAAAAATTAGAGCCAAGAAAGATTCCAGTGTTTGAATAATTATCTAGGTGACTGCTAAAACCATTTTACTTTCTTTTGGTGCAGCACAATGATTCAAGGGCAGTACAGTGGCTCAGCTGGTCGTGCACATGCCTCACTACGAGAGGCTGCCAGCCAGTGAGTCACAGGCTCAAACAGACACTCAAGGAACTGCAGTTTTATCCTGCCACTGGCTCAATTTTTTAAGGGTGGAGTTCACCCCTCTGTCGAGCCATTAAAGGAATAGTTCAGTATTTTTGAAGTGGGGTTGGATGAGCTCCATATGGCCACTAGGTACATTAGATGCAGTAGAAAGGTCTCTCCTGTCCTTCAGTAAGTCACAATTTGTAAAGGTTTGTGACGCAGAACCAGTCGCAAACAGAGAAGTATTGTGTAAGACAAGAGGGGTGTTTTCTCCGCCTACAAGAACTCCTATCCCCAAAAAATAATACCACAGTTTGAGAGTACGCCACCAAGAAAATGGGCAAAAAACAGAGTTTATCTGGAGCTAACCAAGCTGCATAATAAGATATCAGCTTAAAATATGTGACAGAAACACCACAACAGCTTCCTCCATTTTAGGTGACCTTTGGCTTTATATCTCATTTTCCCAGAAACATTTAACTTGTGTCTTATTAATGTCTGTTTTAGCCTTGAGATAACACTTGTTGTGAATTGGTGATATACAAATAAAAGATTGAGTGAGTGAGCAAGGGAGTGAGTGAATGAGTATCATTGATTCTCTCGTATGGCAGCTGCAGCTAAGAGACACCTCTGAAACAACCGTGACACTTCAGGATTTCTCTTTAATTAAAGGTGTTGGAGATATTTAGGGAATCTAAGTAACAGGACTGAGATGTGATTATTTAATTTCTAAAGAACACATTTCAGTGCTAAACACCAAAGGTGCCATTAAACACAAATGCTGACAACTCAAAACCCTCTACCATCTTTGTCCTCTTCTACCCCCCTCAGCCACGCCCACCTCCCTCATCACATACTCTGCATACCGCTCATGCTTTAAAGGAGAAGATATGTGTGCTAAAGATGGATGTATGGGTGGATGACTGGATGGATAGATAGCAGCAGAGATGTGGCTGCAGAGAGCCAGCCTGTCATCACAGCTGTTTACACAGGTCGCCTTATAATCTAGTGGAGAACAGGCGGGATCAGGGCCGGGCACCACAGATTCTGCCTCAGCTGCCCGCAAGGGGAGGTGCCCGCCTGCCAGAGGGATTAACAGGCAGAGATAGACAGGGGGAGAGGAGGGGGAGTAAGGATTCTGTTCATGCTGGAGAGCTGTCAGGCTGCTGTAATCGTATGAAAGGTGAAACATGACCAGAGCAGCAGCACCTTATAGTGGTGGGTAATTTATCATCACTCACAGAAGGAGGCCTCAGTCTGAGTCTTTACACACTTACTGTGCACACTACAGTTTATGTGACATGTTACACATTTAAATTCTGAGAAGCTTTGATTCCCTTTTCCACGTTAAGGCCTCAGTGTTCAAACATCAAACAGCTTTGTCTGTTCAGGAGGATCAATCTGTCAGAAGCCTACCTGCAGAACTCAAACTGGGTCCAGCTAAATCATCCTGAACTAAAACAGCTTTAGAAGATCTTCAATCCTGTTTTGTGTTGGGCAATTAAATTATCACACAAAAAGTAGTACTTTAGCAAGTCTAATATAAAAAGGACAATTTACGTTAACTTCTAGCTTAAAGGAAACAATTTACACTTGCAATTGATGCTTGGTTTGATAATTGCAAAGTAAAATGAAATCCTGCCCATAACAGCATCACAGGAGATACATAGATAATGAATTTAATTTAAATAAAAAACAATAACACGTTACGGTTTTCAAAGGTCCAGAATGGAAACCGAATGGGAGCTCATATTTTTGCAGCCAAGTAAAAATAAAACATATGGTCCTTTTTATAACAGCACACTAACATTTCTGATGTTTAAAACCAAGCTTTAATTTAAAAAAAAAATCATAACCAATAATTACTGCAGTTGGAGAGAATAATGTTGAACTCTAATTTGTAGAAAGAATAGATACATCAAAGCATTGCTATTGCTAACATCAAACTTAATGAATATCATTAATGCTTTCATGGTTAAAAAAAATAAGAGAATTGCATTAAATTCTTCTGAAAATATATATAAACATGGCATGGGAAGCCATTTGAGCATAAAATTAATATTGGTGATATGGTTCCTAGTTCACCTCTACTAGTACTCAACTTTGGAGTACAGGTACTCAACTTTGGTTTGAGTACGAGTGTGCTTGTAGGCCTCACAAGTGATGCAAAAAATGCCACTGGTAGAACTAGTCAACCAGAAATTGTTCACTAGTAGTATGAGTGGACTGTTTTTGGTCTACTAGTACTACTACTAGTCTTGAAATGATTTCTAGAACTACTAGTAAGCCTTCTATGCTAATAAAGGGGCAAGGAAAAGCAAATTTAAGCTTCCCATTGGCTTTTGAAAATATTAAAACTAATCAGGGTGCTGGATTTGGTTATAATCACTCCAACTTCATTTGCATTAATTCTACTGGTACTACAAGTGAATGTTTTGGCTTTCCTAGTACTACTGGCAGACTAAAAACAGTCTACTAGTACTACTGGTGAGATGTTTTGAGTTTAATTCTATTAAAACAAAGGCCTTTTGCTAGTAAGGTTTTTGGCACACTGGACCTTACTGATAAGCAAAGTTGCAGATTTGAGTACCATTAGAAGTGAATTACAGTTCATATCACAGAACAATTTTACATCCAGATGGCTTCCCAGTGCTGTATGAAGACTGATTTGTTGTTACAAATTAATACAGCAGCCGCAGAGTCTACAATCAGTGAGCTTATTTACAGTGATCTCTGCTCAGTGTTTTTTACCTTTAGCCCTGTGTGGTGGTCTCATACTTGGGACCTGTTGAGCTTTACGCACAGTGTCTGGAGGAGGGTCACTCAGCTCAGCTTGTCCCCTGCCACTGACCACCAGTGCTCTGGGTAACCTGTTACATCACACACACAGTAAATACAGAACAAAACAGACACACATCAAGGCACTAAGGGGCTTGGGAGCACCAGGGTAACCCCCGGTATGCAAACAAAAGAGATTCCTCTCTAACCTCACCCTGACCAAAAATATCTCATCACAGCTGCTGACACAGAGTCATCCAAGGGACATGACCAGTCGATAAGACAAAAACAAAAAACACATCTACTGCTGGTTTTCATAAATACATTGTTACTGATCAATTTCTCTCTATATTGAAATGACTTAAGTCCACAGGTGATGTAACCTTGAGCTTCTCCTTATATCCTTATGCTTAGTGAAGATAATGATATCTTCATTAAATCAACATGAACTATATTACTATAAAAAGTATCTTATACCCTCCTTATTATTTAAGATTATTTGGATGTATCTTTATGTATTTCCCAGCACTATAATGAGCCATTATTGGTCGGGCCCCAACATAAAAGGGTCTCTGTCTGGTGGTGTCCAGGGCATCAGATGGATTGATGGGACTGCCGGTGCAGATGGCAGCAGATCTGCAGTCTGGCTGACTGCAGGGACATTAGCTGGCATGAGGGCTGTCATCATGATGTTACCGGTCAGTGTTGACTATGACTCTGCCACAACAGATGACTCTGGTTTCACTTTTCTCTTTCTGTCAGCTATCCAGGAGAACAGACAGCCATGAAATGTTCCTCAGAGAGATTCACCACACTGGAGTGATGCTTTTTTAATAAATCCTCCTCTGAAATAGGGCGGTTTTATGTGCACACAGCAGCTGATTTGTGATGCTGTTGTCGTCCTCCTATTTCTGACAGGGAGCTTTAGGCAAGGTAATTAAAGTAATCAGCGTTTACATTGGAAGGCAGCAAAGCATTTGATGGGAATTCTTTGTTGGTGATTAAATGCTTGCTCTGCAAGACACTTCATTTGCATCTTAATTTTGTTGGGTATTCGGTTCTTTGCAAACTATCCCAGTTCTTAAAAATAACAGAAAATACCACAATTCACTGACATTAGATCATTCCTGAAGGAAGCTTTTTATAAGTACATCTATATGACTAATATTTTTAATATAACAATAATAATAGATATTGTTATTATCATGATTATTAGTTTTATTTTAAGTAAAAACACTGTTTTCTGCATATTTCTTTAGATACAGTTGGGCATTAAAGGAGCACCTAAACTTTCTTTAGGAGTTGTTTATTTTGTTTTTTGCCTAGTAAGATTAAAACTTCAAATCAAAATATTTTACCTACTAATTTACTTATTTTATTACATTTTAATAGTCAGTATAATAGCCATAAGAGATGCTGGTCACCAATGCATCTGTAGGAAGATACAGCAAAAGCTGCAGCCAAGCAACATGTGCTTTAAAGCTATGCACCAAGCTATGACAGATGTTTGCTCCATACAATTTAGCTTATTTTAAAATATCATTCTAAAAATTGCCTAATGAAGTGGAAGATTTATTCATTTAAATGTATATTACTTTTTGGTAGAGGTTCCCTGAATGATCAAATGCTGACAATTATTTGCAAGTATTTATCACAAACACATGATCACCTAAATGAAACTGTCTGTGGCCATTATTCTATGTTGATCATTTAAAGGAAAGGCCAAGTCAAAAAATGTTCCTGGGTCAATTCTGCTGAGGTCAACACAGGTTCATATATACCTGTACCTAAAATGGAAAGAAATGTTGTGCTGGTGGATAGAAATCTTCTCTGGCAGCCCCCTGATAATTGTTGATGGACTTTAAATATTCACCAATATAGCTTCATTGAATGGTTAGTGGGTTCAACTTATGGAATCTTTGAACTAACGTGTTTCAAAAATGTGTTACAGCATCACTCGCTGAACATCATTTAAAGTGAATTCATATGCCAGTTCACATTAGCATAATTTTACAAGGAACTGTGATGTTTCCCTCTGCGTAAGCAAAAGTTAGCCAAAATGTCAGTGTGTGAACATGGCTGAAATAAATCCACCCACGCCTGCAGTTGTTTCTGCTGCCTGTCATCATTTTAAAGAAACAGTGGAAGCCTCCCCAGAGCTTTGTTTAAAGTTAGTTTGTTTAAAATTTTAATCTAGAGTTGAAATCTGTGCCGAGACGGCTGGGATGTAAGCTGATCAACTTGCTGAAAGAGCAACACAACTACACACAGTGCATTGTGATATGTTTGAGGTCTGGTGAGAAACTTTATGATTTATTTTAAGAGGGATAAATTTATAATTATTAATTTATATTTTTAACCTATTGGACAGATTTCATCATATTCTTAGTCTGAAAATGATTATGTTAACATGTCATAAATCAGTGCATTGTGGTATTTATTCATCTTTACAGTAGGATACTTTTTCTTCTTCTCTGTTGAGTAAAATAAAACCAGTGGTGATGACAAAATAGAAATGATAATCAATATTATCTGATTGAGGCATCCCTAGGTTTTTGGCTTGCCAGTATTATGCAACCAAGGTAACAAGATTGAACCACAATTGTGTTACTGATAGAGGGTGACGCAAAAGCAGGTGGTGGTCAACAGAAAGGTCAAAGATGACTGCAGATTCACATTTCCTGTGGCTTATTAGCTGTACTTGGTGCTGACAAGTACCTTGCACAACTGCACTTCAAAAACACCAAAATAACTAATCAAGCAGACATGCAGTAACAGCAATTTTTACAGCCCACAAGTTTTGCCTCCATGAACCCATGAGAGAAATCAATTCATTTACAAGTGCCAAACAATGCTTTCCCCTTAACTGTCTGCCTCTGCAAACCATCCTTCTTGTTGCTAACACTGTGAAATTTTGTTTATTTGAGCTGCTGTGCATGAAAAACAACTTTCTAAATCAATTATTACAGCTCAAGGAGCCATATATCTGCAGGAGTTGTTGCCTGATTCTTTAAAGATAGAGTCTACACTATTTTTGTTTTGTGCCAGTCTGGTCAAAATATTTGTAGAACTAAATGCATAAGGTCAGGCCCAAGAATCTAGACCAAGTAAACACATCCAAAATGTACCAAAGAAAATCTGTCAAGTGTCGTCTCTGTTCAGTAAGCTATTGCCCTTTGACTAAAGAAATGAAGATGACAGGTCACAAAAACATTACATGGGCTGTGATGAGAATAACCATCGTTAATGCTTTTTATGTTTAACCCTTTCATGCGTAAATTATTATATCATGAAAGTGATACTTTAGAATGTTTTTGTTAACTTTCAAACAAGTTAAAGATCATGTTGTTCCTTATATATTATTAACTTAGAGGCTTTACATAAATTAAACCTGTCTGATTCTTTGAGGATAGAATGCTTTAACATTTATTGTGCCATTCACCGTTTGTTGGCCATTTTGAATTAGTGATGCAATATCTCCATATGAAAAAAATATGCAAAGATACTTTTCTGAAACTTGAGACAAGAGTTCAGGAGTTTACTACCTGGGAGCTGGACATGATACTGCAACCTAAAAGGTATAAAATGTATTCCAAATGTCAGTCTACTGTAGTGGTCACTATGCATGAAAGGGTTAAAGTAGTTCAGGAACCAATTAGGCACTGGAGCAGTTTTAAAAGTATAAATCAAGCACAGGCTTTTGGGGGAAAAGATGGCATCCACTAATTAGTAAGGTTAAAAGTATCTGAAAACTGTAGGACCTGGAAGGTCTCCATTACATTTCAGTTGAACTCATTGACATAACAGTATTTCTTTTGATCCATTTATATACAGAAATTCATCTCTGCTTCTGAGTTCAATTAAAATCAAGCTTCTTGTGTCAGTCTCACAGCAGCAGTGAGCTAGACTGTCTCGTCTTTCGAGGCATCTTTGGCATTTTCAGCATATGTCTCCTAAACTTATCCTTGGAATTTCCATTTGTTCCCACCGTCCACCGTGTAAATTTAGGACATGGAAAGAATGAAGAAGGCCTGCTTTGTTTTGAGATGAACTCTCCTAAAAAAGAAAGAAGGAGGGGAGCTCCCCTCTTCAGAAATGAGCACCAGCAGTTTTAAAACGGCTGTTTTGGCATGATTTCTCTGTGATACCAAGGCTGTAAGTAGTGCTTTTAATTAGTGACAAATAGGCTTTTTCCACCCCAGCTCATTTCCTGTACCTTATCGCAAAAGAAAGTAACAAGGTCTGTACAGTCCTTGCAATACTCCTCCACACCAGTGTTTTTAAAATGGTGTGTCAGGCACACTTTTGTGCCCTGAGGAAAGTCGAGGTGTGCCTTGGAAATATGTTTAACAGAAAGGTATTTCTAGAAGAAAACAACTAATGAATGGGAATTTACTCTGAGTGAACAGTAAATGTTTGGTTGCTTTACTGTTAAATACTCCATTAGTAATACAACTGTTTGTCTTATTTAATGAGACATTTATAGACCAAAAATAAACATGTGGCACAAACCTACAAGATTACACAAAATGCAAGGCCCTGTCTCCAACAAATAAGAATACTAAAACCTGACAAATTGTACTCAGGTCAACAATCAAAATCTTTTTATTGCACAGAGTGAAATAGCCACTGTCTACACTCGAACTCTGACGGTGATGACTCCTCATGTTTTTCTTAAATAGCCAGAAGGGGGCTATATAATATTAAACTTCATCGAATAACAACAAACTTTTGCCCCTTTTAAATATGGCACAGTGAGTAGAGGAAAAAATATGACCATGCGAGTGCTTTTTATTTATTTTCCGTGGCCTTAAAGCTTGATTAATAAATATAAATTGTGACTCACTGATTTTAGCATTTTTTGAATTCATTTATGGATATATACATTGCCCACATATACAAATATCATATTAAAGAGTGTATGTAATGGGGTCCCGGAAAATCCCATACTGTGTTTTTTTTTTTCTCAAAAAAGGAAGAAAACTATCTCTTATACAGGGTCTAAATGTAAAAAAAAAAAAAAAAAAGAAAAAGAAAATACCTGAACCACCACAGTTGGATTATGAAAATGTGCACTCTAATCCTTCTTTTTCCAAGTCGTTTTTTCGAAGAGCCTCTAGTTGTACCTGTAAGTAGCTAGTTGTCCCCCCTGTAAGTCCCTGACCCCAGGTTGGGTACCAAGGCTCTATACTTTGAATAATAAATTTCATCTTATTTTAGCAATGGGTGATTTTAATAAAGAGCACAGGACTTGATGATCTCCACTCATCTTTTATTTAAAATAGAAAAAGGAGGGCAATGTCAAATTGCACAGGGTGCTTTTGTAAAAGTTAATGGAATTGGAGCTGGGTTTTTAGTCTCACCAACTTTCTAAATTGTGCCTGTGCACAGTACTTGTTTTAAATAGGCATTATGTAAAGGATTCTCTGATATGTGATAGTTGAACATGATGATTTGACCTGTGTTAAGTACCAGTATTTTTATTTTCATGGTAACAAACAGGCATTGACATTATTAAATATATCATAATAAGATGCATTTTCTTTGAATAAAGATTAATGAATACAAAAAATGAAGTGATAATTCCTCGTTTGACATGAATTTTTTTTCGGATTATCTTGTGGTCAGTCATCGAAGTTTATTACTGTGTGTAGTTTGTGCTGTAAACCATGTCTTTATACTGGTCTTTGACTTTGGCATACACTTAGTTTTTGAAACTAAGTTGTTTAACATTGCTCTCATGAATGACTAGATGAAGTCAGGGGGAACTTATTATTTAATTCATCCTAAGTTACTCAAACTCTTTCTCATTCAGAGGCATATTAGTTCATCTCAAAACTCAATGTCTTGCCTGGCTCCAAACAGTGCCAAGGCACATCTGACAATATTAATTGCAACTAAGGCAATAAAAGTTCTGCTTGCAAGTCGATAACTGACTTCCTGTCCGTCTGTGCCCTCAGGTTCCACTCATGTGGGTGATCAGCGTGCCACATCAAACCCCAGCTCGCCCTCCTCTTCCCCGCACACCCCCAGCGCTCTGGGCAGTGGCAGCTCTGATCCGGTGCTGAACGGAGGCCTGTGCTCAGCCGCTTACTGCAGCTCAGTGGGAGGTAGGTGCACCCGGGGTGGAAGTTACTACTGCAGAGGATGAGAATCAATCACCCCACAGGGGACTGAAGGGAAGTCATTACAGGCAGTAGCAGATGTCATCCTGCAGTAGTTAGAAACAATGGCCGGCACTTCATTGTCCCACTGGTGCTGAAGCTGCATCTGGATGGAGGAGAATGTTCAGCACGTGCTCCTCTGTCACAGAGCAGTGTCATGCAAATCAACCTGAAGCAGGGCCACAGAGCAAGACCTTAGAGTTACACATTACTTTGCACACTGTTCTGGATTTTACATCAGAGTGGACCTTTTAAAAAATATATGTTCATTTTGTTAAAGAAATATAACTTAAAATAATGGTCCACTCTTTTTCTTGACGAAAAGCTAAAAATAATTATGTACAAATGAAACTGTGACAATAAAAACTAAGAAAAAAATGTGCATTTTTGTCAAGCAGACTAGACAAGACTAGAATGTTAGAGCAAGCTGTCAAAAGTTAAAAAACAATGCAATATTTTCTCCACAGCACATATATTCTGTCTGTCAGAATGTAAGCAAAGGTTACACAGGGTGCTTTTAGCCTTTTTCAAACTTTAGCTCCCAAAATGTATGATTATGTTTCTTAACAAACTGGTTATTTCATTATACTCACCCCTCACAGCTGAAAGTGCTCCTGCAGTTTGTCTGTTAAGGTATTGAAGGGTGCTTAAGGGGTCAAACTTAGCTGGTTAGCATGAAAAACTCTGGACAGCTTCTGATTAAAACTGTGCTGTTTTCCATTGGAACTTTTGGATAATTCTAAACATTTTTGTCTGGTAAAGGCTTCTGCCAAAATAAATCGAAACAAAATGATAACGTCACTTGTTTGTTGATAATAAGTGTATTGTTAGGAATTTTCAGGAATCATTACAGCCCTAAATATTGTTGCATAGCTTGTACAATACACCTTTTGGGTAATATCACCCATGATGCAGTTCAGGACACATCAGAAGCCAAACAACATGATGCATGTTATCCTACTTCCATGAGTTCTGAAGACCTGAAATTTAAGTGTCTAAAGTTACAGGATCTTTAAAGCTTGTCCTGGCATTTATTTTGTTTTTACATAAAAGAACAAACATGTTAGCAACTCTGTAAAAGGTCTGCACCTTTTAAAGGGTTAGTTTTGTGTTTTTGAAGTGGGGTTGTCAGGGGCCTACAACACTAGCAAACATAAGTGTTGTGTGTGTAATCCTATTGTCAAACAGAGGTTTTCAAGTAGTTTTAACTGATAACCAACTGTGTTGTGTTTTGAAAAACTTCAAAGTGAGTGAACTGTTGATGTACGGAATGATATACAAGTAATATATCCTGATTTAGTCTTTTCTTTACTCATGCCACCATAATTAGCAAAATTCATTTTATCTTGTGTTTGTAAAAGTTGATATTTACTCCACCAAGGAGGTTGTGTTATTTCCAGTGTCTGTTTATTTCTCTGTTAGCACCATAACTGAAAAAGTTATGGACCAATTTTTGATGAAATTTTCAGAAAACGTCCTAATCGGGACAAGGATCAAATGATAAGGTTTTGTGAGTGATCTGGATCATCATAAAACCGTCATGATGAAAATGCAATTTTCGCAAATAACTACTGAGCTAAAATAGATATCATTATGAATCCAATTGCTAATGGTATGTTTTCTGGCCAAGGAATCTAAATATTTAGATGAAGTAAAGGTAGGACTAATATTTATAGTAAAAATCACAGTATGGGTGAGGAGGGTGTTGCTTACCTGCTGTCACCATGATTCTATGGTTAATGAATATTTCCTCAATATTTAAGTACTGTCTTAACACAATACTTGTGGTTTAATGAATGGCCTTTATTGTCATTATACAGAATGTACAACGAGATTGGAGAGCCTCTCCTTTCAGTGCAATAAATGTAAAGCAGTCCTCCTTTCTCTCAGTTCAGCCTGGAAAACTCTAATTTGTTTATTGTTGCCTTTGTAATCTAGGGATGGCAATCGAAAACCAATTCAAATTGAGAAGCTGAATAACAACTTGCTTGTGAAATCAATATCATCAGTCTCTCTGCATATCAATTCTCTTATCAGTTCCCTCAATTTGTTCTGTATGCTCTGCAAATCCAAGACGTCCCTCTCATCTGCCAAAATGATAAGAAAAAATCAAAACTCACGGCAGACAGGTGGCAGAAGAGGTCAAAGTTGCATCTTCATTTTTGATTAAAAAAAGACTTCTTCTGCACAACACCGTGGGTGGAGGCACAAGCAGCTTGCAGTATCGTTCATCTATGCAGCACATCATTGAGTGTCTGGAGTGTCATGTGTCTGATGGTTTTGTCTCAGAAAGCCTATGTTGGCCAATATTTAACCCCAGAGAAAATCTACAGGAATCAATGAGAGAATTCTTAAGAATTGTATTGATGAGAAGAATCATTAATGTCACAGAAGTCAGTATAATCTTTTCAGTTCCCAAAATTTTAACGATATGTTAAATACAATCTTTGGTGTCAAACATTAACTATATCCTACATTTAGTTTTATTTTCCTCTTTATCTTCTCTAACCTGACTTTTCATTTCTCTTTTATTATAGGAACAACTCCAAATTCACCCATCAGCCTCCCAAAGTCCCCCACATTCCCATCAGGCCGTGGTCCTTGGTCCGATGAGTGCTCCATCTGTTATGAGAACACGGTAGACACGGTGATCTACGCCTGCGGACACATGTGTCTGTGCTACACCTGCGGCATCAAACTCAAGAAGATGTCCAACGCCTGCTGTCCCATCTGCAGACGGCAGATTAAAGACATAATCAAGACGTATCGCAGCACGTAGAGAAGACAACATGGCTGATGGACAGACAACCTTCTTGAGAACAGCGTAAACCCAGAGTCAGAGAAGTTAATGTCTCAGTTCAGGGAATATGAACTCTGGTACATAATTACTGTTGTTTGAACCACTCCAAAGTCGGTACTGCTCCTCTGGAAGATCTCTTTTCTGTAGAGTTGATGTGGCGGCCTCCCCGCAGCGGGGGCGATTGGCGAAGCCTGGGAGGTTCCACTTAGGACTTCATTTTTGCCAGAAGTGTTCACTCTCCTCTGGCATCTTGATGGACTTTGAAGGAAACAATCAACTCCAACACTCTGTAGTTTGTTGAGCCATGCTGTGAGAATTAGGCAGCGCTCTGG
Organism: Scarus forsteni; assembly: GCA_036419115.1. Taxonomy (NCBI): domain Eukaryota; kingdom Metazoa; phylum Chordata; class Actinopteri; order Labriformes; family Labridae; genus Scarus; species Scarus forsteni. The sequence goes on from JAZDUH010000098.1 coordinate 36,926,596, forward strand.
AGCAGATGCTTTGAGGCTGAATGTCTCAACAATAGTTCTCGTGGAAGACCTGTTGAAGATCTCTGACGTGAAAAAGACAAGCACAAGCGCAGCAGGTCACATCTCAGTATGTCACAACTTGTGTCTGTGTTACTGAGACATTAAGATGAGAAATTTGAACTAGGAGGTGGTTTCTGTAGTTGTTGTGGTGATTATCAGTGAGTGACGTGTTAGAGGTGGGAGACGGTGCTGAGTTATTGAAGTAGGATTGTAAAACCTCTCGTACCTGTATAATCTCATGTACCGTAATGGTAGTTCTATTGCAAACGTCGGTAGTAGCTATGTTGTTGTGATAGCTAGCTGCTTGCTCTGCAATGTGGTATGTTGCACTAAAATTAGCTTCATTCTCTAAAAAAACCCCATTATTGACAGAGGGTAAAGAAACAACCTACAAACCTGACTGACTCAGCAGCTCTGACTCTCTGAGAGGAAGCAGAGGGTGGAAAAGTCATTAGGATTCTCCTCAGGGTTACTCAATTTTATAAGAACCTTTGAATTATTCCCCAAACCTCACCTGAACACATGCCCTCATACACTGTGAGCACCAAGAAAAGAGTTCCTCTTCCCAAAATAACAGCTTAAGTCAAAGGATTGTTGGCATGGCATCAGGATCATCCACAGATACAACACAGCCTCCTGCCTTAACCCAGAAATGCTTCATTTGTCTCCCACAGATGGATCATGTTCTGTGTTTTTCCAAAGCCCCTGACAAATTACCAAATAATGCTGTCGTGTGGCACACGCTGTTTACTCAGAGGAGAAAAAGCACACAAATTTAAAGATATTTTTGTAACATAAATCTATGACATTTCCAGTGTTTAACTTTAAGATATTTATAAACTTTGTGACAGGCCTTCTACCAGCAGCAGTCCTTTATAGAAATCAGTTCAGGGGCATGGTTACTAAAAAAAGGTCATATTTTGAATATTTCTATGAAATTCCCCTTTGATTTGCTTTTAACTGTCCACATTCCCACCTGAAATTTTACTTTTCAATGAAACACCTCAGCAGTAAGCCATAGCTTCTCAGGCTGGCTGAACACCAGACTATTAAAAAACCTCCCAGATTTCAGTTCACTGACTGAAGAAGATTCTCCTCTAATTATCACATTATCATCATCAGAGGTTTTCACAGAGGGTCTGAGGTTCCCCCATCCATCTACACATCCATTATCTGTACTGCCTGTCTCATTCGGGGTTGTTTGGGCTTGAGTGGATGCCAGCATCCAGCGGGTGGGAGGTGGTGCACATATTTGAAACAATCCCAGAACACCCATCACCACCTTATAAAAAACTACAACCTAAGTATTAACAAAATTCCAACACTCAAACTTAAATTTAGTGTTCAAAGTGCTTAAAGAGCAAAGCCCTCTGCAAAGCATTTCCATTGCTGCTTGTCAAATATGTGTAAAACATTTATAAAGCACATTGTTATTGTTAACAGCAGTTATGCCTGAACAGTCCGTGTAAATGATAGAAATGGGCTCTTCTCAATGTAGGAAGTGTAAATATTAAACATGACATCAGTAGTGATCAGTAAATCAGTTTAAAGGGCACCACATTTTGTGGTTCATTAAGACTAATAATATTTATTTGCTAGGATTAAATGGGCCAAAATAGAGAATTATCTAGTGTTCAGCCAGCCTCAGGACATCACTTTAGGCTGAGACCCTGTTTGTTTTTTATTCAACGTTCACCATCCTTCATTCTGTAGATAATCAAACATGGGGCTCAAACTTATGCTGCTAGGGTATTTTCCAGCTGTCCTTCCTCTGGGCACACGCTGACAGAGATGTTTCCCCTCCCATATTACAGTTTGATTACGCTACTGCTTGAAGTGTTAAACCACATTTGAATGTTATCTTTATGTATTAAGAGATTTTTATGTGTGCTTGAACCGAAAAAAAAAAAAACACAAAAAAATGCTTAGTCTTTATTTTTCGTCATGATTCAGAAATTTGTGTTTACTGTTTCTTCAAAACCATGAAAGTTTAAATCCTGTTTTCTAAGAGAGCGATCGGAGAGGGTTGCTTGTACCTAGGCGCAATAAGAAATGTTGCTGTACACAATCAGGACCTCATTACTCTGAGGTGTCAGCTGTAAAATCTTGCTTGTATTGTCTGTATTTCAGGTGATTATTTTGTTTATTTGATAATTTATCTTTGTGTGTGAGAGAGAGAGCCCTCCTCCCCTCCCTGTATTTATATCCCCTCACATTATAGAGTCAGAAAGCCATCAGTGAATGGTGATGATAAATGTCACTTTATATAGCTACTGATTGTAATTTTGTAAATGACAAAGCCAACGCTGCTCTGGCATGTTTTGTTTTGTGCAGACTCTCAGACCAAATTTTCTTTATTTTACATACATTGTCTCAATGTATTTCCCTGCATCCAATACAGAAGATTCATCACATTTGATTTTATTTATTAACACAATCATAAGTGTCTAGAGGGTTCTCTAGATGTCAGAGAAATGTGTCAGATCCTGGAGTGTGTGGCAAAAAGCTCATCTTGTTGTGAGGAAACAGCAGAAATTGAGCAGTGAAGGCTTTAAATTCAGCTGAAAGTGCAGTTTTCAGTCAATATTCTTTGACTCAGGTCACAGTACAACTCTTAAGCTGATGCTATGTGATCATAGAAACTTTGGAGCCATAAAACTGCAATAAAAAAAAAAAAACAGGACAATACCATGTGGTGACAGTAACACATATAGACCTGTGGGGCTGGAGTGTGTTTAAAAAAGGTCAACCTTAAAATGTTGGTGTCTCCTGATTGTCTAAAGTGACAACAATGGACAGAATAAGTAAATAAAAAAATTGTATCAAGTAATGTTTCTTTGGATACTATTACTGACCAAATGACCAAAGAAAATCATTTTAGTAATTTGCCAAACAGAAATTTAGTAGAAGAAACAGTATTATTTGAATCATGATTAATACTGATATTTATGGTTTCTGTTTTCTAAGTCTAAGGGTCTAAGCCCTCAAGAAGAGGGCCTAATGTTCATGTTCAGTATTTTCTACATAAACCACTTCAAAAACTTTTTTACTCATTAGAAAAAACATTTGTATTTTCCCAAGTGCGTCAGTTTGAGGATGTGATGTGTCTATTTTATTATTTAAAAAAAAAAAGTCCCATATAGTGGATGCAGGGGTAAACATTTCTGTTTGTTTATTTTTGGGCTTGTTTGTTTGTGTGTGTATTTGTTTGAGCACATCAGGGGTGGTTGACAAAACTTATTGTTGTTCTTTTATTCAAGAACTTTGTCATCATCCTACCAATTCATAAAATTAAAATGTTCAGGTTAACTAAAATGAGTTATGGGTCCGTCTTTTGAAACAGTTAAAACTAGACTTGCTTCAATGCTGCTGCAGACACATTATCAATCACAGGGAATGAGGCTGTTTTTTGTCCCAAATGGCTGAAGTGTGATCACTTACATAACAGAATACTGTTCGCTCATTATTTGTTTAATGACCTTAAAAACAAGAACCTGTGTGCGTACACAAAAGGAACAGCTGGGGCCTGAGGGTTGAGTGGGTTTTAAATTATAATCATCATTAACTGAATGTACGTCAGCTCTGAGATATGATCCACTCAGAATTCATCTGTCAGCCACATTAATCTAACTTTACAACGTCAATATTTAAATGAATGTATTCAACCGTCTTAAAACTCTTCAGCCCATGGCAATCTCTGTCAAAAATCATCTTTGAAAACTGCTCTTTCCAGTTGAATCACAGCCTGTGCTGTTTATTTCCTGTTGATTCTTGCCACAGTTTGTGCTTTCTGGCACTCCACTGACTCGTGCTGCTGTGGCGTCACGTGGAGACCCTGTGTACCAAGTTAAAAACCAGCGTCAGATTTATCATCTGCACAATCATCATGAAAGGATGCTTTTTTGTTTTGAATTTACCTTCATTTTAGTCTCTTTAAATGTTCTTAATCCTGTAATGAACTATTTATTTATTCCTCCAAACCTGCTCTTTCTGGAGTGTTTGCTTTCTTTCTACTTTGTGGCTCTATGATGCAAGTGTTTGTAGAAAGTCTTGCAGTATCACATTTAGAGGTTCCTTCTGTAGATTGGTGGTACATTACTGTCATGCATGAGTTATCTGTTCACTCTGTGTGAACACTGGGACCAACTGAAGACGAGCATCAGAGTGGAACGCTGTCAGTGTTCGTGTAGACCGGAACCATCAGCTAGAAATAATTTGTAGATACGGTCATTGTTGTGACACAGCAGTTTAAATACTTCGCAAACCTGTTTTTCTTTTCTTTGAAACAAGTGTTTGTATGTGAGTTCTTAGTGTGAGTCGGATGATTGTGGTTAATAAACTTTCCAGATGTGTTTGATTTCAAGTGTTTTTGTTTGATCCTCCATCACCACATTAAACCAAGACACACATTATACAGCAAGGGGACTTTGGGTCTAAACAATAATAAATGCGATTTAAGAGTAGTGGTCTAAACAATAACAAATTGATTTTAAGGGCAGTGTTCTTAATAATCAATATGATTTTGAGGGTAGTGAAAATCCTGATGGTGATTCCCTGCTACTCCAATCACTATGCAAATCAACTTCATATAGATGATGGCAGAAAAGAATCACTATGCATTAGGTGTGGGAATTTTCTGATTTTGATTCAGATTCAGATGCAAATGGATTGGCATTACATTCCCTGTTTCTAAAAATGGTACATGTTTATCAGCTTATTTACAATAAATCTGATGCACTAAAGCGGGGTTTGGGCATAAAGATTATTGTGCTGTTTTTGCCCCAACTTTCCCCCTTCCTGACTAAGGACAGTGGATGCCAGATTATTTTATGTCTTATAAGATTATCCTGTGGTCTGAGGTGTGTTAAGAGTGAATTTGTTCTGATAATCGGCTCTGAAATGGGTCTGGACTGACAATCCTACTTATTAAACTTCTTCAATATTAACCACCAAAAATTTTCATGTAAGTGAGGAAAGCCAACTCCTGAGTCATGACTCTGTGAATGGTGACGTGGAATGGAATGTAAGCCAATCAAGAGGAACAAGGAAGAAGGCATAAACATAAACCAACACAGCCAGCCTGAAACATAACGTTCGATGGAGCCAAGAAATGAAGGACCAGCTCACGTATTCCCACTGGGCCCAGGATTTTTCCACAGCCTCTTACTAAGATTTTCCATCAAGAATAGTCCAAAGACCACCGTTATTCCCTCTTCTCATATGTCCTCTCCCATGTTGCATCTGCTATGCTTCTTCTCCTTTGTTTTTGTTAGATCACATTTGATCACTCAAGATTTCTGTCTCTGAGGAATAGATTCTAGATCAGTGGTGGGACACAATAGCTGTGTTCGAAATCGCTCACTATCACGGATATAGTGCACTATATAGTGTGTTTACCATTTTGTAGTGTTGTTCGAATTCTCAGCAGTTAATTTCATTCACTTTATAGTGCACTACAAAATACCCACAATGCACAGCAAAAGTGAGTGTACATACAATGTACTCTACATGGTACTACTGTATACCACAATGCAATGCGGTCGTTTTTTTCCATAGAAGAAGAAGAGAAGGAAGGCTGTTAGGCGCTGCTTTCATTCATAAATGTGAAAAAACGTTAAAGTATCTTTAACACGCTTGTAGCGTAGCTCTTTTACGTCTTTAGCGGCTGTTAACGGCTTCAAAATTTGCCACTTATCCTCCCGAGTGCCTGGTTTGTTTACATGATTTTTGGCGCACTCACTTCCATCACAGGAATATCCGGCTCACCTACTTACGCTACGACATTTAGAAAATTTCATTGTAGTGTCCGAAATGTCGTTTGGTCATTCCCTTTGTAGTCCACTGTTTAATTTACACTACATAGGGAATTGTGAGTGAGTGAATGAGTGGACGATTTTGAACACAGCTAATGTATGTGTGTGGTGTGCTGTGTTGAGATTATTGGAGCACAACAAACTGTTCGATGCCTGCTTTTTATCTTCATATATGGGGTCTCTAGCAGATAAAAAATCTCTTCAGATCTCTTAGAAAATTCTATAGTGTGTGCCCTGCTTAAGGTAAGAAGTGTTTAAAAAATGTTTTAAATCTAATTTATGAATTCTTTTATCAATTCTGAATATTTTTGTCAGTACAATTTGATTAAAATGCAAAATGATTTTTATACACTTCCTGCACATTACAAGTAAAAGTCATAAAACATGAATAAGACACAATGACAGAAGAGCAGCTTCAAGCAGCAGATTCCACTTTGTCATGTAGCCTTCTCTGATGCCACATCCAGTGTTATGAGAATGAAACAGTTTGCATGTTGAATTTCTGTTTTACATTAATACAAAACCTTGTCTGACTGGCTTTTAGTTTGTTAGTCTTGTATCAGAGAGGCACAGTTGTACTGTCATCTGAAGGTTGCAAGTTCAAGTCCAGCAGCAGCTGTCAAATGATGATGTTCCCCTCTGGCAAGACACTTAACCCCAAGCTGTTCCCACTGCTGCATCAGTGAAGTCTGGATATGAAACAAAATAAATGTGTTCCACTGATACAATAGACAAGGCCTGAGCCATCAGTGAATGAATGGGTTTGAAATGGTAGATGTGGCCAGCACTGTAAAGCTGCTTTGAGTGGTCAAAGAGACTAGAAAAGTGTTCTATGATTAAATCAGTTTATCATTTTACCATTTAAATGCCTTTCCAAGTGGCAGTATGGTGGTGCAGCAGGTAGTGCACATGCCCCACAGCAAGAAGGTCACCAATTCAATACCTGGGTCAGACAGGGCCTATCTGGGTGAAGCTTGCAAGTTCTTCTTGTGCATGCCTGGGTTCTCTCTGGGAACTCTGGCTTCCCCCACAGACCAAAAACATGATCATTAGGCTTATTGGTGACTGTGAATTCCCCTTGGGTATGAGTGTGAGCATGACCGGTTGTCCATCTCTCTATGTGGCTCTGCAATCTGCTGGCAATTGGTACCTGACTCTCGCCGTGTGGAGGTCTGGGTTCCAGCACAAGAATCTGTGCTGTTGATAAAGCAAAATTTAAGCCAACTTGTAGAGTGTCCATAAAGTCTCTTTACAATGAAAAAAACTGTTACAAAGACAGTTGAGAAGATATCTTAACCAGGTTTATTTTATTTTAATCTGTGTTTATTAAAGTTTTTATTCAAATTAAAATTTTGTGTTTCAGATATTCTGTTAATTGAAGGAAAACTGTTATATGAACCCCTATAAAATGGCTACTCCTCAAGAGAAGGCACAATGTGTATCCTGGTTTACTGAGACAAAATCTGATGTGCAGACTCAGTGAAACTACAGAACTGAGTATGGAAGAGATCCACAATCGCGTCCTTCAATTTGTGCATGGCACAAGAAAATTATGGAGACATAAACAGTGTTAGATGAAGGGAGGAGTGGGCGACCAAGAACATCCGAGGAAAACATCAATCATGTAAGACAAGCCTTTCCTTCCATTAACAGAATATCTGAAACACAAACTTTTTATGTGAATAAAAACTTTGGTAACACTTTCGATGAAGCCCACATTTATAATGCATTATAACAGCATCCATAATGCATTATAATGCATTATAAATGCCTCATAACTACACTTAAAAGCAAACGTAATGCTTCATGATGCTTTATATTAACGGTCATAAAACATTATAATGACATTTATAATGAATTATAATGACTTGTTCCGTGGATGCTCATGAATACTCATGAACACTACATCCATAATGCTTTATGAGGTATGAAGCCCCGACAATCACAATGCATTGAGGGCATTCATAATGCTTCATAGCTACACTCATAATGCTTGATGATGCACTATATCAACAGTCACAAAACATTATGATAATACTTACTATGAATGATAGAGCTAGTCATTATAGTTTTAAATAAACAGTGATTAAAATAAAACAAATCTGGTTAGGATATCTCATCAACTGTCTTTGTAATAAATGTCTTAAATTGTAAAGAGACTTATGAACACCCTGTATACTTTAAGGCATTTAGCACCGTCAAAATAGGGTACATTTGTTTTTGTATACATTCTTCAATTTGATATTAAAAAGGTCGTAAAGGGATTTTTTTTTGAAGTGGGGTTGTAGGAGCTCCATATGGCCTCGTAGTACAGTAGATGCAGTACAAAGTTCCTCCTCCTTTGTTGCAATACTTCCCTGTTTGTGGATGTTTCTGCACAACAGACTCTTACAGACTGTGGCTTACTGAGGGAGAGGAGAGAACTTTCTACTGCATCTTAGTGACCGTATGGAGCTCACAAAACCCCACTTCAAAAATACTGAACTATCCCTTTAATGTTCCAAAAGTTTATGAGATGAAAACCAAACAGGATAATGTTCTGTGGATTGTTTTTTTATGGTTATTTGCTTTAACCAAATATAATTTCCCCAAAGGGATTACTGACGTATACTATCTATCTATCTATCTATCTATCTATCTATCTATCTATCTATCTATCTATCTATCTATCTATCTATCTATCTATCTATCTATCTATCTATCTATCTATCTCTGTGCTGGGACAAACACGTCATCTGTTCAAGTTGGATTACACAAGATTTTATGATTTTCTGGTCTAATGAAGAGAAAAACAGTGGATCACATTCAGGTTCTTTATTATAGGATGATTTTCTGTAGAGCTGATGACTTTTAAGGTGGGAAAATTAGCCCTCAGGTAAACTTTTGTGAAAGAAAGTACCTCTTTCCAGTTACAAAACATTTCTTCATTATGCAATGACTAATCTAAATTAAGCCTACCAAAGTTTTCTGTACAAACCCTTGAGCAAGCAGTGTTCCTGTCATGATCCCTTGTTCTTTTAAGACTTGTTGCTGCTCAGGCTGTATTCAGATTCATAATTCAAAACAGTGACAACTGAGTCGTTGTAGCTTGAATCTGGCAATGTCATACAACAGCCACAGATACAGTGTTTTCTGTGTCAGATCAGACAATCAGAGACATGAAATCATGCCATGATCTGACCATCAAGTATGACAGACTGCATGGTTTAAACCATCTACACATCATGACCAACATGATAATGGCAAAAGACAGCGTGACACCGATAACAGCAAACAAACACTTCAGTGGCACAGTCAGATGGTGCGCTTGGTCGATAATTGGAAGGCTGTGGCATTCGAGTCCAGCTATATTAGGCACGTGCAACGTGTCCTTGGGCAAGATGATTAACCCTGATTACGCCCACTGTTGCATTAGTCCCATGTAAATGAGCATTAAAGGCATTAACATGTTAGTTGATAATGATGGATAACTGACATTGAAACTCCAACCATCAGTGAGTGAATGTGAGAGTGAGTAGATGTGAATGTGACCTGTGGAGCAAAGCTGCTTTTAAGTCAAAGCATCAAGAAATGTGCTAAATATGCTAAAGTCCAGTTACCTTATTTACTCTTTTACTCTGGCTCTCAATTATCAAGCAACCAGAAAGTGTGTGCACAGTCATTTCCAAGCACTGATCAGAATTTATCAAGCTGACGCAGATTTAACCTGGAGTGTAAAATATGCTACAATTCAACATCAGACCTGAGTTCATGAATGCAAACATAGAATCAGTATTTTATGCAACTGCAACCAAAAAATCTGTGTATGAGGAGAAGAATGTCTACATCAGACTCTTTGTGCGTTTACAGACTGTGTTCCACAGATTTAAAGCTCAATAGTGATTTTAGATATGTCAACAAAAATTTGTAAAAGAGGAATTTATGTTTGCAGAATGAATCTGCTCAACTCAACAGTCCAAATCGCCTCTTCTCAATGGGTCTGATCAACTACACATGCTCTGTTAATGCTTCTTTTATGAAAGTATACCTGTTTTTTTTTTTAAATGTACCTTGTTAACATTTTTTGAGACAAACTGATTACATATCACCGTTAGTCCTGTTGGGAGGAGAGAAAGAGTGGACGAGTGATGTGCAATCAAAAGCGGGGGAGCGGTTATGAACAGTGGTGGAGAAAAAGCAAACAAAAACCTCAACTGATCATTATAAGAACAACAACACACCAGTCTTTTATTCTAGTCTGATTATTTGTATTTATTATTTCTACCTTAACAGCTGCCACATCTCCTCGGTGTGCTTTCCCATATGTCACTGTCTCTCTAATAATCATTACAAACCCTCATACAAACTACCTCTGTGTGTTTTGGTTTTTGCTAAACAGTTAAAGGATAAGTTTGGTTTCTGCAGCTTTCACATTGTTTATAGAATGAAGTAGAACAATATACTCACCCAGAAGGCTTTCCTGATCCAAACAGTGCTTCGGGAGATATTTAGATCCAAAATTGAGCGGCGGACATCCGTATAATGGTAGCACATAGGGCATACAGCGCCGCTCCTAAAACTGCATTAATCGTCCAAAAACTCATTAGTTTCACCAATATTCCATTATTATCCGTTCGGGCCGTACTGACCTCTGAACTGAAGAAGAAGAGCGCTTGCTCCGCACATGCGCAGTGCGGCTCATTGTTTCAGGGCAAGACAGCCGGCTACACAACGACTTTTTCTTCCAGTTTTGTGCAAAATGGACGAATATCTATCGGATGAAGATGTTGTGGAGGAGAACTTTGAATATGATGGGTGTCCTTACAGCTCATCGAAAGGAGGACGCGGAGGCAGTGCTCCAGAGAGTACTGCGCAGGCGCGGAGTCAAGCGTTCTTCTTCTTCTTCAGTTCAGATGTCGGCACAGCTACAAAAACATGTCTGGAGCGACACAGACTGTCGTGGAGGAGTAGCCTGAGCGGACCATGATGAAATATTGGTGAAACTAATGAGTTTTTGGACAATTAATGCAGTTTTAGGAGCGGCACTGTATGCCCCGTGTGCTATCATTATACGGATGTCCGCAGCTTGATTTTGGATCTAAATATCTCCCGAAGCACTGTTTGGATCAGGAAAGCCTTCTGGGTGAGTATATTGTTCTACTTCATTCTATAAACAATGTGAAAGCTGCAGAAACCAAACTTTTCCTTGAAATAAGTTGCCCATGGGCTCTTCTAAAATGCTATTAGTCCTGAAAAATTAAAACATTTTCTTATATGTTTATTTTGGCCGAAGAAACTCTGACTTGCTCAATTAGAATTATATCTCCTAACAGAATGTCCATATGCGAGCATGATGTCTCTGCTTCTCATTCATCTCACTTTACAAATGTCCAAACAGCGATAGTTGATTCTTTTCCTCTCCTCCTGTGACGGCCCTCAGGCTCCAGCTCAGAGAACTTTGTTCTCCTTTTAATGCATCATTCCCCTCCTATTTAGGAATGTTTTATGTAAATGGTGATTGTTTTTCAGCTGCCACATTTAACAACACACATCCATTCATACACTGGGATTGGCCAAATACACACATTTCATGAATCACACTTTGGAGCTGGTGTAAGATGATTTCCACACCAAAGTAAAGTTTCTAGGGTGCATTGGTAAATGAAGGCTCTTGTATTTATACTTTTGTTTGTCTTTCAAAATATCATGGTGAGTTATATGTGAGCCTGGTTCTAAATTCTCTACTCACAGAGCTGCTGAGGTGCCTCAGCCAATTCTCCCTGCTATAGTTGGTCATTTCGTCCTTTTAAAACAAATCATAAAGGCAGAAATGTTGTTTTTAGAGCTGTGCAAACTTTTCCTCTGTCCCATAGTTCACTCGTAATGCTACATTTCTGTATGTTGCCTTGCCTTTTGCTGTTATTCACGCTGGCTCACTAAACCAGAAGAAACAACCAATTTTCATGACTGATAGGTACCAAACTCCTACAAAAGTCGGGTCAGGCAGAAATTGTCCTTAAATCATGTAGTCTGACATATTCCTCATATTTCTTAGTTACATAAAAATATTACATGCTGTTTTTTTTATTCCAAAATACCCCCCACACACCCATTTTTCAATATCAAACCATTTTCATCTTTTCCTGATGCACAGTGTCCTAACATTTTTGAAAAGCATCTTATCAATAAAATGTATTATTATCATTATTGTTCAGTAGATAGCACTTGGAGAGCACAAGCCCCTGCCAGGGTAGCTCACATATTGCTGTACCATTTATAAGCAATAGTTCCATATTAAAGTAACCCTCATAATATGCTCTCCTGACCCTGAAAACCTGCCCCTTGCACTTGCAAATATGTTGATATCATTATCATTTTGACAGTTATTGAGCAAAGACAATCTTTTACTTATTGGTGAGTATCTTGATAACCACCAAAACATTTTAAGCTGGGTTCAACAAAATGCTGAGTCATTCTTACATAATCCTTCTAACAAACAAACAGACAAAAAAACAAACTGACAGACAAACGCAGACAAAAACATAACCTCCACGGTGTAGGTCAGAGTTAATGATTCAACTGTTTAGGGAACACCCGTGCACTTAATTTGACTCCTTTTCTCTTCTAGAATGACTTATGGCCCTTTTCCACTAGCACGCCTTGGCCCTACTCTACTCGGCTCTACTCAATGTGCAGCGTGTTTCCACTAGCCTGGTACCTCCTAAAACAAGCTAGTTTTAGTACCTACTCCACTCTGGTTCTAAGCGAGCCGAGTCGATACTGAAAGATGACGTCACCGACTGCCGGCTACTGATTGGTCAGACAGTATCGGCATCGATGAGTCATGAGAGCGACGACCTAGCATGCTAGCGGTAACTACCGTTAGCTTACCCTCATACGTCTTTTCTTTGCAGCTGGATTGCTCTCGTCCTCGGCTTCATTCTGTTGTATATCATCCAAAACTCTCCTGTGCTTCTCAAGGGGTATTTCTTCTTACCACCTGCAGCCTTCTTCTGCTTTCCTTTTTTACTCGGTTTGTGACAAAAAGCCACAGATTACTGTGTCACGCTCAAAATGACGTCTTCGCAGCGCTGCTCAGCCGTTTAAAGCGACACTGCACGCCGTTGGGCAGGCAACAGGGGCTAATGGAAAAGCAGCACAAGGCAAGTAGAGCTGGGTAGAGTCGAGTAGAGCAGAGTAGGGCTAGTGGAAAAGGGCCATTACAAGGTGTAAAATGGGACCATGTACTTTGTGGCTGATTTTATTTTGAAATAAGAAGTATTAATAAGCAGATGAGCTGAAACAAAACTTCTGTAAGCTTGTTTGTAGCTTGTTGTCTTCAGTGCAATGTGGTGCTAAGCTTCAGTGAGGACAGCATGGAAGTGCAAGTAACAAGTGAATGTAAAATATTGCATTTTGTACAAAAGGGAACACAAATAGGGGTGTGTGTAGACAGGCTATGGCTAAATATTTTAATTTAATGAAACTTTTTTTGCATAACCTGACCTTTCAATGCCAAAATACCTCTTTGTATCATGCTATATAGCCACAGTAGTTACTTCCGCCAAGGAGGTCATGTTTTCGGGAGAGTTGTTTGTTTGTCTGTCTGTGAACAAAATAACTCAAAAAGTTATGGATGGATTTTGATTAAATTTTCAGGAAATGTTCAGCATGGGAAAAAGAAGAACTGATTCAATTTTGGTATTGATCCGGATCAGCATCTGGATCCAGGAATTGTTCAAAGGATCCTTTATCATTGGGAGATAGGGAACTGTGCTGCTTGGTGGAGGTCTGCGCTCTCCGAGTGCTTTTCTAGTTGTTTATAGTCTTACTTCTGCCTATAACAAGGTGAAGGCAATAACTGACTTTTATTTTGTGGGGCCATATAGAGTGGCCAATCAGATTTATAGGGGGCTCATGCCATCCTTGATCACCCATATGGACACGCCCGTTCTGTTTTGACTCTGTGTTTCCTTGACATATTTCATCATCACTTCATCTTCATACACTACTCCATGGCCCTCCTACTTAGCACCTGCCTTATTTGTTTGTCCCAAATGTTGGCGCATGAACAGAACTTTTGACATGAAGACCAAGAGAAAAAATCGTATCCATTCCAATAACTCTGACAGAGCCAGCCGTGCCCTGTGAGGTGTTCTGCTGAAACACAGTGCTTAGTCATGTGGGGGCCCCGGTGCTCTGTTACATCAGATGCTGCCACCTCTAATTCAACAACAGCTGCTTGGGGCCTCGGGCTGACAGGTAGGGAGATCAAGAGATCAGTGGAAATATTTGCAACTCTCAAGCTTACATTGTGGATGTGCCCCTGCTGGAATGACTACATCATAAATTCATGAAGCGTTTCATCCAGACATCTTCTCAGAGCTCCTCCATAGCCATCAGTCTGTCTGCAATAGAGCATTGTCTGACATCCACATATATAAAGAAGTGACTAAGAAATATGAATAACATGAGTAATAATCTCATGAAAAGAATAGCCAGAGCAGAGTATCTAATCTTCGCCATTGTTCAAGTGAGCATTCAAACCGTGTCAGGGATCACCATCCGTCAGTGTTCACACCCAATTTTATTAGTTATGCTGCATAAAAATGTCTGAACATAATAGAATTTCATCAAGTTTCTGTGTCAGTGTATATATTGGCTCCGTAACGTGAAGTCTATTCATGTAAAAAACTCTCTGCTCTTTTAGTTGAAACCGTCAGAAAGCTGATGAAGGTAAGACTGAATCAAGAGAGACATCTAGTGGAGACTCGGCTGCATGACTAAGACTTTGTCACAAGGAGCAGTTCTTTCATAAAGCCTTTGGTCAATTTCAATTTTGTAATTGGTGCTTGCAAAATAATCTCACAGAGATATTTTAAATCTTTTAATTCAATTTTCTTTGTTGGGTACGTTCAAGGCCTCCTAACTGATGGATAATCCATACTTTAGTCTCCTGGTAGCAGCCGAATTTTAGCCGTAACATCACCTATTAATGTTTTGATCTACCAAAGGATTCTTCATGCTACATTGTAAACAGGCTTTAAAGAGGTGGATAATATATTCAACAAACCCTGTTACCACTTTTGTACCTTGATTCAGACTTACCATACATTTTCGCAGTAAATTCATGCATCATAATCATGAATGTAAGAAGCTGAGAGGAGAAAGGAGTAAGGCAGGAGAAAGGTATGTATAAATTATTGGTAAATGCACTGTGACAGATGCACAGTGGTCTTCATGTCATCTTAACGCATCAGCTGATCATGTCCTATGCAGACAATGTGATGGATGACAAGAGATGGAGGGAAAAGCTTACATTCAGTTTCACTTTTCTTTCGCAATATACACTGAATTATTTCTAACAGAAGAAAAATACAGATATGAACCTGTGTTCTATTTTTATGAGCATTTACTAAATTTTAGTTAACCTATTCTTATTTGTTTCCCAAGCTATTGTGGTAACTGTTATTTTGAGACAGTTTTTGCCTGGAATTATGGACTTGTTTCCTCCTGCTCTAGTGTTTTTGTCTCTGCCTCTTGGTTCACAGATTGGGTCTGGTTACCTGACAGTGGGGATCCCCGCAATCTCACAACCAGTCGTCGTTCAGAGCAGTCACCGGCATTACATAAGATCTGCTTTGACTCATCTCAAGTACCAGGTGATTTCTGCAGTCTTCTCACACAGTTGTGGAATCAAGGATTGACTTATTGATCTTAGCCTGATTTTTTTTCTCAATTAAGTCTGTTATCAATGAAATCGTTCCTCTGCATGATCTCCAGTCAGCATAACCTGTGCTGAACGTCAAATCAATGACAGCTTTATGAGGAAATTATTATTTTTATTATTATTTTTTTCAGCCAAAGTCAGATTTAGAGGGTTTGATGAAGGAGAAACTAATATTGTTGATCCTCATCATGCAAATGTTATGATCTTTTAAAGAAAGGGATGTGAGAACCATTAGATGAAGAAATATGATTAGATGACACACTTTTAATATTTTAATATTAGTGCTGTCAGGCGATCTTTAATCTAATTAATTACAGGATTTGTAATTAATTTATCAATCTAATTAATCGCATTTTAATCTCATATCTGCTTAAAGTCCCCGAATAAAGAATTTGAATTCTAGGACATCACAAAATTGTAGTGCATGATTAATCAAATGAATACACTAAGAAGAGAAGATTGTAAATCTTAATTTTTATTGGTGATTGAATAAAACCTAAGTCAGGGCATCTTGTCCAGAAAATTTTAAGCTCAATCAGGCAACTCAAATTACACTTTAAGTGTGTTTCATAAATCAAATTTAAAAAAAGAAAAAGGTGGAGGACATCCAGCAAACCAATTAGGCCTGGTGCATTATCAAAGAATGCAGTACAAATATAGATAAATTAATTCAAAAATAAAATAAAGCGGAGTCTCAAATAGGCCGTTCCTGTTGTCACCTCATGTTTGGTTTGACAAGCGACGCATGTGTGAAGTGACGTGCCACTGCCATGCACGGGTCCCCCAGCTGGACAGTATTAAAATGTTCATGTGCTATATTTAATCTTGCGATTCATTTTTTTAACGCATTAATTTGCGTTGTAATTAATTAATCTGATTAATGTACTAAAGTGACAGCCCTATTTAATATATATTGATGTTTGTATGGGAGAAATTGCATATAATTATTTAACTGAACTTAATTTCATAGGTGTAAGTGCACCAGGTCTCCACTTAGTGCTCCATCCGTCTCTAAGCTCTGTGACAGAAGCACAGATACACAATGTGAAGAAAGGAGACGTAACTTTATGGGTTAATCTGTACATCTTTACACATAATTATCTTTATCTTGTTGCTTGTTACTTTGTTACTGAAACATCATGAACCTATTTTAATAAAGCGAAAAACAATGCAAGGTTGACAGGACAGTTGACTTAAAATGAACTGAAGCTCACCACATTGAGCTTACAAAGCTCACCAATAGCTAGAAAATAATCATCCAAAACAGCATGCTCATGTTTACCATGCTCACCATTATTACATCAGATTAATAATTCAAGAAAGTCATATAACACAGTGTTTCCCTTATGGTGGTTTGTCTGTGACTGCGTCTGTCAACAAATATAGAGAAGACACACAGTCTCTGTGTGCACAGTGCTCAGTTCAGACTGCTGAGGCTGGTAAGAGACACTTATTAGTCATAAAGAAGAGAAACAAGGTGCTAGGTGTCTTTTGAGATGTGCTAACAACTGATATAATCAGATAATGATGCTAATGTTTAAACCTTTAACACAAACAGAAATGACTTTAGCGTAAAGTGTTAACCAACAGCTATATAAACTGGTGACATTTAGCTACAGTATGTGTGTACACTATTGTGTTACAGCCTAGTCCAATATTCATTAAAGCTGGGGTTGGCAATTTTGGAAAACTAGCATGAATTTGAATGTAGCATCTCCTCAGGGCTCCGCCTAGCCCCTGGCGACAAGATTTGATTGGTTTAAAAACGGTGGTTACAGCATGATTATTGGTTGGTGTTTTCCCTGTTTTACTCCTGCTGTAGATAACGGATATTTTTCGCTCTGTATTAAGAACACATTATGAATTGATTGCCATCATCATAAAGACCATTTTAACCAGTATTACAAAAAGTGTATCTAAATCAGATTGCCAACCCTAGCTTTAATCTAATGCGCATATTTTTACATTTTCATTTAAACCATTAATAAGAGGGACTTAAGAACACTCTGTTTCCTTCGGTCCATATTGGTTAAAAGAGTGGGGTGGAGGTCATACGTTAGCTCAGTCTTTTGTTTAATCATAACACAAGACAGTTACTTTAATTTACAGAAGAGAATGACATCTGAAAGTGCAGACAGAGCTGACAACCAGAATCAGAATCAGGCTCTTTGTCATTGCACATGGCATAAGAACAGAGCAACAAAATTTGTCTGTTCAACCCATCCAAGAACATACAAAGACAGTCACATGCATAGGGGACAGGAACAGGAAGACTGTTGGGTCGCTAGCAGAACAGCGCTGGGTTTTCTTCGACAAGAAAAAGGGACAACAGGAAGGACTAGATGGGAAAAAAGGCAGCTCACACACTGTGCTCTGATAAACATTGTGTGAGATAGGAAAACACATCTCAGCACATATCATAACATGAGAAGACAGTAACCACAAAAGACGGGTACAACATGCTCTGTCCAGCCATCAGTCACATCTAAGCCTATAAGCAGTCGCCTCAATGCAGCCTCTTCGTGTTTGTAGCTTGAGGTGAGGCTCACAGTAGCATTATGACAAATCAACAATCCAAAGGTTCCTTAGATATTCAAATGACTGACATGAAATGGCTTCATCAAATACCTTACACAGTCTATGATTTAAATACCAAAAAGTACTGTTCAGTCACAACCTGAGCACTCTCGTGAGCCCTTTAGAGGTATCCTCCAGTACATCTGTAGGGTATAGGCAAGTAAAATCACATCACTCATGATGCCAAGGGATGAAAATGTGAATGCAAGGACAAACAGCAGGTCTATGTCTAATCTGTTACCCTGTATTCCCTGACATTCTGTCAGATTTTGTCAATGTACACTCAATTAATTCTTAGTCTTTGTCTGTTCTCTGATTGGTCTGCTGGTCCACCAAGTAGAGAGCCTCATCTCATAGAAACTGTTGCATAGATTCCCTCATTTAGACAAACTTTCCCCCTTGCTGGTTGGTTCAACCTTGATACTTAATTTGTTACTATAAAATGTTTAAAAGGTATTTTGAGTATCTGCAGAAGTGACTTAAGATATCCTCAATGGAATTGCTTTTTTTTCATCTCCTCTCCTGCACCAAGGGTAAATTATGAGGGACACGATGTTTAGGTTGTCTTGAGCAGAAACTACACAGGCTATGCAACCTTAAACAGTCATAAAGAGTGGTAATACTTTCCCCTGAGGAAGCTTTCAAAAACATCCAGATAATTCAGCCCAAATTTTTTATTTGGTTTTATATGCCTTTTGGGACCTGTCTTCACATAAATACTTTTATGGCCCTCAAATGGATTTAAAAACTCTACCTGCTTCAGCACTTTTATTCCAACCACAGCAAGTCTGTTAAAATACTTTAAGGTCGGCCAGAGAGCTCAAAAAACAGGTTGGGCTTCAACTAATAAATTTATATGTCCCATAGCAACAAAACCAGAAAGTGCACCTTTTTGGTTTAAGATGCTTGCTAACACCCTCTGTTTTTAAAGCTGGGCTATGTACCTTCAATGATACTGCAGTGGAATTCACTTTATCCCCCCATGTTTGTGAACCTAGCACCACCCCTCCCCTTATGTGCAACCAATCCACAGTGTTTGTGTGCCTTAAGCTTTCAATAGCATTATGCCACGGTACCCTTATTTGCAACCTCAAAAGAGCCACAAATCCATAAAAATAACATAAGGCCTACCTGTACAACCTAAACAACAGCTAAAGCTCATTTAGATGTATTATACGTAGAAGGACATATGCCTCAGGAGAGCAACCAATAAGAACACCATGGGCTCTAATTTCATAAACCAGGTGCAGGTGTGGCGCACCTTCCCTGCGCCTCGCCTCGCCTGCGTAGATGGGGTGTGTCCGGCGCACCTTGCAAGTTTCCAGTAGTGTGCAGAGAGGCGCACCCACGCCCACGTCATAAGCCTGTGGTGTTTGCGGGAACAAGCTTCACTGTTGTAACCATGTATGTGGTAACAGGCATGGATTAAGTGTTTGTGTGTGTTCAGGACTGTAAACGAAGCATGGCTGGAGCAACAGCTTTGCTCAACTTATGCTTCAGGTCTATCGTAAATTGCTTTATTTACACTGCTATCCTCTGGCTCATTAGCATATTAAGGTGACCACCCTCAAAACCAGCCATTCTGAACAGAGAGGTTAAGTGAGCATAGAAAGGGCAAAACCATGTCACTAACCTTTCATGAAGACATCTAGGATGTTAAACAGCAGAAAAGGAAAAATATAGGACCTCTAACTGAGTCCTGATTGGCAGAAAGACTATGTCCCTTGCTAGATTTTCCGAGGGCTTGATTCAGAGACAGGACTTGGCAGAGATGTCTAATGCTCTCTTTGGCGGCTTCAGCAATAGGGTCTTAACAGATTATCTCTTTCTTTGGGCCAATGACACAAAATAAACTGCACACTGCAGCTTTAAAGGACTGCGATCAGTGAGAGTGGGAGGAAATGTAATTAACCAGCTTTTTTTGCTGATGCTTGCATATGTCAGGTTCAGTTAGGACAATTTCACAATATTGGACAGACTTTACAATTACTTGATTATTTTTTTTCTTTGATGTCTCAAACTGTGGTCATCAGATTGAGCGTGCCAGGACAAACCTGTTCAAACCCAGGTTAACTGACCATGCCCCCTGGACTGACTGTAAGATAACAAAAGTCAACATCCCACTTTTTGATAACTACTAAACACTGAGGAGACATTCTGATATATGAAGAGGAACAAAGACAGGAAATGAGTTGAATAATAAGCCCAATAAAAGGTTTCAAAGTCATTAAAAACCCACATCTGACCAAAGACAGATAAAACTGACTGCAGTCTGAAAAGACACAGAAGTTTTGAACTGCTCATTCATTTTAAGAAGCTCCAGCTCTGGCTCCAGATTTAACCTGAACTGTGACTCCTGTTAACACTAATTCGGCCACCGCTCTCCAGCTGCTCTTGGCATCATCAATCCGTCTCTTCAAGGCTGTAAATATCTTCAGTTCCTATAGAGTTGTCTGTCTCCTCCTTTGCATGGAGACTGCAAAAATAAATAAATAAAACTATAACTAAGAATAAGTGTGATTGAAAATTGCATTATCAAGTCAATGTTTAACAGTGCAGGAAAAGTTTGTCAAAGTTTATTACATCATACTCTTCCCCCTGTCAGCAATCTGTTATAACTCCATCTTTCAGTTCATAGTATTTGCTGAGTTAGTTCACATTTATTCTATTAAGCAACCTTTTTTCCTGATTTGAGTAAAAAAATCAAGAGCATATAAGTTCAGTGTGATTATGGAGAAGAATTTGAAGTTTTTTATAAGACAACTTGTCTAGGCTACAGCAACAATTAAGTGACACTGTACAGTTTCTTCTACTAAGACGACCACTGCCTTGTTAAAGAAGCTGAGGGTAAAGGTGATGGACTGGCCAAGCATGTCTCCAGACCTAAACCTTATTGAGCATCTGTGGGGCGTCCTCAAAAAGAAGGTGGAGGAGTGCAAGGTCTCTTACATCCACCAGCACCGTGATGTGGTCATGGGGAGCGGAAAAGGATTCAAGTGACATCTTGTGAAACTCTGGTGAACTATATAGAGGGTTAAGGCAGTGCTGAAAAATAAAAGTGGCCACATTGGGCCCAAAGTGCCAATATTTTATGTGGCCACTTTTATTTTTCAGCACTGCCTTAAAACTCTTGGGCATATAGTTCACCAGAGTTTTCACATATGGGTGTACTAACTTCTATTGCCAGCAGTTCAGACATTTATGTCTGTGTGTTGAGTTCATTTGATGGGACAGTAATTTTACACTGTTATACATTCACTTCTTACACTGAAAGTGTCATGTCCTCACTGTTGTCTCATTAGAAGATAAAATTTGTGCAAAAATATGATGGGTGTACTTGTGAGATATAAACATACATATATGTGTATGACTACCATGTGGGGTAGGAACACCAGAAAATCTTTGTAGTTAACACAGGTCATCGCTACATCTTCAAACCCAAGTTAAAACCTACCGTACAAAGTGAAAACCATATACCATCAACACCCAAAAATACTTGGCCATCCGCTCTTCCTGAGCTGCATAGGCTTGGCATCATCAGATGTCCGTCTCTTCAAAGGCTGTATATCTTCAGTTCAATAGAGTTGTTTGTCTCTCTCCTTTTATAAGAGATAAGGAACTGTGTATGGGTGACCCGTTCATTTCAAATTTCAAGTGTGAATTACTTTTCTCATTACTTGTATCACTTTACATTTTTACAAAAGGCACTTGAGTTTTCTTTGATGATACTCTTCATACTCTCTTCCCTCTGTCAGCCATCTGTTACAACTCCATCTTTCAGTTCATATGTATTTTTTAAGTTACTTCAGGCACTTTGTTATCTTCATTGTTAATTCAAACAGGTGTATAAAACTACAGTGCACAGGCTCTATGTGTCGATTTCTGTGTTGATTGACCTGGAGGCACTTTAAATTTAATTATACATAAATGTATATTTTGGAAATAAATTTACAGTGAGTAGTTATTTCATTTTAAATGGGGCGGGGGCATCAAATGGAATCGTGGACCAAGTTCTTTTTTTTTTTTTCAAATGGAAGATTTTTTTGGGACCCTGGACTGTGAGCAACTGAAGTTATACATCAAGCAAGAATGGGAAAGAATTCAGCAGTTGATATCCTCAGTTCTTAAACACTAAGAATTTTAAAAGAACAGGTGTACCACAGCAGTAAACATTTTGTAAAACATCATCGTTTTGTGTCTTGTCTTGTGCTTCCTGTTTTACTGTGAAATTCAGTCTTTACTGAATTTTTTACTGAAAATTTTGTCTTTACTTTGTCAGTGTAGGTTTCTTGATTGTGCTTCCCAGCTGTTTCTCATCAACCCCATTACCTCATGTATAATAAATAGTAATAAAGTATAATATATAATAATAAAGTACTATCTAATCTAGTCTAGTTTAATTTAATGTATTTCACCCTTTAAGGCCCAAGACCATAAATTACAGCCAGAAAATTCAATTTTTTTGTCGCTGAAATGTTTGTTTTACTTTCTGCTAAAATCCATAAAAATCAAAATGTCCATAAAATTCAACATATAGATTTTTTGTATCTCATTTGATACATTAGGTGTTTTTGGCAACTGATAATCCATTTGAGGACATTTTTTATTAATAATTTGTTGATCATATTGAGTAGAGGTATTATAAAAGTATGTATCAAATATGATACAGTTGGCTTTATAGGGTTAAACCTAATGTCTTCCCTGTCTTGTCGCCAGTTCGTTGGTACCTCAGTGTCCCGTTCCAGCATTCTTTATAGTCTTGTCCTTGTGTAATCTGATCCTGTTTTGTCTTTTTGATCATTTTTTCGATACTTTTGGATGTTTGCCTCTCTGTGTACTGATTTGGAACTGTCATAAAGCCAAGTTATTTTGGAAATACCTTTATGCCTTGTGTCCTGCATTTGGGTCCTTATTCTGGTTTAGTCGAGACACAAACATACATGAGCAAAAAACAGCTTCCTTGGTGGAGGTAACAAGGTAATCGTTGTTGTTCTTTTTTGAATGTCTAACTGAAGAAACCACATCATTTATTAAAAGTCCAAAATAGTTATATTTAATGCCAACAGCTTGCATTGTTAAAGATAGGCCTGTATATGTCATGGTTTATTTCACATTTGCTGTACTGCTGTTCAGTATTTTCTTTTTTCTGTTTGGTGTAAAGTGTAAATCATGATCAGTTAAATAAGTTTTAAAAGAAGAGAAACATAATTATGTATTTAATCCTACTCTCAACAAAAGTAAAACCTCTCTACACACATTTGGGTTCAGGGCAAACCTTTTCTTCTCTTTCGAAGGAAACTGAGGCTCGTTCATCTTCATCCAGAGCTCCCCACCTTTTTCCCTCATCAGTCACACTTCTCCACACATATCCTGCTGCATCCTTCTGCTTCTCACCATCCAAACTCACTTCATCTGGCTCCCACAATACAGAGAATAAAGATAAATGTCTTAGTCTGTTGAATTACTGTCACACACACTATCACAGAGCAGGGAAGAGGGTGGCTGCTGCTCTTTATCAGCAGGAGCAAGAACAACAGAAGTGTGAGTGGAATAAAGAAAGGAGACCGTTTAAAACAACAAAGATAATACATTTAATATTGTTTCTCTTTTGGGCAATGCGAGATACAATGTAAACATGTACAAGATACAAAAAAAGAAAGGAACAAGACTTGTCAAAATGAAAGAGAAGATAGGAAAATGTCCTGTTTTTTTAAAAAGAAAGCACATGGGCAGAATGTCCTCGATCAGAAGCTGAGCCGTCTGCTCTCATCTGCTCCACTGATGGGCTGCGTTATTGGGGGTTTAACACTTAGTGCTCTTCTTCACCGTGACTTGGTGTGACTCACTCAAAAAACTTTTTTTACTGCTTTAGAAATGAGGAGATTTAGAGAAGTTTCATGATAAAACAACAACAATGGCTATAAAAAAGAGAAAAGAGAAGCACCTCCTTTGGTCCAACTCAAGGCCTGTAGAAGTTTGAGTTTGACGGTGAAGCAAACGTGCCAAACTGTTTTTGTTTAAATGATCAAGACCAAGAGCTCAATCACTGAAGAGTGTTAAGGTTAGGTATGAGAGAGGAACAATAAGAGAAAGTTTTTTTTTTTTCATTTTGCACCGTGTTTCAGTAACTTTAAAAACAAATTCATCCTTATTTTGAAAGTTTGAATAATTTCTCATTCCATTTTATGTCAATATTTAGAATATCATCATTTTGACAGAGTAGTGGGCCACTTTCAACTTGATTCTGAACGCTTTTCAGGCCCACCTTTCCTTGAATTTCACATCACAATTTATTCCATAATATTGTAGACCAATTTTGTCCCATTTGCAAAGTATGTGCCCTTCCAGTTCCATTTTATGAAAGTTTATCTTTTATTTCATATTATGTTTGCCTTTTAAATTGCCATTTCAAGTTAATGTTTGATTTTTTCACTTTTAATGGGGTTCTAAACTCTTCCTCAAGAATTCAACTGCTTCATCTTAGGCTTTTGCTCAACACATTGCTTTCACATCTTGCCTCTACTTTTGATTTCTTTCAAGAATTTTTGCTTAAGCTTTATTCTTCCTATTCAATTATACATTCACAGTTTATCTTTTTTCCAGGTACCATATATTAACAACAAAAACCCCACTTTCTCTTATGTTTCTTTCTCACATCCGACACTTAACGCTTCTCTTGAGAAGCTCAAGGCATCAAGTTCTAAGTGACACCTCTGCCACACAATGCTGCTGTGCAGAATGGCAAGAGCTGCGAAGAACTTGATTAGGAAGCTGCTGCTGTGGAGTAACTTCAGACTGTTTCAGGGTTATTGAAGACACAGGAACAGGGTTTAAAACAGAGACAGAGAAAAGTGGCACAGAGGCACAGCTGCACGCCTCCTTCCTCGACACAGCCTTTTGTCCTGGAGCTCAGACATGACTCCTGCTGATGCCCGCTAGGGTGTCGAACAACTGCACTTCTATGAGGAGATAGACTTTGAAATGACATAAATAATCAGCACACCGAACCACAACCTCCTGATTACATTTTACCCCAACTGCTGGAAACAGTCCTGCAGATGTCTACTCCTTCTTTCCTGTTTCCCTCACACTAGAACAAAAACATTAATTAAAAACCTACAAACTCATCCCATTAAAACCACACACCTGCTAAAACACACATCCTCAAACTGTCTCATCAACCCTGCACCTCCTCCTGTCAAACAACCACCTCACCTCAACAGTCAGACTCCTCCAGAGCTGCTGCCATGTTTTATCATCACAAACTTAAGCTTTTTTTCATTAGACATGTGTCAACCTTTCAAATCAAGGGCTACACTTTTACAAAGCCCGACCATCATCCCAACAAAGCCACAAAACAATCAAGCACGGAGATGGAGAATCAAATAAGTGAAGCTATGTTTTTGTCTCATACAGTTAAAAAGAACTTTCCCCATCCAGCATGTCCTTTCACACCCCAAAGGTCACAAAAGATCTGAAGGCAGAGGCAGCAAATGACACTTAAATCAGATGTGGGATCAGATTTCAGAGAGATGTGAACTTTTTGTCTCTTACTTGGAGTTTCTGGTGAAGCACCTTAATCTGTAGCAGCAACAAAACACAGCAAGTGCGTTTACATTAACACTAATAAACTGATCATCATCTGGCCTCTGGGGTTTCCTGATTGATCAAGTAGCCATGTGAAAAACACAACATGATTTTGCTTTTTTTGATAAATAGGCCACTATGAAATTATAAATAAGCTGATCAACACACATATTTTCATGAATGGCCTGTTCTCTTTAGTGCATGTTTACCTTTAATCTGATGTGTTTTATTCTATTACATCTGGAAACACAGAAATGGTCAATGTTAAGCTCATGCTGTTTGGGTCAGGTTACATCATTTTTATTTGTTCTTTGGTCATGGGGTCTGAATTAGGTGATCACCAAATGCCCAAACCATCAAGTATGGCAGATTACCCGAGGTCCTGATCAGTCACTGTAATTATGTGGGAAGAAAGAGGGGCTTGACTGGACCAGCCCTGTGGGGAATACTGTGAATAAACGTACTGCATTTCCTGTTTAACACCATTGTTCGTCTATTTATACATTATGATGAATGGTATGCTAGCTGGATGCTTTAAGTTAAGAGCAGTTCCAACCGGGTTGCTTAAGTTTAAATCTTGTGGTGGTGGTCTTCATTAAGTGTTTGGTGCTAAGTGGTTAAACAGCCAGAATTTTGTTGGAACTCAGGTTTACAGATTTGATTTTGATGGCTGCTGAAGTAAAGCCCTTTGAATATTCACACTGAATCTGATCTGCCTGTTTCATTTCTATGTTTGAGATGCTCTTTGTTGAAGCTCCATCACTTGAAGTTCCCATTCAACGTGTGGGCTAGGTTTGTTTTAATGTTCCATCCTGATCCTGAGCCCAAAAGGGTGATTGGTTAGTTCAGTTCTTTTCAGTGGCATGTTTTCAACAGCTCTGCATTCTTTTCACAGTTGATGTACTGCTCTGGGCTTCTAACCACAGCCAATGGGATGAACATCTCTGAGACTAAAGTAGCATGTCACACTGGCAGGTCTATGCACAGACTTTCAGAAGTTCAGATGCTATGGACTTCTTGTCTTGTGCATATTAGTAGTAGCATTTGTCACTAAAGTAGAAGTGACTTAAACGTCTGACTGTGACTTACAAAATACATTTTGTGATGGATTTTGTGTCAGGAGGTCATGAGATGCCCCAGATGTGGCAGGATGGATGTTAATTTTGACACAAGCAGCAACCTTCTGTGCTGAAAATTGCTTGTGCACACATACTAAAAACAGTTGGGTTATTTTATCTACTCAACCGCAGGGTTATGAAATGGTTTACCCATTATGGGTTTTTTGTATGGTATTTGGGTTATTTTTGTGCAACTCAGGCGCTGAGTCAAAATCCATCAACCCAACATACATTGGTTGACTCAGCACCTAGGTTGTTTTTGCTTCGAACATCATCACCTCATCACGTCGACAGACGTGCTCCAACACAAATCCACGCACCAGCCCAGCATTTGGGTAGAGTATATAACAAATATGTGTGGTTGAATTTACCCAGGGTTGCAGTTAATTTGACCCAGAATTTGGGTAGAATATTGAACTCATCTGTTGGGTTAAAATGGACCAACCCATCTTACTGGGCCAAATTAACTACCGCTGGGCTGGTGCTATATTGACCCAGCGGTTGGGTTATAAAACAGCCCAAATTGGGTTATTTTTAACCCAACAGTTTTTAGTGCGCACAAGTGCAGTTTCTCATGTGCCCACTTAAGTCTGACCACAGAAGCACTGGAGTCATGAGCTTCAACATCCGTAAAAAATGTATGGTGCGGACGACTGGATGACTGGATGATTGGGGGTGTTGCTGGTATGACTGCAGTTTGACATTTGTTTTTCGACATGGCTGCTGCTGCAGACTGACTCAAAAGCCCCCTTCAGTAACTAAAGTTGAAGTAAACAACAGTGTGACCTTGGAAGACGACAAGCTTCCTCCAAAGTTTTGAGACAAAGAAACTTGAGTTGCTTGGTTCCAAGGACATGCTTGAGTTTTGATGTCCTTGAAAAAAAAAACAGTAATTCTTAGTTTCATGTCCTGTGCTTGTGAAAAGACATCCAGCTGTTACAGGATAACATAAACAAGTTTTTCTTTTTCCAAAAAATCCGATCACAACATTAGTAATTTATTCCCTGTCTAGACTTCATTAACAGCCCATAAGGTGTCCAGTGAAAGGTGCTGATAAGATTTTTCATAGTTTTACAGTGAAGTGCTGCCTGCTGCCTTTTATCTGCCTCATATCAAAACAGAGCTCTCTCACCTCGCCCTCACCTTGTCTGCTAGAATCAAACATCTGATCCATCTTTTGCTTCCCCGTATCCTCCCTCTCACAATTCTCTCTCTTGACCTCCCAATTCCCTTTCTTCTGAATGCACCTGCAAACAACCCATCACATCATGCATAAACACAAACACACACACAGACAACTCCCCCACGCTGGCTGAAAAACACAGCCTAGACATCTCAATCATTGCCAGGAGCAGAGTGGGCCCAGCTGTGTCGAGGAAACGGGATGGAGGTGTGTGCCGAGGAAGGAGCAGAAGAAAGGCGGATATGCTGTGGCAGCAGCAAGTGTCTGGGATTACAGGGCTTAAGGTGCTTCATGCTTCAGAGGTGCTGCCCATTTATTAAAATAAAAAGAGAGAGAGGAATAAGAAAAGATGGCTGCAGTGTCGAGGAGCTGCCTCACTGGGTCGACCTCCAGGAACACCTCAGGAAACTCCTCTATTTCCTCTGGCATGAATGACTCCTAATCATAACTGACTGTGTGTTGGCATGTGTGCACAAAGCAGAGCCGTGCAGGTAAAATGTAGAAATATTGCCTTCACCAATTTCATCTCCATTCTGCTGTGTGGACGCACGCTGCAGGACTGAGATAGGCCCAAAGGATTAAAAAAGAAGCCTGTGGCATTCAGGTGTAGCCATACATTTGGGAATTACAATCATTGGCCTTCTGCTGAGAGTTAGATAAAAAGACTGATACCTCTCCAGCACCAGAGCACTTCATTTAAAGTCAAAGACCTGGAGGAAGTTAGCTGAACCTAGCATAGAGACCAGACCTGTAAAATCTGCTCACAAAGCTCAATTTAGTATTTAAAATCCACCGAGCAGACATCTGAAACACAAGTGACCTCAAATATCCACACATGGAAAAGGCTGCCCTGCGCTTCTTCTAGCTTTGAGTGTTGTTTCATCCGAAGCATGATGTGCTATCGACCCTCATTTGCAATAAAAGGCAATCCGATGATACTTAAGGAATATATTCCAACAAGGAGGTTATTCATTTTTTTCTGTCCTTAGTTAAGATTTGAGAAAGATCTGTGGGTGTTTGATCAGACATGATGATGGCTAGACAAGATGCAACTTGAAACATTGTCATCTGTTGTTATCTTAATTTCAAATTTATTGTACATTTATTTATGAAAAGGGATTTTTCATAAGTAACTTCAAAGTAAAAAAAAGTATCACTTATGATACTGAGTAAATAATAAAGAGATAATTTACAATTTGTGAGCAGTGGTGTAAAGAAACGAAGTAATAGTACTTAGTTAGACATCCCTCAGACTCTCAGACAAAATACCTCAAAGTCCTTAAATGCAGTGCAGTCTGCGTTTGAGGATTAATTACTGCAACTCTCTGGAAGAAGTATCAATGTTTTGATCTAACTCTCAGCAAGAAAAACAGGATTTATCCAAAATATCCGACTATTTCTTCAAAGCGGAGATTAAAACCATCGTTTAAGGACAGAAGTGAGCTCTGGGTGTTGGCCTGTTTACTCATAAAGTCTTTAGCACAATGACATGTTCACCTGGATCTCATCGATAAGGCCAGCCTGGGGCTCAGCGAGGAAAAAATAAACCTTGTTCTATTTTTGGAGAAACAATCTAAGAGCTGATGGGTTGAAGTGAAATGGCCTGAAGAAGCATTCATCTCCAGCTGTCTTGTTTACCGCTCAAACTCTCCCGTCTGCGTCTTTCTTGCCGAGGGATCTAAATGTCTCCTCGGTCGCGGTGATTGTTGAGGGAAAAGTTGGACTCAGTGTGACAACAGTGGAGTAAATGTCAAGAGAGACATCAGTGGAGGTGCAAAGAGAGGGTGAAAAAACAGGAGCAAGAAGAAAAACAACAACACAAAAACAAGAAACTATCAAAATTCCATTCAGGCACGAACGTGACAGCTCAGAGCGGGGCCACAGAGGCCCCTGATGATGGACCCATGACTCTCCCTCTGTGAAAGGATCCCAGGTGGCTGTTATGTCAGTACAGAACGGGTCAGCGGGCTTCTGCTGTGCCGTTCATTCATTCTGTCCGCTGCTGAACCCGAGCAGGAGGAGCACACGTCCTCGTGCTTGTTTATTGTAAAAATCCATCACGTCAGGAGATACTGAGATGTCACATGTACGACTGCTTTGGTCCAATGAGTTTTCTGATGCTTCCAGGGGCTTCAAACATCTGCTTTATAAAAATGATACGCCTCAAATGATGCTAAAAAGCTCATGACTGGCAGTTTGACTGGTGATATCTACTTGAAACAAATGTTATGGCATTGTTCACCTCGTGTGACCTTGTTGAAGCTTGATGTGTTTCTTATCTATTGCACATTTCCTCGCAGGTACATTTCAGAATATGACAGGAAAAAAAAAGAAAAAGGTGGAAAGATGCAAAAATAGATGCTACAAAGCTAAATGTATGTTTGTCATAAAAGGATTACCTTGCTATTTAGCTAAAAGGCAGAATCTTTAACCAAAACAAAGCAGTATGAAATAATAATGTGCTGGAGCCAAATGTTTTAAGTGATTCAACACATTTACATAATGCCTTCGTCAGGGTGGGAGGGGGCTTTGCTGCCAGACAGCAATTATTAACAAATTTTAAGCAAATATTACTGCATATTTGGTTCAGTATTCACAATCCTTCTGTGGGTTGATTTTTCTTTCTTTGAATGTGACATATTCTCAACCAGTTTCTAAAGGGATCATTTCTTTATTTTGAACACTGATGATGAAGTCCAATTAATGAAATAAAGACCAGATTAAAGCTTTAATGAGATCTATTCGAAAGGGGGATAATTCGATTGTCATGCTATGATAAGATACAAATTAAAATAAATATAAACTTAATCCGGCATTATGTAAAGCACAATAAAGATGAAGGAAGCGTCCATGATTTGCTTAAGTTGCAGAACACAGCATAGGAAAAAAATAAAATTTTCAATTTTTAGAAAACAAATCATTGCCCAATAAAAAAAAGCTACAAAAATAGAAATAGCTGCACTCAGATTATTAATGTTTCAAAAAGAGAAAAACAATTATTAGAGTTCTGTTTGCTGTAGACTCACTGACCAGCAGTGCATTTCCTATTGCACTGAGGTAGTTTGGCTTGTAAGCCTCGTTGATGGATCGAGAAAATCAAGTTGTAGTACCTTTTTCTGCCCACAAGGGGTCTCTAATTCTTCCCAAACTTAAGAAAACTCACTGTCACTGACAGTGTCCCCTCTTCTAAGAGGTGAAATAAGAAAAAAGAGAGTAATTAAATAATTAAAAAAGAGTTAAATAAATAACATGCTGAGTATTATCTGCATCTTTACATTAATGCACCATAAAGACACGTTTAAAGTGCACTAATTCACAAAACAGAACCACTTCACTCCTCATTATTGCCACTGTGTGATCACAAAGTAACAAATAATGACAAAAACAAACCAAAACAAATATGCCTTAGTAACATAGATAACTGCAATCTAGCAGGTACTGTACTTAGTATAATACTATGATGCTGTCCAGCAGAAACATGATGAAACATTAGTGTTGAGCCTCAGACTGAGAGCTCACACCTTCATTAGAAAATGATTTCAGCAGTCTTGAACATCAGCTTTAAAAGTCTTGATTTAAGCTCATAACATCAAATTCGCTTTTCTCACTTCTCACAGAGATTTATTTCTGATTTCATATTTGAAGGTTGCTGGTGCAGGAAGGTTTCAGAGTCTTTAAATGCATAAATCCTTCCTTAACCTATTTGTTTCTAAAATCCAAAAAGTGTCAAGTGTTTCCAGGTGCTGGTAGGAAATATGTTTTCAGTCTGGACACATAATTCAGTTATACATTTACTAAAACTGTATCATATATAAATAATAAACCTGTACAAAGAAGCTTCATTAGATAACAATTTTAATACTTTCTTCTCAAATGTCCCTGGGATATAATTATCTTCTGTATTTGAATACAGATTTGCACCAGCGGTATCTTTAATGTCCAGTTACAAAGCACATGTAAAATCAATAGTTCCTGCATATAAAATAATTAGGGTAAATGTAAAAGTTTGTAACCTATAGTTGATAACTTTTCACATCAGTTAGTCACTAACGTTGAGGTGGTTTTGAAATAATTGTAAGAATCCACAAAATTGGATTTACAATATTAAACAAAACAAATTAAACTGCAGTGACTTTAACTGTTATAAGGTAACATAAGGAAAAGCATTACAGGACATTTGTACATTATGCTTATATTACAGCTGATGTCTGAGATTTATATAACCGATATGTGTGACAGATCAGTCTATTTTATATTTCTGCAGAAATACTTATATTATGCTGATACTGATAATCATCGTTTTAAGCAATAATCTGCCATTACCAATACTGTGGCCATAATAGAAATGGTTAATTTATTGAGTTTCCAGGAAAAAAAAGCTTTTTTCTGATGACATCTAGGTATAAAAAACTCTTCTGAGAAGTAGAGCAAAACATGCCAGTAAACAACAGCAGAGCACCTGCTATATGACCTTTTTTTTCATCAAGTATATTTTGCCTGTTGTTGGGTGGGACTGATTCTTTGACTGCTTTTTGGCTTATGTGTTCAAACTGATGTAACAAGAGAGCAGAAATAATTCTCTAATGGGATTTTACATTAACACATGACATTAAATAAACAATGAAACTAAACCTAACATTTGATAATGTGATTAAATGATTAAGTTGGCTTGAGGACTTGTGAGTTAGATGAATGCTTTCCTTAGTGGATCTGAAGATTAAATCTTGTGGGACCAGTTAGAGAAATCCTGGGAATTTTTTTTCTGCCCTCACTCTTTTTGGAGCTCTATTACTCACGGAAATACTCTTGGTGGCGTCTGTAAGTCTATGGCACTCTTAGAAGATTTGGTTGGTTTCATGATTTGCCATCCACCATTTAGGACCTCCGTTCAGGTGAACAAACACAAAAGGCACTTATTGGCCATCAGAGTCAATAATGGGCAGGAATAAGCATAGCCATTACCCTGCTCAACTTCGGTATCAAGATGAAAACCTCTTTAAGAGGTCATCTCTCCCATTCATATCCATGTCAAATCTCACAGCCACCGTCTTCTTTGAATTCTCTCACTGACAGTCACCATCCCACATTCTTGTATTTCAATCAAAATATTTAAAATCTTAATTCTTCTCTTTGTGTACATTTTAGTAAACCAGCACTAAAAGTGTTCTTCCTTAACAGATTAAAACATCTCTCTTTTTACACGCAGTCTTTAAAAATTTACATTTTCAAGGACATATTGCTTTTGGGAGATTGCGGGTCACATTCTTAGGAAGTGATGCCACCCATGTCCTTGAAGACATCAAAAAAGGTATGGGGGAAAAATAGTTCAGGGGTGGTCTTATTTTTTCCGCTCTAGGTAGTTGGATGGGACCCAGCCCTTGCGAGGAAGCAGGCTGTCCTGCACCTGACAGTACCACCATCCATTGGGGTTTCTCTCCAGAACCTCCAGACAAGTGCCCTCGGTAAATCCCATAGTTTCCTCATCACCACGGTAATCAGCTATGGACACATACACATCCCTGCCCAGGTTATTGTGGATCAGCTGGTTCTTCTCTATGGGCTTGGGACGGACCGTTGACACTGGGATGCCGTTGCGTTGGTTAACTCTGCTGAGGGCTTCCTGGACGTTGCTTGTACTGAAAGCGCTCCCAGATGACCCAAGGCTGGAGCGCTCTGCTGGCCTCGTCTGACTTTCAACAACCACATGAGGCCGCACGGTGCTGAAGGAGGCATTTCTGCGAACGCCTAAAGTTGCTGAACCAGATCCATAGTGATCACTTCTGCCCAGGGATTCATTCCGCCGTAGAGAACCTGTCATGTAGTGTGCATCCTTGGGTGGCTGGGTTGTGGTCACAAATACAGACTGTGGTCTGACTGCCACTTGGCGTACCCCATTCCTCATGCGAACACCTCCATTTACCATCCCAGAGGGCTTCTGGAATCCACCTGGAGGCTTTGAAGGAATAGGTGGAGTATTCCTCCTTAGGCTCTGATGCTGATGGTTCAAACCCTGGATGTTGATGTTGTTGAGAGCCAAGACATGCTGCTCATTTTTCTCCAAGCTGTTGGACTTGCTTCCACCACTCTTATGTCCATCAGACTCTAATCTGCCTCCATCAGCTGCTTGCCTTACAGGCTCCAGGTAGTATGACGGAGCCCAGCCTTCCTCAGATCCCCAACGGATGTACCACCATCCACTCTCCTGCTTCTCCAAGACATCCACCTCCACCCCTGCTGGAAAGCTGATCTCAGAGTCCTGGACTTTTTTGTAGGCATCAAGGGAGCGGTAAAGATTGGGGCCTTCTACGTCTGAGTCCCCACGGCTTCCTTTGGAGTAAACAGAGGACAGATCTGAGGTGCTCCTGGAGCACATTGAATCTTCAGATGAGATGACAGAGGCTGTTTCGGAGTCTTCCCCCCGAGGCTTTAGCCCATGTCGGTACTGACTTGTAGGTCTGAGCTGTCGTCTGAGAGAGCTGATATCCATCCTCTCAGGACTCTGGGGTTCAGATTTGGTCAGGAGTGGTTTGGGTCTGACAGATGGCTTGGGTCTGGTTGAGGGACTCTGGCCTATTCTCTGCTCTACATCCCGATTGAAGGCAGGAATTTTCTTCACTCCTCTGGTCAGCTCATCTGATGAAGAGTGGGGGCTGTTTTCCTGTGACCTAAGGCCAATATCAATGTGTCTGCCCAAGGTCTGGCTTCTTCTGTTCATCTCTGGTGTCATGGTCTTCATGGGTCTGCCAGCTAAAGATGATGATCCAGAGGGTTTGCGAGGGACAGTGGATGAATGGTAGAGCCTTGGGGAATTTGGCTCACTGGCACCTTTGACTGCTGTACCTTCCATGCCGCTGCTCGGCCTGAAGCCATCATTTTCATAGATGCATTCCTCCTTTGTCACCTCCTCAACGGACCTGAAGGAGGTTCTTCTGCGAGTAAAGACGGGAGACGCTTTGCAAACAGGAGGAGAGGCCTTGCAAGAAGGAGTAGAGTTGCGGTACTTATCGCTGACAACATTACCGATCTTCACATCCAGGGGGCGTTCATCCTTCAAGGAGTCCGTGTCTGATTCACCTTCACAACCAACAGCTGGGACATCATATTCAGGCTCTTCGTATACAGGTCTGCTCTGGGGTTCTGCAACTTTAGGTGTTGTGCTGGCAGGCGGAGGGGTTTCTTCAGATTCTTGTTTTTTGACAGGTGGTGCAGGGGGCGGGACTTTGGGCCTTGTTAGGGTGCTGGTTCGACGGCTGAGGTTTGGTTTCTTCCGTTTGTCGATGTAAGAGCAGGGGGCCCAGCCCTCCATCTCCCCAATCTGCACATACCACCAGCCCCCAGGGTTTTTCTCTATGACCTAGAGAACAAGACAGAGAAATTCATTTATCTCAAAAGATTACTTTACTTTCTGTAAAAAACTGAACATTCTGTGACTTACATTGCAGTTGGTAGATAAAACCCCTAAAATCATTTCCCTGTCTGTTCATGATTGCAAAAAAAAATCAAGATGGATGCATGTGCTTGTGGACCAACATTGAGTCAGCTTGTTTGTATTTGATTTGATTTGATTTTAGTTAAATTTACTGTAGTGTAGTGTTGCCTAGGTTAGTGTGGTTTAGTTCAGTCTTGTTATGTTTAGCTGAGTGTAGTACACTGCAGTGTGGTATACTTTAGATAGCTCAATGTAGTGAATTGTAGTGTAGTTTGGCTTATGTTTTGGTTAAATCAAAGGTTTTTATGTTGCATAATAATCTACTTTAGTCAGTTCAGTTGAATGATGTGGAGCATAGAGTAGTCTGGTTTTGTCTATTGTAGTGCAGAATGGTCAAGTAGAGTTTGGTTTAGTTCTGTGTTGTATGGTGTAGTTAGTTTTGGTTCAATGTAATGTAGTCTAGTCTGTATACCACTGTGTATTGACCTGTGGTGCTGAGTAGTGTGGTTTAGATAAATTTAATGTTTCGTGATTAATTTTGAATATAATGGTGTAGTGTAGAATTGTGTAGTGTTGCTTAGTTAATTGTAGAATAGTGTAGTGTAGTGAAGTTTAAATTAATCTGCAATGGCAAAGTGGAGTATAATGTTGTTTAAATTAGATGATTGTAGAATAAAGTGTTGTGTAGTTTAGGCATTTGTAGCATAATGTAGTGTAGTGCAGTGTACTGTAGTTTAGATTAGTTTGTTGTACAGTAATGTTGTGTAGTGAAGTTCATTGTAGAGTAGAGTACTGTTGTGTTGTTTTGTTTCCTGTAGCACGGTGTAATGTAGTTTTCTGTTGTCCAGTTTATTTATTGTAGAGCAGTGTAGTGTAGCTTAGTTTATTGTAAAGTTGAAAACATGAGTGTAATTAAGTTTGTTGAAGTGTAGTGTGGTGTGGTTTAGTCTATTGTACAGTAGAGTTGTTTGATAAGTTAAATGTTTTTCAATGTAGTTTAGATTAGTTTTGGACTGTGTCATTAAATTAAGCTTGGTTCAGTTTGGTTATGTAAAGGTTTGTTTAGTTTTACTTGTGTACACTACTACTACTAATAATAATAACTTAAATTTATATAGCGCCTTTCAAGGAACCCAAGGTCGCTTTCCACAGTAGAGGGGACAAACAAATAAGAATCGACAACAAAGGCCAAAGCAGGAAACCTGACTAGGACCTAAGCTAAACACTTAAACAGGGAAAGCCAGGGAGAACAAGTGAGTTTTGAGAAGTGATTTGAAACAGTCAAGAGTGGGAGAGTTGCGGATTTCTGAGGAGAGAGAGTTCCAGAGGGTGGGGGCAGCCATACTTAAGGCTCTGTCACTGAAAGTTTTCAGTTTGGTCCGCGGGATGGAGAGGAGACCAGCGTCAGACGACCGCAGACTCCTGGATGGGGTGTGTTGGTGGAGGAGATCAGCCAGGTACTGGGGGGCGAGTGTGTGAAGGGACTTGTAGGTGAGTAGGAGGAGCTTATACTGAATGCGGAACTTGACCGGGAGCCAGTGGAGGTGAATGAGAGTGGGGGTGATGTGCTGCCAGGGTTTAGTGCGAGTAAGAACCCTGGCAGCTGAGTTTTGCACATACTGGAGCCTGTCCAGGGTTTTGCTTGGAACCCCGGACAGGACTCCATTGCAGTGATCCAGCCGGGAAGTAACAAAAGCTATACCACAGTAGCTATACCACTACTGTGGTATAGCTAGGTTTAATTTTGGTCAAATATAATATAGCAGGGACAGTAACAGTATTAATATTTAGTTTTGGTAACTGTTATGTAATGTTGCGAACTGTAGCTTTGATTATTTAATGTAGTGTAATTTCATGTAGTCTACATCAGCCTATAATGTAGCACTTGTCTAGAGGTCGTGCAGTAAGTGATCTATTTAAAGATATCTTTTACATTTATGAAGTGGTTATAATCTGTTTGAGTATTTGCATTGGTATGGATTCTTAATGTCTCGCAACTACAAGACATTCCCAGACAAATTTCCCTGCGATGACAGTGTGTCTTAACTTGCCTTGTCTTATCTTGTCATATCCTATCCCAATTTATCCAACTGTATGCTTCCTGATCTTAGTTTTGTCAGATTAACATAGTGTACTGTAGTGTAGGGTAAATGTCAACCCTAACAGATAAACTTCATCACATGTATACTATGATATTTATACAGTACTAATATACAAAAGTATTATACATCATAAATATCTTGCATGTAAAGTTTCCAATTTATTTGTGTGTACTACACATTGTTTTATTTATCTTTGTAAAGCATACCACATGTCTGCTCCATATACTGAAACATATTGCATATTGTTTTGTTACGGTCTGTGCCCATGATGATGTTCTCATACCAGAAACAGGCACTGAAAATATTTTTGCATGTCTTGCACATCACTGATGTATTTTCAAGATCCACAAGTTCAATAAATAAATAAAAACTATTTAATATGAATGAAACTTGCAAATTAAAAGGTAAATTTAACTTGATGTCTTCTTACAAAGAGGTAAGTTGAAGGAGACATCAGGTTAGAAAGTCTAAAACTTTCTGTTCAATCTAAAGATAACTGTAAGGATAGACATTTAAATGAATATATTCATAATTCTTCCTGAGCCTGAGTTCATTCACTCCGCATTACGTTCAAACACAAATCTCAAGGTCGAATCTCTATTGCTCATTATCCACGTCTATCAAGGCTTCACTCAGTCAGCAATCATCTCCACCCAGCCCTGACTGTCTCATCTCAGTGACAACAATGTAGATCTGGCTTCTTACATCAGCCTTTTGTCCTCCACGGAAACTGATGCCATCGGAGATTGAGGACTGGAAATCTGCAATGGTGTAATACTCTGCTTCCACAGCAGGGGGCTCTGGTGGCTTAGGTAACTGGAATCCCTGAACAGAAAAAGAGGGGGGGGTTGTGTGAGCTGACATCATTTTGAGACATTTACTTTATCTGCCTACGACTTAATAATGAACATTACTGAGAACATAGTTATAGTAAAAACTCAAATCTACAGCCACATATTAAAACACAAAGATATGTGAGCTTGTGGAAAATTCAACATGTTCAGTGGAGGTCTCAGACTATTAAAGACGTGCAGATACTGTATGTGTTTCTATGTGCCACGCTGTTACTGAGGTTGCTATGTCAACTGGGAGCCCATTAATAACCTTTCCGTTTATGTGAGTATTCTTATTAAATCTCCCTGTGCTGCTTAGAAAAAAGCCGTTTATAGATGTGTTAGACCATTTTTCACAGTGTTCAGTGATAGTTCTGTGGAGCTTATATACTCCTGGTGAACATAAGTTTGCATCAAATTGGCACTAGGAGGTTGTGTTGAGAAAAAGCAGCTTGTTAATTACTCACAAGGTTGGCATCTCTTCTCGGGGGAGGCTTCTGTCTCAGATTAGGGGAGCCTAAAAAATCAGAGAAACAGGTCCATTATTTGCAAATTATGAGCCAACCAACAGTAAAGAAAAAAAAAAAAAAAACAAAAACTGAACAACTGTATATTCAACATTTCTAGTGCAGGGTAACTAACATTTGATTAGGATTTTGGTTTCCTACTATAGTTTAAACAAGACAATGTAGATTACATGATTATCTCGTATTTTATTTATTCTCCTGTACAGCACTTTGTTTCAACTATGGTTGTTTTAAAGCGCTTAACAAATAAAGTTGGATTGGATTGGATTGGATTACTGTGCCAAATGATTGTTTGATTGTTTTGTCCACAGGTTTTATTCTATGTTGAAAATTTCTCAGAGAACTTCACTACTACCTTAAATCCAGGTATTATAACTGCCCTTATATTTCAGACAAGACAATCAAGTTTTCAGTGAAAAATATTTTTCTAAAGTTTTGGGTCAAAGTTTATGTATACACAATCAATAAATACAGTGTAATAAATATGAATATTGTTCAAATTTCTACTAATAGGCAGTAAATCATTAAGATATAATTATACATGTATTTTCTACACTTATTTGAAAAATAAGCTGTAAATTCCAATAGGACAACATGGGTCACTATTTCATCTGATTCAGATTCTAGGTTATTGTAAAATATGTTTATGATATATACACTTGTGTATTTGTAATCCGGCTTGATCTAATTTAAATAATATAGATTCACTGCAGACAACCTAAACAGGACAAAAAACATTTGCTCTAAAATTGAAACACACCCCTGCTCAGTATGAACAGAAAGAGGACAAAGCACTGTATGAGAGTAGACAACACTTTTCCGTGCTTGGCTGCTGGTAAAGATTAAGTTAAATGAATTGAAGTACATAAAAAAAAGTCTAGAAACCTATGTAGTCAGTGTTGTTCAAATAAATTTGTAATCATCTGATTGATACAATTCAAATTCAAAAGAAAATTTTTGGACCCTGCTATTCCAAAATGCGACCAACCACTGTGGATATCCTCTTCCTGATTCATAAGGTGTCAGGTATTGAACCATTGTTGTGTGGCTTAAAGCATAGTTTCACTTACGGTGATGGTAAACTTGGAATAAACTTGCCATGAAAATCCAAAACCAGTTTGGCTAATTTTGCATTTGTAACCTGTACTCAAATGCTGTGGCAATTAAATAGAATACATCCTGAAAATACACTCAAGTACAAAATTAGTGGTTTGGAAAAACTCTCAGATCTTTCAAGACATTTTTAAGGATTCTCATGAACCCAGTAGGGTGTGTAGAAGAGTGGTTCCAAAGATGGGGTCACAAAGACAAGTCGATCATATGCTTCCAGCACCTCCAGTGACAGTGCGAGTCTTCAGTTTCTTTCTTTGTTACTTCAGGGGTTGTAGGCTGTAAATTTTGGGAACTCCTTTTGTAGGATAAGATACTAATACACTTTGAATAATAACTTATGAGCTGCTACTATTCTACTACTTAGCAGGCATATGAGCAGCTACCTAAACTGTTAACTGATGTCTCTAAACTACAGTGTATATGGACTTGATAAAATGATAAATGGACTTGAGTTGATTTTCTAGTCTCTTGACCACTCAAAGCTGCTTTACACAGAAGGTCACACTTAACATTTATACCCACTGATGGTTGGTGTTTCGATGTCGGTTATCCATCAGTATCAACAAAATATTCACACTCCTTAATACCAATTCATAAGTCACTGACACAGCAGTGGGAGCTACTTGGGGTTCAGTGTCTTGCCCAAGGACACATTGACATGAGCATGGCTCGAACCTCCACCCTCATGACTACTGACCAAGCGCACTATCAGACTGTGCCACCAACGCCCCCATATGTTGTTTTTTTTTACATGTCTACCATAGCTTGTTTCACGTTCTTCAGAATGCTTATTATGTTAAGATCTTTAAAGTGGATCAATGCACACAATTAAGATGTAAAATCAAAAGGTAATTATATATATATTTTTAAAAATCTGTCAATATATAACAAAGTTATAGTGACTTTTTGCCAAACTCCAGCAGCACTTTTCATGTCTGTGCTTGGATATGCAGTTCCTCTACCTCTGCCAAAGAAGCTGGAGGTCATGATGACAGACTGACAGCTTCAGTGTCTGCTCTCACTGCAGCCCAGCAGTAAGAAGGGTGGTCCAATGAGCATGTCACTCATTCTACTCACTGAAAACCAGAATCTCTCTCTCATAGCACTCATTTCATGTCTCAGTACGAGATATAGAGACTCACTGCAATGTGCTGCCTGACAAAATAATCTTGTAGACTGACAGTATGTCCACCTCACACAGGAGTAGGTGAAATTGTCAAGAAGTAGTCCACAATGAGGAAGCATGAGGAAATTAACAACTTAAAATTAGTATTTGTGTCATTAGTTAGTAAAAGCACAATGGGACTTAGGGGTTATTTGCACGCCCACTATACAGATGCTGCTGTCTTTGAAGCACAAAGCCTGGGTTCAAATTCGCCCTGTGGCTCCTTTCCTGCAAGGCATTTCCTACTCTCTGCTCACTGGATCCTTCAAGACCTCTCACATAAGCTCTGTGTTCAAGTGGCGACCATCGTGCTGTCCAGGCTGCCTGAATGCTGACCCCTCCTTTACCCACCATCATACTGATGCTTGGTTCCTAATCAGAATGTTCCGCTTTAAATGACCACATGGACTGTCCCCCTTTTAACTGACATCACTTTGGCAGTAAGCTCTTTCCCAGTGATGGTCACGTTAAAAAAATATGCTGTCTTGTTGTACCTGTTTAGTCTTTTCATTATGTTGCTCTTGGTGCCTTTCAGTTGGCTCTCAAGGACAAAAAAAGTGTTTGAACTGCAATAAACAGAATATAATCTACCTCAATTAAGTCACTGTCTCCACAATTACAGTAAAAAGACCTAAAATAAATGTAAATCAGCCGAAAGTAGTTAAGTCCAAAGTCCCAGAGTATGTTGATTCGTTTATGTGTATTTTATCCTGCTGTGACTTCAAAAGTGAACCATTTTATAAATATACATATTTGTGTACAGTTTTTCTCATCATACACTTTTACTCTGATTCTTAAAGTGCCTACACACCGAACGCGACTTGAGCATCCTCTGGATCACTCTTCATGCAAAGTCATTGTACAGCCGCGATAGGCAGGGTTAATGCTGCAGCAATGCGTTGGCTGCGTTCAAGGCAATCACTTCGCTCCTTGCCACAGTTGAGTAAGTTGATCTTTTCAGGCAACGTCTTGTGTGGCTGTGCAACAACAGTGAAGTCATGTTCGGTGTGAATGTAGCTTTACAGGAAGTTATCAAATCTGCCTCAAAACATCAAGACTTGAATTGTTTTGTTTGACAGTCACTGTAGCTGAATGTTTTGGTTTTTTTTATGAAACACAAAGATTTTAAATCAGTTTTTATAAGGACATACTGCCAGCGATTATTCAAAACACTTTCGATGTTAGTCATAAAATCAAGCCTTGTACAATAAGAGCCAGTTGTTTGTTTACATCACAAAACCAACATACTCAATTCATGTGGCCTCATTCTACAACCACATAATCAGGCACAACCTTGCATCCACATTAGTGAAATCAGGGCAGAACATTGAAAAACACTTAAGAAAAAATCATTTCAAAGCTCTTGTAGAAACTGAATTCATGTCTGCCTGTTGGCTATTTCTGGTGTTTCTTTAGTACGACTGATCTACACAAAGAGACTAAAGTGCTCTCACTATGACACACATACTGACATGTCATCATCAGCAAACACAATCAGCAGCTTAATCATAAAAATGTTTCCTGTCAACTGAAAATGAATGTATATTTCCAGCTCGTTCATAATTCTAGTTTGAGAGAAAGACATTACACAGGCTTAGTTGCCATTACTTTTGAGCTTTCAGATGCTGTCAGTGTTAAATCAAAGATCCACTCATAGTAAATATCTCACTGTGTAAATAAATACCGTCATAGGATTAGACTATATATGATATGTTCAAAAAGGGGCACTAAGGAGCAACTTATCAGGCCATTCTGCCATCAAGTTCCACCAGCCACTTGAACCAGCGATTTCTTCATTTTATTTTGGGCTGTGTTTTCAGTTCACACTGAAATGGACACTGAAACTAGTGAAGTTGTAATTTCAGTTGCCTTATTGTTGGGCTGCAACACAGAGAGGTAAGGTTCACCTTAATAAATAGAGCATGATGTTCACACTGAGTAAAGTACTGTCACAGATGTGATGTTTTTGCCTTGTTTGTCTTCTTAGCTCAAAGTATTTTTGTGCTTTCTTTTTATAGTGCTGGCTCCAAATTCTCAGACAAAAGAAAAGCACCATTTCTCAGACAGACGAAAAACATAATTTGCTGTTAATTAATGTGCAGCAACAAAAAAAATTTGATAATTTAACTGAGTGGCTGAATTATCCTTGCTGACAGGACACAAAAGTGCAAAGAAAGTCATCAGACATATTGGATGCATGAAACCTATCATGGGAAACAAACAGTTGATACTAAACAGACACTAAGACCCTCTGCTCCTCTTTACC
Source organism: Scarus forsteni (assembly GCA_036419115.1). Taxonomy (NCBI): domain Eukaryota; kingdom Metazoa; phylum Chordata; class Actinopteri; order Labriformes; family Labridae; genus Scarus; species Scarus forsteni. The sequence continues at coordinate 36,970,057 of JAZDUH010000098.1, forward strand.
CTTCAAGTAATCCACCTTCATAAACAAAACTTCATGGTAGCCAAAATTTATGGAGGACTTAACACCGATCACTAGGAAGGTGTGAGATGTAAGTTGTATCTTGAACCTAACAATCTCAGCTGGAGCAACACCTAAAAGTTTATATAGTCAGTTATAACTTACACCGAAATATGTTATACTTGACTCAACACAGAGCTTCTGAAATGCATGGCAGAGTTAATTTAGGCTCAAACTGTTTACCATGTTAATAAGATTGCAACAAGAAGCAAAACTACTATGTACAATTACATAATGTTCCTACTTCCCAATCATGTGTCTTCACATTTTTATTGTTATAACCACACTGAAACACTCCATGTAGTTTTGTTAGGATGCAAACCTGGGAGTACACAGAGCACAGATGTTGCAAAAAGAAATGAGCAACAGTCTCTGGCTTTGCCAGAACACATAAGTAAATCAAGACCGGTAATGATAAGTAAACCTAATTGTGTGCGTATTAGAAAACCCACAAACGAATGAATACAAAATGGATTTGTGTCTCCTCAAATCAAAACTGCCTTTGTGTGTTAATTCCTCTCCAAATTATCTTCTTCTAACCCAGAAAAGCTGAAGGAATGAGTCACAAATGAAAACAGAATTCAGCTGCAGACCTTAGTATGTCAGTTGAGTCGACAGTCAAACCCTGTGTTAGACAGCCACGAGGTTATAGGTCATCTAAGTAGATTAGATTAAACCACCACCACAGTCAGATTAAGCATCAGTCATGCTGCTTACCTATAGCATCAAAACCTACACAGAAAGAAAATGAAATGTCTTAATGTCTCATGCAAACTTTAGAAACATCTCTCTGCTAAACTTCACTGCATTCGCTGGTTTAATCTCTGAGGCAGAAAAGAACAATCATGTCCGAGAACTCTTCACAAATGCTCACCAATTTCCACTCGATGAGGCGCCACTCTAGCAACAGCTGGGGACCCTGGCTCGCCTCTTGCTTTGCTTTCTCGGAGAGCAGCGCTCGCTGCTATTCCCAGACACGGGCTGTTGGTGTCTCGTCCGGCGCTGAGCCTCCTGCCCGTCTCTGCATTGATCTCGGAACTAAAGGGCATGGGCAGGCTGATCTCGCTCTTTGAGATGTGTCGCTCCGGTGATGTGCCGGCTTCTCCATCTGTCTGGATGTCCTTCTCACTCACAGACTTCTTCTGCAGCAGGTTGCTGATCTCCATGATGTTGCCGATGATCTCCACGGGGCCTGTTAGGGTCTTCTTACGAGGGGAGAAGTCTTCTTTCACTTTTTTCAAGTATGAAGCAGGGGCCCAGCCCTCTTTTCCTAAGTATCTGTACGAAGCAGAAATATAACGGAATAGATTAATTTTCAGTTGAAAGATAAGTTGCAACTATTCTACAGTTACATTCAGAAGTAGCGATAACACACAAAGGTGCAGTTAGTGAAGTTACTCAGAAATGTAACATCCTGATTACCTCCGCCAAGGAGGTTATGTTTTCGGGAGAGTTTGTTTGTCTTTCTGTCTGTCTGTGAACAAAATAACTCAAAAAGTTATGGATGGGTTTTGATGAAATTTTCAGGAAATGTTCAACATGGGGAAAGGAAGAACTGATTCAATTTTGGTGTTGATCCAGATCAGCATCTGGCTGCCATGACAAAAAATGTGATTTTTGTGAATAACTACTGAACTAAAATAGATATCACTAGAAAAGCATTCGGAGAGCGCAGACCTCCGCCAGCGCCACAGTCCTCAGCCATATTGTGATTTTCACCATAAATATTAGTTCTACCTTTATTTCATCAAAATATTTAGAATCCTTGACCATGAAAACATACCATTAGCAACTCCTTCGCGGAGGTAATTATGAATCCAATTGCTAATGGTATGTTTTCTTGGCCAAGGAATCTAAATATTTCGATAAAATAAAGGTAGGACTAATATTTATGGTGAAAATCACAATATGGGTGAGGATTGTGGCGCTGGTAGAGGTCTGCGCTCTCCGAGTGCTTTTCTAGTTTATTCTGTCACTCTGAAACAGGAATGTGAAAAGCTCTGTTTCCGTCAGAAGACAGTCTATGTCTGTTTGCTTTAAATCAAGACAATTTCAACTATTTCTGGCTTTTCTTTTTACCTTGAAGTTGTTATAACAGAGTTTTGTTAAGCCGTGTCTGCATTTTTGTCTGCAAAATCTTAAAGAGATGGCAAAATTTCTTCTTTAGGTTATGCAACTGTTTGTGTATTTAAAAACTGAGAACAAAAACTAGAGTTACAGCATGCTAAAGAATAAATCTGACACCAGTCTTTTAGAAATAAGCTCAGTCATTACCTTTCAGAAACAACAAAAGCCTAAAACTCAACTAAAACAGCACAGCACATCAAACCAAGCGCAATTATATTTGTTCTTGGTATTGTCTCAGTTCTTTCAATGTATGCAGCGTGTTGTTGTAGTTTCATTTTGGGGCTTGTTTTCCACAGTCAGGTCACTGTCACTACTTTTTATGTGTAATTAATTACTGCCCACTTGGAAAAAAAAAGTATGAATGAATAAAATAAAAATACTTTTTGTGTTTTGTGGTTTTAATTTTTCCACATATGGGGAGAAAGCCTTGATTAGATTAAATAAACTGTTTTTTCTGAATTTAACTTCTTAGTGTGGCATGTCACATGACCCCATAGAACAGGGATTGGTGGAACGCGGCCTGGGGCCACATTCAGCCCTCACTCCAAATCAACGCGGTGGACAAGTCAATTTCAAGAATCAATAAATGGTAAACATGAAGGAAAAAAACAATATTTACCATGAAAATCAAAATATGTCTATGATAGTCTTTGGTTATTGGAACATACTTAGTTCTTTGCAAGAACTTATTAATGCGACTGATGTCCTGTGAATGCAGAACTTAATGTATTTAAGGATATTTAGAAAAACAGTAAATACTAACTTTATTTCACTAAACTCTTCCAGTTTGTGCTGCTACTATTTCCACTTGAAATACGAATGCTGGAAGCGTTAACTTAAGAAAAAGACAAAAATGTTCCTTTCATTTGAAAAGCAAAGCATTCATGTCCAAACACAAGTATCTTGCAATCTGCAGTGCCGCCCTGCAACTGTTTGATTCTGCACGTTGTTATTTCTGCTTATATAAATTCTATTATACTCTTATCTTATTTATTGTCATTATCTGATATTCCTGTGGATAAGGGCAACTGAAACTGTACCCTTGCATATAAATAAAGTATGTCTGATTCTAATAGCATTAATGTGGCCCTCTTGAAGCTGTCCATCCCTGAAACAGAGGTCCAGAACAACCACTGCACACTTGGGGACACAGTGTGAGTCACTGTATTAAGTGGATACTATACACAAGTAGTAATGTTTTACTAAATCTTCCTGATAGTTTGGTCAGTTTTTATCTTCACAAAGTAATCCAGTCAAGTTTAACTCAACTTAGTCAGGTTTATTATTGTGAGTACACTGAGTCTTTCTTGGTAAAATCCTGACCCTCAACACAACAGGGAGAGCGTTGCCTACTAAATCAAGACACATTTACCACCTACAAACATAATAGTTTTTGAATATCTTCTTCTGTGCTTGTTGCGGTCTTGTCTCAGAAGCTTTTGGACATGTCCAGGGTCCTATATACTGCATGTTTCCTAATGATTTTGTAGCTTAGCAAATAAGATTTCTATTCTTTTAGTTTTACATTTGCCAGGTGTTCTCAGGCTAGAAAGACGAAGCAAAGATTCATCATCGTATTCATCAGCCTTTTGCTCTTCTCCTGTCATTAGAGGAGACCCTCTGCAACTATTTGACTGAAATTCAATATTTCTATTTCATTTTTTCAGACACTCCTTTCAGGATCAAGAGCAAGGCGAAATCTCTGTCCTCTAAAAAGCCACTGATTTAGTAAGACCATAATGTATGCTTTGAGAGATCATGCAACAATATTTCTGTTTTCTCTGAAACAAAGTTTGTCACGAAACCCAGCGAGATCAAAAATATTAAAAAATGTCGCTGCTTTAATTCTAATGACAACAGGGTAGCCAAAGGCAAGTAAACAGACTACATTATATATGCAAAGAGACACTGCTCCCTACATTTCTGAACTCATTGTTGAGCTTAGTGAGTCATTTCAGAGAATGCTGGGCTACAATAGGTAATGTTTCTAAAAGAAACTCTGACTCATTTGCCTCTAGGTGGGCCATTTTCTGCTCAGAAGAGATGCGATCATTTCTGCTCCCCTGCTGCATGGCTCCAGCTGTGACCACAAGGAGTCCCTGTGACTAAAAAAGCCTCATGCTACAATTTAACTGTAAAAAGAAAAGGGCAGGCAGAGTGCAGCATGACTCAGATGTACACCTGGAGGATTTTTTTTCTTTATTGAACAACATGCTCCAAAATGACTCATTGCCCCCTGCAACAAGGACAGAGAAGCAAATAAATCAACTCCATTTTTTATTTCTATGATATTTATTTAGTAACATGACATCACAAATTCGCCTCAAGGGTCTTTTATTCTACACAGTTTATGACAACCTCTACCATAACTTATGAAATAGATCCACACTAATGATGTTTAATGTAGCTGCAAGAGTCTGGCATTGCAATACATATCAGAATGACATGGAGTAAATTAGACATACATGTGTTTGGGTATATCACAAATTAAACCAATCAAAGTGTCCCCTCGGTATTTGTGAAGCAGCTCTCATCCTTTATTCTCAAATAGACTGAACTCCAACAAAATCGCTTAACTTATCAACTTTTCTGAAGTTTATTTTTCAAACTTTTAGCCCTTCATTGATATGCAGAGAAACATTAGACAGTCATAAAGGGGACGAGACAGCTACAAACTAGCCTATCAAATTTGAGCTCTACACACGATACCCTGCACTGCTGGTGCTCTGATTAAAGTCATATTTCAGCGAAGCATTCTCACAACATTAAATTTGATCGAAAGGATACACTAATCCTTCTCTTCATGAAGCACCAAGCCAGAACCTCCAGAGTGCTACAAAGTTTTTCCAAACACGCCAAATGATTGGTAAGGGTCTGTGTTAAGCAATATTATGTGTTCAGGAAAAAAATAACCAGGGTAAGTATTTATTTTCATTCAACACCCTGAGGATAAAATGTCTATAAATTACAGTTATTTATTAGTTTTGTAATAACTTCAACTCCTTGATGAATAACTGTGTGCTTCTGCGTTTTCAGTATTGAACAGAGTGAGTGAACTCGGAGCAGTTTGGAAACAAAACAGGAACTACAGCTTTCCTTTGCTCAGCCCTCGGATCCATTAAAAACATCATCTGAGTGTTTAGAAAATGCCCGGAGAACACAGGATTTTGCACACCCTAAGCATAGCAAGCACATACCTTAGAGGAGTGTTGTGAACTTATACATTCAGTTCAGTTCAGTTCAGTTCAGAGCTTTTACTGTCCCTCCAGGGGAAATTTTGTCTGCAGTGACGGCACATCAAACAACAACGATCAAATAAACAAACATTTATACAAAACAACATCGCAGAACACAGCATAGCCAAACTTGACATGAACAACCCCTTATGATGTACAGGGATTTAAAGGGTTTAAAAGAATATAAAAGAAATGAGGTCATGGGTAAAAAAAACTAGTTGTCAATATAAAACAAGGATAAAATATGTCATGTCACCTGAGCAGTGCAATTAAGAATTATGCAAGTTGACTGCAGTAATTGCTCGTGGCACAAAGGAAAATTTGTACCTATTAGTGCGTGCCGTAGGTACCTTATATCTCCTTCCTGATGGGAGAGAAATGAACTCCTCCAACAGTGGGTGGTCAGAGCTAGACAGGATAGCCTGTGCCTTCTGTAAAACTCGTCTGTCAAAGATCTCTGAGAGGGAGAGCTGCTGCAGGCCAATGATCTTACTGGCTTCCAACATGATCTTGACCAGACCATTTTTGTTTTTAACAGACAGGTTTCCATCAAAAGGAATTAAACAGAAAGTTAAAACTGACTCAATAAAAGATTTGTAAAATAAAGCCATCAAAGTCTTATCAACATTAAAAGATTTTAGTCTCCGCAGAAAGTATAACCTTTGTAGGCCCTTTTGGCAACTCGATGAGGTGTTGAGGTCATGTGATAATATGCATATTAGTATTTCGAATGATCTCTCGAAATAAGAGGAAAAAGCTGACAACAGACTTAAGTTTTGTATCTGGTTGGTCGACGGTTATGTTGTTGCATAATCACTTTGGATTTGGTCAGTGAGGACATTTATGGGGGAGCAAATTTGATGATGTACCAGAAAAATGCTCTCTTGTTTGTTTTACCTGCCTGGCTGGAGTAAATTTGTTGCAATACAATCTTTTTTATAAAACATTGTCAATATAAAGTAATATGGCCAACCAGTCAGGACCACTGCACATGGGAGCAACTCCTAAAAGCTTCATCAGAATATACGAGACAGTTTTCATCTCAATAAGTTCCTCTATCCTTTACTTATAAAAAAAAAAAATAGAAATTTGTTAGGTGATTAAAAAAAATGCCTGTGATCTGATTTTCAAGCAGCCACATCAGAATGGCAGGAAGTGCTATTTCTATTATGCCACATGAAAAAAAGTCTAAACAAACTGACCTAATGGCTGCACTTTTCAATTGGAGTGATAACTGGATAATTGAAGTGAAAGCATTTAACAGGAATATTTCAAAACAACCTATTTAAAAAAAAAGGATGTGTCGGGCATTTTCCAAAGCACAGAGTATGTATATCTCTCACAGTGAGTGTGCATCAAGAAGGAGTAAAGGGCATTAAGATGAGAGTGTGCCTCTCAGATCACCTCAGATTGTTTAATGTATTCATTTCAAATAAAATACAGTGGATGTTAATAGATCTGGGAGTGAAACCTGGTAGAGTCTATCAGTGGTAAATGCTGAATCTTCATAACCTTTATAATATTTCTTGTATACACAGTGCCCAATGCTTTATTTAATCCAAAATGGGTATTTTCTCCTCCAGCTAGTTCAGAGCCAGGTTGGCCTGTTCTCACTACAAACAAACTGCATAGAGTCTGAATAAAAGTAGGCTGAAATTCACCTACTCAAGGTTTTTTATTCTGCTGACCAGAGCTCGATTAGCAGCTTTCACACCAGTACAACTGAACTGCAGAAACTTGAAAAGCAACCTGGAGTTTGCTTACATCACATCACACACAATGAGTGTGAACATAAAATAAAACCAAGTCTTTTGTGTGTTATGAAGATAGAAACATGCCAAGTTTGCAAAGAAAAAAAAAAAAGAAACACTCCTGACATTAAGACAAATAAACCCCTGGATTCAAGTGGTAGTGCAAGTTCCTCTGCTTAACATGAGCACCAGGTACAAAAATGACAGTTGCTGTGGGTGAAAAACAGAAAGTATACCTGCAATGCACACTGAATCGCAAACAACAGGACCTTGAATGCTCGAGAGTAAGAAAGACAACAAATGGTGCACCATGACCATCTTTGTTTTAACACCGTCTAATCTCAGTTAACGTGGTATTGAGAGGGAACAGAAGATTTTCTCATAATATAATGGAAACAACTGTCATCCAGCTGTAAAGAGCTTTATCTATATAAAGAATGAGGACACAATTATTCAAAACTTGTTATTCCATTTATGCCATATATTCCCAATATGGTTCTGTGGATCATATTCTTATTAATCCCATATTTCGGTAAGTAAAAGTTAACAAAAATGCATTGTTAGATGAGTTAGTGTACTGTACTCACCACAAGTCTACCTTAGCTAACTGTGTTTTTATATTAGTATGCACACTAGTAATGAGCATGTGTATGTCGGAGGCCACGAGGCAGCATGTGACAGAAATCCTAAGTGCACATCAGCTCTGCTTTCCTTTGTACCCCAGTGACACAAAGAAGCAAACAACTGGCAGGAAACACACACGGGCTGGAAAACAAACTATAAACAAAAACAGTAGGACAGGCACATCCACGCACATTAGAAGTTCAAGGGCACCCTGTTTACTCCAAATGCTATTCAGTACTGTATGCTAATGGTCTCCACTCAAAACTATGAAACAGATGAGTGCTGCAGAAAACCACCAGCACCTTGATAACAGCAGCCAGGAAAGAAAACTGCCAACAATGTCTCGGAGGACTTGTTTACTTTGAGATTGGACGGCAAATCACAGCACTGCCAAGTGTACATATGGGGCACCCTTATCCTCTGCCAACACAACCACTGGTTACAGCTTTAGCAGGCGAGGTGACTTAGATTATAAAACATACAGAGCAGAAAAAGGAGACGTCCCACTTGATTGAGAACCTGTTATTACTGAAACACTATAATAAAAATGCATAATAAGCTAAATCTGTGTTTCCAATCACGAAATTGCCCAATGCCCAGGAGTCTGCAGCCAAGAAAAGCACTGTGGAGTACTTAATGCTTGATCTCCCACTCAGGAATATGAAGCACAGCAGCACTGCTGACATTATTTAACTAAAGAACAGTTCCTTTGACCATTAGCTTCTAAAAACCTTCATGTCATCTGCTAGTGTTGGTGTTTGTCAGTCATCCTCATTCCCTCTAAGAAGCCAGTATAACATTTACAACACACAGTTGTGAATCTCAAACTTGTGATCAAAGATGAAATCTGCATTGAAACTAGCATGACAAAACCTAGTTAGCTAACTCTACAGTGTCAATATCATGCTTTGATGCATAAAGGTCTACTTTTTAAAATGTCTGTTGGGCAGAGGTAAGCAAAACTTCAAGTTGATGTAACTTCAGTAAAATGAGTTGGAGGTTTGGAAAGAAAACTTAATAGTTAAGTTGTTTGGGGAAGTAAGGATGCTGTGTTTGCAGCTGTTGCACAATATAAATGAAACAACATCCTGAGACTTTTGCCTTTATTTTATGAGACTATTTAATGTGTCAAGGCATTTGAGTAGGCTTAAACATCTGTTGATGATTGTGTTAATGTATATAACTGAACATACATGATTAATGAATCATCAAAGTGTGTTTAATTTAGCTGTCCTGACTGTGGAATAATTGTTGCATTGTTCTTTAGCAGGTAATCTGAAAATGTGCTATTGTATGCCAGAAAAGAAAGAGTTATAATGCAGTAATGGCTGTTCACTAACATTAAATTCTTCTTTTACACTTTTTTGCTTGAGGAAGAAAAACTTCAATTCCTGGACACCAATAGGCCTGATAGAATCAGAAAATTAAATTTCTTTCAACATAGTCAAAAACAAACCAAAAGTACATTTCTAGCCAGCAATGGCTAACGTGTCTGATGACCGTGTTTTGCCTCAGTTCATCCCAACTCACCAATAATGTCACATTAAAATCACAAAAGCTTCTCTGGTATCAGCAGCAAATACATGATGAGAAAAAAACGCACTGGCCAGGCTGATGCACCAAAAAGTATTTTTGTGTAAAAACAGATCTATTATTTAAACTGAGAAGATACTGAACATGTCTTGAACTCTTGCACAAGCAGTAAATGCTTCACAAAATCCTGCTGTCTTAAGAAAAAAAGTATATATAAAGGTTTTTCTTTTAATACTGTGCGAGGAGGGAGTGGAAGACTCACAGCCAGTGTTTTACAGGGTGGAATTGAACCTGGCCGCCTGCACAAGCCTCAATATATGTTAAGTGCATGGTTGTAGCCCACCCATCCCCATATGATTTTCATGTTACAAGAGACTACTGTGACACACACCCTTTTGAGTTTACTTCCAATTAATCATTTAAGCAAACTCATCATGCATCTGTTGTGGAAATTAAGGTTGATGTTGATGTCTTTAAACAATACTTTTAGCCAGTGCCTATGCCAGTACTGATGTTCTTCTAACTACCTCTTTTATCATTATTTTCCCACAAAGCCAATATTCCTTGAAACAGATGTCAGTTCATGCCACATTAATTAGCCTGGTGGCTGAGATTTGTTAAAAAAAGGGGCTGATGTTGGATGACAGCAATGTTAAACTGATACCAATGTTATTTTGGATAGAAACCATGATAATAAAAAGCAAGATGCATTCCCATATTTATAAATCTTAACACATCTTTCTGTCAGTACGTCTTATGTTTATCGGTTTATATGAAAATATTATGCATAGAGCAATAACATTCAATTAAAACATATATTTGTGTAAAATTATGATATGCAGTGATAACACCGGTGTGTCGACTTTTTACCATTAAACATTCTATTCACTGACGTTCTATCATGCATCATATCTACTTTGTTTTTTACATTTTACAAACAAATGTAGGTGCATATAATGTGATTGCCATGTAAGTGAATAGCAAGATAAATTAAAGCACATTAACTGAAATAAACTTAATTAAAACAATTGCCATAAGTATTAACATTAGTATTTACAGGGTCTGTGTGCTTTGTATCCTTTTATGCTGCATATATTTGCATATTTGCAAACTACAAACTACTTAGCGTTTTTTAAAAAGCAGAAACAAATCTGACCAAGAAATGGCAATATGGATTTCAGTTTTCTGGTTCACAGCTTTATGTTGACCCTCTCTCTTGCTCAGCTGCTTTCACTCACCTAATGAACCACCAGCCCTCCAGGTTCCGCTGAATGACCTCCACGATGACCCCTTTCTCAAAGCTGACTTCATCCTTCCCTTGGCTGGTGTACGGCTGGATCGTTACATATTTCTCCTCTGGAGTTTGAGAGAGGGAAAAGGGGTAGAAAGAGAAATAGAAGTGAGTGAAATATTGCCATTAAACAGTTGTTTTATTACCGAGTGAGACTACTGTATAGTTTAAATTTATCCACGAGGGCCATATCAGGGGGGAGAATGACGAGTGTGACCTACTTAAAAATCTCTGACTACTTCCATACCAACACAAACAGAGCCCTCTCCCCCTCATCTTACACAATAACATCCAGCTCCCTCTGCTGGCTGAGAATCTCCTCTTTGCTGCTTGTTTCTGATCCACTCTGGGCCTCTTTGGACCCCGACTCAGCCTTTCTATCTCTCCAGGGAGATTCCTCCTCCAGCAATAGGCTCACATCAGGGCCTCCCTTAAGGAGATAAGAGTTTGGATCCAGTATTCTCTTCTCAGATCTCTTACTCATCGCCAATCCTCTCTCACGCTCTGCAGGGCTTCCAAGGAAATCCAACGAAACTGGCGCAAGCTTTAGATTGGCAGGTAGATCACACCATACATCCAACATTGAAAGATGACAACATGATAGGAAAGGCTTTTTTATCGACATGTGATTTGGTATACTGAGAAGGGAATGTAATCCATAAACAAATACGTAACAGAGGAGTTAGCCCAAAAGCCCTTATCAGACCAAAGATTTGTAGAACGACGATGAAACCTGCAGCTGTTACAACAAACTGTTCTGCAGCATCCTGAAAACCTGCAAGTTGCAGCAATTCAGAGAAAACTGTGTTACCTGTGACTCCCTACAACAACTTTCTCAGCTTCAGTTTCCTCTTCTAGTGTACATGCCTGCCTCACAGTTGCACCTAACTTAGCATTCACTATGACTGCAGACAATGATGGTAAGTTTCTCTCTACAATTGATATTTGTTTGTCAAAGAAGTGAAAACATAGGATAAAAAATGTAATTGTGTCAGACTTTTCCAGTATTGAGTACTTAATAGGACAAACTCCTGACAAATGGTTTTGCATTCCGCATTAGTTTGTAATATGACTGCCAGTTGGTCATGAATTTGTCAAGTGTTGGGCCTAGATTAGCAGGTTTCTTGACTTGGATGACAGGAAACAATTGCTCAGTAAATGGTAGGCATCCCCACGGGGTATCACCCAGACATGATCTGAAAAAAATAGCCAGCGTTTTTTTTTTTTTCTATATTGTTAGATATTTTACTCAATTAAGGGTTATCTGTAAGTAGTTAACTGCTATCAACTTTTCTTTTCTTTTTTTTTTTTAATGTATTTTTTTGGGCATTTTTGTGCCTTTATTGATAGGAGAGAGACAGTGGATAGGCTTGTGAAAGGGGGTGAAAGAGTAGGGGAAGACACTCTGCAAACTGGTCACAGGCGGGATTCGAACCTGGACCGGCAGAAGCAAGTACATGGGGTGCCTGGTTGCTAACCACTCCGCCAAACCAGCACCCCTCAACTTTTCTTTTGTAATAATCTCTTTGGCTGTTGTTATTTCATAAAAATTGAGAAGGTTTCATGTTGCAGTCTTTTACTTTTTAATTAATTCCATTTTTAAGTTTTACCTGTTGAAATGTTTGATTGAACTCTGAAAAATAAGAAATTTGTTGGCAAGGGATGACTGTTGTATAAGAATATGGTTTTGTGTTGATGTGCATCGCTATGAGGAGGGTAGTCTGGCAGAAAAAGTGTGGGAACCACTGATGTTTTCATACAAGTTAGTCAAAAAGTTACTGTAGGGATGTATTGTCCTTCTAGGTCGTCCTCAAATGAGCCTTTCATCGTTGATTCCAGTCATCGCTGTCTTCCACACATCAGGCCAGTTTGCTGGTGCTTTGAGCTCCTGCGTCCTCCTTCAGTACCTCCACATAGGTTAATATGGGGTGTCCTCGCGACCGGTGCCCATGTGTTGGTTCCCATAGAACCAATTTGGAGGCTGGCAGTTCTCTGTGCCTTTGGCAGTGCCCTGTGAGTCTCATCCTCCTGGCTGCTACTTTGTCACTCACCCTTGGAGTTCCTTTGTAAAGGATATTGTTGGGGAAATGTGCGTCCTTGCTGAAGTTAAGTACTGCACGCAGCATCCTGGTATAGCATCCGTCTAAAGACTTCTGCAGGGTCAGTTCAGGGTCCAGCATTCAATGCCATAGAGTAGAACAAATTCTACTGTTGCCAAGATGAAGCTTAGTTTGATTTGGCAGGGCAGGGTGGAGCTCCATACGCAGGTCATGCCGTTCAGCGCCCTCCATGGAAATGCCTTCCTTACTTTTAGGTCTTGCTCAGTTGAGCTGATCCATGAGCCCAGGTCAGGTAGTACTAACACACAGATAAATAGAGTTTATGATCAAAGTTCTCTTGCATTTGTGCTCCTCGATCAGAGCGGATCAATCTAGATATCCTGCACATGCTCTTCAGTAAAAGTAAACAGCACTCATCCAGGAGTCTTAACAGCATGCTAATGCTTAGCTTGCTGCTAGTATAAGTGCTATGTGAATCAACAAACATGCTGATCATTGACAAAGGTTGTATTGTTGTCTTCCTTTAGCTGCAACAAAGAGCTAAAGAGATAACATTTCACCAACTTGCTACCAAAAAATAAAGCAAAGGGTTTGTGTGAAATGTACACAAGTGTGCATTTGTTCAAATTTGCAACATATAATCAGTTAACTAGTAGCTAACTTGTTGATGTCTGGTCAGGCGGAGGAGTGTAGTGGGGGTACACATACATGCCTCTGCTGGCAGGATGCAGAGGCATGCATATGTGTGTGGCAATTCATCTGAATGCATGCTTTCAATAGGTGGGGTACGTCCAGATGGCGAGTTCCTCTGCCTGTCAGTGCAGAGCAGCTGAGGTCAATAATGTGGAGCAGGGAGGAATGTCTGGCCCTGAAACTCTGCTCGTGAAGTCTGTTGTGTGTGTGTGTGTTTGCTTGTAGAGTTGGGGGTGAGTACTTGCAGATGGATTGGGAATAACAAATGCTCTGGCTTACAGAGGAATCCACAACAACTACCTCACCACGTGGGCTTGTTGTGCATGTTTTGATGCAACAGAGGTTAGGTAAGACAATCATTTATTGAAATAGAATGGAAATAATGACATTACACCATTCAGAAAGTGTAAACAAAGACAAATATTTAATTCTTTGTAAAAGTAGGAAACAGATGGCCTCTATTGTCTGATAGTGTAACTAATTTTGACAACAGGTTGACTTTGTCCAAAAATATGTTTCTCTCTCCATCCGTATATCATTGTTGAAGCTCCAGAGCTTGTTTGTCTCATTGGTGTGGATGCCATGCTGATATGATCATATCTAATAACAGCCACTCTACAGCCAATACTGTTGGTCCTAGTGTTATTACCTCCACCAAGGAGGTTATGTTTATACCAGATAGTCTGATTCTTAATGCGCTAACTCAAAAAGTTACTTAGACAAAGACGAAATTTTTCAGGGTAGGTCAGAAATTAGCCAAGGACCAGTCAATGGGATTTTTGCAGTGACCCAAATCCAGATACGGATCCAGACATTTTTGAAGGAATTGTTTTCCGCATTTTCACTAACAACTCAATAAGTTCTCACCAGAAGACATTTTCAGGGAACGTTGGTCATGGCAGCAGGAAAAAGAGATTAGACTTTGGTGGTGACCCAAATCCAGATGTGGGTCCAGGAACTTTTTCAAGTATTTGTTTACAGTGCAAAATAAGCAGTTTCCCCCCATTTTTGACAATAATTCACTCAGCAATGTTAGAAATGCTTCGGCTGGGGTTTGTGCTTTTGAGGTACTTCTAATTGTCAGCCTGCAATAACTAACATCAGCAGTCCTGTCCATTTCATTGTGACTATGAATGTTGATATCTGTGTCGGAGTTAAATGAGTTACATTACAATCCATTACTGCAGATAACATTTTTTTATAATAATAAGTAAGCAAAGCATTTTTAATGCAATTAATCTTAGTTAATTTGGTCATTATTCTTTTATAAAAGCAATCTGTTTCAACACAAACTGTCTGATTTCAAAAATGTCCAAAATCATCCATGGGGCATCTACACCATTTTGTGTCCCTCCAATCTGTCGGTATGTAAACGCATAAAAACACAGGGTTAACCTCCAGCTGCATGAGATGAAGATTAGTTCATGATGAAACACAAGCTTCAAAGTCCATTTGTTGGGTTTTGATTGAACAAGCTGCACATAAGACTGTCTGCAACCTCCACATTAGAATCAGATAGTCAGCATTTTAAAGAGCTGCAAATGTCATTTATGCTATACACTGAATTGAATTGAACTGAACTGAACTGAATTGAATTCGGACATGTATACAAAGAAAATAAAACCATACAACAGTATGCAACATCAGAATGCTACAGAGAAAATGATTATGGGAAAGAATTTAGGATGTGAAGTGGCAATATAGTCAGCACATTTAAAGCTAGATGCACGGCTGGCAATGTGTTTTTGTTTTCAATATGCAGAACAACTGGTTTGCATTACAATTGTACCATTGTAACAACTTGAAAAATAGAAAACAAAGAAAAAAGGAGGAGCCAAAGTCATAATTTTTAAGCTTGTTAAGTAAGTATGTTTGAGCAGGGAGAACTTTGTGCATTTAAAATTGTGAATTTGAAAGAAACAAAAGCACGAACTGTACAAGTTACACTTGCCTCATAAACTGTCAGTACCCAGAGGTCAGGGTTTGCTCAAAAATGTGCACATTTAACTTTTCTGTTTTAGTAAATGTAATGAACATGAGCATTGGTTTTACATTGGTATTGTCAATGTTGTTACTACCAATGTTTACCACAGACAAATTACTGGAGCATTAGATAGCAGTTTCACATGTTTCTATGTTTATTGTTCCATATCATTCTAATACTGACATCTAGCAAACGTACCAAAATGCTGATTTAGAGATGATTCTTTGGACAGTAAAAGTGACCATTTGGTCAAACTCTGATCTGTTGTCATAATCACACTTAAAAAGAATATCGGCATCGTAGGAGAATTTTACCAAAAGAGAAAAACAGTGGTAAAGGCTAAGTTGTTATTTTAAACATCAATATCAGCATCAGCACTAATTTTCACCATCAATGCATCATTAATGTTTATGTTTGTGTCTGGTAATAATAAAGATAGTTTCATTTTCAAGATGGACTGACCACAAGGGGTCAGATTCCACACATCATATATGTATACATATATATATATATCTATATATATATATAGATATAGATAGATAGATAGATAGATAGATAGATAGATAGATAGATAGATAGATAGATAGATAGATAGATAGATAGATAGATAGATAGATAGATAGATAGATAGATAGATAGATAGATAGATAGATAGATAGATATACTTAAATCACATCTTTTGTTTGTGAATGTCATGATCAGGACACGTTCCTCTTTTCACATCACTGTCTTAGTGTCCGTGTCACATGGCTGGGACAGCACAGTCACTCAGAGTGGGTCAGTGAGACAGTAAATCAGAATAAGGACCTGTTCTAAACGATGGCTCTCTGAGGGCAGAGAGAGGACAACTTTTATAGAACCCTGCATGAGCACGCACTTAGGTCACACTGCTGACAGCAGCCAATCAAACCCCCCAGAGAGGTCAAGATACACTGGTCTGGCTTTGTGTCGGTGCATGACGAAGTCAAAAAGATGACAAGCCGTAATTTAATTAGAGTCTTGAGTGCACCCTTATTTGACTCACAATCTCAGGATCACATCTTCACCATCTCTATGAAGCATGGCATAAAGGACGTCTGCGTCAGCTAACAGGCTGCAGAGTAAACGACTGCTCTCCTCCATTAGCGAATTAGCTCCTGAGAGAACGTAAATCTTCCTGCATCAGTCTTTGTTTTTGTCCTGTGCCAGTACCACTAAATCAAACTGTATCTCATGTGTCTGTGCAGAGCTGTAAAACCTCACTCACCCATTTCTTATCGCAAGCTTGGCAATGCACTATCAGGCAGGGACAGTGGTGCCTCCATTCACAGAGCAGAGAGAGAACACAGGGATGACAAACAAGCCAGGAGGATAAGAACAAGAGGCTGGAATTTTACTCTCAGTAATGTCCGCTTTGATTTCCTCCAATGTGCTAAAACTTTTAGATAAGAAACATGGAATCAAGACAGATTTACACAACTTTCTTATGGCAGTCTTTTCTTTCTGGCACTCACATTATTCCCAGCAGCACACCCTCAGCCATCTGGTGCTGCAGGTCTGACGGAAGCACAGTTGAACTGAGTTCAGGCAGAGAAAGGCAGACAGCAGTAATTGGACAGCATGCCGACAGAAGGTAATACAGTCACAAAGTGAAGAGCGGTGCTGATCGAAAAACCGGGAAAATCCACAAAAAAGGGAGAGTGAAGTCAGCAGCAGCTGCAGGTTTCATGGTGAGACTGTTTCGGTGGTTGGAAAAAGGGCTACTAGTCTGGAGCTATGAGCTTATTGCATACAGTGACTAATGCTTTGTGACTACAATGTAAAAGCTGTCTGTCCTCAGTTTTTCTGAAGTCAGTTCCCATGTGTCTCTTGAAACCCTTTTTAGTCCTCCAAAAGATTACAGATGCTATAAGCTCCCTGAACAAGCCAAATTAAATGATGAATAACAATACTCTATGTCAAGAGTTTTGAAACTGGTCTCAACGCTGTGGGTAAAAAGTTGTTGAGCCATCCCAAATATTCATATTTAACATAATAAAAGAATCAAATGCAGCTGGTGGCCCTCATGTTCACCTACTTTATGCAGAGTAAAGGTGCCTCTTTTTTCAGTGTCTCTGCCATTGAATCAAAAATTTAGTGAAAAGTTAATTTACCAGGCACCAAGTGAAAGTTATAATTTGAAATAACTTGAAAATGCTGTGATCTGTCTTGTTTTATTTTGTTCTTTGCAGAGTATCTTGGGACCTATTCTCACTGTCTTGGAAGTATCTACTTTGGGAACCTATGCTGCTTTTCATTCAGTTTACCATGCACAAAACAGCTGATTCAATTAGTAACTTCACACAATATTCCGATCAACTTGCTGCATAGGGCTGATTTAAGAATAGTACTGAATTGCTGCTTTTTTGGCTGACATAACAATGTTATAGCTCATGTTCTCTATGACTGACGAACCATTAAAATAAGTGATGATGAGAATGAGTTTTTGCAGAGTCTGAACCAAGGAAGTATGAGTCAATATTTTTTAATCCATTTATGATTCAAAGGCAAGAACATTCTGCTGCAAAATACTCCCACTAAGTTCTTTTGACACACAAAATACAGTGGTCTATAATGCACATAAATAAAATTATGATTAATTGTTCAGCCTTACAATACTTTTTGAGAAAATCACCAGGTACTAATCAGCTCCTGATTCGTTGGGGTACATTCAATCAACATCTTTAAATGGATACAAATATGGCTAGTAATATAAAACTGTAACCATTGGAAACATAACCCTGCACAAAGATTTTACCCAATGAAAGTAAAAGATTTGATGACTAAAATAGAAAGCGCAGGAATTCCAGGACGCAGCCTCCATAAGTGTTTCATGCCCTCATTCTCTGGTGGCGACAGCTCGCCTGGTGACTCATCCACCCTCCATAAGAGCTGAGGTCTGTGTGATTAAAACCAGTCCGCAGATTGGGCTGCTGCCCCACATTCACACTTTCCAGCCGCTCATTCAGCCAAACCTCACAATTCTGAAAGGCCTATCTCATTAGGTAAGATTCCTGCAGACCTGGCTAACGATGTTCCTCACACTCTGATTCCAGTCTATGAAGGATGAAAAGCTCCAGTCATCCTATAATATTTTAACCAAGATTATGTTAGCAGTTCCAATATCCAGATAAGCTATGAGAAGGATGTGACAGAAACAAATGTTCCCCTTCCCTGGACAACGAACACCATCCTGTCCCAAAAACCTAACAGGATTAACAACATGGTTATTGTGCCATGTGTGTAATTTATCCCTGATCAACCGCCCAAGGCTGTGACTTCATAAAAATGCATATTGGTATGTGTATTTTTGGATGGAGAAGGTTCTTCAGTTTCTCTCCCGTGAGTCACTTGAGACTCTCTGGAGGTTAGGCAGTACATGCCAATCGACCCAATATTGTCCTTCTTCCATCCCCCTCTGGTTAATGCCCCTTTGCCCGTGGTTCAGGGTAACACAACCCGTTCTTGCTATAGATATTAAGATAACAAGAAACAAAGACTCTTATTAAAAGTTTCACACAGGTTTCACTGATCCAGGAACAGCTTTCAAAAACAAACTGTAACTTTGCAGCGTCTGGTAGGAGTACCAGGATTAGTGAGGGGTAGATAGGTATCACGGTTACAGTCTAACTAAACATTTAAAAGAAAGGACTCATTCACACCCTGAGATAAAGGAAATGTTTGAAACTTTTGGTGAGCAATTAACTGACTTCAATATCATGACTGTATCACTTCTTGAAATGTTTTTTGTACTATCCTTATCACTGTATGTAATAAATATGCATATTTGCAGTACTCATACAGAAAAATAACTATGAAATCAGTAGCTTACAACCCTTCCATAGAATGTCTCCCACTGTCTACCAAATATGTTCTTACATATAAGAGCAGAGCAAAAAGACCAACACAGTCACTGACAAAACACGGCTGCCTCTTCTCCCTGTCAGTGTGGTGTCACTTTTAACAAACAGTATGAACTGTGGCACAGTAATCATGTAAATGTGTGCTATGTCCTTATGTCCATATTTGACTTTGGCTTAGTTTGTCTTAAGACCAAAGCTGCAGCATCCCCATTACACCAGCTAAAGCTACTCACTAAATGTACAGTTTACTCATGTCTAAATGGATCTAAGTCTCTGATGATTCTCCAAATGATACATATACTAAAGCCTGTATAGAGCTTTTCTAAGTGTTTGCCCACTTTAAGCGCTTTTATCAGTGCAAATCCTCCTTTTCCACTTTTACCCACACATCACCTTTACAGATGATGGCTGAGGAGGCTATGTAAAGTGTCTATCACTTTTAGTTGATCACATTTCCACTCTTTCATGCACATTAATGCATCACAAACACAGCAGTAGAAGGAATTTGGGGTTGAATTTAGGGCAGAATATTTATCTGTAACCTTGCAGTTCAGATAGATCTGCCTGATTCAATGTCAGTAATCAGACAGGTTCATCTCGCAAAGCTCCAATATGCAATGATTGTGAGCAGGCCAGAGCAGTACAGCCCAATCAAACTTTAAAGCAGGAAGAGGTGGGACCTACAAGCAGAAGGCAGGAAGTGACTGTTTCTAAAGAGATTAGCAAAGCAGCTTACAGCCTAAGAAGCAGTTTTATCAGAACCTGACCAGGTTTGAAATGTAAAAAATAACAACACAACTTCTAAAAAGACAATTTAAGCTCCACTTAAAACACGTTGCTGCAGTAGCTCCTGCCTACTACATTATCTGACTGGCCCATAATTACTGTGATTGACAGAATGATTGTCCAACCACCAGCTGGGTATGCTTCTGAAAGGTTCTACCCATTTCCAAACACTTTCTGTGGACTCTTTCCCAGATGAACTGTGAAATATCTGGTGTGTCCAGTTATTTTTGCCTGAGGATAAAACATCTGGCTGGAGAGGCTACGCTCCTATCCCTACTTCCCAACTGAAAGATGACTGACTACCACTAACCCACTGATGTCCCAAGCCTGAGGTTCTGAAAGTGGTCAACACACTATTACTCTGTACACCTCTGGAGGTGCCTAAAGTGGTAGGCCTGTTGGCGTATAGATTTCATTTTGGGTATAAGGTAGGTAAATATGCTGATTTTCAGTCACTAGTTAGGTTGTTAAATTATGCAATGTGTGAATGTAGGTTTGATGATATATTGGTAAGAGGATGTCTTTATTCTAGAAGGGGGGTCGAGTTGTGGTTGAATGAGTCTGTGCGTGTAGAAGTATGTATTGAATGTGTATACTGTTGTTTGATTGTGCATTTCAACATACTTTAAACTAGAAGGCAGTAAACCTTAAATTTTCTCCACTTTCCTTGACTGAGTCTTGACTGGGATGTACGGGGACCTGTCCACTTACTCTCATGATGTTACATCTTGTTTATCTTGGAACACTGGTGCATATGTTTTTGTGAAAGAAGCGGCACCTCATGGGGACACCCTGGAGTTGCATGGAGGGGCATGTTTTTGGCAGAATTTGGGCGCTTTCCTAAAAAGGTCAAGGGGGGGTTGCATTGGCTGGAAGTTGGCAGTCCCTTGTCTGGAAGGGGAAGGTTGAAGCGGGTGCTGTTAGTATGGTATGCCAGAATCTGGTCGATACACACCAGCAAAATGGTGTAACAGCAAAGATGGAAAAATGTGTCAGCTTGTAGAGCAACACAACTTTGCACAGCACAGTATGAGCTCCATAAACACATTAGACATGTACTTACACAGCTTTGTTTTCCTCTATTGGTTTTGTGCACACCCTTTTTACATTTTTGTTGCTAATGACAGTACCTCTGAGGACTGAACAAATACTTACACTTCTGCTACATTCACAGTGAAAGCAAAACATGACAGGAGCATAAAAATTAACATTTTGAAAGCACTACAAGCAGGCCTATCGACTATGCAATATTGCAAGGTAATAATAATGAGTGTTACAAAAAAATCTATTCATGGATTTATTGTATAGCACAAGTGTTGTGCAACTTACTGCAGCAAAAGCTAACGCTAATAGATCACAAGTAGATTTTTGAGCAGAGTGTTGATTAGCACTTTGTCGCCTTCAGCTGTATTTATAAATGCTGTCTCTAAATAGTGATTAGTCATAGCTCTGGTCAAAGTGTCCTGTAACATACCCATCATTCTTTTGTAGGTTCACACTGAAAACTCAAAGCTAGAATATTAAACTGAAGGGAGCCTGCTTTAATTAAGCAGTTATACAGTTATTTATGTTCACATGGCTCAGTGGCTGTCAAGGTTGTTGCATTTGTGCTGCTAAAGCTTAACGGTCTTAATTATCCTAATGTATTTAAGGCTGTCCAATTATTTTGTTTCTCAGTGGAGGAGCGTTCCTGGTTTGACAGAGAGATTTGAGGTTTTACTGTCAGAGCTGAGTCATGGCCACCTAATATTCTGCACCCGCTAGATTCTGTAGGCCAGTTGGTTTTGGCAGGCTGCTGAGGGTGTAAATGAGGCTGTTTACCATTTGGACCACAGAATATGTGAAAGTAAAGAGAACAGGGTCCGATAGAGAGGCTAAGTAGAGGCACGGTATGTTTATTTTATAGCACATGAGGAGGGTGTACTGTGCATGGTGGTGAATCAGTTTCCAAAAACTTGGTAACTGAATTTGTTTTAGATTTACAAACATAGATGTGAAAAACTTTTGGAAAAAGACCTACAATCCAAAAACAAAAAAAAAATTGCAAAAACTGGGCAGTTCCTTGTCAAAATATATATTTTAATTCAATAAAAGTCATTCTCTACTGAGATAAACATCTAACTTTAAAATATGAGCAACAGAAAAGACCTGGTGGGTTAAGCAACATTGATTTGTTTAGTTTCCTGGAATTAAATGTACATCTGTACATCTTAGTTAGGCACACTAATCGTGTAAACTGTTTTTCTTTTTTTGCCAGTGAGGCCTTTAAACAATTCGACTCACATAAACAAAACAGGTCTTTTGTACACTCGCAAACTGCAGTTTAGGTCACATCGAAAAGTCGAAAACACACCTTTTGGATAAATCGTCCCAGAATAAGGATTTCCAGGAAATGCTTTCAGGGTGTTCATATGTAGTGAATCAGCATTTTGGGCCTGAAACGTTACAGTGAGAGACGGTTTTTACTGGTTGTAACGTCACTGTCTGACATTAATCACTTCTATTTCCAAGAGTTTACATCAGGTCTTATACTTTCCAAAATAAAAAGGCCAATTAGTCTAATTCCTCATCACTCAGGCTGTAGCTCAGTGTCACTCATGCTGATGTTTTGTCACACAACCAAGAAATATTGTAGGCCTTAATTGAGTCACATACATATTATAATGGAAAAGCTCCCCATGTGCAGGGAAGGACAGAAAGTGAGACATGAGCAGAGGTGTGAGCAGTGGGGATATGTGGATCTGCTACAGATTAAGAAGAAGAGAGAAGAAAGGGGGAGCAGAAGGCCTGAACCTCTGCAGATGGACACTTTCTAATGCAAACATGTTAGTTTGTGTTTATTTGGGTGTAATATTAACTTATGTTAATGTGCAGCTATGTGAGTGTGTTTAGGAGGAAGGCAGCTGCACTGTGAGTCTAAAGGTGCGTTCACACCGGACGCGACTTGTACTACCTCGGCGATCACTCTCCATTCAAGTGAATGTACAGCCGCGATGGGGCGGGGCTAACCCTCCCGCGATGCGACAGCCGGCGACAAGATGACCACTTCACTCGTCACGCGATGTCAAAGTTAAAAAAAAGTTGATCCATTCAGGCAACGTCGTGTGTGGCTGTGTGGCATCAGCCAATCAGCGGTGTGTGTACGTGTTACGGTACCGTTATTCATCCAGACTACAGGGTGGATGACTTCCTTCTAGGCGGAACTACTCTCAGTGAGGACATTTGCAGACGGACCGCGGTAAACTCACAGAGGATGCTGCTGCATCATCAGCTGCAGAGTTTTGTGTCTGATAAGTGAGTGAAAAGGATACAGCTGGAATAATGTCCGCTTATACATCCTATAATGTGATATATGATATGATTGCGGTAAAACTCGAGCGGACGTGACGTCACCGACCCACGGCTGACGCCAACGGCGACCAAATAGGTATTTATGGACGCGCGACGCTACATCAGTGGGCGACGCGTTTGGTAGCTGGGTCGCTTGCGGTGTGAACGCACCTTAAAGCTGCATTCACACCAAACAGGACTTTGTGACCATAAACACGTAGCCCACTGAAGTTGTGTTGTGTGTGCATTAATACCTCATCTTGGTCATATGATGTGATCTTTCACCAGTATCATATCATATATCACGAAGGATGCTCAATGCAATAAAAAAAATTGACATACATGAACCTTTTTCCCTGATAAGAGCCCCTCATCCAAGTCCTGTTCCAAATATTTTGAGGCAATGAGTCCCAAACTGGGGTACGTAAACTAATGTAGGGGGTACACGAATACCTGCCAGGTTTCAAACAGTTGTTTTAGTTCAAGTTCAAACTGGTAAATGTTTGTAACAGCCTCGAGTTCATAACTGGATATGTTCCAGAAATGTGAATTTCTTTTTCAAAAATGAACTGGTGTTCCCCACTGACATTGCTGGTAAATAAATCAATTTAGTGAGAAATTATTCACTTTAAGAGATTTTATTTGGATGTTATCCATGTTAAATGTGGGAGGAGGGGACGGCGGCAGGCTTAAAGACACATTTCTTTTTCTAGCTGCTATAAGTGCATGAGAGTAGGGAGAACATGGCTAGAGGTCAAGTGTCTAAAGAGGTACAGACTGCAAAAAGTTTGGGAACCACTGTTCTAAGGTAATTAGCAGACGTTTTGATTTACAAACTTTGTTTCATGTTCTCTTAATGAATAAAAACTTAGTCTCACTGTGTGCAACAAATGTTTTTAGTGCTTAGTGTGCTGTGTGTCTTTCTGTGTGTGTGTGTGTTGCTTTTGACTCAGTGTTCACCTCTGCTGTGCTGGCGGTTCACTATCCCCCCCAGGGTCCAGCGGCGGTCCAGCCTCTTCAGATGAGCCTTGCGTCTCTTAGTTACTGATGATGATGAGATGCAACCAAGAAAGAAAAACAAACAAACAAATGTGTTAGTATAAGAAGCATTAATTAGCAAAGTCAACAGAGCAAAACAAATGCTTTTGTTAGAAGAACCAAAATGAACAGAGGACAACTGCAAATAAATGTGTGTTTATGAGCCAATATATTTACTGCAGAATGAGCTTGATTCATTGTTTTTAAGTACATAAAATATTTGTTTATAAATGTTTCCAGTACAGTGATCAACACATTGTTTAATTAACTTATAACTAGGGCTGTTCAATTATGGGAAATATCACAATCCCGTAATTTTAATAGATACTAAGATCACAATTATGAAACATGATTACTCACTGATTTTAAAATGTGCACCAAATGCTTTCATTGAATGTGCATGCTTTTGATGAGATCATCTTCAACACAGAGGAATGAGCAATGCACTGAAAAATGCTAATAAAAATACAAAGATCCTCAAAGTAATGTCAATAATAAAAGTGGAAAAGGAAAATAAAGGTTAAAATGATGGCTCAGTATTCTTTACTCAATTTTCATTTTAAATTTTTGAGGAAGACAGGAATTGTAATTGTTACCACCCAAAGATGACCAACTGAGAGCTCCGCAGAGAAATGTTGTGCCAATGCATCTGCACCAGTTTTATCCTTACAAGGCCTGAGCTATTTATCACTCACACGCACCTCGTGCAACCCCACACAAAGATACTGAACCATCCCATTAAATAATTAATGCTCTGACTACAGTAAGGTAATGATAATCCAGATTTTGAAGTGCAGATCCTATTGGAAGAGTATGTCTGACCGGTGTATGATTGCGAACATCTTACATGGATGTGTTTTAGGTCCTTGCTGCAGGTTTAAGAATCCATAGAGGCACAAAACATTTAACAAATCTCAGTTTTTAAAGCACTGTTTATGACCGCAATTATTAAATCACATACAGTGAGGGACAAGTATGTTTGAGTTTTCTCTAGTATTAATGCTGATGGGTATTAATGCTATGATACATTCTGCCTATTGATCCATTTCTTTATCGATTCCCTCATGGATTGTTGTGGATTTTCTGAGTCGAAATACAGGTCAACAACATCAAACACATGGCTCTCCTGGTACAGTACGTAAATAGTGCCATCAATAAATGTATCAGCATTTGAGTTTCCAACCATGCTGGAAATTAGACAGCCCCAGATAATGCTCTGATAGTGTTATTTTGTGTACAAATACTGAGTCACACTCATTTAGGCCACAATAACATCTATGACTCTGTTCATATTGACTGCCTCTAAAGTGACAGGATTATTTTGCAAGATATACCGATCTAAGTGTACTGATAAGAAACTGTTAAGCTTACAGGCAAATGATGCTGTTGCCTAAAACTATCTGAAAGGGACTATAACCTGTAAATGGTTCTCCTGTCTCATCAACAATAAACACTATATTTCTCCTAATGGTATTTAAAAAGCGCTGTCCAGTATGATTTAAGTAATTTAGTCAGCTGTCTCACCCTCAGGAAACCTCAGCACATGGCAAAGGATTAGCTTGTGAGACAACTTATCTTCTGTTCACTGCCAGGCTACCAAAATACTTAAAGGTATTCACAAAACTCAAACTTTCTGATATGATTTAACACAAGCTACTGCTTTGTAACTTCCTGAAACCAGTCTGGCTCTACCTAAAAACACATCGTTACAAACAAACAAGATCTATTGAGGTATAGCAGACTGTTGATCTGTATTATCAGCTGGTCAGAATCAAGTTTTCAGCACATGAACAGCTTAAATATTGGTAACTGTAAGTGCTGTATGGAAAAGCTGACAGTGTGAACTTTTCACCTCCATCTGTCCTAATTAGTGTCCAGCCTGTGTGACAAAGGAGCAGTCATAACACAATAAATTCATTTCTTGTCCTGGTGCCTTCCAACAAAACCATCAATGTTGGAAGCGATACGGAAAAGCACTTGTCTTCTGCCTCTCTCTCTGTACAGTAGTCAATTCATCCTTTCCTCTGTTGCTCTTCACCTCCTAGTCTCCCATCTTTCCCTCTGCCCCCATCTCCGCCCCTGTCTTTGTATCCCGGCTGCTACTTGTCATTTCCTCTTCCTTTTGATTTCTCTCTTTCCTCCATCCATCCCAGCAAGCGCCACCCTACCCCTGTTGACCCCCTAATTGAAATATCAGCTAAGGGAAGCCACAGAGGGAAATGTTATTTCGAGGTAATTTCAGTGGGGGCCGGGCTGCGCCTGTCGGTTCAACTCCAGCAGGCTGAGCTGTCAGTGGAATTAGGTTACAGACCACGCAGAGATAATGAGATGTAAGAGACGACAGGAAGCAGGGGAGAGGGAGATCAGAAATAAGAAGTGACGATGTGTGCAAACACAGAGACACCAGGCCTAATGGGAAAATGAGGGGAACTGACAGGGGAGAGGTAAATCTGTGCATGTATATAGTTGTGAGCTAAGGCAATTTCCAATAAATTGACCCGAGTGCACTGGTTAAGGTGGTGATTGTGCATCTCTTTAGAAAACTGACTGTTTATGGGTTATGTACACTCTGGTTTGTTATGGTTTTGCCCTTATTTTGGTCAACTCCAGACACACGCTAAAACTACAAAACCCCATGTTATCCCAAGTGGAGCGTAGATGCAGAGAATCATCCTGAAAATAAAGATGTAACGATAAATTAAGCTAACTAACTGGCCATGCAGGGTTCACATTACTTTTCTTTAAAAGTAAGTGAAGCAGTTCCTGTTCAATCTTTACCCAAGGAAATTCCTCTTAATACCGTCACTTTTGTGTTTTCATTTGCCTCCATTATAGCCATATACCTTGGTTACTCTTGCCCTATTATGCACACCAAATCTCTTGAGACTGTTCTGATGTTGCTGAAGTGCCTCGGTGAAGTACAACTTATACAGCCAAAAGAACATTCAGAACCCTGTGTGTGTTCAGAGACACAATGAGAGGAGAGAAGTTTACGAGCCTGTAGGAGTTTGATCTCATTTAGATTAAAGACTGAAATCAAAGATGTAAATACAAACGGGTACAAACAAGGTACACAGACAATGGGAAGTTAACTCTAATATTTGCTGAAACCTTTAAAAAAACATCTTTCATCTTCAGTTTTTAATCCATTTTGACCAATGTTAAAGTTTTCTATTGTTTTTAAGATGGCACATCTACACAGTTTTGGATCAGCATCATCTTTGCACAATCAGAACTTTGGTTGTGAGAAAGCAAAAACACCTTGGATACTTTTACAGGCTTGAAGTAAAGCTAAATTGACCTATAATCATTTAAAAACTCAGCAACACCCCATGGACACTGATATGGGTAGAGCTGACTAATTGGATTCATTCACGTCATACCTACACACTGTAAGAGAATTGGATGAAGCCATGTGACATCAGCAGATTGATTCAAGTAGCCTTTGAAAAACTGTCTATGCCTTTTAATGGGCATCACCATACTGTGCATGTCACCTCAACCTCAGCTTTAGCCTGACTTACTCACAAGCGTAGAGATCATGCTGAGGTGGCACAAAGGCAGTCCTACCATATGTTCTAACAGTTTAAAAAAAAATGAATGTGAGTTTGCTGCGACCCGAACAGTGCCTCTCAGCTCTGGGTTTTGCATGCAAAACGAGCAAAAAGCCAAATTTCACATAGAAATCGTATATAATTTAAAGCTTAAATATACATGTTTACAGTGTTTTCTCATTCCCTGGGCTATGTGCTATTTACTTGTTTATTTTCAATGGCAATGCATGGTTTAGTGTACAAGTACCAAAACAACTTAACTCTATATTTGAATATCTGTTTGAGTATAAAGCATGTACTCGAACTGAGAATGCCAATTACTGATTGTCTTCATTCATAAGCGTGTACGCTCGAGAACCGATTAGGTTTGATTTTTGGGAAAAGTGACAGCCCTAGTATATGAGGTTTTATCACAAGTTTTATCTTTCAATTTGATCTTTGACCCCCAAAAAACATTCTGTTTCTTCAGAGAAATACCACAGAGGATTTTAATTTCATACAGTGTTTATCTTGTCTGTGTCAAAGTCTATTGGCACAGAGTTGGCCATATTGAGATGTAATTGTATTCTATTTTCCTGTCTATTTTGGTTGCTCTTGTGGTAAAAAAAAAAAAAAAGATTAAAAAATCTTTCCATTCTGAGCTTGGGAGGCAGGGCTCTCACTCTGACCGTCTTACAGCCCTGACTTAATGAAAGGTACATGAGTATAGGACTCAGCACTCAGTGCAGATGTCGTGCAGCCATTGTGTGTTGAAGGCTTTTTGATGTTGTTTTTTTTTATCTCCTGTGTGCAAAGACAAGAGTCAGCTGATGTAGTGTGTCAGTCTACCTTGGTATTGCTATGTGGCAGGACATTATCAGCTGCACCCTGCATTTCACTTATATTTTACATTTTGACAGTGAAAAAACAGGATAACCAAATAAAATTTGATGTGACAGAGGTAATTAAATTCTGTATGAAAGGTCATCTGAACATTTGAAACAGCTTTCACACAATCTCTGCAGACTTGTTACGACCTTCAAATTACATGTTCTCATTTAACCACTGACTGCGGAGCAATTGGCCCAGACCTAAACTGTAATTTGGTCAAATTATCCTGTAAAAGCCTGCATTAATCCAAATTTCACACTCCACAGACCAGCAAAATTAAATCAATGGTAGTTTAATTTCAAACTTAGAAAAATTAAAAAGCCAATTAAGACGACGCGCCATTAGAGCAATCCAAACACTCAGAAGCAAGGAAACAAACACCTCATATGCATAAGGCTGTTATTTCAGCCCCAGGAAACAGACTGTGAGAGAATTCACTGTCACAGGCACTGACAACATCTATTTAGTGAGAGAGAGAGAGAGGAAAAAAATCCCTGAAACGAATGAGAACTGCAAATACCAGTGAGTGTGGCAGCTGTGTAGGAGCTGTCATCGTTCTCGCAGAGTGTGTGTTTCTTGCAGAATGTGCACGGTTCAGTGAGGCGAGGAGGCCTGCACATCTTAATGAGAGACAGACCACGTTTGTTAGTTAATGCAGTGGCACTCTACAGCATGATGAACCTTTACACTGCTCCTGTTTCATGTCCTCACACTGCTGCAGATGACCAGTTTTTATGTGTGTTTATGACACGTATCTCCAAGCATACGTGTGAAAATACTTTGGTGTTTGCACTTTATCTCTATTGGATTCCCTTGGTGGTTGGAGCAGAGCGGGGGCTTTTGACACAGTGATGAAATGCTCCATCCCTGCAGTCAGACTAAACAATCGGAAGGAAAGGGTCACAACAAAACAGCCTCCTGCAAGAGTTGCAGCCTCTCGAGGGAGTCAGGAGGAATTTTTCTGTGGTGCCAAAATATTGCAAAGCCTTTGGCTGTGGTCTGGTACCAGTTCACCATGGAGCTCCCACTGTGGCCTGTAAGGTTCCTGATGTGTGACTGGAAGTGTGTTTGTGTGTAGGGCTGGCTAAGATAGAATGAGATTTTAAAATACACTGATACACTTTTAAACATGTTGTGGTAAGAAAATAAGAGTATCCATTCATAAGGTTCATGAAGCCTAAAAATGTTATACGACTTATCTGACCTTATCTGGTCATTAGAGAGTGCAAAGATTAAACAAAGTAGCTGCTAAATTGCTTACTTAAAGAACTACAGATAATATCATGCACTGACAAGCAGATTATTTTAAATGTTTAGGCTAAAACTATAATTTTCCATGTAGTTTGAGAAGCCTTTATTTTATTCAAACAAATCTAATAACATTGATGCCTGCCTGATGCTGCAGAAACAACTTTATAAGTCATGAACATCTAATACTGGTTGATTTATTGTTTCTTGTTGTCAAAAAAAGCCAACTACCCTCACGCCTGAGTGGACATGGAGAGGAGCCAGGGTTCAAACTGTTGCCAACATCTTTGAAATTCAGACAGTTCTCTCTCTATGTGGTTAAAATATGAGTGATGACCCTTAGTACATAACAAAACAAAAATAAAATCCAGGGATAATTAATGATTTCCAAACATTTTATTTTAAAAAAAGTGCCTTAATCACATGGGAGTCTGAAATTATTAGCCATGACTCACTCAAAATAGTCTGTATGATTGTCTGATTGAAACAAAGCCATTCGTCAGGATTAATGTGTCTATGAGTTATATCATTCATTTTGGACCATCGGGTTGCAAAAAAAACTCATCTGCTGCTGCCTCTGCTGCTCTTTCGTTCACAAAATTAAACCAGTGCTGAACATACACTGATCTTGACTGGAATAAAAGCTAATAAACTAACCAAACAAGGTGACAGCTGTACACTATGATAGTTATGAAATTAATTTAGTCACACTATGATGTGTCAGCATTGGCTTGGCAAAATGCCTATAAAGTCAGCACATAGTGAATTTAAATATTGAATCGAAGTAAAGAAATTTAGGTCTTCACTAAGAAATCAGGTTGGAATTGCAATATGAACTTTACGCATGAAAACAATACTAGCCAGCTAGTAGCCAAATTATATTTTATGTATATCTTTTTTTATTGAAATTTTGTTTTTATTTTTTCTATTTTTTTTTTATTATTTAGATTATTTATTAATGTAAACATACATACAGAGAGATTTAAATATGCTAATTGTTTTTACTTTTTTACTTTAAGACATCCTATGTTCTTTAATACCTTTGTTCAATACAGTTCTACTGTAAAGTTAATTTCCCTGAAGGAGTTTTCCCAAGAGAAAACTAAAGCTCAATCTAATCTAATAACTTAAAGTTAGTACTTTATAGATTATATGAAGATAATTTGTTCCTGTTTAAAAAACATTTTTCAAATACTTGATACGTCGTCAATCAATCAATCCAACTTTACTTATACAGCACTTTTCCTACACTATACGTAACTCAAAGTGCTTGTCGTCCAAAATAAATATTTCTTTGATTTTTGTCTATAAACTATATCAGCATGAAAAAATAATTATTGTTTGAGGTAGAATCAAATTAAAAATGGTTTCATTTCTGTCTGCTTCAATGAAGTTCTGTGCAGAAAGAATTAGTTCAATTTAACTGTAAGTTTAGAGTGACTAAGACAAATATATATCTCATCACTCATAGTATTGCTGAAAGAACACATCACTGACTTTGTGCACTCCTGTTAAATGCTGTTTCACTTAGCAGTTGTTTCACTTTGCTGATTACTTAAAGAAAGGTCTGCTGGATGTTCAGTGGTCTTGGACTTCTTTTTCTTGTTGTTAACATAAAGATATAGTTTTGTCTGTATTGCCCCGCCCTAAGTGTGCATGTGTTTTTGTATAAAAGCTGAGCTCTCTGACTGTTTTTTAGATTGAGATGTGAGGGCAGAAAAACCACAAACATAAACTGATGTTTAAGAAAAAAGCCTTTTCCAGAATGACGGTTATGTCTCTCTTTTTATGATAATGTCGAGTCTGTTTGAGCTTACCTTCTCCAGTCCTTGAGGTGCCTAGGTCCAAGTCATCCCTGGTTACATTCTGGGAGTCCAGATATGTGGCGGGCACCCAGCCCTGCTCCTCTGAGGTGCTGACAAACCACCAGCCTGAGAAGAAAAAGGTAAAGAAAGACGCAGTAGAGATGAACATATCAGTACTACATTGAAGGCTGCATGAGTAAAAGAAAAACAACCACAAGTTGACTGATCCATAAATCAAAATTAATTTTCAGATTATCATGTTTCATTTGTCTGGTTTACCCTCTTCACTCAAAATGACTTATTGGTTTTAAAACAATCCCAGTTTGTGTCAGTCACACTTACTCAGCATAAAGAACACACACATTTTTACTCTACAAGCAGATCATAAAATTCTGCTCCTCTGAAAAACAGATTTTCTTCTCTTTTTGTTGTAATATTTATTTATGGCACTGCATGAAGGAAAGTTGGAAGACAGGAGACAATCAATGAAGTGGAGTTGGAGCCAAAGTAACACAGAATAGCAAAAAAGAGAAACACAGAGAAAAATATACAATGGTGGCAGTGGCATTGATGTTAAACTGGTACTGAAAATAGAGGCTCACACTAACATGTGAAAACTCTTGGGTCTAAACAAAACATGTCAGGAGTAGTTGTGACACTACACATCATAATCATCTCCTGAATTTGCATCACAAAATCCATGCACACATTTGCAGTCATACGCCTCCTCCTTCACCTTAACTGGTGAATTTAGCACAGAGAAGCAGCAGCAGACTGCTGTCTGCTCACTCTCTCTTGTGCACGTGTACACTATGTTGATAATGTAAACAGATGAAAAGGTCAGAAATTAGGCTGCGGTTGGGCCACATAATTAAGTTTCGTCTGCGTCTGGAAATTAAACTGACTGATGTGATCTTGGATGACAAATATCTGCTGGCAACGTTTTTCCTTTTCATTATTTTCTTTTCCCAAGTTGGACTTAAAAGAGCAACAAGTACTTACATAAGAGTCTGATGACCTAAATGCAAAAGGTTGAGTATTCTGTTCCACAGCTTTTGAGTTATTCACTGGAGGGGATCTCAAATAAGGAAGGAAAATGTGAGGCATCATAAATCTAATCTATTTAAAGTTTAAGTCAAGCTCTTAACTATAAAAAATACTGCAAGCTCAATACAGAGGTGGTTTGTGCTTATTTTTTTATATTTCTAAATAAAAATACAGTTAGAGAATTGTGAAGAAGTATGATTCACATTTTAGCAAGTATCATGAAGCCCTGATGGCTATCAACTAGGCCTCGAGTGTGGCTGCCGCTGTCATTCTCATGAGGTGATTAAAACCATTCAAACATCTTAGCTAATCCGCACAGCAGCATTTACTCTAACTTTGAATAAGGCCTCATTTTAAACAGAGCAGTTCAAACTGTATGGAAGGACTGAGAAATATTATCAAAATTATGTAATGTGATTGTTTAACTTAATCTGGCCATTGTTGAGCAACATATTAAATAAACTGATCTGAAAAACGTTCGATGAGCCTGAATTAAAAAAAAAACAATTGTTCACCATATGAGGCACAAACTGCATTGATTATAGACCAAAAGATAATCTATATAAAATGTTAAGGGTTTAAGGAGTAACTAAGGAGTATAGGGAGTGCTGATACCATGAAAAAATACCAAATTATATCAATACATATTTGCTATGACACAACAAACGGAAGTCCTAAATAACCAAAGAACTATTTGTAGGCGGAGCAGAAAACAAATCAATACAAGAAAATTGCTGGAAAAAAAATCAGCTTAATATCTGAATTTCAGAAACATTTTGGCAATCCTCAAAAGTGGATGACAGATGAAGACACTTCACTTTGACAAAAGAATCTGAGGCTGACGAGAAAAAGATATCAGAGAGGGGAGCGTTTGACCCTCGTGCAAACAAACAGTGACATTTATATTTTTTGTGATATTGTTCAAAAGGTTAAGTATAAATTTGTTGAGACTTGTACGTGGTTTGAGAAAATGCAGCTTTTTTGTTTTAATTCAATCTGAAATCAATATTTCTGCTGCTTATTTACTTAAACTTCCCGAAGATCACTGGCATGCTGTGCCAACAAGTACAACAATTCTCAAGTGCTTTTAACAGTATAGACAGAATTTTAAAGCATTATGTTTAGCAGTGGACATTTAACACACCATGATCTTTGTTTAGCTGTAGGAATACTTATATCTGTTGGATAATTTATGCTTATGCTCCAGAGCCCTTGGCTTGACCATAAACTGATAAAAATAGAAATGTTCTCTTTGTTTTGAGATAAGTCAATAGACAATAAGACTGGAAATAACTTCTTGTCTCCACAGGTTGTATAAAGAGGTCTGATAGTATGTAAATCTAAAACAGAATATTTTATAAAGTAGATTATAAATGGGGCTATATCTGAACACAAGGGAACTAGCTCCCCATCCTAAAAGTTTCCAGGCTAACAAACAGAAACCATCCCAAACTAAGTCATATGTGTAGTCATATGTTGACCTATTGCCATCACAGTTGCTAAATGTATATGTTACTGGAATTCTTTACAACGTTGACACACCATAGCTTTGCAGCCAAGGAACTGTAGCTAGACACATTTTTCCACAGACTGTCTGACACTGGCTGACTAATCTTCCAATATGTCTTTGGGGAGTCTCATGAAAAGGAGGTTCCCACTCTGTAATGGATTAAATATCATAGTCACACATCATACTATAGCACTGCAGTCTGGTTTAACTTCATCCATACTTCATCTGCTCAGAAGAGATTACTGGATTTCAAACTTGATAATGTTTGTGGTCACATACAGCTATTTTGTCGCAGTGCTCGCTGAGCTGACATGACATGATTTACAAAAAGCTTGTCACTTTGGGTGTCAACCACAACCCAAAGATAATTTAGGAAAATTATTTACTCTAACCACAGTTTGATGAGATGCATATGTCAATAACTGAAAATCATTGGTCATGAGAAGTTCAAGATGTCAGTAGCATTTAGTGGAGCCATATGACTTAGTTATTCTGATCACTTGAGCCTCTGCTTTGTCATTTTCTGTTCACTTTCAAAAGCCAAACTAAGCTGCTCAAATTGAACTTAAGTGCAAAGGAAGACATAATTCTTGTTTCTTTGCAATGTTAATAGCAGCTGATTTGTTCTTTACACACCCTGAATTTCCCAAACATCCCAGGGATTCAAGTCGACAACCCCCTGTTATGAAGTGTTCAACTGGTCCCAAGTGTTTGTTTGTATTAAGTGTGGTTGAAAGTGTAAGTACAGTAGAAATGACAGATTTGGACAGACTGGGTGGAGGTAGATACAAAAGTTGATTTGTTTTCTATACTCTGAATGATTCCAACAATTAGATCATGGCTGCCTACCACATGGCCAACTCTGAAGGCTGGGTGAATCAACCCATCACACCCTTTTTTACTACCCTGCAAGACACCAGTCAAATTAACATCTACTGTGAGTGATGTGGAAACTATGCCTGACAAAGAGAGCTGTATCATAGCAGCAGAAATGGAGAGAAGGGGTAGATTTCTTTGTACAAGAAAAACAGCTGCACAGCGTTTTGAAGACACCATATGAAACATACATTTAGGTTTAGGGACAGTAAATCATTTCTAAATAAAAAAACAACTAAATAACAAATGTACAGTTATAACTACTTTGCCAGTCACTAAATAGTCCATTTTATGCTTATTGAGTTTTGTATACCCCTCATAAAAAAACCCAGAACCTTGACACACAAGACATTAAGTCAAAAGTAGACTAACGGGGTGTTGGTTTGGTGGAGTGGTTAGGATCCAGGCACATCCCATGTACATACTTCTCTTCGAATCCAGCCTGTGGCCAGTTTGCAGAGTGTCTTCTCCTACTCTCTCACGCCCTTTCACAAGCCTATCCACTGTCTCTCTCCTATCAATAAAGGCACAGAATGCCCAAAAAATACTTTAAAAAAGGCAGATGAATGTCTCTTTCCTCCTGTTTACAGCACTAGCAGCTGCTGAAAACATGACGCTGTACAGTGAGAAACTTACCAGTTACCACAAAGCTGACCCGTCCACCAACTAGAGTGGACTAGACCAATGTCAGACCCAGAAAAAAATGGTTCAGGGGTACTTAGTATGTTAAAAAACATGTTTTTTTAATGTCAGTGATTTTGGTAATACTCCAGCAGTCATCAAACTTGAGTGTGTGAGCCTGAGTTAAGGTAAAATATAGTATATTTAAAATAAATTCCAAGTTAACACTGAAGTTTGTACATAAACAATAATATACTAAATTTAATGGATCACGTTTTTGGCTGTAAAACCAAGTTTGAGTGTCACTATCTACAAAAACGCATTTTCCTGTGGAGAGAGGTCACTTTGAATACTTATCTCATTTATTTAGTTACTTTAGTGGTACTAATGTTAATTTTCTTTTGTTTTATTGATAACTAATATTATTTATGATTTTTTTCTTTACAGTAGTGATTCAGTAAGCATCAGAAAAATACTTCAAAGGCTATGAGCCAAAGGTGATTATTCATATCCAAGGCAGATTTTCATAGCTCAATTTGTAGAGACTGAACCTCATGTTCAGAGTCCACAGTCCTCGTAGTACAGGCACTGTTTGGTCTTATCATCCCCCATTAGGAGTGTGCATAGGCAAGTATATAACAAGATCATATTCATCTCTATAAATACATACAGATGTATCATTATTTATTATTTTTAAGAAGTCTATTTTCTGAAAATATCATAGTATTAAGGACCAACAACAAACACTTTCTAATCAGCATTATAAATACACCTGCATCGTGGATTAGCTTCATTGTATGTCTCTGTGACAGAAGTAATAACAATAAAGGTAAAGAAGGGATGAAGATCCAAGAGATCATCCAAAAATGTAATTATGCAATGAGCACTGTATTGTGCTGAAAAATTAAAATAGATCATTTTCTGACCACCCTTACAAACATACACACACATGCTACTCTGAATATCTATTAAACTTTGGTAAACTGTGTTATAATTGTATGGCTGATCATTAATGGCATGTTTATTTCATGCATTATGAGAATTTCTGCTTTGTGATGCACATGCTTCCTGAGCTGTGAACTTATTTTCTTTTTTTCCTAACAGTTCCACTAATGCCACACTGTAGCAATAATAAAATATATACAAGTTTTTTTTTTTAAATGCTGCATTGACAATTAACAGATCCTTGTTGAGAGCCCTGAACAACCCCTGACATGCGGCCTCATCTCTCCAAACAATCATCTCAGGAGAGAGAGGCCTAAGCCACACAGACTCTGACAGCAAAGCGTAACATAACAAGAATTATGATTATAACACTCAGCAAGGCATAAAAAACAATGTTAAATACTGTGGTGGGTCAAGAAGAGGAGCAGCGGAGGTTTTTGTGGTGGTGTACAAGTTAAAAACACTGAAACAGTCTCCTGATCCTGCAATCAACATTTAGGATTAAATGATTACTATATTACTAAAAAACACTTAGTGAAGGTGACAGCTAATAGTAAACTTGATACCATCAATATGAGGGCTAACCAGCTTACGTCAGCTCATTTCTATCCAGTGTTCTGATAATGAATTACTTAGTTCCTCACTTTCTTGACAGCAAATGATAAAGGACATCAAATATATATGGAACTGGAGGAATGCTCAGACAAAACTGTGCTGTTTAAACAATTTCATGGTGCTGCATGAGGCTACTCACTGGCACAACAAAACCAGGGTCGTACTGCTACTGCCTTGTTGTCCCAAAAAGTATGGTGAAAAGCAAAACCGTTTCAAGTCTTGCAAGACTGAACTACCCTTTGACTGATTTGAAATCCGGCTGATCCAGCTGCTTTGCACAGTTAGCATAAGGGTTCAAAGTGCCTGAAACATATCATTTACATGCATTTAATGTCCTTGCAGATTCCATAAGATGGAAACGAGTAGTTTTCAGAAATAAAGGTAAAAATACTGGTGCTGCAGCTCCACACTACGGTCAGTGCAAGCGTACACTGTTTTAGCCTTTAGCTTTCCAAGCCAGTCACAATACTGGACACAAACCTGACCTCCAAAATCAATCAGTTCATCCTTGAGTTAGGGTCGATTTTTGAGCCAATTTGAAAGAAAATAACCCCATGCATTCCTCAGACATCACATTGGGACACTTTGATCTTATCCTTGGTCTTAAACATGTAAAATATGGCAATTCATCTCTATTTACAGACAACAGTTACTGAAAGGTGAAAGGAAACGCCTAAAAGTAAGCAAGTAGCAATCACAGCAAAAGTAGCGGAACAACGCGTTAGCAAGAAAGGCATATATGTTCTAACAACCCAAAAATGTAATGTCTCTGTCCTTGGTTGTTGCTAAAGTGGAGGCTCAAAAACACAATCTTCCACCACACTCCACTCCACATCTTAAAAATATAAAAACTTACTGTTCTCCAATATTCCCCTCAGCAAGGTGTGTCTTAGCATCAGCACAGGTGTTAACTCAGCTTAACCCTTCGTGCATGGTGACCACTACAGTAGATAGATATTTGGAATATATTTTACACCACTTAGGTTGCAGTACCATGTCCAACTACTGGGTGGTTAACTAACAAACCCTTGTCTCAAGTTTAAAAAATATATTTTTTCTTTGCATATTTTTGTCATAACGAGATACTGCATCATAAATCCAGAATGGCTGACTAAGGGCCCTGCAGGAATAAGTGTTAAATCCTTCTGTTCTCAAAGAATCAGACAGGTTAAAAAAAATCTTACTTTAATCAATAATATATTAGGAACAACATGATTGTGTACTTGTTTGAAAATAAGACTAAAGTATTCCTTTTGTGATGTATTAATTCATGCACAAAAGGGTTAAGGGTCCACAGACACAGACAGACTTTCACAGTAGCAGCAGTGTGGTTAAACTCCCTCACAGTCACAGAAGCCTTCAGTAGATGCACTGGACCTGCAGACAGTCCACCCTCTGACTCCTGCAGAGACATTACCATGCAGTTTGGCATCAGCAGGGGTCGGCACAGTTAATGTTGGACCAGTTAGGATCAACTTAGGAGCGTGTTTGGCCTGGACTGGTGGACGTGGGGGTTTCATATGAAATTGTGTTTGACACCATGACAGTTATACTAGGCTAATTAAACCTTACACCATAACTCCTGCTTTAAGGAGCCCAGTGTTGAAATGAACAGTCCTGACAGGGTGCTATGACTTTAAGGGGACGGGTAAACCTGAGCAAACAGAGGACACACTTGTGTGGGCCTGCTGTGTCAGTTTTAGTTAAGAGGAGTGCATACATAATGGGATGGATTAGAATGGTTTTAGAATGGACATTAAATCAGTCATTTGACTCTAACTGACTCACTGTATTTATGTGTGTATGTCAGTACATGTTGTAATGCAATGTGTCTGTAACGTTCTGTTGTTCCTGTACTGTGACTGACACTGGAGAATGTTGAGCATGAAGTGCTGTACCGAAGACGAATTCCACCAACTCTGTTGTGTGGTCATTAATAAATGATTCTAAATTACGAGATGATCACTTCAGGAATCTTGATGGTGGGGAAAACCATCTAGGTACAGCTGGACCTGGACTTGCTTTGGTGCAGGTTCATGAGTGAAGAGATCCAACAACCTTGGAAAGCAGCAAAGACAGCAAAGAAATTTCTTTTGATACAAGAAATGTGAATCATTTCCTTCTGCGCCAGAGTGTGAAAGTATGAACAGCTTCTCTGTATGAAACACATTACAGCATTCATGTGCTGATTCATAGTGACTTCTCAAAGAGCTGAAGAAGAATGAGAGCCACCTGTAGGGAGGAGAGTTGCAGTTGTGCAAATAAGCAGGAGCTCTTTCTCTCTGGCTAATGGAGGAAAACAGAGTGATAAATGTCCAGGGTTGGTAGAGGACTGAGGTGACTGGTTGCCATCAGTGGTGACAAGTCTTGGCTGCTGCTTATCTCATATCAGTTGAACCAGTGTTCTTCCTCTTCAGTATGATAAACTGGAAGTGATTTTCTGAAGAAGAGTTCTTGAAGTCCAACAATCTTATAGCTTGTGGAAAATAACCCTACTCCATTGTTTGAAAATCTGAATTAAGATGTGATTTCATCTTTCTATTTAATCATTTATTTCTCCAACCATTCACTCTTACATTTACATAAACCACAATTAATTTCTCCATCTTATCAGCCATTAATTAATCTATCAATCTATTGGGTGATCTGTTGATCAGATCAATAGGCCCATCAATCAGTCTAACTTATTATAAGTCCATCTCTCTACCAATCTATCCCACTATCCATTCATCAGTTTTTCAAGTCATTTTCTGCCCAACTATGCATCATTTCTTCCATGTATCAGTCAATTACATGACCCATCCATTAATGTATCAAAGATAAAATCCATATTTCTAAAACATCCTAATCTGGCTGCAATTTTAATAACTATTCATTCCTCTGTGTTCATCCACTTATCATCTATTCATTCATTACAATCTGTCATTTACCTACATTTCAACCCGTTTACCCATCAACCAATCTTCCCTTTCCCTAAACCAACTATTCATGCCATCTTTTATCCATCCATCCACCCGATACAAAATCAATGTATCTCGCCATGTATTTCTCCATCAATCCATCCGAGGACAATCAAGGAACCACACATCTATGCATTACTTCATTTTATAATTTACCAATCTATCTATCTATCCATCCAGCCAGCCAGCCAGCCAGCAAGCCAGCCTGCAAGCCAGCCAGCCAATCTAAGGATAAATGGTAAATGGACTTGCGCTCAAACAGCACTTTTTATTCTTTCACTGCTCAAAGCACCTTTTCACTGCAGGCTACACCAACACATTCACGCCCAATCACTCTCCCATTCACTCAGTGATAGTTGGAGCATCCATGTCAGTCGTCCTCAGTATTAACACATCCATGCCCTTTAGTACCTATTTAAAACTTGGGGTTCCGTCTCTTACCCAAGGATACCAACCAAGCACTCTACCAGACTGTGTCACTGATGAGCTTAACATTAACCAACACCAAATTTGGGAAGCAGTGACTTAGTTAGCATTGATTTAGCATTGATTTAGTTAGTAGAGGGAGATAGAGTAGCCTAACCAGTACGTTTGTGATCTATAGAACAAAATCAAAGTGTCCACATATTACCAAATAGCTAAAAATTCACAGATCTGAGAGGCACCTTGACTTCCATACTCTTTAATAAAAGTTTTGGACACAGTCATTCTTTGCAGTGCAGAAAGAGTTTTTGGTAGAAAACTGTGTTGTTCAGAGATGTGACCAATTGCATGGACAGCAGAACCAAGTTGTCGGTGGAGGTTTTTGCTGTTGTAACAAACATTGATAGACTGAAAAAAACTGACAATATCATTTTGCCTTCTGCAGTCTGGAGGACATTTTCACTTCTTAAATATGCCTAATATTCAATCCCAAAAAGACCAGAGACAGTCAAACAGCCTCTCTCTGCCTTACACACACCAAGCTTCAGACTCCATCATGTGCACACATGGCAGTCAAAGGCAAGTTTTTGACATGGCCCAGTTCTCCTATAAATCCAGCTCTGCAGAAAGCAGGCCCAGTAAAAGTAGATAAATGAGGAACAGAAACAGAGCTGAACCCCCTGAAAAACACAAACATATTACTCTCACATGCTGTGGAGCAAACTGGAGACAAAGGGTAAAAACGAGAGAGTGATGCACATGTTGGCGTGCAAGACCTCGCTGAAAAGATAGAAAAGCGTTCTCTCCTTTCTTCTTTCTATAAAAGTCAGTTGGCAGTATTGCAAATCTGATCCCTGAGCAAAGTGGGCTGACCCTCATGTGTGAGGAGCCTGCAGTCAGTTTTCACAGAAAATCTGTCTCGTAGGAGGAGATCTGGGCCCAAGATTGGCAGCCAGATGGAGAAATATTACTCAGAGATAATTAAAGCAAAGCATAACTTGGCTCTGAAAATGTGTGGAATGATGCACAAACAGAGCATTGAGGGTGTGGTTGGCCGCAATACTGCAAGGGTTGGGTATTCCTATTGTAAAAAGAGGGACTCTGTAGGCTGACTTCAACTTGACCACAGGCAATGAGTGTTTTCTTTTCTTCTTTTTTCCTTCACCTATTCGGGCCAGTCCTTCTCAGAGGGCGAATCAACACTGTCCACACAGGGAGGAAATGGGGGACCGACAGATTGGAAACACTAACAACTCTTTCTCTTTTATAATAGCCTGTTAGTCAACTCCAAAAATCAACTAGAAGTGCTCTGAGAGCACAAATCTCCTGAAAGGCATTTCCAACATTATTGGGCAAGTTCCTGTCAAAAATGTGGGAAACTGTCCCATCTTGTGCCGTTAAGAAATCCCTGAGAAAAATCCTTGATCCACATCCGGATTTAGAAAACAACCAAAAGCTTCTAACTTCTCGCTTGTGCCATGGCAACATTTCCTGAAAATGTCATAAAAATATGCAGAGAACTTAGAGACATTAATGTGGAAAACTGCTACGTCTCACAGTCAACAAATCCTTAGAAAGTGAGTCTTCATGTTCACAAAACATGTAACTAATACAAACCAGCAAAAATGTAACCTCCTTGAAGGCGGTACTAAAATACTTATGCGAAAAAAAAAGTGAAAATCTATATGTAGGATTAAACCTGAGTTTTAATACAACACCACGGTAACCAAAAAGACTTAAACAAACATAAATTTCTACAATATATTTATTCAATTGATCATATTTTTAGATATTGTCTTGTTTCTCATGCCAAAAAAGTTAATTTAATTGAATTAATGTTTGACTTTTTATATGCATGGCAGAAAAATGTGTTTAAAAAAAGAAAAATAAACTTTTGCTCAGAAAAAAATCCAAACATAAACTGAGTATCACCAATAAGCTGAAGTGACCGGAGTGTGAATTTCAGGGGCCATTTACATAGCGCCAAAAACGGTCAAATCCCATAAGTTTTCATTGTGTTTTGGCCTTGAGTCTACATGGAAACTCGTTGAAAACAGAAACTTTTGAAAACAGGCTCCAGTGTGGAAAGTTTCCAAAACGTTCCCCATGCAGCCCCGTGTAAACCATGGATGTATTATAAGAACTGGATAGCGTGGCTCCGCCTTCTACCATTCAACGGTTTTGAAGCCATAATTTCCCCTGTCAGGGCGACGCCATTGTGCCGCCAGTAGAGAATCTGGACCATAGCTGGACACAGCTGTCGTAAACTGTCGCAAAACTCCCCAGCATACGCCGTACACAATCATTGTGAAGCTGCCGTAAACCGCGGTTATTTTTTAAACTCATTTTTTAAACTTATTGCAGCCCAATAATACTTTCATATCACCACAGCATACGGATGGGAGAAATATTTCTACGAGGTGTTTTAATTTTTTGAAGTTTCACTACGTCCCGTTCAGATGAATGGGGGAGACGGAGAGTTGACCTATACTGCAGCCAGTCACCAGGGGGAGTAGTTTTTGTGGCGGCTTCAATTCAAGCCCAGCGACATGACGTCCATGTTTTTTACAGTCTATGGTGTAAACCCGCATTGGAGCATTTCAGGGTGAAACGCCAGCGTCACCACATGTGCAGTACTTTTTCAGATGAAGGCTGCGCACGCATACCAGGAACAACAACAGCTTCGGCTGCCCGCCGAGTAATGTGTGAGCGTCTTACCGTGCTCGGTTTGTTATCCAGACAAAACCATCCAGACAGATTTGTTTTCTGAACTGATATGTTGTCCAGAAAAGAAACTCCTGCGTCTCTGTGCGTCCACTCGCCACTGTTGTTTGTGGAAAGTTTTTCTTCTACGTACATGTATTGTAGCAGCGCTGCCTCTGTACAGACCTACACCGCCATCTACTGCACACTACAGCGGATTAACTCCTACCCGAGCATCGTTGTCTGAACGCAGAAGAATTCTAAAACGCAAAGGAAAAATCTTTGCATCTTTAAGTCAGGAGTATCCATGTAAACATAGCCTCAGTCTACATCTCCTGACCA
This sequence comes from Scarus forsteni, assembly GCA_036419115.1. Taxonomy (NCBI): domain Eukaryota; kingdom Metazoa; phylum Chordata; class Actinopteri; order Labriformes; family Labridae; genus Scarus; species Scarus forsteni. The sequence continues at coordinate 37,013,967 of JAZDUH010000098.1, forward strand.
TGGAACTCTCCCACTACCCCCAAAAACCTGTATGACAAATGACTGTTTCGTGTTATCATAGAGTTGTCTACCACAGAGTCCGGTTTGTCCTCAAATAAAACCAAAGGTTCCCTTGGTGGGAGTTAAAGTAATGATCAAAGAAAAAGGAAAGAAAACAGCTTCATTTCTTAGAAACCTGATCAAGTGCACATGTGCATGACCTGCTGAGGTAAAACAAGAGTCAAATCAGTCAGGGGGATGGGCGGGTCAGTCGGTAGCAGCAGCTGTGAAAATGGTCGAGTGAAGGACAGACAAATAAAAGGTTTTCAGGTAATGACGTTCAGACTAAAGAGACATCTGTGCATACAGAAAACACGGAGGCTGGCTGTTTTAACTCTGGGAAATCATCAGACTTGAGTTTTTGTGAGTGTGGGTTAGTGTGAGCGTGTGTGAAATGTGTCACATCTTCCTTAATCTAACAGAAAGTATGAAAGTATGGGCATTTTTGTTAAAAATCTGGTAAAGACTGCTGGAAATTCTTGCTGATATATGCCCAGTACACACACTCCAACAACCAAAATGTCTTTGTGGGTATACAGTATGTATGTTTTGTCTGGATAATCTCTTACTGACAATGGTTTACAGACATCCTACCTCCTAATGTTTGGGATTTAGGAAGTTAAGATCTGGATAATTGTGCGACTATAACCTTAACATATCCACACAAAAACTATGAGTGACAAGATTATTGAGACACAAGATGTCAGAGAAACCATACATTTTGAAGATTTCAGGCTATGATGCTGCATTACACTGCTGACAGATAATTAAGCTGACAAATAATGTCTAAAATCTTAAATTCCAGTTCTTATGCTATTAATGTCAGTCTTCATCCATTAATAAATACACTTGTTGGAATCTATACAGTATAAATCTTAGAGACAATTGACTTTAGCTTTCATATTCAACTACCAAATTATCAGTTCTTCCCTCTTTTCTTAGACTTTATTTTTCAAATTCTTTAAGGTTTATGTTTCTAGTGCATAACTGTTGTTATAACTACGTTGGAAGGAGTCACCAATTAAAAGCTAGTCAAAATTAGTTTATAAAAAATGTCATAGCTCTAAATAAAAATAAAAAGCTGTAAAAATCACTATCCAAACTAAAAACTGAAATGATTATGTTGATGTTGATGAGCAAATTGCTGTAAACAATCTTAACCGGAGTGACAGTGAGGTCAAAATACTGCACATGTCGGGCTTCTGGGCAATTTATGGCAGGTTGCTGTAGTTTCATTTGTCAACTCGACTCTTCGCAAGACCACTTATTTTGTCGGCAGATTGTTTCTGAAGATCAAAGAACGCTTGTTGCAAAATCACAGCTCACATAGTTAGCTCTAGTAAGAGTCGGTTTAATTGCTGATAGAAATACCAGTCCTTCATGAAATCACAGAAACCTTCACCTTAAGGACACATTTTAAACGACTGAAAATGGTACACTTGCTGCAGTCAATGCATCGTTATCTGTTTTTACCTTTATATTATTCAATGTTGGCATAGACATAGAAATGTGTATACTTCCAGCATCTGACAATTTCACTTTTATACAAATGCAAAGCAAAAGGTGTGGCCCCAGAAGGGGGATGCACTGATATCAATCTTATCCAAAATCTACAAGTTTATATAAGGAAGAACATCAACACTGTCATATTTTAATTAAAAAAAAAAAGTATTTATTTAACGTATATTTTAAGAAGTATGTCTGTCATGAAATTGGTGCAGCTGCACATCTCTATTTGTATTTTTATGACTTTATTTTTTGTCTCTAAACCACACTTCACTTGGTTATTTATTTTCAGAACAGTATTAAAAGAATGCTATCATTATGCATAATATCTTCCAAGTGCCATTACTTTTAGTGCCATGTTAAATTTTCCACTGGCATATGCCAGTATGCAAGGTGGTAAATACCACATGAAGAAGGGGCATGACACTAGAAGAGTTGCAGCTGAGATTAAAATGACTGGCCTGCAACAAATCTCCTGGCAGCCTGAAGTGCTACATTTGGACCTCAGCTCTGCTGCTTGACTGAGCAAAGGGCTTTGGGAAAAAAGAGCAACATCAGAAGTTAATCCTAAAACTTATCGGAAAATACTAACCTGAAAAACTATTTGTTTTGCCCAGCATGGGTGCATACAAAAGTTGGCAGTATGAGCTGTTCATTTTTCTTGAAACAACTTGATATTCAATCTGTTTAGGATGTTAAAACTGTTCATCCAAACTGAAGACAGGCTTAATCTAAAATGGTTTCTTCTTTGTATAAAACTACAGACCCCACTTGTCCATAGGACTTATTAGGGGCTGAACAACTAATGACTAATGTTTAGAGAGGTTATTCAGCAGCACCTGCTGTCTCCTACGTTTATACACATACACACACAGAGCCACCCACACACACAGTTGCACTGTACAAAATATGAATATGTAAGACAGCATAGAGGCTGTAATTGGCATTTCTTGCAGCACTGAGAACTAATTTGAGTTTCTAGCTACACCATGTCTTGGCAGGCAATAATTGCCTGTTTTCTTCTGCGGAGAGAAAGCCGAGGTCACAGTGAACACAACAGTACAGCTGCAGCAGCAAGAGCAAGATTATCATTGAGTGTCATGAGCAAAGGGCCCATGGGAAAGGGTTTGGAGGACTGGGAGACACATAACGTGATGCATAAGAGTAAAGCAAGGAGCTTTAAAAAAGATAGAAGTGAAAGAGAGAGCAAATGAGAGTGAGAGAGATGAAGATTAAAAGAGTGGTGTGAGGAGAGAGACAAAAGGAGTAGAGCCAGCAGATGTTTGGCAGCAGCTTCAAAGTCATAGTATTCCACGCTAATTCCCTGTCCAAAAATAACACAGCACCCAATTCTTTTTGCTTTCTCATTGTGGTATTGTCAGAATATTCATCAGACAGTTTTGACAATGACGTCTGTTAAAAAAAGGGGCATCCAGGGGGTCCTTGAGGTGGCTGTCATTTTTGTGTTCTCCTCTCAAACTCTAATTAAGAGCAGCTCCCCTGGAGAGCAGCGAGCTGGAACACACTGCATCTTTTCAGGGAGACGTACTGAATAGCCTGCTTATCTTTCCGCAGAGTAAGCAGAACTGGAAATTCAAAGAGAACCCCAAAAATAGCTGCAAACTATTGTGCTGCCTAATAACAGCCACAACATTAGCATCAACACAGAGCACACTAATTTCATTAAAGTGCTGTTTCATTACTGTCTGCTCTACACATTATACACTAATCACTCTCATTCATGTCAACTTAAACTAACTGCTTAATCCAACCAGTGGACACTGTGAAGGAAGGAAAATGTCAGCAAAGTGAAAGAACCACTTTTACGACTGATATACAGACACAGAGAATCCATCTATCCATTACCTGAACCATTTATCCTGTGCAGGTTTGCACAGGCAGACGCTGACTGCAGCAGTTATTTGGCAAGAGGCAGAGTAACCTCTGCTTTGCAATCACAGGGCCATGCCATCTCCCAACAGAAAGGTCCTGTCTGACCACCATCTGAGCCAGGGCCCAGAAAACACAGAGTTACTATGAAACACCAAGTGAAAGCTGTCAAGGTTTTATGGCTAATACAACACCAGCACAAAGACATTGTCTTCACTGCAACCTGTTTTGGTTTGAGCCTCTTATAATTTAGTTAAAGTAGTTGACTCTTTTCTATGAGCAAAAGTTACACAATTCATTTATAAATCAAGCTCTTGTCCCATTACAAAAAATAAATTATCACTTAGCTGCCTCCATATTTGCAATCACTTTTTCAGAATTCTGAATGCCTAACTACTATGTATCTATCAGTTAAAGATTATATGTAACAGATAAGCTGCAACATATTTTTAACTGCCTCAGAGCTGGCACACTGGCTTCCCCCCCTCCTTCTCCAGCTCTCCATCTCTCTGTTTTTTGCTTTTAGATTTTGAATGTGATTCTTGTTCTTGTCTTAAAGGTCACTCTGGATCTTTGGTGTGGACAGCCTGCTGTTGTGAAGATGCAGAGCTTAAACTGTAACAATTACCAGTATTTTGCCTTGTATTTATTCTTTTCTTCCATTATGACAGTTGCTATATTTTCAGCATGATCAGCAGTACATGGTAGTTTCATGGACAGCCTGCTGGTGTAGACCTCCTTCATCCTTCATGAACCAACATTAAATACACAGTTCAATAATTACTCAGTTCATTATTACAGTTAACATTAGCACAATCTTTCAATATGATGTAATAGCTGCTAATACCTCCACAAGAACTACCTCGATAAATGTATAGAAGGCAAATATAATAAGTACAAACTTGGAAACTTTGTATTTATTGTCTTCCTTAATCTTTATATTTAGTTCATTTGTCACTTCTCCCCTCTCCCTCTCTCTCTTTCTTGCCACAATAACTTATGTTTAACTGTGAACAATGCTATGCTTGTTGTGGGCTCATTTTGGGTCTAGATAGATTAAATGAAGATAGACACCAAAAATAATAAAGAGTGGTCCAGATCTTTCCTAAAGTGTCTTAAGATTATATTTGCAACATGTTGGCACTATCCAAGTAAAGACTGATTGATTGATATCTCAAAATATGAAAAACAGAATCTGGATCATGGTCAATGATCAGACATTTATCGTTGCTTGTTTGCTTATGCTTTGCTTCAACTGAGTGGTTTGGTTCAGAACAGTACAGATCAGTACAGTTTGCAGCAGTCAACCCTGATCATGTCTTAATTCCACTGGCAGCTGCACCCTAACTTGTAGGCAGAGTTGTGAGCAGGGTAGAGAAGATTGCCCAAGCTTCATAAATCTGTGACGTCACAGCAGCGCGATACAATGGAGTAACAAAGAGTGCCAAAGGAGGACTTCTGGCACTCGAGTACTTTATGGGGGAATGTTTTGTGCAGACAAACTTTTCAGCAATCAAAAATCGCTCAAAATTCACAGCTTATTTGAACATGGTTAGGTGGGTCTTCTCATTTCAGCCGCTGTCTCGTGGGACTTATGATTTTATTGACCAATTAACAGACTTCAGTTCTTTGGCTCCACCCTTAAGAACTGTAGTGGTCTGCCTGGCACCCCTGCAGAGGCGTGCGACAGAAAAGCAAGTGCGACAGCATGTATTAGTCAGTACCTTTTCTCCTCACTTGACAGTGGAAGCAACTATTGTGTAATGCACTGAGCAAAACTGAGTCAAACAAAGCCTGTGGTGGAAACACAGCTTTAAGGCCTCTGGCACTAGTTAATATGATTGCCGCTAAAGCTCTCGGCTTTGCCCTAAATGTGGATGCCACCAAAAGACTTGCAATTAGCCCACTTCTCGGTTAAAACTAAGCAAAAATAACGTGCAAAATAAATGGTTAATGGTCAAGTATGATAAATATTGTGTTGAAGTGAGAAAAATGTGGCATTTTATTCTTTGTGAATCTTCTCTGCGAGGAGCTGTAAAATGTTTTGCAAACAAGCTAGCTCAACACACCTTTCCCCTTTGGCTATCAAAGGTATCTGGTGTATTTAATCATGGCTTACTGAGGGCTAGCTGACTCAATGATCTGCACCAGTGAGGATGTTTTGGACAGCATCCACATGGGAGATTGGAGGAGCATTAGCATCACCTTCAGGCTGTAAAAGAGACAACTATCAAAAAGGGTGGTACTTTTGAGCAAGGGATGGCCTAGCACCATTTTCACAGCACTTAACCTAGGAAGTATAACTAGCCGGACTCTCTAGTTTAAAATAGTGCGAATCAGCTTCTTTTAGTCTCTTAATTCTTCAAGTTTAGTGCAGACAATCTGTGGGATAGCATCGACTCAGAGAACACTGACCAGAGAGCTACCTTGAGGGGGCTCGGTTAAAAACAGCATGTTTCAGTGAACACTGCAAAGTACACATATCTGACAGATACTGACAGCTCACAGGCTTTTAGCTCAAGGTAACACCTCCACCAGATGGAGCATTAAAGCACAATTTAAGCTTGAACTCACTGAGCGTGATGTTTAGTCAACAGCGGTTTCTCAAAACCCCCACCGCCTTCAATCCCTTTTCACTTGTTACAGTTCTGGCTCAGTAACAAGACCCCTGTGTTTTATGAAAACTTCACCCTCGTAATATGATCTTCAAACTGGGATGTAATGCCTCAGTCTTGCTGTGTCAATAAAGAGCAGGACCTTGAAAATGGCTGTGACTTTCTAGCAGGAAACAGCATGGACTGGATTAGGCAGCCCCCTCACTATTCTATTTTTAACTATTAAAACACTTTGAAGTTCTCAGGGTGGTACCCCACCCCAAAAAATCAAGTCCTTTGTTTATGAAATAACCATCTTTTTACATTTGGGGGGAAAGCTGTCATGAATTTTAGGGTTTCTTCTTCATGTTGTGGGTCTTTAAAAGAAGATTTGACTCGTGACAAGTTTAGACAACAGATGAGTTTAACCTTATTCCAACATTTCATGAAGACGTTTGTAGAGGTGAAATTTCTCAAATAAATTCCTCTCTTTAGGAGATAAAGAAAAGTTTTGGGTACAAACATAACCTTCTACTATATTCCATGCATGACTCTTGGAACAACCCTAACACATGCTAGACCAGTGGATTGTAATCCAGGCACACTGGTGTGCTTTGAGGAAAGACCTGGGTGCCTCTGGAATAGTGCAACCATGTGTTATTAATACAGCTTCTTATAATTAAGTTTTCCATCAACTCTAATTGAATTTTATGTGCTTTAATGTCTGAAAACAACTGAAAATATATATGGTTTAAAACATTAATTCTAGACAGACAAAATATGCAGTTAGATGATGATCAAAACAGTCCCCACTCTGTATTTCAAAACCATTCAATTATTCATGTTTTAACTTAAAAATACTGCTGTAAAGTCCCATTATTCCTATAACAAATGGTAAATGTTAATGCTTTTCTAGTCTCTTCTTGACCCAGATCAGCTTTATATATATATATACATACGTATACACATATCACACACCACTGACATAGCAGTGGGGCTAAATGTTGCCCAAGGACACACCACCATGTGAAAGCAGGAGCGAGACTCGAACCTGCAACATAGCAACATTTTTATCTAGTGTAAAAGCATTTAACAGTGTGCAGGGAAAAAAAACTCCAGGCACATCCAGCATGGGAGATCAAATCAAAACATAACATTACACCTTTCAAATGTTAATTTGAAAAGAACTTAGCATCACTGCTGGGAAACTGGGAGGGAGTGCAGAAATCCTCCACGGACATGCCGGTTAGTATCTGGTTGTCATGGTTACCCAGTGATACTGGGTTAAATATGCGCTCCTCAGAAGGTTACCGGAAAAACATCGTAGGGATTATCTTTGATGAAGTTCACGTCACATGTAAGTGTTAAATGATTCATCTGTGTGTTATAATTTAATGTAAGACGATAGTCTAAGGTAGTTTAAGCTAATGGCTAACAACAGCACAAGCGTCATACGTAGCAGCATTGCTTGATATGTATGGTCTGTGATCTGTGATGAGTAGAACAATCATCCAATCACAGCTGTTGTTGTTTTTGAAGGTTCTGTCTCTGAAAACATTTTTCGAAACGGCTCTTTCCCAGATGGATTAGGGAAATATTTCCTTGGCAGATATATGAAACTGTCCATCTGGCGTGTATGGTTAAAATACTTTTACATTACGCCTTAATTCCTGCTTGTTGATACAAAAGTATATATCTAAAAGAACACGCAGAAGGCAAGCAGATAATTGAAGCAAATGCAGCATTATTTTGGAGCAATTAGTGGAGTTCTTAGTAAATCTGGGCCTGATTAGTTACTGAACCTATTTTCATTACTTGTTTGAGTTGTTTACTGTTGATTGACTTTGCAATTCAATAAGAGCTTACATGTCAGTCTGTCCTACATAATGGTTTGATCTTTCAGTGCTTCAATTCAGATCAAATTTCATAACATTTTCTGCCACTCCTGCAAAAAACATCATTTTATAGCTTCAAGGTAAGGCCAGCTCTAAGCAAACCAGAGTTTGTTGTGCAAATGATCCAATGCAATGTAAGCTTGATTAAATATTTAGCCTGAGGCATTCTCTCCTGAAACTTATCTCGAAAGAAAAAAATAATCCAACGCCAGGCCAAACAGCACTGAGGGCTAACCTTTGGAAAAGGAGTATAGGTTAGACTGAGGCTACCAGCCTTTCCAGATCTCCAGAGAAAGGTGAGGTGGGGAAATGCTGACAGAATTCCTGGCAGGGATTCACCTAACAGCAGCATTTTACCTTCTAAAACCACTACCGCAGAAGTGATAGATGGCTTTAATGTTTCCATGTAGGCCAAAGCAATTTATGACAAGTCCAGAAAAACACGACTAATATAACTGTCAAAAATGTAGGAGACACACCAGGGTCCTGCTGCATGTGAGGTGTCGAGCAAGCTCCATGGAGACACTGGCAAATCTGTCAAATCATTTTAAATCAGCTGTGACAAAATGCCCCTAAAACTTGGCAGCTAGAAGGGCAAAGATATTTGGGTAAATGGCTTCTCCGGCTGGCGTCGTGGCTTGGGCGGTTCACCAACATGGAGGATAAAATGTTTGCAGTTTAGCATCAAGGCCCTCATGGCAGATCCATTAGTCTCGGCTGATGGAGCAGGGGAAAAAAGGGTATTTTTTCCTCACATTTCCCCCCCTCTTAAACTGTGGCAAAAGGGTAGGGGGCTTGTCACTTTAATGTACATCGTCCATGATGATGTTAGACAGTGTTGACGAGAACATGGGCAGGAAAGCCGCACATGTGGCGGGGGTTTCTGCACAGCATCAATAAGTTGTTTCGTTTTTCAGGTCTTAATTGGGAGGGCAAAAGCACTATCAGAAACTGAGGGGAGAAAGTGCAAGACACAGAGAGGAGCTCAAACAAGAATGAGGATTTGAACCCCATCACAAAACATAAAAGCTTAGTTATTTCAAAGTAAAATACAGTATTTGGTTAACAAGAAACATATAACGTGTTGCCCTTGTATAAACTTGTGAAGTTGTGAAGGCGTGTTGTGAGGTTGTGTAACGGACAGGCTCACTTTTCAAGTGATGAGTAAACTGGTATAGAGTTGTTTGGTAATTGTCACGGGGTTCTTCCCAAAAAACAATATGGCATAGTCAGAAAGGTACGCTTTTAGGGGTTTTAATTCACCAATCTCCCAACAGTGGAAAAATATATACAAGTGACAGAACAAAAAAACAACTAATTGGGGCAAGTAAATGTGGGGACCGTTTTCCCGCCAAGTGCCCTTTAAAACACAGGAAGTTTGTGCAACCCTGTTCGGACGATCCTATATCTGACAGAGAGTAGCGGGTAGGACCACTTGGCGTCTAAAGTGAGTGTTTATATTATGTATGAACGTGTGTGTGTAGAACGGCGAGTGTGCACCCTCGTGCGAACTACAAGACCTGTGGGTTGTGAATTGTTGTGAATTATTGTGATGATGGTGATCAGAACGGGACAAGGGAAAGTCTGGCGTGTGGCGTGTAGTGTGTAGCATGTAGCATGCGTGTGTGTGTGTGTGCTCTCTGTACTCAGTGACAGGGCTGCTCTGTCACAGTAATGGAAACATGAATGCCTCTAGACTGTTTACCTACTTCCTTTATTATTTAATTCCCTAGTCCACCACATCCAAAGAGACTGCTGAACTGAGATCTGGTGACTATGGAGGCTTTAGACTATTAGATACTAAACTCGTCACGTTCAAGAAAACAGTTTGAGAGACTTCTGCTTTGTGAAATTGAGCATGATCCTGCTGTAAAAAGCCATCAGATGATGGTCATACTGTCATCACAAACAGAGGAACATGGTTTGTAACATACTCAGGTAGGCTGCCATGCTTGAACAATGTTCAGTTGGTACTAAGAGGCCTTGAGTGTACCAATAAAATACCCCTGACTCCATTACACTACCATCACAGTCTATACTGTTCGCACACAACAGGATGGATTCATGCTTTCATGTTGTTCTGCCAAAATTCTCTAAAGATTTGCTTGGCATTATTTGTTATGCCTGCTAATAATTTGTGGGTCATCCACATACATAAACACGTGTACATAAACAATTAACTACCTGATTCAGTTTTCCCCACTGTAAGACACTTGTTGCGTTTCCCCGTAAAAAGTTCTTACACTGCTCTCATGAGCACACACAAAACCATTTGTTACAACAAAAACAAAACATGAGCTTTCTCAGTTCCAGCATCAATAGCCCTAAATTTCACTCATGGGTGATCAGTGATTAACCTGACACATAAGAAAGACTGTTTCAAAATCTACAGGATATATTTCAGGTCAGTCTGGGCATATCACCATATTTGTTTGGAAAGAGCAGAACCTTTCACTAATTGGAGGGTGATTGAATGAACTACCTGTCTCTTACACTTATTAAAGGCCAGTCAGACACCTTCAGTCACCTCTTCTTTTCAGCACAACTCCTGAGCTCAAGTAGCTATTGCCTCCTCCTCCTCACAGGACAGTCTAGTTGACTGATTCATATTCTGACCAGTGACAAAACATTTTAGGATGAGATTAATCTTGCAAATCCAACTTCTTTTCAAGGCTAATTTGTGATCAAAACAGGCAGTAATAAGATTGATCAAGGCATTTTCACTGAAACTGAAGTCAGTGTGCTCTGCCATTTCAGTAAACATTATCAGATATGCCACAGTTCCTGAGATTGAAGCTTAAAAAAGGTTTGACTTAAAGGTGTAGTCAGCGATGTGGGAGAAAACGAGTGGAGAGGTTGTTGATAAACAAATTTTGACCCGCCTCTCCCTTCATACCTCACCCCTGGCTCCGGCCCCGAAAGCTGATGGACATGCATCGTCATGGAAACGGCCGTAGAAACTGCATAGCTGACCAACGTAGCTAAGGTAACCCTGACTCGTCAGACAACTCGACTGACAATATTGATAACATCACAACAACACTACATACTGGCAGATTAGACAATAAGATGAATGCCTGATGGCTGTTACTGTTATGTGAAGCACCACAAAGCTAATGTTGCTTAGCTTAACTATCCAGCAGAAAGACAGCTACATCTGCGTCCGTTTTCAGGTCTTTCAATTAGCGGAGTTCCCTCCACCATCAGAAAGCAACACCAATGTTGACCCTGGTCTTCGCTCTTTCATGGTCATAGCCCTGCTTTTTCACTTTTCACTCCTCTGACCTTTTTCTTTTGGGCTGTTTTTCAGCCATTGCTACTGCACCTATTGTATCTCTCTCTTACGCTAATGGCGCACGCTATGCAACCTACTACTCCCCCTCTATCTGATCTGCGCATGAGTATGATCGCCCCCTGGATGTGGGGTGGGGTGTACCCTGTTTTGGTGACTCTGCCCGAGCCACAGTATTTACCTGCTGAAATTCAGAGCCAAGGCTGTGTATTGAAACCGGACTTTTTTTTTCAACAGGCTGTCAGTGGGGACGTCTTGTGGATGGAGAGGAGAAATACGGTGATTTTGACAAATAGTACATTAGATTAGAAGATTAGAAGATCGCTGACTGCGCCTTTAAGGTCTGTTAACGCAAATAAGAGAGGGGCATTCACATGGTCACTTCTCCTGAACAAGGTATACAAAACAGCAGCTGAAAGGTGTAACTTTCCATAACCAGTGTTTTTATATTCCTGTCAAAGATCAAGTAAACCAATAAAGGAAAGCAGCTGACACGGTGCTAGACCATCAGTGGAATTTGATATCCATGTGCTATGCACTTTTTACTGCATCTACTGTAGAATCAACAGATAAAAATGACAAAGATAAACACAATTCACTTGTAAGAAATCTATACAAACCTATGCAAAGTAAAAACATGCAGCAAAATGTATTGCACATTAGCCATAAAGCACAATCTAAAAACACAAGTCTTTGAATGATAAAAAACTAACTTTCCTTGACAAGTTTCTAAGAGGGACCTTTAAGCATCCAAGCATATTTGTCAAGTACTTAAAGCAGGTCTTTGGCTTAAAAACACACTGACCTTTCTGTGGTCTCCTTCCCATCACTGCCTCCTCTTAGTCCTAGTCCTACACGCCATATAATTTAACTGTTCACATATGCAGATTTATTTTCTCCAGCTGGGACATTCCTCCTTCCAGACACTCCATCGTTCCCATGTCGGAAAAGGAACTAGAGGGAGAAAACCAGGACAGTGGCCGAGACAAGGCCTCCACTGCTCTCTATGGGATGTTTCCAGTCTGTCCAACCCCTGCCCCCCTTTATGCTCCATAAATCTTACTTAAGCATTGCATCTACTCAATTGTGAGATACTTTTGCATTTAGTATTGACTTAAGCTTCATGTTCAGGGGAATAACCTTGGTCAGCGAGATATTCACACACAGCATAACTTTATCGACAACTTAGGGCAGGGTAATGGATTTAGTTTTGGAGATATATCAGTAAACTATTATCTGAAATAAAGGGTATGTGAAGACATTTTTAGTATGCTTTATTTTTGCAATAAAGTAGAGTATGGTTCTGTGACTTCATCTGTCCATTGGTGAGTACAGTGTTGAAAAACTAGATGAAAAGAGTAGACAACATGCAAAATGCTAAGGAAAAAGATTGTTTACTTGTTAGAAGATTAGTAAGACTGTTTGAATTAAAAATAAAAGTATGATACTTGACCACAAGATGGAGCATTTTTAGTGTTAAGTCCACACAGGGACATATCATTTAATGTATTTAATTTAAGAAACATGTACATATACAGGTTAAGGTCAATCAACATGTGTTGGTACTTCTTGGTATCTGTCAAAAATGGTTCCCCTGAGTGCTTAGATGATTTTTTTTTCGTCACAAGTATTGTAATGTTTGGTTTTGCAAGTAAAGTTATTCATAATAAACTTCTTCAAAAACAGAAAAAGTAATAAAGGAAAAAAAGAGGAAAGACTGTCCCAGAGGCATCTGCACCTTTTGTACTCCCCTTCTGCCTCTTGGCTGTTTGGCACATAGCTGCATACAAGTGAAATGTAAACACAGCTGTGTAAGTGCTCATGCAATGCAAGCAAATTTAGCTGAAGAGATTACTCGTGATGAAATTCAAGCAAGCAAGAAAGTACCAAAAAAGGCAGCTTCAAAAGTGTCTGCTTGAAGCTAGAGGCAGAAATGTAGAAAACCACAAATATACAAGACATGCTCAGCGGGCTATTTTAAAGTGGAGTTGCACATGCTTACAACTTTATGTTTTATAGTCCTCTAACCTGTCAGAGGAGAGGGGTTAATATACATTTTGATTTCATTTAGGCATTGCAGTTTTGCACAGTACAAAACAAGGGTTTGAATTAGTTGATCTAAAGTAAGTTGTAGACAGCGTTTTAATAGCTACAGCCTGGACTCAGAGCCCCCTCATTGACCTATTTACTGATATCACTCTCACTTTTCTCCAGTTATTTATGTCTATGGAAATGAAAGAGAAAACACTGTGGAAATGCAGTGTCTTCTTTACAAATATATTGTGGACCAGGATACAAGAACATCAGCAAGAAATATTGGTCAAAAACCTTGTGTTGAATTATTTGAAATGTCTGTAGACTGCAGCCATTTCAATGGAACATAGAAGACCCAGTCTATTGTCAGATTATTTTAAAGAGCCGTAATAGGTATTACCTCTGTTATTAGGCTACAGATATTAGGATTATGGGCTGTAAACTCAGCTGAAGCCTGATGTGTAAACATATTTGGAAGTAGCTGCACAGTCACTTCAGTGCCATTTTTATAAAGTTTAAGAATTTTAATTTTGTTAATGCAATAGCAAATAAATACATTACGTATCTCAGTGACTGAGTTTCGTGAACTCAAGTATCTTGATTATTAGACAATACCTCGGATTTGATTATAATCATAAGGAGAGACATTCACATAAACATAGAGAAATCTGGTTGTGACTTTCCCTGCCTGTTATTTGTGCATGTTCCTGGAAGTTTCATGTAGTGTTTAGATAGGACTCTCTACCTCTCTTATGGCTAAAATTGGCAAAATAATTAATTATGTCTATATACTTATAATTCCACTAATGATCAAAATGATAATCACAATAATAATAATAATAATTTCACTGTTTTGAAACACGTGGTATTTAGGAATCTTAAAGGAACATATATGAGACCTTGATAAACATTAAGATGTCTGTATTTTATTCAATAGTTAGAGGTATATCTGACATTTTTAATGTTGAGATCAAAAAGTGATGGACCCCAACTTCAAATAAATACTACAAGGGATGCGAATTTAAAATGTTGTTGTTACCAGTGCCATTACTACTTCTGCCAATCCACTCAAAAATGTATCATTTCCCTTTCCTATTCTGGGGATTGTCTGTCCTGCACACCATTTCTATCAACAATGTCAAATAACACTGCTGATATTTGATGGCATGCTCTGTTTTCAAATGTTTAAGTGATGTTATTAGGCCTGTGCTCAAAATACCGATACGGCAAAATATCGTCATGCACTTCTTGGGGATACGTGTATCGATACGAATTCTACAGAATCGATACGGCCTCAGTGTTTGGACAGTTGTTGTAAATACACTTTGGGTAATATTAACAATGGCACAGTTCAAAGTAGAGCCAAGCTACATGATAAAACACATGTTTCAAATTTAAACTTAGGTCTACAATCTTTGGGAACCTGGATTAAAGTTCTTAAGTTGAAGAATTATTTAAAAGCCAGGCTTGTTCTTTTTCTTATTGTAATAAAAACAAAAGTTGCTGGTAATTCTGTTAAAAGTGCAGTCAATGTTCACAATTTATGTGTATCGGGATACCCATCACATCATGGCCTCAGTATCGGGATATGTATTGTATCGTGGGGATGCTGGAAATACCTAGCCCTAGTTGCTATTATGTGCTGTTTGTGTCATGTTACATAAAATCATGCCACAGCTTCCCTATTTTATCTCCTGTGATTATTTCCATAGCTCCAACCTGCTGACTCATAAGGCAGGCAAGACTATGTGAAGGGAACTGACAAGTGAATTGGAAGTCATAACGACACATTAAACTGATTCCTCAAAATAGATAGGGATGGATCTTGATCTCTATTGGCTGTTTTTTAACCAGAAACATATAAAGGTTCAGAGTTTTTATATTGTGATACCCATTTATTTAGGGATAATTATCATGTCCGATTATTTAGGGAAAAAAACATTAAGACACATTTTTTAGTCCATGTCCTCCAGCTCCATCAAAAGGCTTTAACCAGATAAAAGTGGGACAATTCCTCCTCACGACACACTCCACTAAACAGCTGGGCCCAGACTTGCAAGGGCAATAACTTCTCATGGAGGCAAAACAACAACATCCGACTCTGGAGTTGAACCCAAAACGATGACAGGTCATGCCTGCAGACACTTAAAACTGTTGGAAATATTTTGTTTTTGTAAGAGAAAGAGAACATAGATGTTTGAACCCATATGTGTTCAATATGTGAGGAAAACAGAATTTAAAAAAAGATAGTTGGAGTACGGATCTGTGCTTCTCCTGGAGAGGGTTAAAAGACATGACAGCGCTGACTTGGATGCTGAAGGAAATAAACTTGATTACATTTGAGACTGTCAGTGTCTCTGTGTTGAAACCGTCAGCATGCTGAGGCCAGGAGGCTGCAGTAAAACCTTGAAAGCAGAGAGGGGGGTTGTGGGATATTATACAAGCTCTCAGATGTGTTTATCTTGGCACAGATTCTCAGTGATGTCATCATCATCATCATCATCATCATCATCATGGCTGTTGCTCCACTTCTTTGGCCCAGTAAATGACAACAGCATACAGCTCTCAGGCAGAAGCTCAAAAGAGCTGAAGTTGCTCATATTTTTGTTAGATCTTCAATCATTGTTGTGAATGTGGATATTCAGCATGCAGCTCCTCTAAAGGTCTGGTGAGCAGATGCTGTCAGGCCTGATATTCGGATGGAGTATCACATAATACATCACTGTGTTCTGAGGCATTATGAATCCAACAAAACATCCAGTGATGCATGTTCCTAATTCCAAAGATTTTCTGGTAAAAAAGAAAAAAAGCACAAGAAGCTAGCACTACAGCAAAGCAGCTATTTGCCTGGGTAAAGCACATGATTGCTGGCCTGTGGGAGTCCGGCGATGGGTCTAGAAGAGTGGCAAACATATTTTGCTTGAGGCACACCGAAGATCACACTTGAATCTTGATACACACCATAATCATAATCAAGAAATTGTGATCCATATCATATACATACATTTGTAAAATCAGTGCCACTGTTCTTGAGAAATCACCTTAACAAGCAAGCACTAAACATGAAGCAGAATGATCAAGATTATTTTGTCTTTTTCCTTAAAAGCTGAATCAGTTCTCTCTTAAGTGAATACTGGTATTTATAGGCATCTGGTATTTGGTATAACAGGGCTCTTGAATTATGCTGCTTAGAAGCAATTGAACATGGGCAAATGGCCATAAATGTAGTTTTTTTGTCTGATAAAACTTAACCACTTAAATCCTGAGTCTGATAGGAAATCTGTACAAAGTTTCAGGAGGTCAATTTAAGCAAATACCTAAACATTTAACATTTAAACAAAGGAAATCAACAAGGAGAGTCAGAAATGTAGACATCCACATTCTTCAAATGAATCCTAGCAAGATAATTACTTCCTTGTGTACAAGTTTGTGCCAAAGACAATTCTTTAAAAAAATCATCTGACAGCTCTTCCTCTAAACTTCATTTGACAATTATCTCATTTGTGCTGACATGGAACAAGTGACATATGTACAAAACATAAATCACACATGATGGCGACCAAAATGACAAGCCTGTTCAAAGCTCAAACCGACTCATAACTGGCACACAATCACTTGAAGATGCTCAAGCCAAGATATCTTAAAGACAAATGAATTCACACATAATCAGACCGGAGAAAAGAGCTGAGAGGAGGAGAGGATGATTTCTGCCAAGCTTTCAGTTGTGCAAGCTGAGTGCTGTCAGTGTCTGCTTACATGACATCCACCAGGATTTTGTAACACCATTTCTTTATCAGGAGAGAAGGTGAGAAGGGAAAGGTTGTATTTCACACTGATACACACTGTGATTATAAACCCTACCCAAGTTCTGTCAGTGGGTTAAGGATATTGGATATCCCCTGGGGCTGGAGAATATATAAGTCTTAAGAAATATTAATATTTAATTTACCACTAACACTTGTTTTTTTTCTGCAGATTATTTAAATGCATAATTTGAGAAGTGATAAAATATCAACTTAGAGCCCCTGTTGGAGTCTACACGCAGATGCAGGTGGGTAAGGGGTTAAAAGCAAGATTGCAGTACTGATGCAGGGCAGAGTTGGCAGAGGCAGAGCAGTGATGAGTCATAAATGTTATCTCTAATGGACCGCTTACTTGTAGGAGGTCTATCAGGTAATTACATTCGAATGTACATCAAGTGCAAAAACAGAACTACAGTTGTCTATCTACTAGCTCACAGTCGTTTCCCCATACTTTCATACAAGGTATAATGTACATAAGTGTTGTTTATATGAAGCAAAATTCAAGGGGAAACTCAACAAATCTGTCTGCAATTTTGGAGCATTGGTGAAACAACCATTGCATACAGTGCCTTCCTTTGGTTCCAAATGGGGCCAATATATTAGTCAACTCTGACAAAGCTCTGTTTCTTTTTGTTTCAACCTGGACATTCTAATAAGGGTTGTCTGCATTTCTACTGGTTAAAAATTAAAACCTGCCAGAGCTGAACCTCTAGGTCTTCTACTTTTCATTGCTTATTGTATAGTTTTTCCACGGTTTCAAACAGGTTTTAAATACTGTTTGATTTTAGGAAGAATAATATCTAGGGTTGGGCCCATACTACAAGATAATCAGCCAAATTTTATGCCTGAATCTGCCACTCCAACCAAATCCACTAAAAACCTGATTATCCAGTGTCCATAAAGATGGTCTTACCTGATAATACAGTGGATAACCTAGAATTCTAATTATCAAGCATGTTCAATATTTAAATCAGGAATCTTTATGTGTGTGGAGAGCACTAAGGATGGTTGAGCATGTCAACCATAATTTGTTTCATGGAGTGTGAAAATAGCCAAACAGGAGGTAGGCTGGCTAAAGGAGGGAGTGCAGCAATGTAGTTATCATGATGATTGGAAATGTAAAGAATTAGCTTATATGATGACAGAAGCGGAGGACCAAATTGTTAAATTGGTTGTTTCTAAAATACGTATTCGTCCAGCGTGTCCATTATACATGCTGTAACCAAACAAGGGGAGGAGTTGGACTCTAACTGCCAAATCTATGGGTAATAATAATATTATTTTCATTTGTATAGCAATTTTAAAACATAGGTTTATAAAAAGTATTGAGAAAACAGAACACAAGCGCAAAAACTTAAGCCCAAAGGGAGGTAACCAACAACAAAAGCACAATTCAATATAAACAACTCTTACAACTCCAGTACTATGAGGGTCTGTTCATACGTCATAAGGACCAAGGCAATACATTGTAAACAAGACTATGAGGACCAAGGATAGAACATAAATAGGAAAGAGAAGCAGAAGATAAGACACAAGTAAACCAACAAAAAATAAGCTTAAAATTAGTTAAAATTCCAGAACAAATATAACTACAAGCATCTAAAAAAAGCAATCACCGATCAGATTAAAAGGAAAACAAGTAGATACATTAAGAGGCATAAAGTGGAGCAATGCAGCATAAAATAAATTGAATTCAAGTTTAATTGTGGCATCATTATGTAAAGAGAAAAATGTTAGAAAGCTATCAATGGAACACTGAGCTTATAAATGATAAAGATGGACAAGAGGCTATAAAGACACTAAAGCGAAAATGCAATGAAGACATCACAAAAAGGAAAGTCCATGGACACAATTAACCCTATGTTTGTAAAAGTCACACTTGACTGATCAAGAATACAAGATGTGAGAGTAAAGGCTGTTATTGTTGGTGAATGAGTCTGTTGGTATGTGGGGTGCTGTGTTGATCATCTCATCATACACCAGACACACAATACAACAACAACACTGGTAAATCTGGGATTATTGTCTTCATATGAGGTGTCCTTTATGGTTTCAAAACCAGTTTAGAGTTTTTAAATCTTACTACTTGTGCTTGGGCTTGGGTTTATAACTCTGGTACTGTGCCAACTATTCTGTTTTTCTTTGTTTAAAACATTCTGAGACATACTGAATATCACATATTGCCGTTCTGGATCTTTCTGTTCCCAAACTTCATATTTATAACCTGGCTACAGGACAGAACCATTCACTTAATGACTCTTTCTTCACTTTTATAAGCCAGGACAATTACTTTCCTGGGCATTCTTACAGCAAGAGGCAGGGGACTGGACCTCAGCCACAGCTCTACCTTTCCTCTGAACCAACAATCTAACTGACCGCTGCCAGCCAAACAACACCTCCAGATGGTGCCATGCTCTGCTGCCAGGAGATCAGGAGAATGTGAAAAAAGGGGAAAGATGTGGGAGATGAAGAGGTAAAAGGGGGTGAGATAAGTTGAGGGAGAGACAGAGGGTGAGAATGCTGTTCTAAGTATGTGGAAATGTGTTTTCAAAGAATAAGGGAGATACAAATAAAGAAAAAACCTTTGCTTGTCCATTGAGCCAAACAGACTTCTAAAAACTAACATGCAACTCTTAAAACAGCAGCAGTGTTCCTACTTTTCAGGGAGAAGGGTGACATCACACTGAGCACCATCCAGCTGTCATAGTGCTACGGTGGGTCTTAACAGCAAGACTGCATGCCATGACTGCATTAAAACAGTATTATTCCAAACTTTAATCTCATTGCATTAAATATTTAAACCCTCACAGTTTTGTTGGTCTTCTAACCATTTTGTTCTCTCTATCAAACATCCCTCCCCTAGTCCAATCTTTCTTCTCTAAACTGCCATTGTCCAGTTGCCATAAATTACTTTGCCAGTGTCTTGACTGGAAATAGAAAAAAATAAAATAAAATATGTCTTAAATTTACTTGAAATCAGGATTAATCAATTAGCATATTCAATGTTACCCTAACTTAAGAGTTTGAAAACAGTTTCAAAGTGCTTATCCTGTAAAATAAATGGTTTTCACAGCCTTGTATTTTCGGAAAAGCTGCAGGAGTGTATATACAAATGACTGAGTGATGTAAAGTGATGTCCATTAATGTCACAGCATTCACACTATTCATGAGCTCCGCTAAAGTTGCTTTCTCTGTGCAAGAGATCCTCTTAAATCTAACAATAAAGCTAAGAAATTATTTTTAAGAAACTGCTCTTTGAAATGTTTCTTGTATTTTGTACTGTAAGAACGTAATGGTGCTATGCTTCTTGTACGGTTATGGACCCACTTTAAGATTGACAAAATAATGAACTTCTAGTAGTTTTTAGGGAGCAGCTTGGAATTTTATTTTACATCCCTGTGAAAGCAGGGAGGTGCTGAGGTTAGTAGTATCCAGTTGCTGCCAAAAGACAATTGTTTAACTACAGTACATCTGAACCACAGATACAGCATTTGGCTTTTGCTTTTAAGAAATGTAATGTGTTGACTTTCAAACCAATGTTACCAATGCACATTGATATCTGAAGTTCGAATAGGGTTTCATGAGGATCTTAAGAGCATAGGTGGATGTCAGAGTATATCAAAAACATGCTTGACTGATAAACAAAAGAAGAATCCACTCACCACTTTCACTCTTCTCGATCACGTCCACTGTCTCTCCAGCCTTGAGGCTTATCTCCGAGTTCTCCTGCCTCTCGTAGTTAGCCACGGCCACGTACTGCTCCAGCACCATGGGCTCCGAGCTGTCAATCCCTGAGGGGAAGAAACAGGCTGTCAGCCACCTGCCTGCTGTAGCACCTCGTGATCGCCCGCTGCAACCCACTAAGCTGCTGCCACCGCTGTGCACCCTGTGTGCCGCCATGGGCCAACCCAGGCTCCCTGCCCCCCTGACCAACCACAACGCAAGCTAACGACTTGGCCACATAGTCCCAAACATCTGGCCATACAGCTGAGTAGACCCCCGGCCCACAGCAAAGGACTGGGGGGCATTGGTAGGAATCAAAACAAAAGCAGCATATGACAGGAGGAACTTTGTACCGGAAGCATCTTGCATCTAAACGGTATCCATGATCTAATGCAAAGTTTAAGATCCAAACAGACAGAAGCAAAAAAGGAAGAGAGGAGACAGAGCTAAGAGTGGTTGGAGGGAAAGACTGAGGAGGGAATGAGTGGAAGAATGGTGAAGTTTCTGTGTGGAAAATCAACAGTGTGGTTGAGAGGAAAGGCCTCCCCTCCGCTGCCTGTGGGACACAGCCGTTGGACAGCAAGTCGGGAGAAGGGGGGGAACACACCAATCATGGTAGTCGGCACTGCTGGCCTTAAATAGAAACATATGAGTGGAGTAGAGAGAGCAAGAGAAACAGGGAAGGAGGCAGGGTCCATGTTTATGTGAAACAAAAGAAGAAAGCATTTCAGTTGGGGCTAGGCAGCTCTGTTTTCTCTCTCTGCTTCTCTCTGATGTTTAACCTCTTCATCACCGGCGGTGTATCATTCATCAAGAGGACCAAATGTAACATTTCCATCTCGAAGTATTAGTTTCAAAATTGCTCCAATTGTACAACTACCTTCAACAGGGGGATGGCGTCTATCTCGTTTGATTGTCTTTCACTGCCTGCTTCCATGGTTTACCAACAGCCTTTGCTTCAAACAATATGAAGATAGGCAACCTGGCTACTTTTTAACTGATGGCTGATACATGAACTGGAGAGGTAAAGCTGCACACGTTTGTCATGTAAAGAAAACAGCTGTCAAACCACAAGGCGCCAAAAAGCAAGTGAGAATGTGCCATAGATAGATAGATAGATAGATAGATAGATAGATAGATAGATAGATAGATAGATAGATAGATAGATAGATAGATAGATAGATAGATAGATAGATAGATAGATAGATAGATAGATAGGCAGGCAGACATTGTGCTAGTGTAACCATATGACTAAACTGAGAACAACAACTTTATGTTACTTATTGTAGCCTTTAGGTCATGTGACACACTTCTGATGTTTTCTTCATGTTTTCTTGTTTGTTTCTCAGCTGAGTGATGACCCACATTTGAGGGGATAGTTTAGCAGATCACACTCACAACCTGAGCTGTCCAAGTATGACTGTATGACTGATTGGGTGAGCAGAACCTTATTCACTGAGACTATCTGTTGGTGCATTTAAAAAGCAAAAGGAGAACTGGTAAATATGATACTTTACACAGGGAGACTGTTCCTATTCACAGTTCATTGGGGGTGATGGATGAGTCAAACAATGCTGAACATCCACCCATGAGACTTGGGTTTGTGTCCAGTGTTGAAATAAAGAGTCAACACTGAGATATTATTTCAGCCCACACCATGATGGGACTTTTAAACTAACCACAGACTTTTTTTTCCACAAAAATGGACCCAGTGGAGACTTTTAAGTCTGGCAAGTGAAAGAAAGCAGTGAGAAAAGAAAAAGTAAATCCCAAACAACATGTTAAACTGACACTTGTGCTGTAGCTGTGTAAGATCAGGTTGTTGAGTCGATTTCCCTTAAAAATTATCACAGTTTTGTTCGGAAAAAGTTTTTTTCTCATTTTCCCCCAGTGAGCCAGAACAGCACTGAGACTAAACAGAGCAAACTGGTAATGTAATGGTACCCTGATGTACGCATGAGTTAGCTGGCATTTTTTTGTATTTGCTTATTACTTGGTACTGGGTGCCATTGAGTTTTTGTTTATTTGGAAACAAAAAGGCAACAATTTGATTTCACAAGTACTGTACCTGAGCTCAAATGGTCAGATTGCTGTCACCCTGGCAGTTCACTTGTGACAAATGTAATAACCAAGACACAAGAAGAGCTTTTAGCATTACACTTAAAATATTTACACAAACTGTTAAAGTTTTTCAAACAAAGACACATCAGAAGGGCCAAATGAAAGTTTATCTTTATAGTAAGTGTTCCACTGACACTGACTGTTAACGGAATAAAGACACAACCATGTTTGTACTTGACAGTTGCTAGCATTAGCGTTAGCCCACAAAGTGCTTCTGTTGCAAATGACAGTTTAAGTTTGAAAAATTGCAGATATATAAAACCGACATTTGAAGTTTAGATACAACATTCTACAACACAGATGTGGATAATTATGGTGTGGGTTAAAGTTCACCAAGGGGATATTTATATGCATTTAGCATACGCTTCAAGTAAGTTGCACAATGGACATAATAGAGTTAATTGCTGCACCATGTTTATGTCTATTACTTGGGTCAAGTGTAACCACATACTATTAAACCAATGTAAATAACTGTTTGACCCATCACACCCCAGCTGGTGACCTTTTTACCAGACACAGCAACCTCTACTCAAAATACTAGGTAACTGAGGTGAATTTTGAATGTGGTATTTTTACTCTTGCTTGAGTGGATTTATGAAACTACTGCTTCTGCCACTGACGTGTAATTTTATCAGAGTAACTATACTTTAACTCAGGTATAACGTTTTTGTACACTGTCCACCCTTGACAGCGATATGCCCTCTTTATGCAAATTATCATTAAACCTCCTATATCCATCAAGTGATCAAGACATTACCCAGATGTTTAGTTGAAAAAACATGCACAAGCCCACAGCTCTGTACATAAGCAAACTCTATGTTTACATTAAAACAAATGAGAAGAATACAATCTCTAGCTTACGCTGATAACCGAAGGTAAATTACTTTGCAACTTGTGATATGCTATACATGGTGATATAGTTCTGTGTCAAAGCATAACATGAGAACTGTGAACCATGCCCACAGTTTGAGAAGCTAATGCAAATGAGTCTTTGGCCACACTATCCAGGTCTACTACACAGACTTTTACATGTTTCTCATGAGTCTAATTTATTAACTTATTTCTAACTGCATGTGAAATACTGCATGACATTTTGAGAATAACTTGACAAATATGTGTAACTCTCTGATGATGAGTGAAAAAGGCTCATGCTCATGTCTCCTGATTGGTTTATTGAAAGGATGACTCAGTCCGCAGTTTCTAAAAAGACTCATGCAGCTGATCATAAAACATCAAATGAATATGACTGAACAGAATGCAGCCAACTGATTATTTATAGCAAATCAATGTCATGATATCTTGTAGCATGTTTTAATGTGACCTTTAAAATACTGTAAGTCAGAATCAAGCCATGAGAGCTATAGTCCACCACTTGATGTTCAGTAATTGCAGACAGTTCAAACTGTTAGACGTCCTTATCAATGATGTTAGAAGCAGAAATGGAAGAAAAATGTTTTGTCTAAATATTTACCTGAATATTGACATTGCAATAACGTAACCTTTCTGTCTCATGGATACATTTCACAAAGTACTGTAAAAAGTTTCAATGTGTAAAGTTGCATAAGTGGACACAAGTTGCGTTTCCTCAAAGCTTTGACAGAGTTTTGAATCACTTTCCACAAAATTAAGCGGAAAAAATTGATTATGAATGCTTTTCATTAATTAAATTAGGATTTGGTGCTCAGTACTAATTGAATAACAATTGGGGAAATCCACTTTCTTCTTTAATAAAATTTAAGAATAGAACAAGTGAGCTGAATCCAGGCATCATTTAGCCCACCAAAGCATTAAGACTGGAGGTCACAGAAAACTGCCTCATACCAAAGTAAAATATTTTGTTGATTTTTTTTTAATCATCAACAGAAATGTTGCAAAATGTTCAGTGACTCTCTTGGCAAAAACAGGCAGGCAGCAGACCTGAAATGACACTGTTCTGTCTGGCAACACAGACTGTTGGTGGAGATTATTTTCAGAACTATTGTGCAATCAAAGTAGCCTGAGTTCTTCATTAATTCGATTATCTAATTCAGTGATACTCATGACATTGTTTGGATCTTTGGATAGACCAGAGCAAGATTTTTACTCTCCTGTTTCTGTGTATTTACTTAAAGCTCTCAGTGTGTTGTCACCATATACCCTTTATCTACTCTCCAAGGAAGGAACTAATGTTTAACTACAGTTTTAAAACTGTTTCACCTCAAGGTGATCACAACAAGATTTTGTACAAAAAATTCAACCACTTAAACATGACTAAACAAAGAGACAGAGCAAAATATCACATCATTACAAAAGCCATAAGAGCCATCACACATTAATGTATAGAAGCTGAGTAATCACCAGTTTCTGAGAAAGCACATTCTCTGTGTCAATTTTGCTATGTTCAACGCATTTGAACTTTATAACATTTCCTGACAGCACCCTGACTAACTGAACATATATGTTCAGCAAAGAAAATGTAACGAATGGGTAGTGCACTCTACTTAAGGGAACTTCGGTAGCTTGGTGCTGCTGAAAGTTGTTCAAAATAAAAATAAAAAGCAGACTTAAGCCATTTCAATAAGTGCAGTTGGTCTCAGTATTTCGATACCAAGCTAAGAGAACAAAAGACAGGTGTCCCCATAAGGCCACCTAGAACTGTATAGCAGGAGTCCAGTCCAGAGGAGGAAACAACTGGATCTGACAGAACTGATGTTCACTGATCTCCGGGCCCCAACTTTCAACAACAGAGATGAATGTAGCTGTAACTGAAGGCAGCAAAGCAGAGTTCAGCACTTGCTGGCATTTGCAAGCATGTTGGATCAGACATTGGATTTCAAGCATTTTAACATTTATTGACGTAACCGACAAACATTCGCAATGCCCAAGTTATGTCAATTTCTTCATGGCTTGACTTTGCTCAGCAAAGTTCAACTGTTCCCTATTCACTGGCAAACTGTGACAAAAACACCAGAATGTGAGAGCAGATTGAGTAGAACATCAATGTAAACTTAAACAAAAAAAAAAAAAAAAAAGATCTTAGCACTATATCATAGGAAAACCATCTTTGTATTTTGGCAAAACAAGTAAATCAAATAAAATGGATGAGTGTTTACTTTAAGCCTTAATAAAATGTGCACTGTGAGATTTGCCCACAAATGTAAAGTACGTTTAGAAATAAAATCCATTGTTATTATTATTAAATTGATTTCACTGGAATACAATCAAAACCTATTCAACCTGATCTACCTTTCTTGCCTACTTATTTGAGTAGACACATGAGACAACAAACTGTAGAAATGCCTGTGTTTGGGTCCTATCCCATCAATCAAGGCAGTCATGTTATCCTTCTTAAGTTTTACTGGCTCTTTAGAGTCTTTTACAGTCTCTGTATCATTGTAGAGTCTTGTCCCTTGGATAGGCCTACTGTGATGTTCTACCACTGTTATGTCAGCTGTGAATGCCCACTGTCTTGGTGTAACAAGCCCAGTGCAGAGTACAGACTGGAGAGAAAGTAGAGCTATTAAAAATGACTCTAAATTGGCTGTTGGTGGCTCTCAGATTGTTCATGTGGCCAATCAGCAAGAATCAGGAGACCCCCCTTCAAAGCAGCAGTTACCCCAGTCCTGCTTGTATTGGCACAGTCAGTTTTGATGCAGTGTTGTGAAATTGCTATTTCAACAGTAAAATTGACAAAGAAAGTTAAGTTTAGGCAAAAGAAAAGAGTCAGACTTTTCGTTATACACACTACTGTAGTTTTGTCTTTGTTCTTTCATTTAGGCTACAGTTTAAGAATAATCTAATTTCTTAAATGTAAATAAGTAAGTTTAAAAGTGAGTTATTTTTAATTGTTTCAAATGGCAGAGGCATGCAACAACAGATTTTGTCCAACATAGTTAACAGTTAAAAAGGAGGACTCGGCTTTGCTGGCCTCCTGTAAAGAGGGGGGCTTGATGACAGTAAATTGAGTTGTTTACAGAACTTTGATAAAACAACTCTTTCTGTAAATTCACAGGTTAAAGCATGGGCATGAAGAGCACTGGTACATTTAAGATAGCCTGTAAAAGATCTTGGGGATTCATGTTATTTCTCAGTAAGGTGTGGCTGTCATTACAACAGCATTAAGCTTTTAAATAGCTAGATCTGGGCTGCTTCAGTACCCCAGGCTGACTTTGATTGCTCCCTGCACATAGGCGGCTTACATTCTAAGCAATATGTTCCTTTTCTTTATTTCGCCTTCTGGGAGAGTGTTAAAGAAAGACAGGGATGAATGCCAAGTCTTTCTCAGCGGGGAAGTCTGGTTACAAGCTCTCCCTTTCCTGCCCACTTATTTGAGGAACAATATGTAGGGATGCCTAATTGTTCTTAAAGCACTGAACAAAAGCTGCAGCCTTCTTTTCATTTCATTAGGCAGTTTAAATGCATGAGTGCAGAGCAACCTGCTTAATTCCTTCAAAATCATTACAAGGCCCACTGTGGAGATGCAGTGTATAGATAGTGCTTCTTATAGAGAGTTTTTTTTACTTTAAAGATCTACCCAGAGATCTCAGAGGAGGGTGGCATCAAACATGCTGAATGTGTTCAGCTCAACAGTACAAATTATCTACAAGGTCTTATCCTGTTCACTAAATAAGAGCGACGCTGACTGCAGAGAATTTGTTATCTCAATGCAGGTGACAGCAGGAAGATGGCAAGATCTGCTGACAAAGATTGAAACTTACTTTTCCTTGTCAGCAAAAGTACTCATTAAAGACTTATCTCAGTGTCACTTCTGGAGCTGAGGTTCCTTTTCTCTTTGTGTGTGATGTTTGCTCTTAAGTCTTTAAATTTAACAAGGAGAGGGCAATTTATAACTTTGTTTTTTAAAACTTCGGCTTTTGTGTTCTTAGTTTTTTTGAAAAAGTAAATCATATAGAGCAAGGTTGTCCAGATTTGTTTTTACTTATGGACCGCAAAATGTAAGGATGAATGTACTACAGTGACATACGTAACCATCTAGTGTATTAAAGTGTGTTCACACCAACCTTGGTGACCTGGGTAGCCACTCTCCATGCAAAGTCATTGTACAGCTGCAATTAGGTGGGGCCAGCTATGCAACGGACACACTACCAGGTCACTTTGGAAGCGGGACCAGGTTGTGTCCCTTAGTTGCCAAATCTGAAAAATGCAGGGCTGTCCTTCCTCATCTGCATCATCTGCAGTGTTTTACAGTTGGCTGATGAGTGAAAACGGTACAGTTAGACTAAAACTAAAAAGCACTCTGAGAGCGCAGACCTCTGCCAAGCAGCTCAGTTACAGCAGTAACTTTTCCACTACCGATTTGACAGTCAAGTCTCTGCTTATGTCTATGTAGAGAGCTCCTCTACTGGCATTGCCAGGGAAGCTGGGAAATGTCGTGACAAAGACTCGAAAAACATTGACATCAGTTTGCAAATAAACAACTATTCCCATATTAACGTAAATGGGGAAGAACCCTGTGAAGCAGAAATGAATGGGATTTGCCATTTTAAACAATGCTTTTTTGTGACATCAATCTGGATTGGATCAGCACTAAAACATAATGACTTTACCTTGGACCAAACCACATCTCTGGTAAAGTTTTCATGTAAATCCATCCTTTCCTTTTTACTTAATCTTGCCAACAGGCAAACAAACAGACCCTGGATAAAGCATAACCTCCTTGTGGAGGTAATAACGTCAGCTAATACATACAGATATTTGACAATTTATATGATTGCTGTGAAACTCCTGCGAGGGTGATGTGACAAATTAGCTATTTTATGGATATGCCATGTACCTTGGATGGGGTTCTAGGTCGTTAAGAAGAAATGCAGGGGAAGGAATGCTAACTTACTGAAGATGCTCAGGAAAAATAGAGCATCAGAGCTTTCCATTAATGGCTGTACAAGACAAAAGCCATCATTATAAGAGATTTTGTGGAGCCAAATAAGATTTCAGGGAGCCCTGGTTTAACCGGCAGGCTCTAGCCACTGAATTAACCCCTGGTCAGCAGAGATGGTTTGCTGATCTTGACATTCAGACATTAAACAATAGCAAACAATATTAAACACTTTTCCATGTCAAGCACCAAAACATCTGCATGAGACTAAAAAGCCCATTATTCTTTATATAGCAAATGAGGGAACTTTGTCTTGCTGTTCAATGCTTCACAGTTTGTCTTTATTCATCAGTCAAGCACACTATCCACTGTGTCTCCACTAACAATAAATGGTAAAACATGCCCCAAAAACCTTTAAAAAAGCATTATCACATTAAAACTACAAACTGAAAACAATTTAGTGATATTAGCACACAGTAACTGACATAGTGGCTTTGTGCTGTTTTCCTCAGTTTACTTTATTTGCAGTCAGTGTATGTTGTCCCAGGCCCACTCAGGAGTGCTGATAGTTTCAATGGCAGGTGACAAAAACTGTGTATCTTCCCCCTTTAATGCCTCCACTACAATTCAATAACAGTGGCTTAATGTTCAACAGATGTGCAGATGTACGTGGACGTATTTTTGTCCTAAAACATGTTTAAATTAGCAGAAATAAAATGTTGTTTTTCAAGATGTTTATCTGTAAAAGAGACAATTTCAGCTGCACTTCTTTACTCTCTTATCATCGCTCCTTTACACCCAAAGTTGACTGAGGTCACAGGCAGTGAGCCAAAGTTGGAGGCAAATGTAAAGAAGCAGACTTGACACTTCATTTCAATCTGACACACTTCGCTACGTGGAGACCTGAGGTCCATGTTTCTCGCTCCCTGGCTGAGTGCCCAGCTGTTGTGTGGCCAAACAGGCCTGCAGAGATGGATGGGTAGAGTGCAGAAAGAGAGAGAGAGAGAGAGAACGAAGAGCGAAATAGAGAAGATAGAGAGAGAGGACACAAGAGAGCAAAAGAGAAAAAGGGAGAGATGATAGCTTGGTGCAGTAATTACTCTTAAAAGACATAAATCAGCTGGTATTTTAACACTCCCTCTTCTTGTGCCTCCTTGAAGAAATCTTTACATTTTTGTGAAATCTGACACATTTTTAAAAGCAGTAAAATACAGAACACTCATTATTTTAACCAAAAATATATGTTTTTATAAAGTAAAACAAATACAAAAATGTAATTGTGTGAAATGAAATACTGTGGTCCAGCTGAAAGACTTTTTAGCAAACTGAGATTGTTAGGGTTAAATATGACAAGCACCTAAAATGAGAAATGCTACACAAAAACATATATACAGTAAAACACATTGTTTCTCTATCTCTTAACAAAACCATTTAATGCCACATCTTAAGGAAAGGTATTAACAAAAAAAAGCTTATTTTTATGTTATAAAAAGAACAAAAGTGCCTCAGTTGCAAGCATTTAATAGGTTGAAAAAAGTGCAATTTATAGTTACATTTTTGAAATTCAGTTTTATGTTTGACCATCATTTTGAAGACCCAAAAGAAAAATGGCTTTGCCTTTTTTTCTGGTTACCATAACCTTAATTTAAATCATCAGCTGTTGTGTTTTTCTTACATATTAGCTAAATGTTGATGTTGTGTGATAATGTAAAATCTTGTTCATGACGTAAAGGTATATTTACTAGTCCTACATTGTTTTGTAGCTTAACTTGGTGTAGAAGCATTTGCTTTAATGACATTTCTTACCCAGGTCAAAAGTGACCCAGACCCAACAGTAAAGTTTGTTTATGAGCAGTTACAGTTACAGAAATGGGACATGATTTTCAGTCATTAGATGAGAAACTTTGGAAGGAATATAAGATTTAACTGAGATTTGATGTCTCTTGAAAATGTGTTATGATCATTAATTTTCTCCAATGGCTGGTTGGTACAGTGTACCACCAGATCTTACGACTTAAGAGAGTGAAACATAAAAATTGTAGAGCTGCAAACTAGAAATTGGCATCTAGTTCCAACTGAGTAAATATTTCAAGGTTTAAAGAATCAACATCATATGTCTTTAAGGTGAACAATTAATTTTTAGTGCCTTAAACTTCCGTGTCAGATGACATCATCATCCGGTGTGATGATGTCATTCTATCCTAAGAGAGTCTCCATCATCCACGACAAACGAGTCAAGGAAAGTCATCATGGAAGACAGCGGATAAAAGTGGTTCAAAGAGTGGCTCAGTTATATGCATTATGATACAAACACAGCAGTGTGGTAAGTCTGTGGTGGTGTTATTGCAAACAAAGGTGGGAAGAAGACGACAGAAATGTGTCAGTGCAGTATATGAGTACTATCTGTCTGATATAGCTGTAACAGAAAACTTCTGTAGGTTGATTTTTTTCTTCACACAAACTCCACAAGAATTAAAAACAGAATTGATAAAGAATTGAATCGATCAACAGAACTGACAACTTCATTGGTGGTGCAATGAGTAGGGCTGTGGCCTTACAGCAAGAAGGTTGCTGGATCAACTCCTCAGATGGGGCTTTCTGTGTGGAGTTTGCATGCTCTCCGCATGCCTGCGTATTTTTGCAGGTACCCCAGTGTCCACAGAAAATGTTTGTAAGGTCATACACTGATTCTCAATTGCCCTTGTGTGTGTGTGTGTTTGTGTGTGTGGGAATGGCTGTTTTTTCTTTAAGTGGTTGTCCAGTAATTGGCTGGAAACCAGTCAAAGTGTTCCCTGCCAATGACAGCAGAGAAAGGAGATATGTCCCCTGACCCCAAAAGAAACAAAGAGTAACAGCGGGATACATGGACGATAACTATCATGTCAATAAATATGATTACCTCCCATTCTTTGTAAAATGACACTAATTTAAAATCTGTGAAATTAAGAACCCCTCTGACTGAATGAACACCATTGGCTAAAAACATTTGCTGAAGTGTGATTAAAATGTATTACGTCCTGACTTTAAATTTGTGTTGTGTTTACTGTCAGCATGATAACAGCTACTATTATCATGTGTTAGCATCAAGCTAACAAATTAAGACATAAATCCAGGTCAGTCTAAAATGCAAGGACACCAATATTTCAAAATGTGAAATGTCTTTGTCAAGCAGGTTGTGTTTTTTTTTTTCAATTTATCACTTCAGTCTGTCATCGTCTCTTCCAATGATATTCAACAAACTGCAGCAACTTTAGATTCAACCAATTGCTATAATTTCTCATTTTAACACACCTGTTTATAACATGCACCCCATATTATCACGATATTTGCCTGAAAAACACTGTACTCGAATATAACACGCATCCAATTTTGCCCAAACCTTACTCACTCAGACAACTCAAAAGTGACATTAATTCAAAGTTTTAATCAATGAAGTTTCAGTATTTTCAACCAACACAGTACACAACTTTCTCTCTCAAACGTTTGCAGAAACGCCTTTTACCTCATGCATGCACAATTACCGACCAATCAGAAATCAGCTATCAACATGCAAATATCTTCCACCTATCACAGTGCAGCTATTTTGAGCCCCATTTTTCATGAAATGGTATCACTGTTCATGTGTTTATAACGACAAAAAGAATATTTGAGCTTTTTGTATCAGATGTGTTGCATTCGCGATGTTGGCAAGATGAAAGATGGTAAGTATCTACCTTGTACTCGTGTATAATATGCACAAGAAAAATTAGAGCTCATTTAAAATTTAAAAATGAAAATGTCCTTCATTGGTGCCACAGACAGAGCATTAACCCAAAGGCCAATGGACAAAAACCAAGGGGCTTTTTTATCAGCGGAACACCTGAGATTCTCCCAGGTTGGCTACATAAATACATCACTTGACTCGTGCAGCACTTATTTTGAGCAAATAGATAGAGGGAGAGGAAGGTGACAGTGCATGCAAAGCAGATGTTAGGGAAAAAGTGTAAAGGAAGGGGAAATAAAGTGGAAAAATCAAAATGGTATGCTGCCATTCAAGCATAGCAGAGCATGCAAATTCAACGTGCTGACATGGACACAAGGCTACCTGAGGCCTCTTTCCTCGGGCTGTCTGTAAAGCCGTACATCCATACTGCAGACAGAGAGAAGGAAGGAGAGAAGCAGAGAGAGATTATTCAGTTTGACAGCATGCAGAAGCAGCAGTGTGGCAAAGCAACACCTTTATCACACCTACTGAACTCTAAAAATAAAGAGGCGGAGGCAAAAATAGAGCCAGAGCCAAAGTCTGGGCCTGCTCCTCTGGGATTGTTGCACAAAGTGGTGGGCATTGTTTTAAAAGTTTCATGCTGGAGAGAACAAAGAGCATCTAAGGACACGAAGCTAAATGATTACAAAGATCCGTTTTTCATCTCACTCAACCCCCTCTGCTTTTCTCCTGATAAACACTCACTCCACCCTTCCCATGATCCCCCTTTCTCTTTATCTCCTCATAACTTTCTCCAATTCCATCCCTCTTTCTGGACCTCCTGGAATGTCTGAGAGGGGCGTCAGCCACATCCCCCCATCTCTTTGAAAAACATCTCAGTCCCAAACCAGGAAATTAAACGCCATGCATCAGAGAAAATGGGGACAGGAGAGCTGGTGACCAAGATGGAGGTTGTGGCAGATTTTACAGCTTGGTTTATTTCAGGGAGGACAGCTCCAAGTGCGACCCAAAATATTTTTCACTTATCTGAAGCCAGAGATATACTTGTGTGTTGAAACCATTAGCTTTTTTGTTCTATGTACTTGCCTGAATGTGAGGTGGGTTACTGGAGTACACTACTAAAGAGCAAAAAAGACCCCAGGCTGTATTCAACTATCTGTTCAGTTAGAAGTAAATTCCAAACATTCTGAGAGTAAAAGTAACACAATAAACACCAAAAGTCAATATCATCATCAAATATTTGTTGACAACTGATGACCAGTGGTCAGACCTGAACCATCTGAACTGTTCGAGCTCTGTTCCTATGATAATTTCCTCCACACACAAGACCTGTCATGATGTATGGGTGTAATGAGTTACATTGTAAACTGATAACTTGCTGCTGAATGTGCCCATAAATGCTGTAGTCAAAGCACCCAAAAAAACAGTGCGTGAACCCTTTCAATGATTAGGTTAATAAATCAAAGTGTCAAAGAATGGGGTGCTGGTTTGGCGGAGTGGTTAGCAGCCAGCCACATCCCATAAACATACTTCTGCCGGTCCGGGTTCGAATCCAGCCTGTGGTCAGTCTGCAGTGTGTCTTCCCCTACTCTCTCACCCCCTTCCCCAAGCCTATCCACTGTCTTGCTCCTCTCAATTAAGGCGCAAAATGCCTCGAAAACACATAAAAAAAAAAAGTATCAAAGAATACTTCATTAGTTTGTACAGCCAAAGAAACCAAGCTAACACAAACTTATATGGACAACCACTGCGTCAACTCTAAGTCACCAATGTACATTATCACCAGTTGAATAATAAAACCAAACTTTTTTTTCCTTTTATTCCAATTTCTAAAGGAGAATTCATACATCATCAGGTGGCTGAACTGTCATGCTTGTGTCTGTACAGTCTCACACGTTATTCAGAACTTCCTATTAGTTATATCTGTGCTGTGATCAATCTGTCATCCTTCCTTTGCCTCAACACTGATCCTACTGGTGACATGTGGACTGCAGCATCTGCGTTGCATTAATGCTGGACAATTCTGGACGTGTGGCAGCCATCATGCAAATGTGTCCACATAGTTAAAAGCAAGCATATCTCATCATAGTTGGCCATTTCATTAGGAACATTCCATTCCCATTATCATTATAGCTGTTAATGTAGATATTAGCATGATCTCCATATCCATGATCGATACACTTTTGCTATACAAATAAAGATTGATTGATTGATTGATTGATTGATTTCTCCAGCTATAGCCTGCAAGAGGGTTAGTACTGGGGTATCAATTTTCAATACTCTTAGAATTTTTGATAGTTTGTCTCTTTTAACTCTTTGTACTTATAACTTTTTTGGATTAATCAATTAATTATTTAATTTGTTTTGGTTTTCATTCTGTTACCACCAGAAAACAGAACTTGAACAACTCTCACCTGTTAAAATGATAAGATCATATTCTAAAATTCATTTAAAAATCCTAAATGTTTGCAAAACTGTTACAATAAACAGTTTTTAAGAGCCAGCCCTGGACAAACAGTCAAAAAAAACAGGCCTGTACAAATGTAACAGATTTCTGATATGGGCTTCTTCATTCACAAACACACTACTTAATATTACACTGATGACAACACTGATCATAAATAGAGGATTAAACATAACTTGATAAAAATACGTTGAAAGTATGTTATAACATATCACCACATCTGATGCCAACAAAATGCAGAAGATGAATAATAACACTTTCTTTGTTTTACACCTTTGTACAGCACGGTGAAGCCTTATCCCTCACAGGTTAGAGATGTTCCGACAACATGCTGATTTTAGTCACTCACTGATTGGTCTGACTGTCCTCAGCTTGTTACAGCCTTTCACAAACACAAACACAGAACAGCTTGGCCAGTGCAGAAGATAGCACTCACACCTTTTTCATATCTGCTGCCTGCATTTTGATGGACATCTAAAGGTGCGTTAACACCGGACGCTACCTGTACTACCTCTGCGATCACTCTCCATGCAAAATCAATGTACAGCTGCGATGGGGCGGGGCTAACCCTCCTGCGATGCGACAGCCGCTTTTCACACTACCACAAAGCTTGTTGCGCGATGTCATAGTAAAAAAAAGTTGATCTTCTCAGACAATGTCGTGTGTGGCTGTGCGGCAGCAGCCAATCAGCGGTGTGTGCACGTGTGATGGTGCCCGTGGCAGACAGTTTTTCATCCAGACTACAGAGGAACTATCCATGTCCGTGTGGGAAACATCAGTCAGTGAGGACATTAGTTCTGCCTAGAAGGACCGTGGGAAACTCACAGATAATGCTGCTGCAGGGCATCAGCTGCAGTGTTTTGTGGTTGATCAGTGAGTGAAAAGGACACAGCTGGAATAATGTCTGCTTATACATCTTATTTTATGATATATGATATGATCGCGGTGAAACTCGAGTGAACGTGACGTCATTTAGAGACAGCCAATGGCAACGGTGACCAAAATGAGGTATTTACGGACCCGCAACGATACTTCCATGGGCGACGCGATTTTGGTAGCTGGGTCGCTTGCAGTGTGAACGCAGCATAAGACACTGTCGGGGAAATATTGGGGGTTTGCAGTGCTTTCAAAGCACATCTCTGAAGAGTGTATGCCATTACAGCTTATACATAAAACTAAACTTTGTTTACACTGGAGTTTAAGTACAGAAACGTGACAATTATGGTATATTAAATGGATTTATATATTTGTTTATATTAATTTATATATTTCAGCCTCTCATAAGACTGTGTTTGTTAAGCTTGTGGTGCTGGGTTTCTCAGCAGTGGCTCTTCACTGATGGCAACAGGCACATGTCCACACATATCCATGAGGCTGCAACAGAGACCAATTATCCGTCATGGAATCCAGGACATTTCAGATTTACACTGATCAGGCATAACATCCTGACCACTGACAGGTAAAGTGAGCAACAATGGTCATCTCTTCTTCAGGGCACCTGTTAGTAGGTGGGGTATATTAGGCAGCAGGTGAACATTTTGCCTTCAAAGTTGATGTTAAAAGCAAGAAAAATAAGTAAGTGTAAAGATTTGAGTAAGTTTGACAAGGGTCAAAGTGTGATGACAGGGCCAGAGCATTATCAAAGCTGCATCACTTGTGGGGTGGTCCTGGTCTGCAGTAGTCAGTATCTTTCAGAAGTGGTCCAAGGAAGGAACACTGGGGAACTGGTTACAGGGTCATGGGTGGCAAAGGTTCAATGATGCACATGGGGAACGAAGGAAAGCCGTGTGATCAGTCCAACAGACGAGCTACTATTGCTCAAATTGCTGAATAAGTTCATGCTTGCTCAGAGAAAGAAACGTCTGAACACAGAGCATCACAGATTGAAGCACATGGAGCTATACAGCCACACAGCAGTTAGCATTATTCGTTAATCATCCTATTGATCAGATCCTCTGCTCACACTGTGTACAACATAAAAGTAAACATCCTTTCAGCTCAAACAATCAACTGGAGCTGACTTACTGCTGTTCAACACTCCACAAAATACTCGAAGTTTGTAAATGGCCCTGCGCCACAGCAAATGATGTATGACACAATGAAAAGAAAACATTTGCTGACAACATTATTAAATATTGCTAAAATATTGATTCATTGCTACAGTTCAAATGAGATGTTCTATTCACATTCCAAGGTTGTTAAATTATTGTTTTGGACCAGCTTGGGTAGCTTACCTGAATAAAAAACATGTTGGTGTGAGTAAAAAAACTGAATTATTTGAATTTGTAGGTGCTGACACTGAGAAAAAAACACACAATGCATCTGAACAGCAAGTGTAGATGAGAAGTCTATTTTGTTGAAACATAGTTCCAACAGGAAATTGTGTTGGATAAAATTGTATTGTAAACTTTGGAATGTGTCTACATTTCTCTTTTTGTGATGTTTGGACTTGCACAGAAAACATTTTAGTCTGTTGTACATGTATCTTCCTTTACTTTAGAAGGTAAGACACACCAATGTTGCTATTAGATATTAATCCAAGCAGCAAATTCAAGGTTGTAGTATTTTTCTTTGCAGAGGAAACAAAGATGGTTTTAGCTAATGTCTCAAAACATAATTGTGATTTGATGTATCATATATGGAGAGAAAAAGGCTGGGGCAAAAGTAATTATGATATTTACTGATGGCCATTGCCCTATCACAAGTATTTAATATTCTTTGTGAGGTGTCTGAGTATGTTAAATACTTGTGTGAAGAGAGAGAGTGTATCTGACGGAAAGAAATAATCAAATAATAAATATAAATTATATCAGATAATAATAATAATAATACATTTTATTTAAAAGCGCCTTTCTAAGCACTCAAGGACACTTTCCAAAATACATCATAAAAACACAGTAGATTAAAATCACAATTAAAATAAATAAAAACAACATACAAGAGTGGCACAGTTTAATGAAGGTGGAAAATTAAAGGGAATAGGCAGTTTGGAACAGATGGGTTTTGAGTTTTGATTTGAAGTGGGGAAGGGAGTCAATATTTCTGAGGTCCGGGGGGAGAGAGTTCCAGAGTTTGGGAGCAGAGCAGCTGAAAGCTCTGCTACCCATGGTGCTGAGCCGAGCGGAGGGTACAGAGAGATGGAGGGAGGAGGACGATCTGAGGGAGCGAGAGGGGAAAGTTGGAGGTTGTACAGACACAGTACCTCTTTGAGTGTGCTCAGCATGCATGAACGAACAGCATTGCTGACGTCATAGTCACTGATTGTGTGACAATTGTGCTTAATGGTATCACTGAAAATGCTAATACATAAAGGTTGTACAAGTATTCTGTAAAATTGTGTTTTTTTAAAGCAATTTTGTTTTTTCTCTGCCTCCTATTTAAACATGAGACCTTTGCCATGAAAGGTCCAAAAGCAACAACTTTCATGAAACACATTTGAATCTCATTTTGGGGTAATTTGGGTCATAATTCCTCCTTACAAAGCTGGCTATGGGGCCTGAGGCTAGATCTGTTGAAAAACACTCCTGAAGTGTAATGGATATTGATGACAGAAGCTCATATATTTGACTTTTATAACACTCAAACTAAAGATTAATGGTCTCTAACAATTACAGGTTTTATTTCAGCTCTAGGGTCAATGGAAAAATTAAAAACTTGTGACTGATTTACAGACATTTATCAGCATTCTGAAATTGGTTGTTTTCCACATAATGCTGTCATTTTTTTGGAGTAAAGAAACTTTTGACGCCTTAACGCGTCTTGAGCAGCATGCTGTACTGGATCCTGACCAACTCTGCTCCTGCTGTGAATCCAGCAGCTCTGCTTCTTCGACTCACGTGAGATAATAAAGGCAAAATCCTCTCCCTCTATCCAACCCTGCCTCAGGGGCTTTGCTGGATTGATGTTGGCCCCAGAGGGAGGGATAGGGGCTGGTCCCAGGTCAGTCAGGGTCAAAGCCTGCTCACTCACACCCTTCTGTGATCACTACCCACCAAGCTGCTCTCAGTGAAGTGCTCAACATCTGATTGATATTAACTCCCGCCATGTTAACCCTACATACACACACAGATGTTTAATTTCTTTCAGGTTTGGCTGATGACGCCATGAATGAGCAGAACCGGCAGTGTCTGTCTTTTTGCTGCTGTGGGTAATTTTTCTAAAACTGACCCCTTATGTGTGCATTACTCTGCGATCACCAGGCTGATGAGGGTGAAAAATGGCATTTTACGTTCTCTTAAGGTTTAGATTGGAGAGGATTAATTGCCATCTGACTTGTTTTTCCATCAACTTAGGAAACTGTTTTGAAAAAGCGTTTCTGTTGCTGACGTTGTGGCATGTTAGAGCCTCAAAACAACATAATCCATCAGTGGAACAACTTGAGGATTTGAAGGAGCGAGGCTGCTGTAGAAATCATGAATCAAAAACATATTATCTTTATGCAGCTTGGAAAGGTTTAATAAACTGATAGATAAAGAAACCTTGAATGAGAAGCCTTATTTTGTACACTGCCTAGAACCAGACACCAGACAAACAAGCCTGTATGGCTGAGCGGGTGCTCTGATACTGAGATAATTGCCTCTGTTGGCATGCTAACGAGCTAACAACAGTGGGACAATGTTCACCAATTAGTTCATTTTGCTGAAGCAAAAATATGAGATGTAGAATAGTATTTAGTATTTTGTATGGTTCTCAGGTAAGTGGCAAAGAGGCAGTGCAATAAAGAACAACTAGTCCTCTTTCACACTCCCTTCTTAAAACTACAGTACAGACTGAAAATTATATTTTAAATTCAGAAAGCATGTTAGAAAGAAAATACAGTTCCACAACTAAGTTTGTTTCTCATACACAGGATCAGCTTACAAAACACATCAGCAACATCACAGTTTAAGTTCAATGCACTCTTTATGCACAAGTTGGAGATATCAAAAATCCAGCAGACAAAATAAGTTATTAAATGTTAACAGACTGTCTTAATTTGATGTTGTACACAAAACATTAGTCAACATCGAGCTTGTTTGGTTTAATTTAAGATTAATTTAATCTCTTCATTGTATTTTTATGCTCATGCAAAAGGTTCAGCAAGTATTTTTTCATCATTTCTAAAATTGTGGGAATGCTTGGGTGAAATGTTACTTTAGCGTAAGCATTAGCATATTTCCTATAGCGTCCTACATGTGCTCTGTTTGTTCAGTGTAACAATAAAAGGAGAGAGGTTAACTAAATCTGCTAGATTCAGTCAACACAAAATCTACCCATTCCCTCTCACAGCCACTCACTCATGACTGAAGTTTCTCTGTAAGTTAACCATCAGTAACTGGAAATGCATTCAATGCCCTCCCATACCCATTAACACAACACTGATGGAGCAGGGGAAACAACTTGTGGTGATGTGTCTTGCCCAACAATGAGGCTGAGAATTCCCAGCAACTGAATGATGACTATGCTTTTAACAAAATTCCTGACATGTTTTGCTTGTTATTGCAAGAAGAAACAGAACAAGGAAAGAAGGAGTTTTAAATAATTCTACAACTCATGAAACTAAAATTCAAGTCCTCAAAGACTTAAGACCTAAGTCAAAATTTGGAACATGTGCTTCATCATGTAGCCTGGCTTCTACTTTGAACTGTGCCATAGTTAACATTAGCCAAAGTGTACTGACAACAACTGTCAAAACATTGAGATTTTATCAATTCTGTAAAATCTGTATCAATACAAGTATCCCCAAGGAGTGCATGACAATATCAATAGGTTATATAATAATAGGTTGTATGTTAATGATTTGGGCAACTGCACTTGCAATCACAACAGTGCATGTTGCAGCATTTTATACTGGTGTTTTAGTCCCTACAGTGTTTAAGCCATGGAAAACTTTGTATATCTGATACTGTAATTCTCTGCACTTTTCTTTGCACAAGGATCAGGTGCTGTATGAAAGGTAATTTGTTGTCAGACGTCTGTCACAAAGTGTGTACCATATACTTTAGACAATGCGCCTCTTGCCATCAAAGTAGGGTCCAGTGTTTCCATGAAATCTTGACACAGCAGAAATTTCCCAATGTGAAATTAGGACTATCATAATCAGTTCTATATTAATGTTTTAATTTTACAGCTATAGCCATTTTGAAAATGTATGACTGCCTTATAAAACAATGTTAAGCCTTTGGTCTGAAGCAGGAGTGGGCAACTGTGATTACCAAGAGGACCACATAAAGTGTTTTTCATTGCCTGTGGGCCACAATATTACAATTTGTCAGGCACTCTTGATGAGAAAAAATGTGCATTAATAAACAAAAAGTGCAAATATAAAGTTTCAAAACAGGATTATGCCAACATTTGTATATTTTAACTCATCCACAATTAAAAATCCACGATTTAATGTGCATTATATAGAACTAAAGCCAGTTTAAAAAATGAATTGTACTAATTTTAAGGAACAAATATACCTTTATACCTTTACTCTTGTGTCTGAATAAAGGTTTTACTAATATATGTAGGAATATTTTATCACCTATCCTAATTTGTGCATTATGTAGCTCTGGTTACCCATGATAAATCATATCCAGCAGTTGTTGATGTGTTTTTTTCCATGCTTCCACCTTGGGGTTTTTTTGGAAATGATTGGTGGGCTGCACTGAGTGAGGTAAAGGGCCTTATGTGGCCCCTGGACGGCAAGTTGCCCACCCCTTGTCTTAACGGTGCGTTCCAGTTGTAGTCGGAGGTCGGAATTTCCCACTTCCGAGTAGGAAATTCTATCTGGAACGCCCCCCGAGGTTGGAATATCCTACTCGGAACTCGGGGAAACCTCACCACCCCCGAGTTGACGATCAAAGATGGCAGCCCCCAGTGTGAACAGTTATTTAGCTCCTCTAATAATCAAATTATTTGCACTTCTGACTAGTGTGTGTTGCTCTAGATCAGCTGTATACATAGTATTGTTAGACTTATATTTACAAAAAAGCTGCCATAGTGATAATCACATTCTTCATGTGAAGTTTGTGAACAACAACGCAGGCATGCTAACAACGGCTAACAATAGCCTGGTAGATCGGCATGTTTTTTTTCCGACTTTAACTGGAATGCAGATAAGTCGGAGATGACGTCACTCCCATTTCCCAGCTCCCAGTTCCGAGGTAAATGGAACGCAGCATAAGAGTCCCCTTTCAAGCTAATAATGTTGGGTTAAAAAGAAAACACAGAACTCTGGGTACTATTGGACACTCTGACAACATCAGGGGTGTATAGCTAAAAAGTCTGAGGGATAAAGAAAACAAAAAGGAGGACCGAAAACAAAGAAGAGATAAGTGAGGAAAAACAGAGAAATCACCAAGTTTCATCTGGGTGGAGTTCAGATATGAATAATAAAAATGAACATTCTCTGTTCAATTCAATAATCCCACCTCAGAGACTTCTCTACACAAACAATGTGAGAAAACTGTAAAAACATCCAGACTGAACCGCTCTGTGAGTCGTCTTCAGGTATGTGGCTCTATCAGAAGCCACCCCACCGAAACAGAGTCAGGAGCTTGACTAGTAAGTCCTTGTCACTTGACACCAAGACAAAGGCAACCAAAAACAAATCACAGCGAACCAACATTGATCCTCCTCTTGTGAGAAAGCAGTGACACCAATGCTAGCAATGTCAAAGCACTGGCAGAAGCTAACCAGTATTGATACTCTGTTTAATACGACCAGGATCAGACTGCACAGATGAAACAATTCTCACTGTGACAAAAATGACAAATGGCATTTGAGTGCCAACAAGAAGGCAAATGGGGGAGGTCAGCCCTCAGCTTTAGCCCTGACACTATGCTAACAGAGTACAGCCATTAGAAAAGACAAGCAGGTCCCAATCCAGGCTACAGGAGTGACACAGTGTGGGTGATCGCCTCAGGGTGGGGTCAAATCTCAGCACAGGTCACATCTGTTCCACAGTGAGTACTGTCACTTCATGGCCGCCCAAACTTTCTTCCCTCCCTCTTCTCTCTTCATAGACTTCTAACCTTACAGCAATTTCTCATCAGAAATATGTCATTACATTGCATTTAGCTCCTCTTAGACTTTCTCTGTTACTGTTCACAACACTTCTTCAAACTTATACCTGCACTTTGCGACCCCTCAGGTTCTGTCCTTGGCCCAGGTCTGTTTGCCTTGTACCTTATTACCCACTTGGCCACATAACAAACAGCTTTAAAGTAGGGGTGGGAGAACAACTGATTCACATAAGTATCGGGATTTTTTGTTTGAAGATTTTTAAATCGATTTTTGTTCAATTTTTATTTATTTTTTTATTTAAATGGTTCATTTTAGTCTGTGTTAATAAGCCACTTTTAAATGCAACCCAGACTTTTGAAGAGAGAGTATAAACAGCTCTGGGGAAACATGAAGAGATCTTTTCCAAAACGCTATAAATCCATTTTCATTTAGCAAGTATTTACATAATTTACCTAGACCCACCATTGGGTCGGCTGGGGAACTGAACTTTGAGATACAGTTTAAACAGGGATATATAGCCTTTTGGCATTAAATAGTGGTAGGGCAGGTAGTACAATCGGTATACAAAAGAATAGCACTGAGTAATTTTTTTTTTTCTTTAATTTTGGCTAGCATTTTGGAAAAGAGCTCTTCATATATTGCTGAATAAATCCTAAAAACAGACTCACATGTGATATGTATTTTTCCTGATATAGACTGTAGGCATCATTTGTTCATCTTTTCGCTGGTGTTAAAAAAACTAACTAAAGACAGCAAAAATCTGCAATATCCTGGAATCGCAATTTAAATCAAATCAGCACCAAAAAAATCTTAGAAAATCAAATCGAGAGAAAAACGCATGGTCCCAGC
The DNA here is from genome assembly GCA_036419115.1 of Scarus forsteni. Classification (NCBI taxonomy): domain Eukaryota; kingdom Metazoa; phylum Chordata; class Actinopteri; order Labriformes; family Labridae; genus Scarus; species Scarus forsteni. Next base: position 37,057,687 of record JAZDUH010000098.1, read on the forward strand.
CCCACTTTAAAGGTTTTCTTACCACTACTATGCAGATGACACCGACTTACTGTTTGTCTGATTTAGACCACATGATGTCACAAAACTATCAGCCTTTACTGAGCTGCCATAGCTCCATCAAAGGTTGATAGTGAAGTAACATGTGGAAAAAATGTCATGTTTTCATTTTCTTAAATCTTCCAAAACTAAAAAAAACACTGCAATATATAGATACATCACACAGCCATAAAACAGAAGCATTATCTCATCAGCTTCAACAAGACGACATATTAATAATGCCCTTCATTCTCTAGTAGTGTCAATAAAAAACACTGATGCACTGGCACAGTTTTAAAGTAACCATTCGAGCTCTTTTATTGGAAAAACCCAAAACAATAGGAAACACTCATGATGCTTTGTCCATTGCTTTGCGAATAAACCGAATTAGAGTGCCTACTAGTTCATAAAGAACCAAACAGCTCATGATATTTTTGGGTTTGTATCATAAATAATTATAGGTGCAGTGTGTAGAAATTGGCATTTTAGCGACATCTAGTGTTCAGATTTTGGAATGAGCCTGTCCGTTACGAAAACATCACATCACTAAGTAAGTGAAGATCGCCGTTGAAGACCAAAAAGGATTGTGAACAGGGCATTGTGCACAACAGATATGAGATGCGGGTTTTTCATTCATATTTGTAAGTATTATTTTATAGATTATAGGTCAGTTAAGATGATGATTATAGGTTTTGTACATTTTTGAAGACTCGTATTCAAAACTTGTGTTTCGCTCTTGTTGTCCCCAAAACCCACCAGGAGACAACCTGGCAGATTGTTATGTCAGCCATCTTAAAGGGGAGACCCGGGGTACATGAATATAAAAAGCATTTTCTACCTTCATAAAAAGAGAAAAAACGTTTAATGGGAATGATTGTACAGCTATTTCAACAGACTTTAATATACAAATAGAAACATTATTTCCTGTATTCACTGTTTCTGTTCAGCAAAATGCTGCATACTTCTACAAACTACACCTTTGACAACCTCTATTTGAGTATGAGAGAGGGTTAACAACATTGTTTGGAGCTTGAGATGAACTTAAATGAAGATGAACCGCAGAGATTCAATACTCTCTCTCTTCAGATTGTCACCCTTTCTTTCACTGTCCTGTTATATTGCCTAAGCCTGAAGCAAGGATCATTGTTCTGCCTAAATCAATACTCACTTTGCTGTGTCTTCAACATTGATTTGATAAGAGAGTGCAGACATTATTATTGCTGCAATTAAGTGCTCAGCGGGACGTAAACTGTGTAAAAGTCGACACAGAGACGGCCTTCTCTCTAACTGCTTCTTATATGGAGGCAGGTAATGGAGGGTGTAAGTGTCATATAAATGTGTCCACTGACAGAGGAGCTTCTCATTGCACAAACAGCCCGGCTCTGAGATTTTAATTAGCTCAGACAGCTGAACAGTTATGTCCACAAACTAGCCCCGTCCACTAAAGCTACACTTGTGAAAACACACAAAGACACAAACTCTCCTCGCTCCCTCCTCTGAGTAAACATGAGCGACCATTCAGGCTGAAATCTAATCCACTGTGCCACGTAAACAAACCCGCGCCTGTCTGACAGTCTCAACCCCTGCAGCCCAAACAGCACCCTCCTCTGATCACTCTGGATCTGGCCCTCACATGTAGGAGTGTAAGCACTGTAGAGCTGTGACCCCTGAATCCCCCCCTGACCTGACCCCCATGTTTAGAAGAAAAGAGTCTGACATCTACAGCTCTTGCTCACTGGAGATCTCGTTTATTTTTGCTGTAAAAACTCATTCCTCTTCATCAAACCCTGTGTCCACCCTGCTGACAGAAGATCTGACAAGCAACAAGGGTCCCTGAATGGCCTTAAGCTAGAGAACAGAACTGTCGTGGAGAAAATTTCAGACGCTGTAATTACTATAATTCAGGGGCTGAGATATCGACAACATAAAAATTGTTATCGGTGGTCTTGTGCAAGTTCAAAAGTTAAAATGAGATCAACACAAAATCCAGAGCATGCATCCCAGAACAAACTGGTTCATGTTAATTGTTAATCATTTTAAAACATAAAACTAACTCTACTGACCAAAAATCTGATAGGTTATGTCTTTAGAATTCAGTTTTATAAAAAAAAAAAGAAAGCAGAAACAAAGAAAAACTGTGTGTTTGACTTAATTATCATTAATACAAGTCAATAAAAACATATACTAAGCACTTGCCATTTGATTGGGTGTTGCCATACACCATACGTGTTAAAAATGTATGCACAAGTGTAAAAATTCAGCTTTTTGAGAAACAATCATTTTTATAATCTACAGTGAATATGTGAGCTTTCAAATAAACATGCAAAAATAACTGCACTGAAAGAAAAGGAAGGAGATATCAAGAGGGAGTTTAACATGTTTTTTATTAACTGTCCTTGAAACAATTTCTGATTTAAAGTCTTTTAGGAAATTAAAGGTAGCCTAAGTATAGAATAAAAATGGTTAGTAGAAGAAGTGCTGCCATAACCTTACAGGTCTAGTAGCAGTATCACAGTCAACAGGATTCCATTTTACAATCTGTGTGTGGGTTTAACTTAGCAAAGGGTCCTCAATCTTTTGTAAATAAACTTCATTTACTGCCTCCAGAGTAAAACTAACTTTAAAAGCTCATGAGTTGAAAAGTAAGCTGTTCTCTAAAAGCATGACTGACTGTTAAAAATAATTAACAGCTAACTAAAGAGTGAATTCAACTCTCTATGTTAAGTATGTTTTAATAATGTGCTTTACATTTTTATGGCTTTATAATTATGATAACAACAACAATAATAACTTTTTTCATATAGCACCTTTAAAAACACATTATTACAAAGTGCTCTAACAGACCAAAAAAAGAACTCTGGGGATAATTAATCAATAATCAGAGACCTAAAGAGTCAAACAAGAGGGCACAGAGGTTCATGAGATATCAATCAACAAAAGGAATGGAAATGGTAAACTGGAGATAACTGAAGTATGGCAAAGATATAATAAGTACAGGTTAAAATGTCAGCATGAGCATATGAGTAACATTAGTAAAAACAAATGTTCATGTAGATAGATGGTTGTTCTTAGAATTGTATCAGTGAAATAACCTTGCAAAGCTGTTGTTTGATTGCAATAATTGATTTTGACTTAAAGTGATTTAAATAAGATTAAAAAGGAGAACATTTGTATTTAGAGCTCTACGGAGCTCAGTGTCGGCAAGCTGTTGAGTGCTGTTTACAGCTCTCAAAATGACAGATGGAGCTTGTTTTGACTGTTTCTAATACATTTACATATAAAGTACTACTTTAAAAAAAACTATCTATGCTTTACATTGCTCACTCATTTGAAAAATATCTGTATTTGATGTCAAAACATTTGCTGTTTGTGTATTTCTTTTTTAATCAGACTACTGGAAGAACAACTGCTAGTACTGATGAGACACTGATTAACAGTAAAACAAAACAGGGCATATAGTGATATTTCTATGGGCAATAATAAGTTTGGAAGATTGGCATACTAGATATCAAGAGGAGTCCAGCGTATCCTTTTGTTTACTGTTCTTTCTATGCAGATCCTTTTTTTAACTGACCTGGTATTTCACAACACTGAGCTAACAAAAAACTTATGCTTTACTTCAGAGAAGTGTCTGTTTCCTAAAAAAAAAAAGCTCTCTGCTTCAGTGAAAATTATTCATTTCTTTTTTGTTTTTGGCAGAAAAAACATTTTGTTTAGGAATAGCAGAAGAAAAGTGGAATTGATGTAGAAAACCACAATAGATTTTGACTGAATAAAAAGAAACCATGAACTGTAACAAAGTCACTTGGACCCCAGCAGATATGTAGTTAATCAAATGTTGTCATGGTAATGTGAATATTTCGTGACTGGCTGCAGTTTTTCCATCTGCCTGGTGCTTTTCATGTAGTTTTCCAGCCCCAGTTGGGAGTTGCAAGATGAAGTTAGTCAACATTATTCTATTTCATCCTTCCGGCCTCAAAGCACTGGATGACACATCATTGCACACGCAGATTGAGCAGTTACAGCAACAAAGTGTGACCCCTGTTGACCAGACTATTTATTCCAGCGTCATCAGAGGATCTGTTCCTTCACATCTTCTTGCTCACAGGTGTTAGATTGGTGAAGTTACACTGGGGCTCCAGGAAGCCCTGTGATCATTGACTGGAGATATGGCTGTTCAGTCCCCCTCCAAAGGCTGAGAGAGCTGAGCCTCATTTGGCTTTTCCCTTTGGATCACAGTTCTCGAAGTTGGTTGCTCCTAAGGTGCAAGTACCTCATTTACTGATGCTGTAGGTAAGCATTCATTCACATACAGCCAGCATTATAGTAATTCTGCCAGTGTTTTGTTCACAACAGTGTGTTCACTTTAGCTAATTCTGAGCACACCTCCCAAGGGTAGTAACGTGGTCGCACCCGTGCTGACTTAAACAACAGAACTTATCATTTGAATAACAGTTGTTACCCCAGAATCAGTAACAACCTATTGCTTTTCAATGGCTTCTGTTTTTGATAAGCTTTGAGTGGCTTCATTTAGCTAAAGCTAGCCAGCCTTGCTGCAGACAGCACCCACTGTCGGTGGCTGTGTTCCATTTTGACTGTGATACAAACCCTTTGTCGCTGAAGGCAGTGTGTGTACTCTCGCTCTTGAAGTTAGAGACCTTTCTGGTGTCTGTGAGTATTTAAGCGCAAGCTGGTGTTCAGCATGGTAATTGACCAGCTACACAACAGCTCCCTCTGTAGGCATGAATTCAGGACTGATCCATCTCACTGAGAGCAACAAATAAGATATTTTACTTTCTCGAATGTACAGAAGTATTGGAGTTAAACCAAAAGATACAAGCTGTTCTTTGGAGTACTTACAGGTAGGGTTATCAAAAATATCAATACTCAAAGTACACTACTCAAATACTCAAAGTATCGATACTCAAACGGGTATCTGGAAATTATACTAATTTGCCATGGTATCAATACTACTGCGCTGCCTGCAGCACACACTCTGCAGATAGCACAGCCAGCAGATGGTAGAGCTCTCACTGCAACATGGCTTGCTGTCCTACCTATTACTTTGGAGACCAGCAGCCTGGCTTCATGACTAATTCTGACAGGTTAGTAAAGCTCCCATTCATCATTTACCTGACTGGATTAAACTGATTATTGATATTAAGTTGTTGAATGTGACTTTGCAACCATAATTGCGTCTCCCACTTTAGTTGAGTTGCATGTCTATAAATACCTCATTTTGGTAACTGTCACCTTCACTATTGCTCAGTGATGTCAGTAAAGCTTGAGTTTCACCACAATCATATCATATATCATATAATAAGATGCACAGGCTAAAATTATTCCAACTGTATCCTTCTCAGATATCTACCCACCGCAAAACAATGCAGCTGATGGCACTGCAGCAGCATCGTCTCTGATTTCTCTGCAGTCCATCAAGGCGTAACTAATGTACTCACTAACTAATGTTTCCCGCATGGACATGGATTGTTACTCTGCAAACCGGAATAAAAACAGTCCGTCAAAGTAGTTGTCACCCACCCACACAACGCTGATTGACTAGCGCTACTGTAGTCTGCGTTCAGCTAGCTGCTCTATGAATGTTGGTTGTTTTGTTATTAGCCATTAGCCGCAGCTAGCGTACAACTGTGGTCCACACTAGATGTGTTTAGCTCACTGCTCAATGAATGTTGGTTGTTTTGTTTTTAGCCATTAGCCGTGGCTAGCAGTCTTTAGCTTGCTATCGTGACTCAAATGTGTTTTGTTCTACTAAAGATGCAGAGTGAAGCAGAGAGAAGTCAACCTGCCACAAAACCTAAGAAATTACAGCCAACTCTAAAAACAACAAAAATATGATTCCAAGTCTCCTGAAGCTGTGTAAATAAACAGAGCTCTTGCAGAGTACATCTGTGAGTATCATGTACCCATTTACACAGTGAAGATACCTTGGTTCCAACAACTTCTCATTCAACTAAATCCCCAGTAGGTTCTACAATCAAGAAACTGTTGTACAATATACCAAAACAAATAATGATGCTGCGGCTTCAAGAGAAGTCTCGTCTTGTTTTTTTTCATTTTCTGATTATTTAATCATGTTACTGTATTGATCATTTATCTGCAGTTCTGTTTGTCATGTTATTTAAAATGTTTTATGCCTTCAAAGTATTTATCATTTTTTTTAACCCTGTGGTGTTGAAAATGGTATCGAGAATCAAATACCCTCTTGGGTATCGACATTGAGTTTAAAGTTTAGTATCATGACAACCCGATTTGTGGATGTTCACTGTAAAAACATTTTAAGAATACCCTTTGATAGACATTTTAAAAAAAAATTGTGGTAGAGGTTTCAAAGTTATTGACTAATCATTTTTTAAACCACACCTTCAAACAGTTCAATGTCTATTGTTTAAGAACCTTAAGCGGGAGTAGACAACTGTCAGTCCCTTAGCCACATTCCCCCATCTTCCTTCTAAGTGATTCACAAGTCAACTTCAAATATCAATACACTGTTTGAAAGAGTAAAGCACAAAAAAATCAGTTCTGAAAACATGAGAAATAGAAATATTACCAAAAAACAATTGCAACTGTCCCTATAAAAGCTCTTTTACATGTGCTGATAAACAGGGTGCAATAGTAGATTTTTGCTCCGAGAGGTTAAAGGTCTCATCCCTGCTCTGACAGAATACATTTCCTTCATCCTTGAAAAGTAGCAATTTCAAACAGTTTATTTTGGGTGTTTTAAAACTGATACATAGCCAAAGGTTACATTTTGAAGAAACATATAAATAACAGCATTGCACAAACAAGACTGGAGATTTGTACTAGAAAGTAATGGTTTACAATAAAATGAAAGTTGGCCAACAGAGCTTGACTTCATATTTTGGAGTGCAAAGTAATTAAAACAAGCCTAGAAAAGAAAGCAAGACTAGAGGTGCTACCAAAGCAAAAACTTCAGCCAAGACATTTCTGACATTATGGAAAATTACCAGATCGCACAACATTAACCAATCCTTTAAAAATATTCCTGTCTATCTCTGGATTTGCATCACCAAAATCCAGCCACAGTTCTCTTTTTCCAAAACCAATGTTCCCTTGAAATGTCTTTAAAATCCTGAAGAGAACTTTTTGACTTGTTGTTAGTGGTGGAAAGTGATAATAACATATTGATGCCAAAGTTTTCATCAGTTTTGCTCATCAATCCAAGTCTAACTGACCCCTTTATTGATTCCTGTGGATTTCCTCTGGGTAAAAGTTGCCATAGGTTTTCAATGGCAACAAAGTGAACACATTTTCCTGATAACAATGCTGTGTTGCATAGAAGAACGCTTCTGCAACTGGTGCAAACACCAGGGACTTGCAGAAGCACCTGTCAATCAAGACCATATCTTTAACTTTTTTGTCAACATTTCCTGAACTGTCTGACAAAGCATACAGAACAAAGCAGAGACAAAAGATTTAAGAAATGTTCAGGAAAGACTAATGATATCCATTCCTTTAACAATTTTTTATCAATTCTCAGCTGTGATTCGCATCCCAAGTTATTGTGCTCATGGACTGATAACAAAAAACAAACAAGCAAAAACATCGAAACACAAGTGCGTGTATTTAGTGATAAAAATTAGAAGTCATCTCCTTACAGGCGTGGCCAGCAAAAGCCTGTGGTGGGGAGAAACCTCGATCAGCCTTCTCACCATCCCGCCTGAGCCTTTTCTGGGGCTGTGTTAACACAGGGATGCATCACTAAAACAGACTGTTGTGCTAATCAAGTGATTAGATGAGTTGGCCACTTTAATGTATGTTTTTCTGTGATACAGTTGAACATTATTGTTTTGCCTATTCTTGTCATTTTTACTATTACTGTTCTCTTTTTGTTTCATAGTCCACCTGTGCAGCATCCCCCCTCTGCCACAGCGTTGCCCCAACCAATGGTGCAAATCCTTGCCCACTGAAAGAGCTGAATCTTGAAAAACAGGATCATAAGGACCACATAAGAACCACAACGACACAATGTAATTGTCAGTTTATGAGAAAACAAGAGGACTAACACACAAATAGCAGTTTATACTTCCTGCTTGACGTTGAGTTGCTTGAGGCATGGACATGGTTTCCACCATTTCCATTGTAAAATTAAAACAAGCTGGAAAATCTGAGCACTTCTTTTCCTGTGCTGGGTCAATCTGCTTGGTGGAGAGTGACATGGAGTTAAAGTAGCTCCCGCTGATAATAGGCAAGCTGCGTGATTCTAGTAAGTGTGCGTGTGTGGAGGTGCTGGCAAGGACAGACCAAGGTGCACTGCCTGGTTGATGAAACTGGGGGCGACATGCTGTGGAGTGCACCATGTAAACGTAATACTCCACAGGCTGACTATGTAGAAACTGGGGTAAGAGAAAAGACCCATCCCTTTCCACATTTGAGAAAACTGCAGCCTGACAAATACGTGAGGCCCCAAAAAGTTGCCAAAACATTGTGCCATTAAAGAATGTTGTTTACATGTTGTTTAGGGTGAAAAAGTATAAAATGGTAGTGCCTAGTAATGATTTTCCAATGGTGTAAGCTTTATTTGGTAAATAGAATAATAAACTAACAAATACATTTTCTTATACTAAAGATATTTTTGGACATTTTAGTAATCTGACTTAATTTCGTCACTGATGCTCTCCTCAAATTCAGTATCAGCATCAAGCTTATGAAAAGGTCTATGATTAGTCTAAGGATCTGTCACTTCCTTTAGTTCTTACTTTAGTCCTGTAGTCTCGTCTTACCCCCCTTTCATCGCCTGCACACCCAACACAGTATCGTGCGGATTTGCTGTTCATCATGAGACTGGGATCCACATTCAAGATTTCCTGCTGCTTAACTTTCTTGCCGCCGTGATGGAGGGATCCATGATTGGCTATATGGATTCATGTTGGGTGTTGGATGTAGGGATGTAACGGTATGAAAATTTCATACCACGGTTATTGTGACCAAAAATATCACGGCTATCGTTATTATCGCGGTATTGTTGCAGTGTGCTCAAAATGTTGAAAAAGTACTTTTACACAGTCTTGAAATCATTTTACCCCCTTAATATTATAATTTTAACAGTCCTTTTGTCTTTTTTGTCAAAAATCTTATCAGGAAATGTCCTATAAGTAAATTTGTTAAAAAAAATTCATTAGAAATTAAAGTAAACAATTCTTGCGAGTATTTGTCATTATTTTGTGATAAATGCTTAAATTGTGTGTCATTACAAGAATAGAAAAAAACGAATTTGTACTTCATTTGTACAACAAGCTACGTGTGCGCGCCTCTGTTTGCGACACACGGCTGCTTCATCGAGGGGCAGACGCACATGGTTTCGCCTTTTTCAGGCAAAGAGCAACATCACCGTGAGTTATTGACACAGTGTGGTGATCAAACACGGTGTAACGGTAATTTTAAAAGGACACGGTAATGACTACCGTGGGAAATTTTAACGCGGCTCACCATTATCCCAATAACCGTTAAATCCCTAATTTTATGTTGTCGTTTTTTTCTAGTTGGATACTTAAACTTTAAACTCAGGTAGGCATGTTACATTTAAAGGAGGACTATGTTAGTAACTATAATATTGAAGAAAACAGATAAGCGCACACAGCAGCCTGTTGAAACTGGGTAAGGTGAAAGAGTCATCATATATGTAAATCACTTTAATGAGTCCACAAAACGATCTCTGTGACTTCCAAATTGAGCAGCAGCAGAGAGGAGACCTATAAAAGCCCCCCCCCACACCCACACACACACAAATTTAAGAATTTAAATTCATTGACCTAAAAAGACAGCTGCTAACTTAGAATAAAAAATAGACATTCAGAAAACTATTGCTCTCAACAACTGACCTGATGTTATTTAAGGTCACAGCAGGGACGCAAAAGGATAAAATTCTCCTGTGAGAGAGCAAAGTGCACTTTACAAAAGAAATGTGGAGAAATAGCACGTGCTGACTTATCTGCAGCAGCAAACTGCTTCCAAGAACTTAAATCACTTAAAGGAATGTGAATGTAATTCAGCTGGTTAAAAGAGCCTCCCAGGCTATAACAAATCTTTATGGAGGGTCAAAAAGTTCCTTTGCTTTAAGTCTAAAAGTAAAAGTAACTCACCATCATATCAAGAGCTGTTCATCTGAAGAAGATAGCACTCTTGTGTCCTTAATGAGGTTATTGAAAAAGGGAGCTCAGACTAAACCTAGTTATTATGTGAATGTATCAAGAGATGTTTCCTTCCCCAAACAAACCTGTCTGTCTCTGAATTATCTATACAAAGCAGTCTTTCAGGGCATCTGTGGCAAGAGAATCACATCCCCGATTAACCACAAGCTATTTCCTTCATTTTTCCTTCAATTATTCATAAGAGGGATGACTGATGTTTCTTTAGCCGACACAGCCTTAAGCTCAGACTCCCAGACGCATATATTAGCAACAGACTAGTTCCAGTGTTTTTTCAAAGCAGGAATTTTCTACCTAATGCTCCAGTCAGTGAATTACATTTATACAGATGGTCCATGATGCCAAAAATCCTTTGAAATTTAGCTGTGATTTTTCCTCTCATTTAGGCCTGACAACATTCAAACTCTAAATTTGTGTCCCATCATTAAGCTATAGAGAAAACAACATGACAGACTACAACCACATCAGTCCACCAAGTCTATTAGTCCTATTGAGCAAGTAAAGACCATGTTTGCTTGTAACCTACAAAAACACAACAGATATAGTATTCTGTGCTTTTATTCTGAAAGGGGAGGAAGGTTATGTGTAAACACTATTAGTTCCTTTCTCCTTGATTTTAATCATTCGTCTTTCCAATGCTCACAATAGCTATTTCGACCATCCATTCATATCCATGGTGCCATAAAGATTTAGCCCAAATAAACGCCTTGATAAATCATAAACAGAATTAGTTAGTAACAACAAACTTCAAACTAGTGCATCATCTGCTGGGCTTCATAATTTCCCTGGGTGGTGTACTTAAAACATGTGCCAACCAGCTAGTACATGTCAATACTGACATTTTTAACCTATCACAGTCACAGGAGAGTGTTCCCACCTGCCTACATCATGGAGAAAACTTCTTTGTGAAGTTTGCAGATGACACCACCATCATCTGCTGGATTTCCAACAATGATGAGACTACATATCGGGAAGAAAACAACCATTTTGTGGAATGGTGCAAAGAAAACAACTTACTGCTCAACAGCACTACAAACAAAGAGCTGATAATTGATTTTAGAAAAACAGGAGGCACAGGCACACGGACCTGTCTACATCAGTAGAGCAGAGGTGGAGTAAGTGAGCAGTTTCAAGTTCCTGGGAATCAATATAACAGAGAACCTGTGATGGACTTAACATGTCTCTGCCCTGGCAAAAAAGCTCAAAAACAGCTCTATTTCTTCAGGAAACGTAAGAAAGCAAAGGACCATGTCAACTTCTACAGAGGAGTGATAGAAAGCATCCTGACTAGAAACATCACAAACTGATGGCGTGACTGGTGTGGGATGTGTACGACCCAGTCAGGAAGACTGCAAAGACTGATAAAAAACTGCCAGAAACATCATAAGTACTCATCTACCGAGTACCAGTGATATCAGGGAGGTGAGGTGCCAACGTAGAACCCAAAAGATAACAACAACCACCCCAGCCACAGCCTGTTCATCCTCCTGCCATCAGGTAAAATGTACAGAAGTATCCGCTGTACCAGCAGACTGCAGAGCAGCCCTGAGGCTGTGAGATTGCTGAATGCACCATCTGCACTCCTCCAAATCCAATGGTTTTGGTTTTGTTTTGGAGCCACTTTTTTGTGCAATCTGTTGCAAAATGACAAATGAACTTCCTTCTATCCTTCTATCCTTGTATCCTTCTTATAAAAATAGGTAGGGATCTAAAATAACATTTTTTGATTGCCATTAATGATTTTCACCTCATTGTGCTTTTCCTTCTCAATCACTCATGTTGATGCAGATGCCCTACAGGCAGCTGCACTGTTCCACTCAGCCAAATGTTACCAAATATCAAATATTTTATATTATCATATTACATTATTATATATTTATATTATCAGAGATTTCCCTTTTTTGGTTAAAATGTCAGTTGATATTAAGTACTGAACACTATATGTCCATTCTGTTACATGTACAATAAAAACACTTGATAATCAGTTAACATGATGAATGCAGTCTTGAGTAAAATGTGATGCCAAAAGATGAGTCTGAACACTTTCTCTTCTGCCATTTTTTACGTCAACATCAAAAGCCCAATACTTTATGATTTTTTAGTGAGACTTAAAGTGCTGAGGGACCAGAACCAAAAATGAACTTAGGCTAAAAGGTTCATCTGCTTAAGTGCTGAGAACGCTCGGGTGCTTTTTTTTTTTTTTTTGGTTTAGTGCCATTTTGAAACCGTTTTGGTATGGGCTGTTTGGTTTGGTTCAGTGTGGATGTGTACTGGACAAATAATGCATTGTTACATGCATGCAGAACTTTCCATCAATTTAGTGTCCTACAAAGAACACAATAGAAACTACACACCCTCTCATTGCTTTCACACAAGTCTCCAGCCAGAAGACATTCAGGTTCATTTTGAAAATCAATCATCATCTTAGCTGACCTATAATCTATCAAAACAATAGTTACAGATAAGAATAAAAAACCCTCTAGTAACTGTTGTAAATGATGCCCTGTTCATGATCCTTTTTGGTCTTCACCGTCTCTTGTGACTTAGTGATGTGATGTGTTATTAACGGATGGCTCATTCCAAAATTTGAACACTAGATGTCACTAAAATGCCAATTTATACACACTGCACTTTAAAAGCAGGACTTATGTCAGATAAACTTATTCAGTGAACTTTGGTAATGATAGCATAATTACCTCCGCCAAGGAGGTTATGTTTTCGGGAGAGTTTGTGTGTCTGTCTGTCCGTCTGTGAACAAAATAACTCAAAAAGTTATGGATGGATTTTGATGAAATTTTCAGGAAATGTTCAGCATGGGAAAAGGAAGAACTGATTCGATTTTGGGGTTGATCCGGATCAGCGTCTGGGCGCCATGGCGAAAAATGTGATTTCTGTGAAGAACTACTGAACTAAAATAGATATCATGATGAATCCAGTTGCTAATGGTATGTTTTCATGGTCAAGGAATCTAAATATTTCAATGAAATAAAGGTAAGACTAATATTTATGGTGAAAATCACAATGAGTGCTTTTCTAATTACTTTTAGCATTTGGAATCACACAGAAACCTCACAGCCTGGTAGACATCATCTTGTCTGCTCCATTAGCACTCCTCAACAGGTAGGCTAATGTTGCTATGAGCTAGTATTGTAAACATGAGATTCAGGGCTGAAGGAACTTAATCTGACCAGGGATAAAGCCAAATGTTAAGTTATAACAAGTCTGAACTACCAAATCATGTTTGTGTTTGTATGAATGAAACAGAGTGATCTACAGCTTAATGTATGAGATATTCAAGTGAGTATTTTGTTGATAGCAGCGCTCATTCATGATCTCAGAAAATGTCTGTGTATCTATTAGTGGAATTGTGTGGATGTTTGAGAGTGTGAGAAAGTTGTTGGGGATAGAGATTTGAAAAATATACTGAGCCTAAAACATACTAATAATCTACCAAACCATGAATCAAATGAATCAAACCGAACAATTATTTTCTGTGCTGTTACACTGGTAGTATCTAACCAATCACTTGAATCTGCTCTGAAAATGTTAGGCATCACATGAGTTTGAAACTTTATCTTAAATTAGCTTGCTACAACATGTTGTTTCCTCTGGAGTGATCATGTTACATACCACAGCTCAAAGACATTAATGCTGACTGCCCTAAGAATAAACATCAAACACACAAATCAAACCTGGATCAAACCTCTACATTTACATGTTTGAAAAAGCAGCCATCGACCTGTCCATGGTTTTACTCCTCACTGAATTTTTTTGTGGTTTCTAATGGAACTGTTACAGCATGTGTTTACCCCTTAAGTCCTGAGCAACGAGACCACACCGATCCGGATAAATTCCCAAGCAGCTTACAAGCACATATTTTCACTGCAGTTTGAGCAGAATCAGTCTTTCTTTTTCCTTGGTTGAAATAATTTGGAATATTGAACGCGTATATAACAGACTGAGAATGGTAACAGCTTCAAAACTGCTTATCTGTCCAATGTCCCAGCCAACACATCACAGTGTACTTTCTTCTGTAAAAAGGACATGCATTAATTCCATTACTTTGAGAAGCTATTCTGAGCCCCACCCTGCAACATAAAGCAAGAAGGAGCAGAAGTGATAGCGTTTTGAGACCGCACCAGTCAACAGTTAGTCAGCATCCCGCAGTGGGACAAGTAAATACCACACACTGACACCACATGGATTACACACAAGTTGCTGAGAGAAATTCAGAGCAAAACATCCCACCTCCAACCACAAGGAGGGGTTCAATTAAGGGCAACAAGTTGAAAGAGAAAGAAGGCAGTGAGGAAAACAGGTGACTTACCGGACTTGCGCTTGGAGCCATAGTCCCTGAGGGAGAAGCAACACAAGAGGGACATGGTTAGTGGTCAGCAGACGCCCCTCGCTCAACAACAGCGCATACAGTCACCACATATTGATTCTGACACTCCAGGATAAAAAAACAAACAGGCACTGGCTCAAAAAACACATGCATGCAATCGGCTTTAGAAATGCATGAGTGAGGGAGAGAGACGCAGGGAAGGATGGGGAGAGAGGGAGGAATGACTTTGGTCAGCTGCCCGTACTCCCCGCAACAGACACAAATTAGTCATGTGACTCCAAAGCGGCACCACCATCCTCTTCCTATACTCCTTCTCTCCCCCTCCCTTCTTCGTCCTGTCAGAGAGAAGGCGACCTCTCCCCACGTTTCACAGGGGAAGGATCACTTTAAGATGGCCCGCCTAATGGATTCTAATGGGATTATGACACAAGGCTAAGCTATGGATGGGGGAGTGACAGAGTTTGAAGTGTGCTCGTGTATGAGGTTTGCTGTGCTGACTTTGTTCTTTTTGCCCTTGTCTGTTGCAACTTCAGGACTTGAAATTGTGTTGAGGAAAAACAAACAAAGGAGAGACCAAGGAGATGGCTATTTATAGAAATGCAGACGCAACGATCTGTCCATCTTCACTCATGACACCCTCCTCCCCTCAGCCTTTCATGAGTAGGTGAAAAGGAATAAAACTGTCAATATTTTTTGTTGGATGGTAAAGCAAAATATAAAGCAGGGCTTTTCTTGAAGAAATGATAAATGGTTGTCAATATTCGGAAAACTACACACTAACTTCTACAAACTACCTTCATATTTAAAAATCACTTGCAACAAATATGATGTTTTCAAATGTTCCACACCCTTTAAATACCATGTTTATATATGATAAGAATCCATATGTCAAAAAATAATAAATTCCATTCAGGCCTGCCCTTCCCCTCTGTTAATCACTGATGAACACTGCCCCCTCCCCCCCCCAACTGATACAAACTTCATGTAAATCTTGAAGTAAACCAGCTCCAGTTGGGTTACATTAACCCCCCTATGACATGGAAAAAAACTTTAAATAACTGCATATTTTTTAGTCTATTTTATTTTATCTTTATTCTATATTGTTATGTCTAATTATTACAATGCATGCACCTTTAACTTCTATTATTATCTTTTTATTGACACATTTTTATTGTCTATTTGTACTTTGCACCAACAGCACCACAGCAAATTCCTTGTAAATGTAAAAACCTACTTGGCAATAAACCTGATTCTGATTCTGATTCTGAAACATGGCTGGCTCCTGACTGGTCCTAGCATATGGTCATTCCTGACCCAAATGCCAAATCCTAACCAAAAGTGTCAGATTTGTCAGGAGCTCTAATCATCTAAAGGGGCCACACAAAGGAGGCAAAGTGCCAATGAGCATTTTTGTCAATGTAATGTCTATATACAGTGTTTATTGTCTCTGATATACCCCTAGTCTTTTTATGTTTGTTGGTGGATACATGGCTTAGCAGACTGTAAAAAAAATAGCTCGCCAATAAATAAATACAAGTTGTCTCATTCTGGTAGACCAAGCCCATAAACCGCTTCACGATTGTTTTAACAAAAATAAATGCTGATGCAAACTTCAAAAGAAGAAACCAACAATGTGAGCACACAACAATGAAAATGCTGACATTTGTAGCCTGAAGTAATGATGTGGACTGATGATATATTGTAATGGTGAGCATGTAGGTTCTGAAAAAGGCAATTGTTGCTTTACTAGAAAATAATATGTCTTTGCTAACTCTTTGTGGGTCATGACTCCGGCTCCCCAAAGCCATACCCCTTTTCCTGCCTTATGGGCGGTCTTGCTGACTTGAGTCAGTATCTTCAGCCTTATTTTGAACCACACATCATACTTGTTCTCTTGTCTATGGCAGATGCACACAATTCCCCCTGAACCCCCTCAAATACCTGCTTGTCCACTGAGCGTGAGTGTTTGTCAATGTGTCTAGGACTTTAACATGAGGTGACAAAACTTCCACTCAGTAAAGGCCAGTCTGTTATTTAAATACTTTAAAAAAATCCTGTTGTCCACTTTAAAGTTAAACTTTAACAGACCATGAAACCTACTTGTTTTTTTAATTTTTTTTAGTTTGTTGTTGTTTTCCTTTTTGGTGTTGCTGTTTTTTTAATTTCCTTATTTAATTAGTTTAATATATTTACTTATTACCCACAGTAGTAGTACGTTTTGTAAATAAATGTTTCTATGTCTTTGTATGTGTGCATATATAAAAAATAAAGAAAATGCAAAGTAATTTGTTGGATTTGTCGTACAACTGTGACTGCCTCTCAGCACATAGGATATATTTAATTGTTTAAGCTTCTAGCACGGATGTTTTAAAAAATCAATAAGCTAATATGCTTAACTCTTAAAGCCTGTATCGTATCCTATACATATTTTTATGATACCTCTATTTAATCAATATGATCAAAAAAATTCTAAAAAAAGATCTGATTGCAATCAGATAAATGATAAAACTGTCCTCAAATAGATTATCAGTTTTCAAAACACCTAATGTATCCAATGATAAACAAAAAATACACAAAATAATATGGAAAATTTGATTGTTTTAGGATTTTAATAGAAAGTAAATAAACATTTCAGCTCCAAAATAACCAGAATTTTCTGGCTATAATTTATGTGTTCAGGCATTAAATGCTTAATCATTGTGATCTCAATATTAATCAAAATAACAGTGATTTTAAATTTTTCAACGATCAAGCAGCCCTTGTGGCAGCCATGTGACCAATCCAGGATGTACCTCACCTCAGCTCAGTGACAGCTGGGGCAGGCCGCAGCCCCCTGTATCCCCAAAAAGGAAAAGTGCAAGGAGAAAAAAATGTATGGACATTTGGTGAGATGGTTGGAATTTACACGGTACTCTGCACCTGTGTTGCCAGTGCATTTCCTCAATTTAAACAGTGTGCTAGAGTTGTCCTTCATTTTTGAAAATCATCAACAATAAATTAACCAGCATTTAGCTTTTGGGATAGTAGATTTAGTTGCTGCGGTATTAGACAGCAAGAACAACTATTTAATTTTCACGAATATTAAAAATGTTTCTTAAATAAAAAAAATAAACACAAAAGACCTTCATTGACTTGTAGTTGATTTCTTATTGCTTGTATATATTAATATATTATACTTTGTACCAAAAATTGCACCTGGCATCTATTTTTTAATCAGCTCATTAGCATTGCCTTCACCTCAACAATGGAGTCAAAATAAACAGTTTGATAATTAAACTTAAAATAAACCACTTACACAACATTGTCTTATCCTTCCTCTTACTGAATACAAATTTTCTGAAAAACTTTGTATATGTCCCACTTCTAATCAAAGTATTACATTAGTCTTGTTCTGTTTTTTTCAAGAACTTATCAAACCTTAATCTATCAATTTCATCTTGCTGAAGCTCAGTTTTAAAATCAGTAAGAGAAAAAGAAACAATAATATATAATAAATCCAACAAGAACCATTACTCTTATTTCAATCCATTATCTACACCGATTATTCCATTCGGGGTCATGGGGGAGGCTGGAGCCTAACCTAGCTAACATTGGGCGTAGGTCAGGGTACATCCTGAACTGGTCCCAGCTAATCGCAGGGCAACATAGAGAGACAGACAGACACACAATCACACCTATGGGCAATATTAAGTCACCAATAAACCTAATGAGCAAATTTTGGTCTGTGGGAGGAAGCCAAAGTGTCCTTCATTTATCTATCTATCTATCTATCTATCTATCTATCTATCTATCTATCTATCTATCTATCTATCTATCTATCTATCTATCTATCCATCCATCCATCCATCCATCCATCCATCCATCCATCCATCCATCCATCCATCCATCCATCCATCCATCCATCCATCCATCCATCCATCCATCCATCTATCTATCTATCTATCTATCTATCTATCTATCTATCTATCTATCTATCTATCTATCTCAATGCTCAACTGTCAATTGGTGAGTATTCCAGCCCTGCTCCCTCTGCCTCATGTACATGCATGTTCAATGTTTTAATTCCTGAGAAAATAACCATCAAAGACAAACTAATGTGCATTTTATTTAACTACTTGTCAATAACCTTTACTGTGTATAGCATCTGCAATTTAAGAATGTAAATAAAAATATTATATATGTAATTAGAAGCAAAGAGTGCTTCACTCTGCCTGGAGAGGGATGCACTCTGTTTCTTCAGTGATGTAATTTTTACATACATGGAGGTAATTATGAGCAATAGGGGCCATGGTACATGGTACAAAAATCAAACTTTGCCCACTAGTGCCTACAAGGAGTTGTTGTTTGTAAGATAAGTAAGATGTCTCAAGAGAGGCAGGATCAACCCCCTCGCTCTGGGAGTATGCTTGATTGGGAGAGTTGACCTAACTTGTGAAACAGGCCATTTCCTTAATGAGGGACCTCTCATCTTGTCAGATATGATGCAGAGCAAATAGGCTGGGAAGATTACACCGCAGTGCCAGGAGAGCAGGAAACGGCTCCGAACAGCACAGCAAGCAGTCAAGGTAGTGCCCTCTCACGGCATGAGGTTAATGAAAACCTCCTCTCTGCTCTTGCTGCGACCACTCTCCAGCTAATAACCCACATGGAGACAGACGAGACAGCACATATGCATGAGCAGAGAGCCACGTCTCAGGATTCTGTAGTGTCACCGGGCTTGTTCTTGCTCCCTCTCTGCCCATCCCTTTATCCCATCCCCTGTGATCTGATGTATCTGTCTCTTTGTGACTGGCCACAGCAGATGAATAAAGCCTTTATATTGACCTCAACACCAGCATCGCTCTGTGCTAGCAACCAGAATATGCCTCATTGTCACCAAAGTGGGGCACAGTGAGAGAGGGACTTGACCCTCGCCTCATCCCATCCATCTCTGACCATAGCGGACACATGACCCCTTGAGCATAAGGGACGGATGGTCTTCGAGTCGATGGCCAATAATTTGAAATACTGCTGTGAACGGGTCTCTAACTGGATGTGTCTCTGTGGAAAGTATGCTGTGGACAGACCTCAGAGCTGGCAGAATATCTGCCAGGATGTTTGTCCTTCACGCTTCAGGCTCACCACAGCGAAGTTAAAGATGCTGATATCCTCTGTTCAGGCCCAGAGTCATATATTAGATTTAATAGGAATGTTTCACTGCCGTGTTCACATTTCTCTTGTCTTAAACAATTCTGTTCGGATCAGTGGAGGATCTAGATGACAGGCCAAGAAGATTCTTACCAGTTTTAAATTTGTCAGTGGAAATTTTGCTCAGTCTGTTTGGCAAATTTACACATAAAAATAGAGTTGAAACAGTATGTTGCAAAGTCAATCTGAAACCAAAGTTACAACTTATTGTTACCTGTGGCAATGAGGTTATGTTCCCGCCAGGGTCTGTCTGTTTGTTTGTTTGTGGGTTTGTTTCTTGGACTGTTTGTAAGATTCCACAAAAACTACTCGATGGACTTGAAAGAAAATTTTACCAGTGTTGTGGTTTGGTCCAAGGAAGAAGCCATTACATTTTGATGCTGATCCACATATTTGGCTGAATGCTAAAAATTCCAAAAAGTTTTAAAAAGTCCCTTAACTTGACACTGGGCTGTATTTAAAAAAAACAATCATATCTCTGACATCACTTCATGGATTTGCTTCAAAATGTACAGGATATATTATATATTATACCTCTATCATCAAGACTAATTTAATCTGGATCTGATTCTGATTTACATCACAAAAAACATTTAAGTTGCATAATGGCAAATCCCATTTATTTCTCCTCAGCTGCTGTGAGCGTTCCACCCCCTTCATGTCATTAGGGGAATGTAGTTTATTTGCAAACTGACGTCAACGTCTTTCAAGCCTATGTCACTACATTTCCCAGCTTCCCTTGCAATACCAGTGGAGGAGTTCTCCACATGGACAGACATGAGCGGAAACCCATCTGTCCAGTCGAAGCAGGAAAGCCACTGTCATAACCGAGCTGCTTGGCGGAGGTCTGTGCTCTCTGAGTGCTTTTCTAGTATCACAAATATTAACTTCTGATTTCATTTATATATCAGAAACTACTTTGGGGAAAAATTAAACTTGTTCTTTTGTTTGACTTAGTGAACATTATTTCATCCAAGATCTGAAATCTAAACATTGTTTCACGTTTCAATTATTCTCAGATCTTAATGAATATTAATTAGCAGCTACTAATAATTATGCATTGCTTTAAAATGACAAGTGGTTATCGGCCTACTGGCCTAAAATAAGTCAGAGATACCAACTTACATGGAGAATTAAGACAGTGGTTGTTGTTGTGGGTCAAGTTTCTTTTCATCATTCCTAATTGTTTTTATTTATGGAAAATCCCAGAATAGAATAAATACTGTGGCATGTACAGCATATTTGCAGCTAGAGGATGTTAAGACATACTGAAATATCACTAAGAGTTAGAATTTATGACAAAGAAAATGTATTAATGTTAATTTACCACTTCAAATTCAGAGAGCGACTAAAGGGGTTGAACACATATACGTATGTGGCTCCAGAGCCGCGGTTACAAACTCTCAAACTCAGGTATTTATACCAGCACTTGTGTGATTGTCCTTTTAATAGTGAGTGGCCACAGTGGTCTCATTCCTGCCAGATTTCAGTATTGCAGCAGTTTGTGGTGAAAAAAAAAATCACAAGAGGCCCCTACTGAAATGAGATGCAGTTATTAGAACAGTGCTATGCAATTTATTGAGGAGTTTTAATTAAGGTTGTGAAAGAAATAGATATGTTTTGATTCTTTTCATTACCATACACCTGAAAAATAAAGTATCTGACGAGTTTATGCTTGGAAATACTACGAGTAATGACATTATGAGGGAGGACAGATGAAAACAAACACAATTACGAACAGGGTTTTTGTGTGCTCAAGTCTCTGCTTTACTCTACTTCACAGCTCTTCTCTCTCTACCTGTGGGGCAGATAACATTTTATTAAGAGCCTTTGCCACAAGGGTCATCTTCCAAAATTGAGCCTGAGTGCTACCCAAAAGATGAGGAGTATTATGGGGGGCTTTATATAGGGGGGAGTATTATAGATTTGTGTAGTTTACCTTAAAAAAATAAATATCATGCATCTAACAGGTTACAAGAGATGAGTGTTAAAAACAACAAGCAAAAGACAGCATCAGTAATATCAATGTGTCTACTAGAAAAGGACAAAATAACACAATGTCAGCTTTTTTCATCATTTTTAAGTCCTAAATTATTTAATAGATCTTTTCTATATTAGTTGAGTTAAGGTAGAGCTAAGTGATATATTGATTAATTTGAATTTTTGTCACAGAGGATTTGGGAAAATGAAAATCAAGACATTTTTCCATGGCTTACTCTGTCACTTGTTACCTCCATGTATTTTCTTTGAGGGGGAAGAAATCCATTAAAATTGTAAATCCAGTTTTATAAGCAAACATATGTATTTGAATTTACAGGCCATATTGTTCATCTCTAAGTAAAGTTAAAGCCTGATTAAAGTACATCCCTTACAAATGGCAAATTCCCAAAGGACTAGTGAGCCAATATGCTAAAGAACTGCCCTCTATCATCTATGCAGTAAGTATTGTTTCATATGTATGCTGCTGGGTTAACTGAATGAGTTAATGGAAAACGATCCGACAGCGTGACAACACAAGAGGCGAGTTTAAGTGTAAAACCTGGAAATGAACGGCTGTAACTTAAACAGGAGGTGTGGACGGGAGTCAGTGTAGGAGTTCTGTAAAGAGGAAAACAGCAGAAGCAGAATGAAAAGTACTTTGCTGTAACAAACACCCAGGGAGCCTGTTAAGCTATTCATGCTGTGCTTGGTTTGAAAGGCAAACACGACCTCCAAGCTCCATAAACAAGTACCAATCAAGACAAAGGCAGAGGTATGAGCAGCTTCTGGCCCAACTAGATGTCTGACATTCAAAATAAAAAACACATTATTTGGCCTAAAGCTGGGCTGTAAACAGCTCTCTGGGTTAATTGTCTTAATAAATGATCAAATGCAGCCTCAGAAGACTACATGCTAATCCTGACACATAAAGTGATGGCTAATTGGATCAATATCATGTGCTTTTGCCGTTGTAAAGAAAAGAGGGTCAAAATGAAAGGTTAGCTTGTATCACGTGTGGGTGGTTGTTGGCATTAAGCGTGCACAATGGGCTTTAGTACAACACAGCTGCATGCCTTCTAAGCATTAGCCCACTGAAAGAGATCAGCAGGGAAATATTAGTCAACACGCACCCATATAAAGCAGCAGGTAATTACAGTAGCACTCACTTAGCAGCAATATTAACCTAGTTTTTTTAAACAGATGAGACATTATTTCATAATGGAATAAAAAGTGCAACACAAGTTGGGCTTCTTAGCAAAGCAGGTCAGATTTAACAATACATTGAGACACATTGGAGGAAGTGCAGCTGGCTATTTTTGGCTTTATTTTCAGAGGTTTTGGAGGCATCTGTGAAGCATTAAGACACAAAGGAGGGGCAGGGTAGGGACACATTTTAAAGAGGGGGTGTAGAAACTCAGGGTCCAGGCTCGGTGCAGTGACCCCAATCCTCCGAGCTGAAATCAAACTCTTCCCTGGAGGGCTGAGCAACCAGCTCCGGCTGCCAACTCTCTCCCTACATCTCCTCTAGGTATGGAGAGGAGGAAGCGAGGGGTGAAAGGCGACGCGAAGAATACATACTGCAGCGGTGGAGAAAAGTGGTGCTGTTTTATGTGGCGAGGTGGGATCTCAAGGCCATTTTTTCTGCAGCCAGAAAAGAAACGCTACACTGGTCCTGCTGACGGTTTGTTTTTGCAGAGTATCGACCGAGATTTAACATCTATGCTGTGACCTTTCAGCAGGATATCACAAGGAGAAATAAATGAAAGATCTATAACCATCTGCAAAGATTAATCAAAAAAAATAATCTTAATCAGGGTATCCACTAATGGGAGGAGATAATTTTCCAGGACTTTTCCAAGATATTTATGTGACAAGTGAGCTGACATTGGCTCAGACTGTGCCCACACATCAATGTGTTCCTCCCTTTGGAAGTCTGATGTAAACAAATGTAATTTATGGCTAACACCACAAACAGCTGCAGATGTTCAGAACTTAATTTCATGTATAAAAATATGTTTAAAAATGTGCTTTGTGCATTAAGGACCTAATTTAAGAGCTATTAATATCTCAATACAGGTTATTAACACTAGAAGTCTGATGGCTCATGCTGGCGTAAACTCAAACCTGCTATAACACAGCTTCTGGATCAGGCTTGCATGTGTGTGTGTGTGTGTGTGTGTGTGGTACTTTCCCCTCCTGAAAGAACCCTAACTCTTCATAAATGTGACCTTAAAAGCCAATAAAGAAGAATGTATTTTCTTTCAGTTTTCTTCTTCTGCTTCGTATCTCAAAGATTAAACACAAAAAAGGGTAAAAAGTCATGGGACAGACAGTAAAACTAACAAGGGAATAGAAAGCTTTGGAAAAACAAAATAAAGCATATTACTGCTGATCTAATTCAGTGAAAAAACAAGCAACAGAAAAATGCAGAGTAACAAACTGAGTTTCTCCGAAGACATGGTCTTTATGATCAAATCACAATCAGGAAGCATAACTATGCAGTGTTAATCATGTTTCTGACGTACTTATTCATGTGAACATACATTTCTGCTGAAATGAAGTAAGTATGACCTTCTATTTTTCCAGCAGTTTAGGCAGATATACACCTTGCAGTTAAGAAAAAGGCAACCTCCAATCTAAAAGCTCCGATTTGATAATAATATTAATAATAAAAATTATACATTTTATTTAAAAGTGCCTTTCATGACACTCAAGGATGCTGTACAAGATAAAAACAATAGAATCAGCAAATAAAATCAACAATAAAATCATCAAAAGACAAATCAACAGACAGCGGTATGGTATAGAGAAGAGGTGGTGCATTATTGTTGAATGGAGAATGCAGAACTGAATAGATGGGTTTTGAGCCTGGATTTGAAAAAGGGAGGAGTTCAAGTTTTTGAGGTCAGGTGGGAGAGAGTTCCAGAGCTGGGGAGCAGAGCGACTGAAGGCCCTGGCCCCCATGGAGCTGGGGCGGGCAGTGGACACAGTGAGGTGGGTGGAGGAGGAGGATCTGAGGGAGTGGGTAAGAGAGGCGATGTGAAGGAGGTCAGACAGATATGGAGGGGCGAGGTTGTGGATACATAGCTTTGAAGGTGTTGAATTGTATTCTATGCTTGACCGGGAGCAAGGGGAGCTGCTGCAGGATGGGGGTGATGTGATGGTGGGAGGGGGTTCTGGTGGTGATGATGCAGGCAGCTGAGTTCTGGACCAGTTGAAGTTTATGGAGGGACTTTTGTGGGAGGCCGAAAAGGAGAGCGTTACAATAAATGGGAGGTAACGAGGCTGGACAAGAATGAAGGCATTGTGAGGAGTGAGGGAGGGGCGGAGACGGTAGATGTTGCGGAGGTGGAAGTAAGCAGGCCGTTTGATGTTATTAATGTGTGACTGAAGGGGTGCTGGTTTGGCGGAGTGGTTGGCAACCAGGCACCCCATGTACTTGCTTCTGCCGGTCCAGGTTCGAATCCTGCCTGTGACCAGTTTGCAGAGTGTCTTCCCCTACTCTCTCACCCCCTTTCACAAGTCTATCCACTGTCTCTCCTATCAATAAAGGCACAAAATGCCAAAAAAATACATTGAAAAAAAAAAAAAAAAAAAATTAATGTGTGACTGAAAGGACAGAGTGCTGTCGAGGATGACACCCAGACTCCTAACCTGGGGGAGGGGGAGCCCGAGGAGCTGTCAATGGTGAGGGAGGAGCTGTCAACTTTTGTAAGTGTAGATTTAGAGCCGATTAAAAGTAACTCAGTTTTATCACTGTTAAGCTTGGGGAAATTTGAGGTGAACAAGGATTTATTTAAGATAAACAAGGGATGATAACATACTCATCATAATATTTCCACAAACAACACATGAGGGCTGAATGATATATCATTTTTCATCACAACTGCACAGTGCGCATGCACAATTGTCACATTGCAGGATGTGTGATGTTAGTGTCTAACCCTTTAAGCACATCATGCAGCCACTTCAGTGTGATTAGTGGAGACCTAAGGCACTTGTTTACTATTTTCTTTGACAACTAATCAATGAAAACCTGTAGATACAAGCCTTAGTATTCTGACGAACTGATCACTGTTTTAAGGTGGCTGAAGAGGGCAAATGGCCTACAATGTCTAGATGTAGTTCAATAAAAGGAAAGCAGCTTCAAGAACAGAAGAAAAGGGCAAGAGAGTTCAAGCTAGGAGAGTCGTGCAGACGTAACCCACTTGGCAAGTCGTGCCTAGACCTGTTGGGCTCTATGCAGCTCTCACAGGGCTCAGGTGTAGTGTTAGGATCTTAAAATATAAATCTTTTTGCTTGGGATAAGAAAGCATGATAATGGGTTCATTTTTTGAGGAAAGAAAATTCTGTGTTTAAGTGCTGTAACAGAAAAGAGAATGAATAAATGTTTGCATGTGCCCTCACTTGGCTTCAATAGTGATGTCCTTTTGAACAGGTTTGTCTACATCTGCCTCAATTTTGGCATTAGTTCAATCTAAGGCTCAAACTACAATAAACAAATGATTTTTAGGGCTCCATGATTTTTGGAAAATTGGGTCAGAGTTTCTATTTAAAAAGGAAGCGGTTGTTGCTGAGGCTAGATCAGATGACTACACTGAATGAATGAAGATCCTCTATCTGTGGTGTGTGTGTATCAATCTACCACACATAGCAAAGAAAGGTATGTCAGCTAAACCACACACAAAACATGAGCAGATGGACCAGTTGTGTACATCAGAACACACACTCACAGACATTTTGTCACACTTTTCATCACATTCTGACGTTTGGTCACGGTGTGTTCACTGACCGCATCTCCATGAAGCCGAAGCACTTTCATGTATGTCTCATCAGTTCCAGAGCGCAGAGCTCTCGACATTGATTTTCAAGCCAAAACAGATGTGAGTACGTCTGCTGAAGCCGACCATGTGGTGCAAGGGTCAGGAGGGTCAGCTCAGTGCTCAGCTGACCGCAGGAGTGTGACTCAAGATATCTTTAACTGTTAGCTCATGTCCCGGTGTCAATACAGCAGACTGAGGCTCAGTATGAAGTGAGGACTGAACAATACGAACAAAATAAATATTACTCCTTATCTTAACGAAATACAGCATACACTCCAATTAAAACACCGAAGTACCTCTTTAATCTGTATCAGTATTCTAGAGATCAGTCGATATTGAATTTTATTGTTATGGGCCAATACCACAGACTGATGACCCATATTTCAAATCTATATTTATTCACAGCAGTGATTCTCAGTTATTTTTGTTACATCCACACATGAATCATTATTGATATTTTAACCTTCATTCTAAGGATGGGTGATAAGGCCTAAAAATAAAATGTTTTCCTCATAAAGCTCTGTTTCTGTCAGATTTTAATCTTTACATTCTACAAACAGCAAATGACAGGAAACAAGCTTAGCCTAAAATTTATCAAAACATCTCACAAAACTAAAAAGAATTTCCCTCTCAGAATTAGAGTGCAGGCTTAAACGTGGTAAACAAAGATACGAAAATTTACTGAAGGCAGCATTCGCTGAAAAGTATGGCAAAACAAGTGACTGATTATGTCAAGGGAAAATCTTGATTTTTGTTTTTTAAATGTCCTATAACAAAATTTCAAGCTAAAGACTAAATCATTTTATATATATTCCCCAGCACTACCCAATTTTATCTTAAAAAGATTAAAAAAATAAGTGTCAAGTCATAAACCAATTTCTTTCAAGACTCAAATAAAAGATTCAAGTCCAACGTCACAATCTTGATTTATGACTAATGTAAAGATTACACACTGAAAATCATCAACCAAAAAAATTGCAACAAAAACTGATTTTCCGCAGGCTGTGCTGATTTTTACACAAACCCCACCTCTGGTATGGCAAGTAGCCAATTACAGTAAAGAATTTTGGACTAGCACAGGGGCCAGCCAAATGTCAAGTGGGTGCATGACCCAATATAATCATGCAATGCCTGGACAAGTCACACACCCCTGGGGGGGTGTCCAAAACTATCCCCTTAAATGTCCCTATCATATAATCACTGACCCCCCCAAAACAGCAAAACAATAACAAACTAACAAATAAGAACAGAATAAACTTGACTGTTGCTGAGCATAACATTTAAACCAAGCTATGTGAACTGCCAAACTTACTTTTATTATGTAGTCAAATTGACATTTTATTACAAAATGCGAGACTTGCATTAGAGCTAAGCTGTTTTTAAAGGATTACAATGTTGTGACTGAGAAAAGCAAAGCCTGGTGTGTTTATTCCATACCACACATACATTTCCAGTAGTTATGAGTGGATAAAACTATTTAAATGTACAAGAATAGATGGGCATATGTATTAAAAAACACACTAAATGTTATTCTGTTTGAAATAAAAACACAGCAATGCGATTTTTGTGCTATCTGCACTTAAGCCAAACATATCATAAACATGGGAGCATTCATGTTTGTATGAAAACTGTGCCTTCTGGTTTTCATTCTGTCAATCTCCCTCTCTCTGTTATCTGCGTGAGATTTGGGTGCTGCTGAACTAGGATTATGTTGGCTTTTACGGTGAACAAAATGAGGTTGTTAGTTGTTTTAAGCCTCTTAAAGACAAACACTGGCTCTGATTAACTCCTGCATACCAAAGTTGACAAACAAAGATAGTGAAAAAAAAAGTGTTTGCCATTTGCTTTCCCTCCTGCTGTATGACTCCAGCCAACATGGATAATCACAAATTTTGATGTGTTGTGGTAATTTGGAAAGCTCAACTTGCACCGAATTTTCAACCATAGAAAAATTCAAGTTGGCACAGAAAATCCCAGAAAATGCTGTTTAAAAAGAATCCGCCATACCAAATCACACTGTTAAACTATGATTTGTGTTTCTTGTTGTGCCCCCATCCAAAACAGAACAATTACAGAGATCATGTTGATTTGTTGACAACTTAGGGTGGGAAACAATGTCAACGTGGTAAGAAATTATCAATATCACTCATTTATCTAGCTGCTGGATAAATAGTTTCTTCTTCAATTTATAAAAAAACAGAAGAAAAACTTCATTCTTAACACATTTCCCTGTCAATTCCACTCATCCATGCTAAGACATCCTGAATCTCACAAGTGGCACAACACAACTGAGGGATCACAAAAGAAATCAGGTTTGTCGAGGAAGTAGCTGATAGTGAGTGGTTCTACAAAGGTGTAAAGATGATTATATCAGAGAGTAATTAAAAGAAGTTTTTAAGACGAGAAGTGAAACTGATAAAACACTGTTTTAGTGAATAAATAAATAAATACCCAAAGTTTCAAGCAATAGGTGTCAAGCTCATTCCAGCATGGCACTGAGCAGTGCTGAACTCATCACAGTGAGCTATCACTGTCCTATCAGAGTGGGACGGGTGGGAAAGAAAGCCAAGGGGCCGTTTACAGGAGGTTTAATACGGTCAAATCCAATAAGATTTCATTGCACTTTGGCCTCCTGTTTATACGGAACAGTATACGGAGTGCTTGAATCTGCAAACTTTTGAAACCAGGGTCCAGGGTGGAGAGTTTTCAAAGTGCTCCTAGATGCAGCTCTGTGTAAACCAGAGTCAGAGCGTTTCAGGGTGAGACACTGACGTCACCGCATGCACAGTACTCTTTCCCAAGAACAACAACAGCTTCGGCTTTCCTACCGGCATGTGTGCTACTTATAGCGCTCTGATTGTTATCTAGACAAAACTATCTAGTGTCAGATATGGCAGATTTGTTGTCCGAACAGGTTTGTTGTCCACACTAGAAACTCCAGCGTCTTTGTGCGTCCACTTGCCATTGTTGTTTGGAAAAGTTTTCTTCTCTTCATATTGTAGTAGCACTATTTCTCTGCAAATCTACATCGCCATCTACTGGACTGGCATGCAAACTACAGCAGTTTCATTTGTTTCCAGCATCTCTGTTTGAATGTGGATCGACTTTGAATATGCAATGGAAACACCTTTGCGTTTTAGGTCAGAGTGTCTCTGAGAGCAGGCAGACTAAGAATACAGGTGGATCAGGGGTGCTCAGTCTGTGAGAATTAAAACGTTATCTCAACATTAGTCCTTCTGAACAAACATTAGCAGTCTTCAAAATTAAAAATAAAAAACAAAGTCCAGGGAAATATAGTGTTTTTTAAGCAAGGGCGTGATAGCATAGCATTAAATATCAAGAGTATCGTATCAATTTACAGTACTGACACAGAAAAGCTACTCAAGCATCCTTTTTTCCCCACACAGAAAATCCACAAAAATCAGACAGACCATGTTAAAGAATTGGAGAAATAAGAACTGAAAATGGCCCAAGTATTAAAAAATCTCTCTCAAGTTCCAATCCTTTGACTCCCTGATAGCTTATAAGGCTGGTGGCAGACAAGGGCTTATCAATGCGTTTGCAGGTTTTAGCTCCATGACTCCCACTAGCAATTTTCACACATGCACCCCTGGAATATCCTAGAAAATACCTGGGTAGCTCACCCAGGTAAGCGCCTGACCTTCTTGCTCACACTTTATCCTCACAGCAGGAAGTTCCCCTGCAATTTGGACATCAGTCAATGGAGGAGTGAGTGAGAGGAAATACAAAAGTGGGGTGGCAGGTTCATTTCTGGTGGTTCTAAGGGGAAAAACCCTGATGTTTGCATTTACACATGCAGCTCATCTGAGTACTTTCAGGATAATATCAGTTTTTCTCAAAGTGTGAATTGGGTTAATGGCACCCTGGAGCCAGTGGGCCAACTAAAAAAAGACTTCCTCAGATTAGCTTCTCAGCTTGACTCTTTGTAGACACCCCCTCCTTCACTTGTCCCTGCACTCCACAGGTCACACCAGAGCATCACCAAATCTGGACCCCCACCCTAACCCCCCCAAACCTCAAGCTCACTAACTCTATAAGCTGTTTAATGCCACAAATTGCCCCCAGCCATCCAGTCTTAAGCCCCTCATGGGTATGGCATGGCTTAAAACCCACAGTGGAAATAAACGCCCCAGATTTGGTTAAAGAAATCCATTAACCTTAACACTACTCAGTACACAGCAGAGCAAACAAACAGATAGCACACAGAGACAGTTGGAATGATTAAAACGGTAGCTTGGTCCATCAATTGTAAGAAATAAAGTTAAAATTTGAAGTTTTATCTTCTAAAAGAAGGCTTACACCCTTGTGCATACAACAGTGTGTTTACATATACATCAAGACAGGCTTAAGAGGTCATGTAAGTATAAGATTTTTATTTTTTGCATTGCACTTTAGGTTTAAAACCAATATCACTGTGCTACAGTTAGAAAAGCAGAACATAACAAAATAGTAATAAAAAAACTAACTGTAACTAGAAAAT
Organism: Scarus forsteni; assembly: GCA_036419115.1. Lineage (NCBI taxonomy): Eukaryota > Metazoa > Chordata > Actinopteri > Labriformes > Labridae > Scarus > Scarus forsteni. Next base: position 37,088,746 of record JAZDUH010000098.1, read on the forward strand.
AATAAAACAACAATTCAAAACTGACTATTAAATCACTGAAAGGCCAATTAACTGTCTGGACTATTATCACCTGCTCAGTCCACATGCCTCGCTCTCACCAGTCTTACACTCACTTTTAGCACATATCCAACTTAAAAGCTGAAGTGGGAGCCCATCAAAACTGCTAATACATCCTATGACATAGTGTTCTTCAATCACAGTACTGGTGCCCGAGCATTTATCAGTTTTTGCAGGGGAAACACAAACTTCAAGCACATCATCACTGTAAATAAATTAAACCAAAATGTCACACCTTTTGACCTGATATGTTGAAATCTACACTAAAACTGGCGCGATGAGTTCTGATTAACTGACTTTACAAGCTATAACATCATCATGTGTTCAATATCGTCTAAGAAAAATTACAACAAGGTGAAAAAAGAAACACTGATGTGATTGAAGATTTGTTCAGTTTACCATGAGGAAAAGAATACTCTGTTTTTTGCAAGAAACTCAAATAAAAAAAAGTAGTTTAAAACTAAAGCTTTTAAGAAGTGTGCATTACATTTGCACAACCTTCAGAGGTTTGTGTAGTCAATGATATCATTGCCATAAAATACGCTCTTTTTGTAGTTTTTTGGTTTGTTTATTTGACTGTTTGGTTTCATGCATAACAACATGCAACATTTAAAATATTTCTGTTACAGTCAATAGAAAGTATTTATTTTATTGGTCACAGAAAATTTGAAATTTAAGTTGCTTTAACAGGTCATGTTAAGTTTTTATGACTGCTTCCTTGGCAATGTTTTTTTAGTAAAAGAATCTGAGACCGACTCTAAAAGAGGTTTTAATTAAGATCCACTGTTCGGTTTTAGAAGTGCTATGAGGAGAATCTATTTGCGGGGACATTAAGACTCTGCTACCCATGAACACGCGCAGCGACTGTCATAATGCTGCATTCCAGTAACCTCAGAACTGGGAGTGACATCATCTCCAACTTATCAGCGTTCCAGTTGAAGTCGGAAAAAAACATGCCGATCTACCAGGCTATTGTTAGCTGTTGTTAGCACGCCCTGCATTGTTGTTCACAAATATCACATGAAGAATGTGATTATCACTATGGCAGCATTTTTGTAAATATAAGTCTAACAATACTATGTATACAGCTGACCTAGAGCGACACACCCCAGTCAGAAGTGCAAATAAATTGATTATTACAGGAGCTAAATAACTGTTCACACTGGGGGCATCCATCTTCGATTGTCAACTTGGGGGTGGCGAGGTTTCACCGAGTTCCCAGTAGGAAATTCCAACTTCGGGGGGCGATCCAGTTGCAGTTTCCTACTCAGAACCCAGAAATTCCTACTTCTGACTACAACTGGAAAGAGCCAGAGCATGTGTTTGTTGTGGTTGTAATGCAACTCGGACCTTCCTCAGAACTCTGCATTGCTTTACAACTTCTTTTTTCAATAACTTACAGGATGCAAAGCGACGAGTTAAGGTATCTCTTTCTAGTTATGTAGCGGTAGTTTTTGATGTGTGACAACAAGCAATTTTTGGAAAACTTAGCATCATAGTTTTGTAGCCGGCTATATATTGCTACTTACAGCCTGGTGCTCTAAGACATGTCCGAATAATATAAATTTGCTCTAGTTTTACTTGTCTTGTTCCCAACGTTGAGTATCCAGGCCAGTCCAGCCCTGTCTGACCCGACCAGAAGGCTAAGGAATAGCATTTATAGATAACCTATTTTGATGCAATAAAACTCATCTTAAAGTGTGTATTTTGATCAGGCATATATCAAAAAGTGAGACTTTTTTGTAATTACTTAGAAACTCCTCACAGTCCCTTTAAGTATGAAAATATATAAAATCTGATTAAAGCTTTACATTTATTGATTTAGTTGCTGGACTACCGCGATGTCTTGTATATGCATGCCTTGTCTCAAAGCTTGCAGTCTCTGGTGTATCATGGAGCTCTGAGGTTCATCGCTGTTTTTAAATCTCTTACTCATCATTGATTTCTGTATGCTCATGTTGGATGGTCTTCTTTGTCTGCATGCAGAATCAATCACTGGTGTATTCTTAATTATAAATGTATTCTAGGTCTTCTCTCATCCTACTTTCTGACCTACATCAGTCAGAAGAGCACAGGACCAGGATCCCAAGTAAAAACTTAACTGGGAAAAAGGTGTGCAGATTTGCATCTCCTCATACTAGGAATAAACTTGGATAGACTTGAATAGACTTGGAGGCAGACACATCTGGCTGCAGATGTTCTGATTTATGCACTTTATCTTTCTCACTTGAGCAATTATAGTAAAACTGACTACCTAAAATCGTGACCTTTTTTCTTATTGTATAAAAGTCTTGTTTGATGTGTTGTTTTATTTTATTTTATGACTGCGTGTGTTTGTCTAAAACTGTTGAATGTGCTGCTGTCTTGGCCAGGACACTCTTGTAAAAGAAATTTTTGATCTCAATGAGGTTTTTCCTGGTTATACAAAGGTCAATAAACAAACATTTTTTTATCGTTTAATTTATAATATTCTTTTGTTTGTAACTGTTTGGCTCTCAAAAAGTGAGCCATCCTTGTATTTAAAGATGCCAATTCCTACTCCAAGGTATGATAAAGACAAAGTTTTGGAAACAACAATGTTTGCCTTTCTTTTCCTTTTTTTTGTGGTTTGTTTTTTTGTTAACAACCCGTTGCTATTCCTGTGATTTGCTCCTTAAACACCTCATAATAGATGGAATGTGGAAAAAAGGAAATAAAAAACAAAACAACCGTAAGCGCTGTCACACCTCAACCAAAGTGAGAATGGTTTCTATAAAACACAGTTCATGCATATTGTACCATGGGCTGACTGTGCATTGCAGCCCTCAATAGGTTACAGGGCTAATAATACTGAAATACAGGCTCTGTGTTATCTTTTCTGACAGCCTGCAGCTCTGCAGCCACCTTTGTGCTTTTAAAGATTTGAAACTAGGTCTTTTCCTGAACCGGGTTTCAATCTTCATCTTTGTCAGAAGCGTTTACCTCAGCAAAATCTGACTCAGCAGCACAGTTTCACTGCAATTTTTCTTACGGTCACAGAAATCCAAAGCTTGCCAACATCAGCTAGCCCAACATTTGCCACAATTAGCTACTTTTCACATGAGATTATGAGGATTAAGTAAGTCTGCAGCAGCTTAACTCCCAAGTGCTTCTCATCAGTCGAGGTAAGTGTTAATGGATTCAGACTTACATTTGAGAAAAGAAGAATGTTTTTCCTTCTTTTCAAAGAAAACACTTTTTATTAGCAGTCAATGTTTACTTCAGCGTCAGAGCTGGAAACACTTAAGCACACAAGACTCCAAGTTCTGCTGAAACACAAACACATTATCACCCACTTACTCTTAATTAACCCCAAAACACCAGGTCTGTCCTTACTGTGCCCACCCTGCTACTTAGACCATCCATGTGGAGAGTCAAGGGCTGACCAATCACTGGAGTTCATGACTTATCCTGGTAATAATCTGATAATCTTGCAGCATCTCTCTCCTGGAGGCACAGGCCAAGGTCGAAGCCTATTGTTATTCATGTGGAGAGGTTGTGAGGGGACATGATGAATGATGATAACATCACCCTTGTTTCACACTATGGCAGCCTGTGGGGGGCAGTGGCCAATATTTTCATCACCGCTGAAAAGTGGTATGCGCATGTTAATGGAGAAATTTGTCAGTGTTATGGTCTGCAGAGGAAAGATAATGCCATTTAGCCTGATAGTTATATGATCGCAATAGCATGAGCCCAGACAGATAAAACAAATCACAGCCCACGTTCCCATGCAAATAGACCCGATAAAAAAGAAAGATGATGGGGAAAAATGCTAACTAAGAAAAGAAAAGAGTTAAGTCTAGTGAAAAAGAGAAACACAGAGAAGAGGGGATGTCTAGGACGCTTTGGAGAGCTGAGAAATTCCATCCATTGGAAATAGATCTCACACAGGAAGAACGGGGAGGGGGGGCAGAATGGACATAAATACAGAAATAAAGGCTGAAAAGGGCTCAGAGAAATGCCTGAGAATGTGCTCAGACAGAGGATACATTTATAGAGGAGGGAAGCCTCGAGGGAGGTTCTCTGAGTGGACCAGAGGCTGACCTGGATACTCCGACTGAGGGGAGGAAACTCTGTCTGCAGCTGTTTGTATTGTGGAGTACGCCACCATGTGGACGACAACCAGAGGGTAATAAACACAAATGGGGAAAGCTGTGTTTCTGACTGTTGTTAATGATGTGGATGAGACATTTTGGAAAGACAATGACCGACACACAGCAGCATTACTTGCAACATTACAGAAAAGCAAAGAAACAACCAGAACTACAGACAGACTGCTCAAGGCTTTTGACAAAGTTGCTTAAAAATGATCTCTAAAAAAATCATAATAGATTGGTCTGGATCAGTTCAGTACAGCTCGGTATGGTTTGGGGGAGCTAAATCTGGTCTTGTTTGTGCTTCCGACACCAGATACACCTTCACTTGAGGGGTGCAGGGGTTCTAGCTAGAGAGGGTCTCGCCAACTACGTAAATGTGCAACATCAGAATAGCACATTGCAGTGAAGCAGTCTAAGGGGCTGTCCACATGGGGACAATTTCAGGCATATCAGCAAATGTTTTTAATCAAATGGGTGCCGGGTGCCCGAAAATGCTCATCTTTGAAAACAGGTCCCAGAGTGAATTAATCTGAAAAAAAAAAGCGTTTCCATGAGGACAATGAATTAAGTTTCAGAAAGTTAAGGTCTACCTCTCCCTTAAACCACATGCGCCAACCGAAACAACAGAAATACTGGTGGAAAACGGTGTCACATTTGTAAAGCAGAGCCTGCTAAGGCTTAAACAGCAAAAACATCTGCTCCTCTATGATCAGCATGAGCAACAAGAGGCCATGGAGAACAGCAGTTATTGTTAAGTACTGTTGTTCACAGCTATCATGACGTATGTGAATTCTCCATGTCTTTTTGGTGTATGTCTGCAGCAGCGTTACAGTGCCACTTAGAGGCCTATTGTATGAACTACAGCATTTTCAGTGTTTTTGTGTGGACAGACATATTTGTACAAACAATGCTTTCTTTACAGATAATGTTCCCAATACGAAAATGTTTTCATCTCTGCATGGACAGGGCTTAAAGTAGAGTGAGATTGTAAACCAAGAGCAAGCAACAATAGAGGACTTCCAGCACTCCAGTATTCTATGCAGCATTTTTCCGACATTCTTAACAGCAACTGCAGAGAATAGATCACTCCAATTCAGCAGCTTCTTTGAACATGGCAAGGTATGCATTTTCGTTTGGACACTACTGCATGGGAGTTGCCCATTTTTGTGATCAATCAATGGAGTACAGCACACTTAGTTCCACCCTTTAGAGTCAGTTAGGTATAAAACAGGTTTATTGATTCTCCTCATTTGATAGAGGAAACACCTGTAACTGTGTCGACTGTGGTGGAAACGCAACACGAGTGTACTTGATCTATAACTGATCCATGATCTTAACCACATCCTTTTTGGATGATGCCTACCTCTGCTGACATTTGGTGGGAGTTTGAGTATATCGTGAACCAGTCACCACTTTGAGCATGTTTTTTGTCTGTAGGAGGAAACAAGAGTGCCTAGAGAAAACTAATGCAGGCACAGGGAGACCATGCAAATTCGACTGACAAAAGGAATCGAAACCAACAAGCTTGTTTCTTTGAGGCACATGTACCAACCTGCAGCACCACTGTGCTACCTGTCTGTACTGATATATGATGTTATAAGCTCTGCTCAGGGTGTTATGTTTTTGCCTGCATTTGTTAGTTGGTTAGTTTGTGAACAATAGAACTCAAGAAGTTATGAAAGGATTTTAAAGAAATGTCAAGGAATTTTGTCATAGCACAGAGGAAGGGATCAGATTTTGGTGGTTATCCAAATAAGGATGCAGACATTTCCAAGGATTTTTTAATAGTGCGAGATAGAGCAAACAGCATCAGAAATGCTTTGGCAGAGGTTAGTGCTTGCTGAGCACTTCTGGCTCTGGAAAAGATAAAGTTGATTAAAAAGCTCTGGTTTTGCTGTTAATAACATCTAACTCAGATATAGAATTGTTTGCCAGTCTGCATGTCAGGTGTGTAGAGGGGAAAACAGGGTGCCAGCAGGGTAGATTCAGGATAATGTCCATAGGAGTAGCACTACTGTTTGCATTCACAGAGAAATACAAAGACGAGCACAATTGTGTTCTTAAAAATGAGCTGCTTTAAAGAGAGACTACTATGTGACTGATGTGAGCTGCCATCCTTTTGAAAGATACTTCCTCTTTTTCCTTTATTTCTTGTTGAGTAATAGACATATAGAGCCCCAACATGATCTAAATGAAGAACTGTATGGAAGTCAAAAGACCAGCTCTTATTACTGAGCCAATTTGAATCAGCCAGATATCTACAAGTAGCTTAAATCACCAAAAGCAAGACAGTTTTGCCAACCTTTACCTTCAAGGCAGACTACCCTGGATTATATCATCTGTGCCTTAAATAATCTCGATGTATATATCCAGAGGTAGTATCAGAGGCGTGTTATAGAAGAAAAGGAGGCCAACGGACTCCAGGAGGCATGGTGAAAGCGTGTCTCTGCCTTGAGGGGCCATAAACAACTACATCCATGCCATGTTACAGCATGTACTCACACCAATATCATGATCTCACAGAATACATGTGAATCTCAAGGTACAAAGATGACAGAGCTTCATTGTGGCACTGTTGTGTAAAGGCATTGTGAGCAGGGCTTGAGGTATTGTTTTTAACATGGCAGCTGCCACTGCTTTGACTCAAAAGCTTCCATTTTTTCAGATACTGGTAGCTGAGCAGTTTCCAGGTGAGCCACATGAAGAGCCCCGTGGCCAGCATGGGTCCAAACTAGAGTCTAGGTCTCGTTGTTGCATGCTTTGCCCACTCTCTCATGCCATTTTCAGCTCTATCAGCTTTTCTAAGTGGTTTTGTCTAACATTTTAACAGCCAACAAAATGTGCCAGTAAGCAGGAGTTTCTTCATCCCAGAATGTTGACTTGCAGGCACACTTGCAAGTTGATATAGAAAAAAATATCATGGGATGGGGATTGATTGAATAAGATTTTATCAATACCAGTGGTATTAATGATCCTGGATGGATCCAATTCTTTAACGATTCCCTTATTGACTCCTGCAGATTTTCCATGTGGGCAAATGTTGGCCTGTACATTTTAAGTGGCAACAATGTCAAACACACATCACAGCATACATAACTGCTTCTGCAAGTTGCTGATGTCACTTGAGGTTTGCAGTAGGCTCCTTTTGTAAAAACTTAAGCCACAACTCTGAACACTGTCAGTGGAAGGAATTGATAAGGGATTTAACTAGCAAAAAGATTCATGATATCGATTCTTTGATGGAGCTGTTGTCAATTCTCAACTGGAATTGGTTTTCGATTCCCATCCCTAGAAATATCTATATTATCTATGTATAATATAATCTGTAAAATTTCATGCTGGCTGAGCTTCAACGAAAACTGCTTTCAGGCATCCAAACTCAAAAGTCTGGAGCCACTCAAACAGACTGAGCAAACCCCTAAGGAAGAAACTCTGTGATGAATCCACTCTGGGCTGTTCCCATATGTATTAAGTCCTTTTAATGTTTAAGACTGTGTAACTGTGTTCACATATAGTATGTGTTTTGACACATAAATGTGTCATGAAGCAGTTATTACAAAGTCTTCCTTTGATTTTGGGCTTCTGCACCATTGGAGAGAAACATCCATGTTTTTGTAGTTTTCATTCTGCAGGACGTTTCATCACATCAAAAAGGAAAAACAAAAAGAGCAGGAATCCAGCTGAAGGTCCAATCAAACTATATATTAAACATCAAGGGTGCTCAGCTTCAAAAAGCAGCTGCTGATTGCATGAGAGTGGCATCAGCTCGGAGGCTCACTTTCCTCTGAGTTGTGGTGTTTTACTGTTCACACAGGGGGAGCTGTGATTTAAATACAGACAGAGGTTAAAGGAAACTGTGGCTGATGGTGAGACATGCTCAGGATCTGTGTGCTGTCGCAGTTTTGATTGATGGCATTGATTCCTGCTCTGCACTGCTCCGCACGTGGATCCTTCCCCCAATCACATCATAGTCATGAAATTCAATCTAACAGAGTCGAGCAGGCAAGGCTCTGGCTGTTCTCACAGCACTGCCCCTTTAAAACAGTTTTATGGACAGAGAATAAAAAAATAGGACGTCACAGTTCAATACGGTCACAAAAAAAGGGTAAGCACATTCACCTTGCTCTAACCTGAATGCCAATACATGGCATCAGCATGCTCGTGTATTGATTATTTTTCAGCCTTCTGACAGAGATATCTGGTGGGGGGGTGGAGGTGGGGCGTTCACTGTTAACCTTGCACTTTCCTGCATTTGACCTAGGGCTGGGCAGTAATTCAAGTTTTGTAGACATTTTAATACATGTAAAACAAGACGAAGAGCAAGATGGAATTGTTGATATCATTCTAATTTATGTGCAATTGCAATTTCGTTGTAGTTGTTGCAATGACAAATGAAGTTCTATTCTATGTTGATACAGACTGAAAAATCCAGGTCTAATGTTTAATAAAAAGAGTATTTACATTTACAGCCCTTACCAGTTACAAGCTTATGGGCTGTAAAATATATTTTAGATGTTTACTGAATACTGAAACACTAGTTCAAATCACATGACTTAGGGTACTAAATATATTTGATTATCATAACTGTGGGCACACACCTGCGTGTCACCTTAATGAGTAACTATGCTGGCAACATTTGGAAAAGTGAATGAAACTGGGCAGGAGAGAGGCAAGTTTACAAAGATTTTACAAATGCTTCCACTATAAACATGCATTTTAGACGGGGTTTCCTCTGTTTTAGTTCAAAACATGTCAGAAGACCATTTTGTTTCGGCAATTCTTTACACTACTAATCTTAGAATGATAGAGATATTATGAATTGGATTTAAATGTTTTTCAAGAATTTGGGAAAGTCAGAGAACCTTAATAAATGACATTGGCTTGTTGCCTTTGTTTTTGTACAACTCAGACAGTATATATAAGCTTGGCTGCAATTTTTAATCTGTAATCACTCAATTTCCCTTCCTGTCTGTGTCGTCCCTCCATGTCTGTATCGTGGATTAGGTTGATCACAGTCAAGCATTTCCATATTTATTCATCTGCCACTGATTCTGCAGTACGAGTAAGTTTCTCGGTTTAGTGTTTTGCCTTTGTACACATGGAAATGTCACAGCTGGAGCTGGACTTGAGCCTTCAGTCTTTTGATTTATGCTTCAACAATTTCCCAAACTGATCTACAGATGCCTCAAAGAGCACTTTAGATGTGGTTCAAGCTGATAACCAGACAATCCTCCAGACACAGTTGGCTAGCATGTTGTTTTTGGCTTGTTTTCTGCAATGGCAGAAGACCCTGCCTGTTACTCTCTGGGTCTTATAGTGTCACTTAAAATTGCACAAAGGAGCAGACTAGTTCAATTTAAGCTTAACTAACTTAAAGCAGAACTAACATCCAACAAAACATTTGGACAACATCTTTCCAATCTCTGTGCTGCCTTCTGGTTAGCGGAGCCAGTTTATGTTCGCCGCTAGTTTTGCTTTGATTTACCTACTGGTTATGCTGTAAGGTCACTTGTTTACAATTTTCTTAAAAAATCTGTAATATCATCTAATATTATCTAATATAAGATAATTTAACAAAACATAACATGACATAACATAACATAACATAACATAACATAACATAACATAACATAACATAACATAACATAACATAACATAACATAACATAACATAACATAACATAATAAAATGTTATATATTTCCCAGCCCTTGTCTGATCCCCAGGTCTCCCTCAATATCCCCTCCATACATCTCCTTCCCCCTTTTCCAGGAAGTGATGCTGTGGACACATTTCATCGCCCTGGTAGCTTTACAGCCATCCCACCTCCCTCTATTCATCACCTTCATGTGCAGTCCAGCCCTTTCTGAGCTATTACTGTTGCAAGCCTGGACCCTACACTGACAACACCCTGTGAGTGAGTGTGCAGGAAAGAGAGCACAAGTGAGTCAGACACAGCATCAGGTAGGAGGGAAGGGTGAGTGAGTGCTTCCATGTAAGACAATGTTAAGAGAAAAAAATAGAGCTGAGACTGTAGAGACACAGACAGACAAGGGGTGCACAAAAATATCTTTACAACAACAAGACATCCACTGCACACCAACCAGCAAAAGCAGCTTAATCCTGAAAAACGACAGTTTTCTCAAGTTCAGGTCAGGCTATGTGGACTGAGATCATGAGGGATGCCTGTAATTATGGTCTCTGCTAATTACTCATCACCTATGAGTGAGATTATCTAACACTGGTAACTATTGTGTTTTATGTTTTGTGACAACAAGAGGTTGAGTGTTCGCTCAGCAAAGATGTATGATTGACACTTACTGAGTCTGTAGACAGACTCCCCTATTGTACTAAAACACTGGCAGCATTTCCTTGCAATGAAACGGTCAGTAATTAGTGTTGAATGATTATTATACTAATAACTGTTGGTATCAAAAGTACCAACACTTATTAATCTTTTGTTATGTTTTATCCAAAAGAGAGAGTGAGAGCATTGTCTAAATAGCATGAATCACCAACAGTAAGTGGAACTAGTCTTGCCCCTCATCAAATCCACCTATTGTTTCAAATGTTCTCAGTTCTGTGGAGTTTTATTTTTTTAACAATCTAAAACATCATTAGATTACCTAACAATAAGTATTTACAAGTTCTATTTATGTATCTTGTGATTTTACTTTCCTTTCTTTTATTAATACAAACAATAAATGCTCCTTACATAGTAGCAAAAACATAAAAAATGACAATTCTACATTTGGACTAAACATTTTAAAGACACTATCTTCTAGAAAATTGTTAAATCTTTATATGTGGCTCAGGCGGCACAGTGGTGCTGCATGTAGAGCGCATCTCTCACAGCAAAAAGGCAGCTGTAGGGCCACAAAAATCCACAAAATCACGGACGGAATCACAGAGCTGGACATCAAACGCAGAATTTATTATAAACAAGGAATATCACAGAAAACTGCATCATTTTACGTGTTTTTTTTTTTGTTTTTTTTTTACAAAAAAGGAACATATCTCTCAGGAAAATGCCCTGAGGGGGTCGCTGAGGCTGTGCACACTTCACTTCCTCCCCCCTCCTCTTCCCCTCAATAATGATGTCGACATGTTGGACCGGGTGTGTGACACACCGGCTAAGTTGGCAAAAAGCTATGCAACTCCCGGCTAACTTTAAAGTACAGGGCAGAGAAGTTTCCAAAAGTTGACTATATGTCAGGCAGTCAAATGCTCCGCACATTTTGTCAACATACTGTTGACTGGACCTGTAAATATACATGTGAGGACCACCTGAAGTGTGAATGTCCACATTTCATTACTACATACAGTGTCTCAGGGTTAAGTTTGTGTGAAATACTAAGAAAACGAAAAATCAAACTGAATTTGGGAAAAAATAACTGACAGATTTTATAGGGCCCCTGGCTGCTGGTTCAAACCCCATATTGGTCATGGCCTTTCTGTGTGGAGTTTGCATGTTCTCCCAGTGCATACAAGGGTTTTCTCTGGGCACTCAGGCTTCTTCCCATAGACCAAAATACAGAGGTTAAATGGTGAGCAAGACACTTTACCCCACTGTTTCGTCAGTGGCGTGTAAATGGGCATGAAAGGGCGTGAATGTGTTAGAGATACTGATGGATAACTAAGATAGAAACTCTGAACGTGAGAGTGAATGGGTGTAAACGGGTAGGTGTGACCTGCGGTGTAAAGCAGCTTTGAGTAGTCAAAAGACTAGAAAAGCGCTATATAAGCTCAATTCCATTTACCATTTATCTTGTTCAGCAATAAACTATTAATTCCACATCTAAAAGACCTGATATACAGTAGTTACCATCCCTCAGAGGTGCACTGATATGGCCAAACAATGACAGAACAAAGAGCATACAGCACACCAAAGAGCAGACAGGATTTAGTCCTGAAAAAAGATTCCCTGCTTTTCCTCTCCACAAACATTTTAAAACATAACTGGATGAAGGATCTCAGATCGATAGATGCCCAGACATGAGAGCGCATACATGAACACACTCACAGACAAGACCTCCAGTGGGCCGCACGCCTGGCTGACCACTCTTCACCACTCTGACACGCTTTAAGTGTTTAACCCTGTTCACGCTGGTGCTGGTGTTGTGCTTTGCTGTCTCCTGTGAGTGCTATTGATCCTAATAGTTAGGGGAGAGGAGGGGCGTATCCATTAAGGCTGAGTCTGTCGCCTGTTATATGCTCGCACCAGACGGCGAGAAACAGACAGATGACAGGGAGGGGGTTGGTGGAAAAGGAGGGGATGCTTCACGGTTCCAGAGGGAAGGAGAGTATGAAGATGAAATGGAAAAGGGACAAAGTAAGTGAGGAACAAAGGATGGAAAATTAAAGGAGGCAGTAGAGGGCGAGAGAAAAGACTTAAGGGACAACTTCCAGGAGTAAGATCATAAAAATGTTCCTCACAGATGCAGGAACTTGGGACTGTTCATCAAATATCTTGTTAAAGTGACCCAGGTATGTTATGAGTAGAGAAAATATAAGATCAAACAGCCTTTAACCCGATGATCATGCCTTACTTGAAAATGGGAACCAGTGATGTGCAGTATCAGCCCTGAAAATACAAGAGTTAGTAGCTTAATTACATTTTTCAGAATGCAGATATGTATATACAGTCATGGAAAAAATTATTAGACCACCCTTGTTTTCTTCAATTTCTTGTTAATTTCAATGCCTGGCTCAACTAAAGGTACATTTGTTTGGACAATTATAATGATAACAACAAAAATAGCTCATGAGAGTTTAATTTAAGAACTAAGAACTATTCATTTTCCATGGTTTTCTTGATAATAACCAAAATTACTTAAATTCTTACATCAATAGCTATGGCACTGTACCGGCAAAAACACTACTTTTAAGCATTCCATGTTTTCTTTTCTGTTTGCTTGAAACACATGATACACACAAGAGTTAATACTTGATTGCATAACCATTGTTTTTGATGACTGCAGCCATGCGTCTTGGCATGCTCTCCACCAGCTTCTGACATTGTTCTGCTGTCACAGCAGCCCATTCCTGTTGGACAAATTCAAACAAATTTTCTTTTGTTTTTGGGCTTGTGGTTCTCCATTTTGAGTTTGATGATTTTCCACAGGTTTTCAATTGGATTAAGATCTGGTGATTGAGCAGGCCAAGGCATGGTGCTAATGTTGTGGTTCTCCATCCAGGTTTTAACTGACCTTGCCGTGTGGCAAGGGGCATTGTCTTGTTGGAAAATCCAGTCATTCGAGGCAGGAAAGAGTTTTCCAGCTGATGGAAGAAGACTGTTTTCAAGGGTAGTCCTGTACATGACCTGGTTCATTCGCCTTCACACAATTGCATTTGCCCTGTTCCACTCAGACTGAAACAACCCCAGATCATGACTGATCCACCCCCATGTTTTACTGTAGGGCAAGACAGTCTGGGTTGTAAGCTTCTCCAGGCTTCCTCCTAACCAGTAAGTTGGCTGGAGTGGCATCAATTCAAAATTGGATTCATCACTGAAGAGAACCTTAGCCCAATCATCAACAGTCCAATCCTTGTGGTCTCGAGCAAAGAGTAACCGGCCTTCCTCTGCCTTTCATTGATGAAGGGCTTCTTGCGTGCTCTGTGTGACTTCAAACCAGCTTCAACAAGTCGGTTTCAACTGTCCTTGCTGAACAAGTCACATTTCTCGACAGTGCCCACTCATTTTAAGGTCCCTGGAGGTCTGACGACGATTCCTGACACAGGAACGGATGAGTGCACGGTCATCTCGTGGGGTAGAAAGACGCTTCCTGCCACGGCCAGGTAGCAATTTGGTAGTGCCATGTTCAGCTTGTTTTCTTTGTCGTAATCAACGGCTGTCTTGGAGATCTTCAGTTTTTTCGCTACCTGTCTCTCACTCATGCCAATTTCCAGCAGTGCCAAGATGGCTGCCTTTGTGGCTTCACATAATTCTTTTGTTTTAGGCATTATGTGAGAGCTGACAACTTCTGAGTTGTGCTACGGCTTGAATGTAAGCAGGAAACCACTCTAGGCCTTTGCATGTGCAGTGCTGCTTGTGACATGAAATGGCCTCTTATATACCCTGGGAATCAATTAAGCTTAAGAATGTCAAATAGGACATAAAGTATTATGTGACCAGCTGCATTTTTTGTTGTGTTCATTGTATTATACGTTTAGTGGTACCAGATATTAGAATGAACAAGAAATTGAAGAAAACAGGGGTGGTCTAATAATTTTTTCCATGACTGTATATTAAGGATGCACCGAATATTCGGTGGCCGAATATATTCGGCCAAATATTGCAAAAAAAGCCATATTCGGCCTCCGGTGGAGTGAGGTAATAGCAAGGCCTAGTAGTACCGTGTGACGCTATGACGAAATCAAATACGTCATTGCATGTGACTGTGGATGAGCAGACTAAGGCTGTTACTTTTCCTAAAAATCAAACTTTAACGGGGTGAAACTCTTGCTGCACTCGGCCATATAGCTTGGTTGAAAAGCCGACAGCTGAGCCCGCAAATAAGTGGAGGACGAGTGACTAAACTGTATTTCACAGAACACACAGCCTGGATTTTGATTTTTAGTTTGCAATCAACGGTGTAGAACCAAAACTACTTCCACACAGCTCTCTACAGAACATTCAGCGCTGTTAATGTCCGCTCGGAGCGGAAACTCTTTGTTTACCAGAGATGGGAAGTAACGAAGTACAAGTACTTCGTTACTGTAACAGAGTACATTTTTGGGGTATCTGTACTTTACTCAGTATTTATATTTCTGACGACTTTTTTATTTTACTTGTTACATTTTTATACAAGTATCTGTACTTTTTCCCCGTTACAATTCAAAACAGGCTTGTACGTTATTTTGGAAAGTCTTTTGACTTTTTTAATGCATGAAAAC
This sequence comes from Scarus forsteni, assembly GCA_036419115.1. NCBI lineage: Eukaryota > Metazoa > Chordata > Actinopteri > Labriformes > Labridae > Scarus > Scarus forsteni. The sequence continues at coordinate 37,103,815 of JAZDUH010000098.1, forward strand.
GGTTATTTTAAAATCAGCACTGAAAATACAAGAGTTAGTAGCTTAATTACACAGAATTTTATTTATTCACTTTTAGTCACTTAATTTACTGTGGTTTTGGTTTTATTTGTCAGTTGAACATTTGTAACAGACTGTTATGACCGTAAAAAAGTTGTCTGCTTAAAGTGAAAAATGTCTTGGTCAGGATGACTCTGCAGAATAAAACAATTCTTGATTTCAAGGCGTGGGTCTACTTTATGATGCATCACATCACCTTGGAAACCAATCCGGGGCCAGTTTTAAGATTTGGTGGGCATATGAAATTTAAAAGCCTTCAAATTATGATGTGAGGTCAAAGTTGGCTCGGTTAAAAGTAATTTTTACTTTTACTCTGCAAGTACATTTCAGAGCCTGTACTTTTTACTTTTTACTAAAGTAATTATATGAATAAGTACTTTTACTTTTACCAAAGTTGTTTTTTTCACAAGTACTTGCACTTTTACTTGAGTACAGAATGTGAATACTTTTCCCATCCCTGTTGTTTACTGAGGGCAAGAGAGCAGCGGATGTGTCTGACGGTCAAGCTGCGCTCACAGCGCCCTCTGTTGGATGGAACGGTCCACTGCTCCAGACCTGATATGCTGCTACACTCAATATTTTACATTCAAATACTTGTTTACTATTCGATCGGTTATTCAAATATCAAATATAAAGTGACAGCCTTAAAGCAGACTTGTGTCAAAAGGACAATTATTTATTTTTTGGTGTTATTGGTTTATTGGTTTATGTCCACTTCAATGCACTTTAGTATTTTTTTAATGCATGTTTTGTTTTGTTTGAGGGCCTAATATGAATGAAAAACTTTGTTGGACTTTTTTTTTTAAATCAAAGGCTACTGGAATATAAAAAATGTCATGATATTCAATAAACAATTACTGTCTTTTAAAAACATGTCTAAAATGTACTCTAAGCTATTAATGCACTATTAAAAAATATAGTGAACTACTTTGCCCATGGATATTCGGCATTCGGTATTCAGCCACAAATTTTCATTTCGGTGCATCCTTAAGATACATATATATATATATATATATATATATATATATATATATATATATATATATATATATATATAGCCAAGTGACTCTTTTCCCACTGCTACCAGTCCAGGGTCTAATTGGCAGCAGACGAGCTGCGTAGCTTTTATTTTTCTTCTGGTAAATCAAGCTGATGTCATCATGCACTTTTAGTCATTCTCATAAATTTGTGTGAATGTGCATCTTCATCACATCACCTCTGTGTGAATGTGGAGCGCTGTTGAAAAAGCAAAGGAGAAACCTTTTCCTTTCTAGTAATAATGTTGTTGTGTAAAAAGGCCACCACTGTTTTATTTTGTTTTCTTTTCTCTATTTATACTTTGTGTAGTTGTTCTTGAGGGGTTCATGTTGGTGAATCACTACAGAAATGAACCCGGTGATGATATAATAGTCATATGATGTTTTGGTGTCAAGGCACCATAATAGGACTCCTTAGACACATACCACTCTGCTCAATGTTGCTCTCAAAGAGAAAAAAAGAAATGAAAAGAAAAGAAAATAGATATGTATTAAGAAGTCAATAACAGATCACTATATGAATTAGAACATGAACCACAGATGAACACACAAAGACCAGAATGCATTAATGTGTGACTCCAGCAGTCTCAGGGTTTCAAATCACTCCTCTTCATTTACAGCACTTAGGACACACGTGTACGCACACAGACATTAAAAAAGCCACACAGCACAAACACACACACTCCAATCAGGACTTTAAATCAATAACCAATCTCATTCCTGACCAGCACTTCCCCATGATTCATTTTCATCTAGCAGATGCATTATGGGAGGGGAATGGAAACAACTCATCCAATTTAGCTCTGATACAAGTCAAGTCCTCCATACCTATTAACTATTATACTGAGCAGTATTCTTTCAGACAAAGAACAGGCAGTTCAGCCCCCTGAGTGTATTCTTCTTTTATTAAGAGAGGAGAGTGAGCGCCTGCAGAGATCCAGAAAAAAACAGAGGAGGGTCTGCCTCAGTGTGATCCAGAGAAGACTGGAGTACAGCGCTTCATCTTACAGAGATTTCCACAACTTCACCATCTCTGTCTTCAACTACTACTTCAGCTTCACACTGTGTAGGATGTTCTGTCTGAAGTGGGTTCTTTGAGATAAATCTTTAAAGAACTTTCACTTTTTTGTGATGGGACTTGGAAGAGGGCATATTTTTTTATTAAAACAGTCAATGATACCCAGAATGTACACATTTCATTCAACTCATATCTAAACTTATATCTTTTTCTTCATTTTTTTATTTGCAATTCTACCCCCAAATCTTTAAAGCTGTTTAATAACCAATATCAAACAACTATAAAAAGAGAAGTACTAGTATCTGTTCATACAACTGCAATGGCACAGATTTTAGAGATACTATTAATGGAACTTCAACATTTCTTAGCTGAAAGAGCTATCTATACATCTATAAAATCTGTTTTTAGTTATTAGCAAGTAATTACTGCTCTGCTGTCTAGTATGTTTGTGGATTATTTCAGAGCTATAGGGACACTCATGCACAATATAATTGCATTGACAGCGTACGGCACTAAAGTATAGCTATGGCATGTATTTGCCACAGCAGTTGAAGCTGGCTTTTTAATCAGTTCTGAATAACACTTACAGGTCATTTTTCCACTAGCTCTATTGCTAGGTCATCATACAATTAGCCAATAATATTTCTGATCCTCTTCTGTGATGTGGAGTTTCTCAAGGATCAATCCTCAGATAAAAACTCTATTTTTTTCCCTCCACATGATGTATCAAATACAGAGAATTTCTAAAATTTCACTTTGTCTTTACATAAACCTAAAAAGAGCACACATTCATCATGAGGGGAGATAGATGAAGCATAGATGAAGCATCTATGGCAACTGCTTGTCTGTTTTCTATGACGGCATACTGTTTTTATTTATTGCTTTTAGAGATGCCAGCAACAACTCTCTCCCTTCTTCTACATCCCCCATGCTGCTCAGGAGATAAAATGCCACACCATGTTAGTGTTTGAAGAGATAAGGGGCATTAAAGTTCACTCCTTTTTAAGTTTAAACACATTCCAGATTTTAGAACATGTTTTTGAAGTTCTTGCCCAACAAAATCACCCAGGTATGAGAATTTGGCATGTTTTAAAAGCCCCTTTAGGGTTGCTGCTTTGGCAAAGTGGGTAGAAACCATGCACATCCCATGTACATGCTTCTGGCGGTCCAGGATCGAATCCAGCCTGTGACCAGTTTGCAGAGTGTCTTCTCCTACTCTCTCACCCCCTTTCACAAGCCTATCCACTGTCTCTCTCCTATCAATAAAGGCACAAAATGCTCAGGCTGTGTGAGATGTGTCTAATAACATTACTCTCAAGAGTGAATGAGGCGTTAGCTTTCCAGCTCTGCGCTCTAATGTTTACAGTGGCTGCAAAGACATGCTGTTCTTTTTATTTGTTGGCTGGACAAAAACCTAGGTCACTAAATTAAGTCATACATTTCTAATTTTTTTTTAAGGGATAGTTTTAGAACACATTTATAGAAAAGCAAGCAACAGAGAGAGAAAAGGGATTTCCTCCTGTTCTGGGGGAGTGAGGGCCAGTGTACACACACATCTTCAATATGAAAAACATTGAATAGTGTACTTTGTTTAGTGTATGACTTATCAGTACATGTTGCACAAGTGAGTTGGTGTCTCCATTAGGGATGGGTACCAAATTCTGTCCTTTAAGAGGTACCGACTGAATTCTGTAGGTACTACCGAGTACCGATTCATTTAAAATCAAACAGTGCCATGTTTAGGTACCTAAATGCATCCTTGTGACTGTGAGGGAGTGGAAGAAGCAGGCATACTATTGGGTAGAGCAGGTAAATTTCTATACCGGACTTGAACGCAGCACAGCAATAGCGTAATGACGTCAGCAGCCACGGGTTCAGTTAACAAATCAAGCATGGCTGAGAGAAAGCGCTCGAAAGTATGGCTCCACTTTATTAAATGTAATGGAGATTATGCTAGCTGCAATATTTGTGATGCCAAGTGTAAGGCCAGCGGTGGAAATACTTCAAATCTGAGGAAGCACCTGGTGACACACAAAATTTTCCTTAAAATTGAAGAGTGCACAATTTTTGATAGCCTCAGATCTACAACCACGAAGGATTCATTTGGCACTGTTAGCACGCCTGTGTCCAATGGCGACTAGTCGTCTGCAGCCAGAAACACAGGAAAAGAAATGGCTTTAACATTTGGCCAAGGCAGCAAATGTGACAAGGAGGATACCTGGTCCAGGTAAATAAGCCTTGTGTTTAAGATGGTATTAGCTTGGCAATTTAATGTGTGTCAGTTATCATTATCAGGTCAGTTCCTTGTACTTTGTAACGTTAATGTAAATGCTTTTTTTATTTACAGCTCTGTCGGACCCATTGTTAAACTGCCCTAAAGTTAAAGTGAGGGCTGCAGTTAATTAAGTTGTGGTTCATTTTAGTTACTGGTTTTCATGTTGAAGAAATTTTTGGAACAACTACAATGTTACAATACAAACAGTTGAATGTTGTTTTGATATATATATGTCAAATTTTATATATTGAGAAATATATTTACATTGAAAAAAATTGAGATCTTAATATTAAACAAAGTAATATTTGTTACCCCATAAACACAAAAATACTGAAAATTGGTATCGTCGAGTACCGATACTGATTCCCAGGTATCCGGCATCGGTATGGTATCGGTTCAAATGTGAAAGGTACCCATCCCTAGTCTCCATCTCCCACATGGCACGCACAGTGCCCAAGTACACATATTCTGTGCCCAAGACCATCTCTGTATGAGGACCCTGGCAGAGTGCCTGATCACTTTAAATACATGTCCATATTAAAAAACATAGCCAGACTTTGGGGGAGAGTATCTTCTGATTTGTGACCTGGCTCCAGGTGTGAGGCAGTCTTCACTGTTTTGACCCTGCAGGCTGTGGAGGGTACTTTTTGCTCCATCATAAATTAAACTTCATCTAAGGACAATAAAATATGTCCATTGAGATAGCACCTCACTGTTTGTCACAGCCGGTGGGAACAAACTGCATCTGGTGAGCACAGCGTGCATGCACATGGCCCCATCTCCTAACTCCTGACAGGAAGATAAATGCATTTTCTTTATGCAACAAAATACACTGGCAAGTACAGGGCAGAGAGAGACAGGAAGGAAAAAAATGCTTGTTGTAGAAGAAGAAAAAAGGTTGGAGGAGATGAAGGGTATAAGTCAAACGAGAGGAAGAGAGACGAGATGAGAGCATGGGCGAGATGGAAACCTGGATGGACAGGGAGAGAAAGAGAGCTGCTGATCAAAGAATGATTGCGTTGGTGTTTGCAACCTTGAGCTGTCGCGTCAATTAAACACTCTTAAATATACGAGGCCAAGCGAGACACGGAGAATTTGAGGGGGATGGAGGACAGGAAGGGATACTTGATTACTCTGTGTTGTAAAACATCAGCTGGCAGAGGTCACTAAATCCTGCCCGCTTCGTGTCTTTTTACTCATCAAAAACAGACAGTTGAGGACAAAACTCTAAAATACAGACAGTCGAGAAAATAAAAAGGGAAAAGTAATTAAAATATAAACAGACATAGCCCGGGTCTAACTGGAGTTCTCAGTTGCAGCGCTCAGGGTGGATCTGACTCGTCGCATATAGAAACACATAACAAATGAATAGTGCCATACTGGCATTTGAGGGTTGGAAAGTAGAGTATGCTCTCTAATTAAAAACTACCCAAAGGGGCTATCTCCTGCTATGAAGCAAGTCATTCTCCTCCTCTCACGCTCACATCCATCACCTCTCTGTAACTCCCCCCCACCCCCCCACCTACCTCCGCCTGGCCTGCTCCGAGCTTTAACGAACTCTGAGAGAAATCGCTGATCTGGGAATAGTCTTTATGGATGATGCGAACATACCAAGAGGTAATGAGCTTAGCCACAGTATCTTCATGATGAATTAAAGAGCCAACATGGAAAGAGGACGAGATTCAGAACAGAAGTAACACTTGCTCACGCATGTGTGCAACATGGATCAACAACTTCTGAGCAAATGCAATTACAAGAGAGTGTAAACATCATATGTGTAGGTTTGTATGTGCTGTATTAGATGATTGACTGTTAGTGTGTTGGCTGTGTGTATTTTTCAGCATTAATTGTGCCATCCTAACTAAGGAGAGTTTTCATTTGTAAACCTCTGATTGTGTAATTTGTTGAAAGAATTAAGAGTTGTTAAAATTGTTCCATTAATTTAGATGAGTCTAAAGTAAAAATAAGGGCTGTCCGTGTGCTGTGTTGTAGTTCTATGGGAATCTGAGTTAAGCTATCCAAGCAAGGAAGCAGCTGGTTTCTGCTAACCACAGAGTCCTCTCCGCCCTCTACAGTGCTGTTAAACAAGGACACAGCTGGATGTTTGATTGTGTTTATACAATGCATTGCTTCTCTTAAGGTCACTCTCATTCCAAGTGATAATCCTTAATGCTTTGTTTGCACATCTTTCAATCCATGTTGAATGAGGTTTCATATCTGATACCTCAGACTACATATGAAAGCGGTGTGGCTTTATTTGGTTTAGGTATGTAATATAAAAAACATAGATTCATAACAGCCAAGCCAACTGATATAGTCGATGGTTTTCTGCTATTAAGCCAAAAGAAAGAAGACAGTTGTTCAATTTTGTACATTCATCCAGCTTTACTCACAATGACATAAATTTTAGTTATTTTCCAAGACCCAGATGTTTTGCCATTTCATCATTGGAGTTGAAGTGAGAGATTTTGTGTATGGGAGTGGTGTTGTGTATCTTCAGATGTAACTGCTCAGTACTGTATTTCATACAACACATACGCATAATAGACTGACACATAAAAGAGTTGGTACTTAAGTGTACTTGTGCAATGTGTACGTCTCTGTCATGTTTGCACAGTGAAGTTTGTGACACTCACTCCACAGGGGGGTTGATGTCCTCAGCTTTTGTCTCAAAGAAGCGCAGCACCTCCTCGCTTTGAGAAATCTGAGGGGGTAGTCTCACCAATGCCTGAAGAGAGAGACAGAAAGCGAATGGTGGGTGTTAAAAAGACAGCAGCCTGCAATTAGTTTTTGTTCTTTACTCCGGTGTACTAAAGCTGCATTCATCTGCATCAAACGCTGTTTTTTAACTAAAGCTCTAAAACAAGGTCCTTAAATGATCACAGGTCTCATGAATTCATCAGAAAAAAACAAAAAAGTCATGTATGAGACTTATGATCAAAAATCAGTACGAAACACGTTATGAGCCTGAAAATGCAGAGATTCCCAATCACATGGCTGGTACTGGGCTGTTTCTTCTTTGGCATTAAAACCTAGAGAAACTCACCTAATATTTTTTATGACACTTTTGTTTAACAAAGAGTCTAACGTATATGTTTTGAAACAGGATGATTATGCAGACTTTTGACAGAAGCTCACTGTGTCTGGCACCAGTGTGATGCACGAGAAAATAAGGACTGAGATAAAATCACTGTTAAACCTCATGCTTGTGCATTCCTCCACCTATATCTGAATGTAGCCGTAAATATGACCGCAAATATTTACAGCATAATGTGTGACTGGAGGACACATAAGGCATGCAAGAAGGCTAAAGTCCTGATGTGAAAAAAGACAATTCAGGAGTAAGAAGTCATATATCACCCATGAGTAACCCATAGAAACAGCAGATCAGACCAGACTGATTGCATCAAGAGCCCCCCCCCCCCCCCATCTCAATTTTTTTGTTTCTCAATCTCAATTTAAAAAAAAAACTTGATTCAAGATTCAAGATTCAAGATTCACGATTCGATGACCCTGCCCCCTTTAAAATGAAATAACCATTCACTGTAAATTTATTTCCAAAATATGCATTTATTTGTACTTAAAATATACATTTAAAGTGCCTCCAGGTAAAAAAAAAGTGCCTGTGCACTGCAGTTTTATACACTCGTTTGAATAAACTATGAAGACAACAAAATGCCTGAGGTAATGCTTGTTGTAAAAAAACAACAATTTTAATAGAAAACTCAACTCTTGTTGTAAAAAATGTAAAAGTGGACAAAGTAATGAGAAACGTGTCTCAAAGTACGAATGTGAAATGATCGGGTTGAGTTTTAAAAAATAGTTAAACTCGATTTTTAAATTTTATCGATTTTTTGCCCAGGCCTAATTGCATCTATGAAACACATAGGGGTGGATGATATGGTAAAAATATCATATCTAATTTCTAGATATTTAATTATTTTCTAAAATAAAATCACAATCACGATTTTATCCCAATTCTTTTTTACGTTGATTTTTCTAGACTTAATTGCATGTTTGACCATTTTTTCCCTATATTTAACATATAAAAGATGTAAAACCTTAAAGAAATAAAAAGACAATTAAAGCCAAAGAAACTTTCTGAACAGGTTTTAATTTAAATAGTGCAGTTTTTATAAAAATGTGTAATAAATGTAAACATAAAAGGTAATGAACAACAGTAAAGTGCACTTTTGTAACATAAAAACTAAACACACCAAACAGCTTATTGAAAAAGGTCAAATATAAATGCAAACTTAAGTAACTGTTTATCTCTTAAAGTGCAACAATTTAGAAAAAATGTTATCTAACTGCAATGTGTATAACCTGAGTGAATAATACAGCTGCTTTAGACATTTGTTCAGACATCTTCAAGCTTTTATCTCCTTTTCTCTTTTTGCCATGGCTTCACACTAATGCTAACCAAACAGGAGATCCCACCATGCACTGCGCGTAATGTGCTACGACTGGTTAGTTGGGTGCGCGTCAAAGTCTCTGCACCCACACAGACGATCTGACGATCTTTCTGCTTTATGAGATCATCCCCACGTTATAATTCTTAACGATTCGTCATATATCGTCATATCGCACACCACTAGAAACACACTTTGTCAGCACGTTATGCCTTCTGTTTTTACAACACTTTCCTCAGAAGGTGTAGCAGTTTGATTAGTTACTGTGTCAACTGGTGAATTCCCAAATACCATTATTAGGCAGCTCATGAAAACAGAGTTAGTCTCGGCAACTGACTCTTGTCTTGTAAATAAAAGTACTCGATCATGCAGAGGAGTCACTCAAAAAAGCAACATAAAGGCTTTTTAGACCTTGTGTCTTCTGTGTTATAAATCTTTAATATTTGCAACCTGGAATAGCTATGTTCTTTTGTGAAGGCCATAGAGTTATGGGCAAGGATAGGTTATACCATTGCTGATAGTGCCTCAAGCTTGCATGCATACATAATGAGTGTGATTAAGGCCAACACAAACAATACCGACAGAACGATGTTTCTATAAGTTTGTCCTCAGGCTAAAAGGTTGTCAAAAGCTTCACCTTTAGAAAAAAAGCTTAAAAATATGTTTACAATAGCACTTGTCAAATGCTGGGCCTTAAAGCTCTGCAGCATAAACCGAAACCCCATTCACACTTGCTAAAAACTCCAGAAATAATCCAGACTTTCCACTGGTGCTCCCCTCGTATTCCCACGAGTTTGAGCTCAGCACACTGAGAAACTCACTGAGCCAAGTGGGTTGATGACATCATCCTATGCCATGTAAGCAGAAGGGGAACTTGATAGGATGGATAAAGCATCTGCTGAAGCCAGAGAGGTTTGTTTGATTGTAAGGAGAGTAACAAACAAACTCAAAAGGGCATCTAGACATTTGAAAGTGTTGTTTCCACAGCACTTCACCAAAGTTCTGAAGAACATCTGCTCTAAAACAATCAGCACCACATCTCCCACACATCCATAGAGCTGTTGTGTACGGAGCTAAAACACTGCAGCTGATACAAGTACCTAAATGTAATCAACCATCCATCCATCACTTCCCTTTCTTTCCATGTTTATTGATAAAGCAAAAGAGAGGATTGAATGTCTAATCATCCATTATGAATGATCCTCAGTTTCCACCCAAGGTCTAGCTCATGTGCAGCACAGAGGTGCCCAACTGAGAAGATATGTGACAACATGTGCACAGTGCATGCTTTTTATTTAAATCAGCACAGTCTGAGCCACCTTCATTTTTCATTCATCAGATCTTGGATTATTAAAGGAGCCTGGTGGTTGTGATTGAAGGCGCCGTATCTGGCTGTGTGCTCATCGTTGGCTGGACTCCCACAGTCTCCAGAGAGCAGATCCTTGGGGAACACTGGATAATTACTCTTCCTCTCTGTTGTTTGTCTCATAAACAGGATGCAGGAAGTAAACAGCTCGGCACACTCCAGTGCTGGGCTCCCTATAGCAACCAGAAACCCTGAAGTGCTCCGGGTTATTTGTGTAATGAGGAAACCTTTGCATGTGCGGAGCTAAGGAGCCGGGTGATTTCAGATGTGTATATTCACGTTTGGTTTTTGGACTCTTTTGGTCCTAGATAACGAGATGACACAGTGGGTAACCTTTCCTAAAACATCACAGTGATACAGATCATAATTATTTTCACAGAGAAAAACAAGAGCGCTCCAACTTACATTAAAGCAGCAAGAAATTCTGCTTAAAATAGTAAAAAGTATGTAGGATTTCAACAAACATCAAAATGTTGAATCAATTTAGTCAGATAATCCCCTTTTTAACACAAAAAATGGTTTATAACAATGTAACTGTGCTGGTATGACCCAGTGTTTGGTGTAAATCCAGTATCCACGAAGGAGGAATCTGTTTGAAAGTGCTGTAGCTTGTTTGCAAACAACACATCACTTTTTTGTTACCATTTGACTCCAATCAGCAATCACATGTTTATATTGAATATGAGCTCTAACTAATCTGGATTTTATCTTTATGACCACTCACAACAAGCACATTGCAACGGACAGAATTACACAAATTAATGCAAAACTAACATACGTGGTCATACGATGCTGGTGCTTGCTAAATTCGGATTAAGCTAAAGATGGCTGTTTTCTAACTTGAGAATTATTAGTGCCAATTCAGTGATGAAAAAAAAGTTTCTTTGATTTATTCCACATCCAGACGAAACATGTTGCAAGCGAAGACAAGGACAACGTATATCATAGCTTATTTTTACTCCTTATACCTTTTTCAATTGTTGTCATTGTTATTGTCATTGTAGTATTGGACAATATTATCGTTGTACACTGCATAATTATATAATGCAGGCCAACATTAAATAGTATGATAATGGTGCAAATATGTTAGTGATTAAATGGAGAAAAGCTGTAATAGAGTCCTGCTAGCCAACAGCGAATTAACCCCAATTTTACTTTAATGAACATAGCACATACCCAACTCCTGGAGCTCAAACACAGGGAGATCTGTGTTATGACAAATGGAAAATGGATTCAAGCTTGTTTTGCCTTTTTTTTGCCTTGGTCTTTTTGATGACTCAAGGCACTATTACATCCCCTTTCAAATAATAGTTTGTGTGTAGGTTATCATTAGTATCAGCTAACACATTCACAATCTTACTTCCATGACAATGATAAAGAAAGGGGAGTAATTTGGGTGGAGTGTCTTACCCAAGGACACTGACAAGTAGGGAGAACTTTCATTTAATGCCAAACTGAGCATCAAATGCACTTTACTTGTGCTACTGTTTAGAACATGTGAAAAATCAGAGCTACATGTCTGCATGTATTGGCACAGATGCGATTGCCACACAAAATTCATATGAATGTCTTGATGTATAAATATAAGAAAGCCTCATTGTTGCAGTTTTGTGTAAAGACAGTATAAATCTGAGTATAGCTATAGCACTGTAAAACTTCCTAGTGGCATACTTGCATTTAAATGTAAGAGAGACCTGCTGAGTTTTCACACGTCTGTGTTCTGAACAGGTCAGTGGGCCAGTTATGCAGTTACAGATGGGAATCTGTAAAGCACTTCTTTATTAGTTTTCTACTGTCATCCATTTTAAACCCCAGAAGCAGATTTACAAATGATAGAAGAAAAACATGCTATGGGTGATATTTTCAAACTTCTAACCTACTTGCCTCCTGCCTCTCTGTCTTTCTCTGCATGCAGTTAACACTCACAACAACCTAAAACCACCCTCTGCAGGTATGATCAACAGCCTGTAAAATGACAGGCATTCAGATGTGTACATTTCATATATAAATTATCCTTAAATGAAGCACACAGTTCTTCAACTTTGTCTGTGTTAAATGAAACCTGTTATATTTATAAAGTGATGACACATTTTTTAGGACAATCTGCCTGCCTCTCAAGCCAATATCCATCCGTCCATCTTCTCCAGTTTAACCATGGTCGGGTTGCGGGGCCAGCAGCCTGAGCAGGGAAGCCCAGACTTTCCTCTCCCCAGCTACTTCATCCAGCTCTTCTCAGGGAATCATGAGGCGTTCCCAGGCCAGCTGCAAGATATAGTCTCTCCAGCATGTCCTGGGTCTTCCCCTAGGTCTCTTACCAGTGGGACGTGCATGGAACACCTCGCCAGGGAGGCATCCTGACCAGATGCCCGAGCCAACTCATCTGGCTCTTCTCAATACAGAGGAGGGAGATCCCAGCCACCCTGCAAAGGAAACTAATTTCGTCCGCTTGTACTCGTGATCAAGCTTTTTCAGTCACGACTCACAGATCGTGACTGTATGTGAGGATAGAGGTTAAGATTGACTGGTAAATCAAGAGCTTTGCCTTGCGGCTCGGCCCCCTTTTTACCACAACAAATCAGTGCAGAGTCCACACCACTGCCGACGCCGCACCGATCCGCCTCTCGATCTCCCGGTCCATCCCTTCTCTGCTCTTGAACAAGACCCCAGGATACTTGAACTTCTCCACTTGGGGTAGAATCTCATCCCTGACCCGGAGGGGGCACTCCACCCTTTCCCGGGCATCTACTGAATTAAAGTGTATGCACAGATGTTCATTTTAAAGTCAATGAGTATTCATTCTTAGTCAGTGTGATCTCACTACCAGTTCTAATAATCAGGATTATCATTCTTCTATAATTGAGCAGCCCTGACATTGACTGTGTCATGCTACTCTGGCATGTAACCACTTACCTGTATTGTACTGACAACCTCAATCAGTACAGGGGAAAGACAGATATGCTGCCCAGTTTTCAGAGTGTTTCCAGAACTTCTGATTTGCCTAAACAATACTTACTTAAATACTAACAGTGGATTGTGTTAAACAATACCAAAATCAAGTTGTCTGGAAACACCCCTAATATCTAAACTCTTATTTTCAGACACTGCAGGCATCTTTTAAGAGGCTTTCATAGATTGGGGATTTTAGTGGCTTTAAAGTGACCTGTCTCACTGCATGTGTGGATTTCTGCCATAATAAAGGAAGGAAGGAAGGAAGTGTGGAGAGTATGGCAGAGGAAATGGCCTGTATCCTGTATAAGTTAAGAAAAAGAACTAATGAGAGAGAGAAGAGATTAGATGGGTTCCCTTGAACTTGTGATGGCTTTCAAGGTTTCCATTTCCTATCTGGACCGGAGAGGAACAACTTTTCTTGGCGTAGAAATGAGAGGATAAGCTCATTAGAGAGTGGGTCTTTAAAACAACTGAAAATCTCTGATTGCATCACGTGCAGTGCAGCAACTGAGGAGTTTGGTGCACAACTAGGTCATCCAACTTCTCTGATTGTGGCACACATAAAATAAACAACCCTCCGCTGTAGGAAGAGTTCATAACAAACGAGCAGAGTCCTTCACAGCCTCAGAAAACTTCAGTGTCAGTGCACATTAGAGACTCTTTAGATGTCTTAGAATAACTCAGACAAACATCGCTGCACTGTAACCACTCTGAAACTTTTCCATGTCTGCAAGTGTGTCTGAATCTCATGTCCCATGTTATAAGCATGTGAAATGACAGCATGAGGATGGACTTTTGACCCCCTCACAGTCTGGGGGGAAAGTCTCCAGAGAAGTGAAGGATGTTTACCCTGCAGTAGTCGTCGATGAAACGCAGCCGCTTCATGGCCACGTCTCGCACATGACTCCTCCGGAACAGGATTTTGCCTGGAGGGGAGGAAAAAGGAAAGAAGATTAAAAATGTGGGAAGACAGAGAGGGTGAAGGAAAAGGCAAACTTATAGTAGACGGAACTTTTAGAAAGACAATGATCCAAAGGCATTTAACAGAGCAGAGGAATTCATAAAACATTTTCAAAAATGTACTTTGCAACACCAACAAAGTCCAGAAAAGTAAGCGTTATCTTTTTTGTTTGCACATTTTTTGATTTATTCTTTTAGCAAAACATGCGCTTTAATGGTTGGCCACAGAAGGACAACATCGCCATAATCAAGCAACAGTAATATTGTAAAAAATAAGTTTTTAGAGATTTAAGGTTATTCAGATACACCCCTCTATATTTTGGTCTTTATTTTTTCACAGAGGCCAAGTCTGTAAAGGTCATTCATCACTTAGAGAATTAGGTCAAATTTGGGGGTATTTTCAATCGTGTAAAATAGGAAGAATCCAACCAGGGACAAACTGTCTAAAACAGAGAAACAATAACCAATAAAATGGGCAAAGCTTTACAAACCCTGACTGAAAAAAAGTTGTAAAAGAGTCCGTAGTATGTAAAAAATAAAACTGCATCAATTTTCATGCATTAAAAAGTAGGTGTTAAAGAGTAAATCTCACACTGCTGTCATTACTTTGAAAGGAAAGAGAGTCCACAAGAGCAAAAGTTTCTTTTTGACTGTTTACCTTTTCACCAGATTAACTGTTAGCCGTGGGAGGCTTGCTATTCATCAGGTAACCAGCAGTGCTACTTGGAGTACGCTTGTATTCCTCAGAGCATTTAGTGGCTCTGAACCTCAGAAAAAAAGGCCATGTCGTCTTAATATGACTGGGAGAAAACGTTCCAAATGTCTGCATGTTTGGGCAATTTTGAGAGAAGTTACAAGTAAAATGGCAGCACACAAATCTCTCCTGTTGAGATGGTAGGATTAAACCTTAGCTGAGATTGTAAATCAGGCAAAATCTGTTTATTAATTTACCTGCTTTCCTATTCAGAGCAAGAGGAGATAGCAATGCCTACATGACATGCAGACAAAATAGTAACACTAAAACAAAAAAGTACAAAAATTACAGTTAAAATGTATAAAAACAAAGCTTTTTGTTTTATTTCTTTAAAAAATTGCATAATCAAGACTTTTCCACATTATTTTCCTACATAAGCAGAAAAAGTTTCTATTTTCTTCATCTTCTTTGATTGTCAGATCAGCTAAAATTTGGGCCTCTTGTTTACAGATAGATTTTTTAAAGCAAATAAAGCAATGTGCAGAGGAGAAAATACTCTTTAGTTAGCCATTGTAGACTGAGCCTAATCTGACAAAATCTAATTCTATCAATAAATCTAATGTATTCTAATGAATCATAAATGTATTGTACTGTGGCCTGGGGATTGATGATCTGATGAAATCAACTTATGGTAGAGAGTTACATCCAAAGCAAATCGTAGGCAAGAAAAGACTCTTTAATTATGCTGTTGCATCCCTACATTACATCTCAGCACGATAAAAATGCTAAATCATGGGCATCAGATACTCAAAACTTGAAAGAAACTTTGCAAAAGTCTGAATTTTATTTTCTTTCATGTTGATAATGCATAGAAATAATTCACACAATAGCAGTCAAAGAAATGTCATTTAGCATCAGTGGTAAAACTGGTATCTATAAACAGTAGATACGTGAAATGCTGCAAGTAACGGTTGGCACTCAAAACCTTGTCAATTATTTTATAAATTGGAACTAAATACATGCAAAAATCTCCATTAAAAAACATGATGAGCAGACACGGAGAAGCTGTCACCTTCACCCACCTACAGTGTTTACTTCTTTATCTACTTCAGGAAATCTGTAATATAATAACAACTCTTCCAACTTGTGTTTTCATTTAATGGATAATGTGGGAGAGAACAGAAATGGACTTCCTGGTTCTGGTTCTGTGTAGTTTGGACAAGGTAACACAGTTAAAAATTACAGGGAGAGGTTGGTCAACAGAGCAGACAGTAGCTAAAATATAATTATGGTCCATAAACAGAAACCATTAACAAGCCATAACTGTCACTGGGGCTCGGACATTGCAGTTGGAAGAACAAGACAATCCTGTTACAACCATAACAAAAATGAATTTACTTGGCTTTGAAAAATGTCTAATTCATTTAATTTTAGATACCAGAAGTGCTTGAAAAAAAAAAGAAAAGAAATCAGGTGTTTTTTTTGTAATTCCTTCAGAAATGTCGCTATATGTGGCTTCACACTGATCATATTATTTTTTGTCTGGTCTGAAAATAATGTCAAATAATGAACATTATCAATAATGAGTTGTTATGCCAACCGGAAAATTAGCTTCCATCTTCTCCTAAAAAATACCAATCTTGTAGTGTACAACTCAAGTTTCTTACTACAGATAGCTGATATCTTACGAATAAATAAATCTCAACTGCCGAAAAAATATCATGCATTTCAGTCAGATATGTTACATTAACTGAGACTGTAGCACTTCAAAGTTTGTTTACGAGAACAATTTTTTTGAGGGGTTGAGCAGCCCCAAACCTCAGGCCCTTGAATCATAGTGTCATTCATAGAAATATTATCTTTTGACACTTTACAGAGAGAGAGGGTCTCCCCAATAATCTTATCTTATTTATAAAAATATGAGACACAATTAAGAGTGAATGATGTCAACATGATCCACGTGAACAGCAGATATTACACTATTATACTTGTAAAACAAATATTTCTATGTCCAAAACATGACCCATAGGTAAAGGTAGATTTACTATATTTAATGTTTTGTTCTGGGAGGGAATGGGGAGTTGCAATAAGGGGAAAGAAAAGATATTTAAAGAATGGCAGGAGAGCATGAAAGTCTTCAAAAAAGATTTTAAAAAACAAGACTTCAGCAGGAATACAAAGATTTAAAAAACAAAGTGGACAAAGAGCAAAGACTTATCTTTTGCATAAAGTGCACCTTAGAAAAACAGAACTACTTTGAGTTGATTTTGCATCTTTGACAGCCTCATGTTTTACCATTTCCCCTCAGCAGGTGTCAGTACTGAGTGCCTGGTGATATTTTAATGGCTCGAGCAATCTCTGTCCCACAGTCAAGGCCCCAGCTGTCCTCCTATATGGATTCCATGACCTCTGTCTGTGACATGGCTTTTAAAATAACAAATAGGATTTATACACGCATGGGTCATGAATTTTCCTCTCATCCTCACATCCCACCCATGGGGAACATTAAAGGGCCCCTTGCCATTAAATGTATGTACTGCAACCTGAGCAGGAAGTGTAAAACCATGAGAGTCGATATTGCATAATCATCTCATCTTCAGGCTCTAGTTAAGGAGCTGCACTTATGTCCCTGAATAAATAAAAAGTAGCCTTAGTTACACTTTTATGAGCTATGCCCAAAACCAGCATGGCTTCAGAGTGAAATATCTGTTTCAAAATGAGCATTTAATATTTTTATTAGGAGAAGTCTGCATAACATGACCTGATAAAGTCAAATAGGTTAAACTTCATATGAGATCAACTTTAGGTCGATCAGTTTAACTCTTTGTCATGCTGCCATGCTCATCTATGAATGACAAAAAGGCAAATTATATAATAAGACTGAAGTTTATCTCATTATGCAAGACTAAGTATCTCAGCATTTACATTTTTATTACATCCATCAGCATATCATCCATCATCAACACCACTTTTCCATTTTGGGGTGATCTTTGGACTAGAGACAATCTCAGCTGTCTTTAGACAAAAAGCTGGGTACGCCCTTGGCTGGCCACCAGCCAATTATAGGGCCAACACATAAAGCGAGACAACCATTATCACACATAATGGCCACAGTTACATGTTTTTAAATTCTGAATCAAGTATTTGGGATTAAATAATTCTGGATTAAAGAGGTCTCCTTTGGGTTCACATGGAAATAGTAATTCTGGATTGTGGTTTACATGGAAACCACATTTATTTGCCTTGGACGGACGGGGGGGGAGACATAACATAAAATGTAATCACGTCTTCTTGATGAAAACAAACTTCAGTTCAGCATCTCTGTCAGGGGAATCTCGTCAAACTATAAAAACATCCACTTGTTTATGCTTATGTCCATCCACTCTATTCATTATTTCCAAATCTTCTAAGCCTTTAGTTAAATATTACTACTTCAGAATTAAGTTTAACTCGGAGTGGTCAATTTCATTCAAAATTAGGTCTTTACATGGTCATCTTTAATCTTTTTTAAGACGACTGAAGTTTTATTCTGAACTAAAGGGAAATTAAAGATCAAGGTAACAGCCAATCACAAGGGCAAGATAAAGTCACCAAAGACAAACCCCATGGTAGAAAGGTTCAAACCAGCTATGGGAGTTAAACCTGCAACCTCCTTGCTGTGAGGCACCAGCAATAAAACAAGAAAACAAGACAAGAATCAAGGGAATGACTTGTAATTCTGAAATTACCTTTACTAAATGTACATATAAAGACCTCTGATGCCTTTGCCTTATTATTTGTCTCTCTTGCTCGCACCTTTTCTTCTATCAGACATGCCTGGATCATGGTGTCAGCAATAATAAAACCAGAAAAGCACTTGGAGAGCGCAGACCTCCGCCAGCGCCACAGTCCTCACCCATATTGTGATTTTCACCATTAAATTTAGTTCTACCTTTTTTCATCTAAATATTTAGATTCATTGACCATGAAAGCATACCATTAGCAACTGGAATCTTAATGATATCTTTTTTAGTTAGATCCAGATCACTCCCAAAAACTAATCATTTGTTCCTTTTCCCAATACGGACATTTCCTGAAAATTTCATCGAAACACACAAACTAACAAAAAAACTAACAGACATCGGCAATAACATAACCTCCTGGCGGTGGTAAAAAAATAACATTTCTTCAATTTGAATTGTGTAAAGCTTATAAAAAGGTCAAAATGTGTACGGACAGTGAAAATGTAACTCTGCAAATGTCTATCACTGTTGTAATTTGGGGGACAATTTGTGAGTATTGATGTAGTTTTAGACAAACTCATTGATGTGAATGGATTTCCTCTGTACATTCTATTATTTTGTATCAATAGTTATTCAAAAAAACAACTTTGATTTTTACTGTGATCCGCTTAATGACAGACAACTGTACTTTCCAGTAAAACCTACCGTAACCACAAAGCTCCCAGACCTCATAAACTGTCTGACTGAAATAACCAAATGTTTGTCTGGGAACCCTGACAAAACTCAAATATTAATGACTGTCCCAGAGAAATTACACCCTGCCTTCAAGTCCTCTCTCTTTTCATTATCACTCTGCATCCAACAGCATGTCAGAGACAGGGGGTGTCTTTGACAATGACCTGACCTTTGAGAAACACATAAAAAAACAGTCTAGTTCAGTAATTATCACCTCTATAACAATGAAATGAAGAGACAAGTCCTGTGTTTTCATGATACAATAAAGGTTTATTTATGTATCTATCCCTGCATAAATGGATAACTGTTGTGCTCTTGAATTAATCAACTCTAAATTATCCAAAAAATCAACAAGTCTCAACAAAACGAAAGCTCTTTTTCACACTGCAAACGTTCAACAGCCCTGAAATAAAGCTCTGCCATTATTAATCCTTGAGATGTTCACAATAAGGAGCTGTTAAGAGCAGCTACTGACACCATAAACAAGAGAAGGGCGAGAAGTTCTGGTGCCACAGACATTTTGCTTTGTTCATAAAAAGTGTTTAATCATGTGTAGAAGTCATGTGAAACACACCAAAGGGCATGAACTCACAATATGGACTCCATGGTGTTTGTGCCTATTAACAGTCCAGTACAACTTTAAATGAGTGCAAGACAGCATGACATGGCACATGTTTCACTTTTCCATAAGTGGACACTGCTATCCCCTGCTGGGTCTGTGTGCTCCTCTCTGTCAAACTACCTCTGATACTACCTGTGGAGACGGATGTAAATGGAGGGTTAAACTGGTTTCTCTCATTCCTCCTCTGTGACTTCCACAGTGGAGGCACACAGCACACATATTTATTCACAGGGGCATAAATGCTATAGCTTAAAATAGCAGTGGGAATGGGGTCGAGCAGATCACTCCTACTTGATAGACATGACAACGGCAAATCTTGTAGGATGGGTTTTACCGTCATCACTTTTGCAGCACTTCATTGTCTTTCCCCTGAATGTGTATCTGAGCTGCTGTCCCCTTACCAACCACTGCACAGCCTGAGATCTAAAAACTAAGTAAATTAGACATCTGCATGTGTTCTTTCTCGAATCCATTGGTCAAAGTAAGACAAACCACATTGACACCTACAGAAAACCCCAACATTCTCCTAAAATCTTGAATTTAACTGGGTGAGCTGCATGACAGAGTGCAAATAGCAAGATTTATGCAGCTTGATTTCACCCAAAAACTACAATGCTGCCTGCTTATTATTTTCCCTCCTGTTGATCCTTCCTCTGGCTGGCAGACAAACTTCCTGCTGTGAGCATGTTAAAATTTTTACACTCTGTTTTACTTGCTGGTATGATGGATCAATACTATGTTCACAAATTCCAGTTCTGGAGGACATTTAGTCAGTTTTGCCTTACATGCTTTGTCAGGAACTGTGTAAGATACTGTCACATAACAGTAACAGTGAAGCCTTCTGTTTCCTTTAATGCTCTTCAATTAGAGCATTTAAAGCGGCAGCGACTTAACACAATAGTCAGGAATTGGGAGAAGGCAGATGGCATCACACATGGCTTCCTCTGTAACTCTGGTAAGTGCAAACCTCACAGAAAACCTAACAGTGAAAAAAACATCTTTCTCTGGTCTGATGATCTTACACAGACAGGTAAATACTGCAGGCTGGAGGGAGACTATGTCTGTAGCATATTCAGTTGTGATTGGTGAATTTTCAATGAATAGCACACACTTTAAGGGGAGCCTGTATGTTTGTTACGACTGTTCTTAGTTTGAAATAATGTTAAACAATTCAGATAAAACACTCAGCTCCAGCATGGGCAGTGTCAGATATCACTAGCTTACCCTGACACATGCTCTTTTCTCCTGGTTCACATCCCACCATATACTTTATCTCTGTTTCTGTCGATATTTCTCCTCATCCTGACCCTCTGCTTGCTTTCCCTGAAGCCTTACAGGGTCATAACCAAAAGTCTGTTGGTAATGTTGTGTGTATGAATAAAAAAAAGCACCCTCTCTATTAACAGAACTGCTGTTATTCTCCATAATTACTAATGTTGAAAGCATTCAGAGATGCTTCCTCTTGCTACACCACAGCTAGTCGGCTGTTTTGTAAGTGGAAGTAAAATCAAGCGTACGAAGATGAGTCCTGTAACCTTGCGCAACAGCTGGATCAGTCTGGTGTCTGTGAGCTCACAAACCCAGCTTGCCAAGCTCCGTTCTACAACAATTATGAGCAGTTCAAAGCGGCACGGTCCAATCAGGGACCTTCAAAGCAGGAAGAAGTGAGAGCTGCGAATGAGATGACAGCAGGAAGTGACTGCTCATATGAAGATTAGCATTGATGCTATTAGCTTCATTATCAGTTTTATCAGATCAAGACCACATTTCCTTATTGAAGGAAAAACGTCTCTATGGTAAGGATATATATGCTCCAATTCTGACATGTTTTGACAAAAACTTGTTTCACAAAGTGGCTAACGTTTTGTAGTACAGTAGGGTCATCACTACCTATTACATTATTTGATATGCCTGTAATGAAAGTGAAAGATAGAATGATGGTCAGATCACTTGTTAGAAATGGTTCTGAAAGCTTCTGTCCTAATCAAACACTTTCTGTGGACTCTTTTCCAGATGAACTAGAGAAATATACTGAACCATCTATCTGGAGTGCCAGGTAATGAGTCCCGTGCTATCTATGTCAAATGTCTCTCTTGATTATTTAATTTGTAACATATTGTTATGCAATTTGTTCACCCTTCTGTGAACAAGCAAGCCAGGGAATTTTTAGGTACCTACTAGAGTTGTATGTATGAAAATGGTCCTAACTTCCAGTTCTCTGGGACAGACATAACTTCATATTTCTTGGAGTAACAGAGAAATTCCTGAAAGTTGTAGAAAACATGTCACAATTAAAAGATCCTCCTAATCTGGAATATTGTCCTTCAGTTAAACTCTTCCTATTAGTGTCCCACAACTGCGGCAGATACACTTCTGCTCAAATAAACATCCTCAAACAAACACAGACTGTCAATGATGTTTGCATCTGGTGCCACTGGGTTCATAGATAAGAGGTATGTGGACATTTGGCTGGTCTCCAAAGTGCTGATTGTGTGAATGTGTGTATCAGCATGAAAAATACACACGCACACAAAGGAGAAGAGAGAGGGGAGCCTGAGGGAAGACGGAGTCTACAATGAATGAGGGGACTGTGTGTTGACCACACGACTCAAACAAAGAGTTAAGGTGGAAATTATTAAGCAAACAAAATGAAAACAGAGAAATCTCCTGTGCAAACAGATGCACAGAGATCTGGGGATATATGGAACAAAAATCATGAATGCAGACAACCTCCAACACTTAATAATACATGTTCACATTGCTAAATTGTTGATAAGTTTAATGTTTGATTGTATCAAAAGTAGAAACTTAAAAAACTACAGTCGTAGTGCTTCGCTTGAGATGAGAGAGCACAATCTTAACTGCAAAATGCCATGAATCATTTAAACGGCAAACTATACTTATGTATATAAAAAGAATCACCTGGAAAATCTGTGTTTACCACATACCATATTTTTGAGAGTTTTCACCAAAGCAAATGGAAAATCCAATGGCCATAAAATGTGGGTTGAACCCTCAATTCAAGCAAGTTTCATCATTTTTTTCAATAAAACTAAAACAGCATTTACTTGCTGTAAAAATATATTTTACTTACTTTTATTTCCATTTTTTAAAAAACTGCATAATAGAGAATTTCACAGAAACAATCAGAGGCAATTATAGCTCTTTATTCTAAAAAAATATTGCTTTCCTAACGCTGTTGTTGTAGGTTTTGTCAGGTTTTCTTCATGAATATAAAGTTTTTGATGTTGTCTACTGACTGGAGCTACATTGCCAACAGCTGCTCAACCTGCTTTACACCTAAGGATTTTTGAAAGTTAGCATGCTCAGTTGTCAGCTAAGTGATTAAACAAGTTTAAGCACAAAATGTCACACACACAAAATAATATTTCAACAAAACTCAGACGTGATCCAATAGTGGATTAAGGCAATTAGACACTCCTCTATGTATTTAAGTAACCAACAAAAATCAACAAAAGGGCATCTCATAATCCAGACATTTTTCTTTGTTTAACCTGATCAGAAGATTACTTGTTTCAATAAATTTGCGACCAAACACACTGGCTGAGAGTGATAGTGGTGCAGATACAACCAAACTACAGTATAAGCCCATGTCAACTTATTACTTACTGGGCACTACACAGCTGAGCAGTAGTATCACTTTAATCTGTTTTTAATGAGATTAAACATGTCATTTTGTATCGATTAAATTAAAAAGCCTGTGCTACAGCTCTGCACAGTGTATAGCTGTAACTCTTTTTGGTCATGCTGGTCACATGACCAACATATTCACACTTCACAAACAAAAGTGTCCCTACATCTTGTGTGAAAATATATTGTTATACCTTAAAAACTCAATATATTGTCCGGCCCTATCAGAAATAGGCTCACACTCAGGACATGTATGTGATTAGCAGAATCTCTGTCAGCCCTCCTGCCGTGCTCTCTGAACTGCCTCAAACACTGTCATCGATCACTGCCAAGGCGTGCTGTGGGTCGCCATGAGCCTGAATGTCAGGAGACGACTTACAGCAGCAGAGACGAGCATGTGTGGTACGACTCCAATCAATGCTGGGACACTCACACACATTCACCCTGTGTATGTTTATCAAATGATTAGACACATGTATAATGCAACCTCAGTTATAAGAGTCAACTGATTCAACAGTGTCCTTAAATAAAAAGTCACACTGACGTACACACAGCCCTGACTTGAAAGTCACAGATAACGCCTTGTCAGCAGTACCACACATCTATAGATTCATACACACACATACAGGCAGGCATCAGTAACCGGCTCATATTGACGCTGCACTACTGCCAGCCATACATTATTAATATGGGAGCCTGTTCAGATAACTGGAGCTGTGGAGCAGTCTATCACCTGGGAGAAATGGGATGATCCTCTTCTTCGGGTCCTTCTGCCCTCCCTCAATTGGGAACTTGTCGAGTATCTGCATCTGTGTAGGAAAAAGAAAAACAGATTTAGTTTAATGGTTTATTGAATTTTAAGGAAAATCTTCATCTTCACCTCTTTGAGGGTGAGACATCAGTATCAGGATCAGCCTTATCTCCATGTGGCAGACAGGGAACTGCGATTAGATTATGCATAGTGCAGGGTTGAGATGTGTTCATTTAACTTTGTGAGATAACAACATTTTAACTTGTCATGTCAATAGAGTTGATGTTGATTTAAAAGAAACAGATGCTAAGCTTCGTACGGCTATCATCTTGTACTCGATGTGCAATATCTGTTTGAGCATGAGGGTAAAACTCCATACTCAAACTGTAAATATCCATCCAAATTGAAAGATCAGTCAAAGGGGAAATTATCATTTATTTTATTTCATTTTATTTTGGTAGTACTTTTAGCATTAATTTAACTGTAAATCATAAATTGCAGACAGTCTCAAAAAGAGGGCATACACTTTCTGGCAATATTTAGATAAGTGGGTAAAACTAGTAAATCATGTCCTGCGACTTTCAAAAATTACTAATAGTTCAATCGCACAGTATGTCTTCTGGTTAGAAGCATGACTGAAGGCCATCTGGTTTTTGTACTTTTTTATATCATAGATCATGAGAATGATGGTCAATTTATCAATTTGAAAGAGGGTAAATGTGCACAATGAAAATTGACCATCTAAATATATGAATATGCTTCAATATTTTTGAAAGACTGAGGGTTTGTGTAGGACTTTTGCCACTACAACAGATAACTGAAAACAAAAAAATATAAATGGTGAGAATTCACAAAGAGCATTCATTTATTTAACGAAACAGCAGACAGCAGTATGTCAAAAAACAGCTCACAGATGTCTTAGTCTGTAGTCATTGAAAACAAATAAAATAATGAAAAAACTACTTAAAAAGACAAGCCACTGACTGTTTCAGGTCGCACATGCAGAGAGCTGCCCCAGAAGAAGCTGATGTCATGTCATTAAACAAACATCAGTTCCATAATTAGTATTTTATTGCTTGCAATGATCAAAAATTCAAGCCAAACTCCTGTACTCTGAGTTGCACTAATACGCTGTAAACATTCGTAACAGCAAAAGCTGCCATTTTGGAAAAGTGAGTAATAGTGGCAAGTTGCTAAAACCCATTCTTACTCTTTTACACCCACTTTTCAAAATGTTGCCAACCACTACTAGACATTAAAGTTATGGCACTTTTATTATTATCACTTAAAACACACTGCATTGGAAATTATTACCAACCAGATCAACTAAATTTAGAGGTGTAATTCTGCTGCTTGGTGTTTTTCTGTATCTGAAACACGAACCCATATAATCCAACCCACTGATGATCCTTTCACAGAGTCTAAAACAATAATGATGTTTTGCTGCTGTTATGGGGGCGTTGTTAGTAATCAATAGTTGCAATGATGCTAACACACTTCACTGGTAAACAGAGATAAATCAGGGCAGATGACAAAATGCTGTTTATTTGTGGTTTGTTTGTTTCAAGAGTGTCCTGTCCTTTCTCTCTTTAATGGCCCAAACACACGAGAAACGTGACGGATGTACGTCAGTGTGGCTCACAATATCTGGCTTCCAGTCCAGGGGTACACTGCTATGTTTTGGGTTGTTTTTTTTAAATAAACCTTACCTGCATAAAGGGCACATATGTAAACTTGATATTCTTGGCTTCAAATTATCATTTTTTTTTAAGTACAGAAAAGGGAGAATGTGTGTGAAGATATACAAGGAAATAGAAAGTTAAGTAAGAAGCCCTTTGATTCATTATATGACTGACCTCATACATTAAAAAGCACAAAAAGGAAAAATGCCTGAACTGTGTATCTTCATCTGTGAAAAATCTACCAGTGTGAACAGTGAGCTTGAGTAAAGGCAAAATATGGGCTCTTGAAATTCAAACACCCCTTATCTCTTCAGTTCAGGCCAACGTTCCCTTTCCAATATCTTTCTTCCTATACAATTTTGAAAGAAAATGATGGTAAACAAGACATGGTTTCATAAATGGGTCAGATACATACCAGACTCTGCACCTCAGAAAAGATATAAAACACAAGCAACCAAGCCAAAATAAGAAAATGCTGATATTATACATTTTTGTAAGCTGCCTGTGTTTACATTTCCCCGATGACATTTTGGAGGACTGTTTTACTTAGACAATAATGGGACAGGATACAACATGTCTGAATTATTTATGAGTTAAATTGTTGAACAAAGTTCACAAAGGTCACTCTGACAATACTATTTAAAACTTTACAAAAAAGTTGTTTTGTCTGTATTTTGCTAGTGGCTTATAGACATAACATTACAAACATTACAAATTAGCATAGGTCCTCGGAGCTCTACGACATCATTGGCAGACTCATCCAGGGGAGACTTCAGCATAGCTGGGGAATTTAATCAGCCTCTTTAAATAAGTTTGTGAAATATGTGCAGTGTCCCACAAAATATTTTTAATTTCCTCACACATATTACCTCATGTTTAAAATAAAAAAGTGGTTCTGCCTGAACTAAAACCTGCTTCTGATGAACTAATGAAGACTGAAGGGCAAATGTGACGGAGTTCATAAATAATCTATATATTTACATTTTTAAAAAGGTAATGTTTTATTTTGCAGGAATTTGCTGCAGTTTTGCACACCATTTTATTTTATGCTTGAAAGCTGCAAAGAAAAAGAAAAATGCCTGTATAAAGAATGTTACTTCAGTGTTTTTGTTGCTTTCCTCTCACAGTGATCTGTTTACAACTTAAAAAAAAACCTTGACCATAACCTACCTTTAGTTTTATTCAATAAGAAGTACAACATACAGAGTGACTCGTTTTAAGGTTATATAATAATGTCCCAGAAGTTCTTTTTTTGCATGTTATTGGACTTGAAATTTTGTCTCTGGTTTAAAGTCAAACAAATACTGCAGGACCAAGTTTTGTTTAACTATAAAATGTCCTGCCTATAATTCATATATTCATTGTTGTGCTTTGGGACCAATTTTTTTATAAATGATTTTATATATATATTTTAAATTAATCAGCCAATTAATCGATGATCAGTATTTTGTTCTGCCAAATATGGGCATCTGCATTGGCCTCAAAAAATCCATATCGGTCGGGCCCTACCACAAGGAGTTGAGTCACAAATAGGGCATGAATAATAAGTTTATACATCTTTTTCACACAACCATACACTAAATTTAAAATCATTTAAACATTTCAAAACTTCATCCCTCACACTAACTCAAAATAAAAATTACACATAGTTACTGCAGGTTGCTTCTCCTTTCGGACACCAGATCAATTTAAGTTTTAATTAAGATTACCTTAGTTAATATACAGTACCAGTGGCAGCTGCTGGTCAGTCAAGGAGGGGAAGCTCATTTGTTTCCGGCCGACATCATACATTTGCTTATTTATTTAAATGTAAATTCTACCCTCCGTTCCTTTTCAAGAAAATGATCTGTGACCCTGCCGTACCAACTAGGTGTCTTTTCCAGGGATTTTACCAGTGTTCTCTCAATGGCCAGCAGATCTAGACTGCTTAAACGGCCTTGGCCCATTGTGTTGCGGGTGTAAGACTTGAGCCGCTTTAAACAGGAGAAGCTCCTCTCCAGAACAACTGAATGTGAAACCTAGAAGATGCCCCGGTGGAGGGTTATACTTCAAGATCGCTGATTGGCTCATTTCTCTGTCAATCAAAAAGGGATTCGGCCTCAGACAGATCATCCAATCATCATACAGAAGCCGAGCGTCCAGGCCAGCCCACTGCCTCATAGACCCCCAGAGACGCTGAGCGTCCGATGGGCGGGACAAAGCCCAGTGTTTATCCAATGACTGTCCAGTTTCCACAGTGGAACAACCCACTCTACGCTTCCCCATCGAAGTCAGAAGACGCTCAGCATCTGACTGTATTAAAGCGCTGAGACGCTGCAGGGATGAATGAGAAGGAACTCACGCCAGTTACCTGTGATAAGTAGCTGATTCAGAACAAAAGATGAAGGTATTCTAGCACATATTTAGTCAATGAAATGTACACACAGCAGTACACATCACCACTTTTTTGGACATTTTAGGGGAAGCTGAGCTTCCCTTGCAGTCTTAGAGCAATCGCCACTGTACAGTAGGTACCAAAAACATTCAAACCTCACACCATCTCTAACTTATTTGAGATTCTTAGACTTCATAAGTTACTCGTGTGTTTGCCAATGCAACAGGGTCAAAATGTCATTAAAGTTGTAAGAAAATGTTTAAGAAAGATCACAAAAAGTGATCTAAAGTTTAATATCCTACAAGATTCAGTAAGAACATATAACAGAAAAGAAATCATTCAAAATTACATATCAGGTGAGAAAAAAGACAATTCTATCCATGAATGTGCAGCGGCCTGAAGTTCACGGCCTTCATGAGCTTTTAATCCCAAATCCACCTGAGTGTATCACATTTACTCTAAAAATCAACGCCTGTCAACGCGCCTCTGGTCTCAAAGGCTCGAAGCAGCAGTGGCTCAGTGAAGTGTGGGTTCATGGGAGTCAAATGTGTCCCAATTTATTCATAAAGCACGGTGACACAGAACAGGGTAAGAAACGAAGCCTGACACTGGAGCTGGAGGTGCAGGAGAAGAAATAGAACACATGGGGATGAAGGGAAAAGATGAAGCAGTAAAAAAGAAAAAGAGGGGGAGAGCCACCGAGGTCATGGGGGTGCAGATGATTGTGTCAGCCCGACTGTGTTTACCCAGTTTCACCCTTCAAATAAATCATTCAAGAGAGGGATTAAAGAGGAAATAAGGCAGAGGAGAAATGTGGCTGGCTCACACATACACGGAGCAGCACTGCAGCAATTCTGTTTCCTACAGTTATCAGAGACGGAGAGAACAATGTTTATGTGCATGCATGCTGGGGGGGAAGAAGTCCTGAAAGGAGTGATTAAAGGCAACAGTCATCAGTCGGGTCTGGATGCTTTAAAGAGCATGGAGGGCAAAGTGAGTAGGTACACAGCCCAGTGAAGCACAAAGACATCAATCGCTGAGACATTTAGAAGAAGAATGGGCAACTACTATGGTTTTTTTATGTATATTTTTTTGAAACAGCACAACCTGAGGCAGCGCAAGACAATAATTTTTAACACAGATGTCCAGGAACTGACATAGAACCTAGGACATTTTTCTACAAAGTATCCAAAAATTGATTCATTTACAATTTCAATCTGTAGCAGGTAAAAATCTGCTTTCCATTTGACATACAAATAATACTCAGTGTTTTGAGTAAATCATACCCAAATTAAAAAAGTACATTGATATAAGATAAACTGGATAAGATGTACACAAACAATAAAAAAACTAACCATGAAAAGCAAGTAATTTCACCTTTTGATTTCAGTCCCGACTTGATCACTTGAAACTAATACAAAAATTAAGCTTCTTTAAAGAGGGCAACTAAATCATAAAATGGAAAAATATGAGATGTCCTTTTATTATTTCATGCTTTGTATCATTTCACTCCCATTTTACTCTTTATAGACAATAGTTTAAGTGCTTTATTGTCATTGAAGCTCATATAATGGAATGTGTTGCAAATAAGCAACTGCGAAGAACATCCAATGACCACTTTCAGTTTTATGTACACTGCATCTGTGCCAAACAAATTAGCAAATAATAAAACTTAATAAGGAATAGTAAAATCTATATTAATACTACACCACCAAAATAATTAATACATAAAATAAAGTTTGTATACAACTGAAGTGTTATTTAACATGCTAATTGTCTTTGACCATGGAGCTGGCTAACTACCTGTTAGCATGCTAATTGCTAGCATGTTAATCACCCTAATCATAAACTTTCTTTTATTTTTAACATCTTCTTGACATAAGACTTAAATTATTGATAAATCTACACAAATACTGGCTTGTCATTAGTGAGAAGGTGTTGATGTCCCGACATTCAGGAGAGTCAGCCATCGCAGCTCATGACAGAGGGCTGAAATGGACAATTCTCTACTCTACTATATGTAGGTCAAAGTTGTGTTCACATTTTCTTTGATTAAATTTAGACAATACATTTGATGAAATACTTACCTTATCTTGTATAAATAAGGTAATATAGATAAAGTATACCCGTTATAAAATAGTTATTTTGCTTACTTTTTTCCTTCAGTAATAACTTGCTTATACTTACAACCCACCTAATACATTTTCTGATAGTTAGTATGTAAAAGTTTGGCTAATATTTAATCATCAAAGACCAAAGTACTGCAAATTGGATCTCTGGGACTTCTATTTGTTGTTAATGAAACAGACAAATATCAATATCACCAACATCACACCAACATTTCAACTATTGGTTTTAGACTTCCATTTTATTTTTCTGGACAGTTGATAAAAACATTTTAATATAAACTGTATAAAGCCATTCAGCTGTATGACACATGGTGCATACTGCCCAGCCTAACTAGACACAGACTTAAATCCCTGATCCCCCCCATGATACATCTGTCCAAATATCCAGTTCCCCACGTCCATCTGTCTCTAAGCCCACCTCTCTATCGAGCTCCCATCTCTTCTTTTTTTACACCTTTCCACCTCACCGGACAGAGAGTCATAGGACACAGAGGGAAAAAGAAAGAGAGAAGGGAGAGAAAGGGAGATGGAGAGAGGTCATCCAAGTTCCTCCTCTTCATGCTGTTTGGAAGATTTCTTTTATGTCCCTCAGTTTCTGCTGCTGCGACAAAACTCCCAGCAGTCCCAGCTGTTTGTTTGGACACCAACCCACGCTGCCAGGTACCAAAAATCCTGCTGATTTTAAAACCCCGACAAGCATCCAGAAAAAAGAAAACAGCATCAAATTGATGCCATTCCAGAAACCAAAATCAAAAGAAAAAGTTTTTGATTTGACAGCAGCTGCTTTCTCATCACTTTCTTAACTCTTTCATGCATGGTGTCTACTACAGTAGACAGATATTTTGAATAAATTTCATATCCTTTAAGTTGCAGTACCATGTCCATTTATCGGTTGTTGAATACCCAAACCCTTGTCTCAAGTTTCATATAAATATTATCTTTGTACTTTTTGTTTACCATATTGAGATATTGCATCCAAAACCCAAAAGAGCAGATGAAGGGAAAATTTGGTATGTGGAATTCAGATTTCACAGAATTTTGTACTTTTTATTTTAAATTTTGTGTAATTCACAAGTGAATAGTTTGTTTAAACTGCGTCAATATGTACTTAAGACTTTGCTTTTTCTTTGCTCTTTACTTTTTATAAATGTTTGTCAAAGACGTGTTTGTGGATCAAGTTCCACAAAACTATGAGGTTGATGCACAGTGAGGTGGACAGTTGTAAAACTACTTCAATATGTAACATTGAAAAAAATTACTTTTAATGATTTTTAATTCGTTTGACAGTTAAAAGAAGCATTGAATCATGTGTTTCTTTGCAATTTAATAATTTATGCATGAAAGGGTTAATAATGCTGCGTTCCAGTTGTACTGGGAAGCTGGGATTCCCAAGCTCAGAGTGTGAAATTTCAACTGGAACGCCCCCCGGGGTTGGAATTTCCAACAGGGAACTCTGGGGATCCTCCTCTAAGTAGACACTTAATGATTGCTGCCCCCAGTGTAAACAGTTATTAAGCTCCTGTAATATTCTGTTTATCTGCACTTCAGACTGGTGTTTATGGTACTAAATCAGCTGTGCACACAATATTGTTCATCTTGTATTTGTAGAAATGCTGCCACAGTGTCATTTACATTTTTCATGTGGTATTTGTGAACTGAAACGCAGGGCGTGCTAACAACGGCTAACACAACGGCTAACAATAGCCTGGTAGATCAGCAAGTTATTTCTGACTTTGTAACTAAAATGCTGATAACTCAGAGATGACATCACTTCCACTTCCTTCTTCCCAGTTCTGAGGTTAAAGGAGACATATCATGCTTGTTTCTCCTTTTCACTATGCCAGACTAGGATGCCTGTAAAGCATTTCTGCCCTCAGTATATGTCATTTAATTCCTTCATTGCCCCACAATAGCATTCTCAAAATCCTCATTTTAGGCCATTATCAAGCTCTCGTTGAAACGCTCGTTGAAACGCTCGGTTCTCAGACTGATCTACAGTTACCTCGCAACGTCACAGCCCTTTGTGCTCTGATTGGTCAGTTCTGTCAGAGCTGCCGAGAGGGTTGAGCCAGCCTGTCCTTCTTCTTCTACTGTATTTTCCGGCAGGCTCAAAGCAGCGACCGCGTATTGAGTCCCCCTACAGGCCAGAGCTGGTAATGAGTGAGTGTGAGCTCGGGAGCTATACACTGCTGCTGGGTGGATGTGTTCCTCGGTGACGGTTTTGTGGCTAACGGACATTACAGAGGAGGAGCTGTTTTATCAGATTACTCCAATAAAAGAAATGTAACTCGCGTAGTCACAATGATTTAAATCTCGCGGTCATCTCGCAATGACCTATTTTCAGAGGCATCAAATCTCGTTCTAGGATATCAGAAAAAATACAATATCTCATTTTTTGAAAATTAAGGGGGTGTAAGGTCTTGTTTTCAAATTTATTATATTATCATCATCATCAGCATGATATATCTCCTTAAATGGAACACAACATAAAACACAGGAGGTGATGTGGTGGTTGGAAAAATCAAAGCCTAGAAAAGTGGAGACAAAACAGTTCTCCTGGATCTTTGTAGTGTCACTCCAAAAACTTTGGGTTTGCTATGGCCGTCCTTCAACATATGAACATACTACCATATAAAATATTGGTGTATCAAGTCTGAAAAACTCCCTCAGTGTTCCTTGCATTGCTTTACTTTAAGTTTTCTTCAGCTTTTGGCAAGAGTCTGGTGGATAAATTGGTTAATGCTTTGTCCTAAAGTCTGCTGCAGTAGTGCCCACCTACTACATTCTGTGATTGGCCAATGATGAATGAAACTGACTAAACAATCGTCTAATCACATTCTGGATATGCAATTAAAAGGTTCTGCCCTTCCTAAGCACTTTGTATGGGCTGTATGAGTCCTAAGCAGTATATACTGTATCCATCAAAGGTGTTACAAATGTTATGCTGCTCCTCCAAACAAAACCTTTCTTCTGTGAGTGAGCATGGAAACACATAGAAGAGTGAGCAGATAAATGTACAGAATAGAGGAAATGTGAAGAGAAACAGGGAAGGGCTAATGTGGCTACTTTTAGATTAAAAAAGAGGATTAAGTAAAGAGAATTAAATGACAACAAACAGGATTCTACATGACAATTACCCCCACCATTAAATAAATGAATTAAATAAATAATTGATAGTTAAATAATTAAATCGTGATTATTTGTGGGTGTGTCATAGGGCTGTCACTTTATATTTAATCTTAAACAACCACTCAAACATGGGTATAAAAATGCGTAACCAAAGTGTAAACAAACATCCAAATGTAAAACATTGAGGGTAGCAGCACATCAGGGTGCCAATTTCATCCAACAGAGGGCGCTGTCAGTGCAGCTTGATTATCAGCCAGACATTAAGAGCACCAAATCATCTGAGGGGCACTGTGTGGTAGTATTTTGGGTTCTTCACGGTTGATGCCAAACTTTAAATCAAAGACTGGGCTTCATGTTAGTTATGTGCAAAGCTTACTCACTCATCGTTCACAACAAATTTGCAGGTTTAACAGCTGACTTTTAAGTCATACAGCCAATTGCAGCGGCGCTTCGTCAAGATTCCCATGTAACTGCAGTCACATGTGGTTGAGGAGGACAGGGAGTAAAAGGTGGATACGAGAGTCTCTGTCCCTTACTACAGAGGGACGGGGGCAAAATAACAGCATACCTAGTAGGGATGGGATGAAATAACGTTTGGCAAAACATCGCGATACAGTACGAGACGAAACGCATCGAGTTTGAAAAAAGTGGATCGCGAAATAAAGACATCACGTCCGGTAATAGCGCATGTGACCAGAAGTGACAACAACAAACATTAGCATCAACTA
Source organism: Scarus forsteni (assembly GCA_036419115.1). Taxonomy (NCBI): domain Eukaryota; kingdom Metazoa; phylum Chordata; class Actinopteri; order Labriformes; family Labridae; genus Scarus; species Scarus forsteni. The sequence continues at coordinate 37,138,106 of JAZDUH010000098.1, forward strand.
CCTTGCCTCCAAAAAGTCAAACGATGGAGTCGAATGAGGTCGAAATTGAGGACGCTCCGCCTGGATACATCATCTGTCTGACAGTATTTTGGCTTTCTCATTAAAAAAGACGAAGACGACAATAGAGTAACTGACAAGACAAAGACCTTTTGTAAATTTGGCTATGCTGTCATTCCGTACACCGCCTCCAACACAACAAACATGAACCACCACCTTCAGCGCCACCATAAAAATGTGAAGATGACCCCGGTGAAAACGAGCCTACCGCTCGCTAGCATACACTCTCTCTAACCTCTCTAGGGTTAGAGAGAGTGTTATTGTTTGGGTTTGGCCTGTAGGCCTTGTGTCTTCCTGTGTGCAACTCAAACAAAAATAAATAAGTTGTAATTACACAGTAATAATTTTTCTTTTTCTACTTTTTTGACATTGTTTCGTGACATACCGTATCGTGACCCAGGCATATCAAGATGCAGTGTATCATGTGTTTAAGTGTAACGTCCCATCCCTAATATCTAGCGTACCTTTTGTTATTTGAGTGTATGTTAGAAAACTGTTTGAGTTTGATTTTGAGGAAAACGACAGCCTTAGTGTGTCAGATAATACTGGTGTATAACCACCTAGCTGAGGCACGTTAATCTGTAAATAGGACAGAAGGATGGTATTTTGGCTCTTCAAATGTTAGCCCCAGTGCACTCTGCAAAACAACTTTTCCAGATTGTGACACTGTGAGTGCATGTTAAATATTACGCTTTTAGTGAAATTGGATGCAACTTTTTAGTTGTCACATTTGAAATTATTCATACAGGAACATCCCTACTTCCACTGAGCACATGTTCAGCGAGTATGTAGTCAATTGTCTGCACAGTGCAGAGCTGGATGGAAACAACAGTGGTTTTAAAGAACAACATGCCTGTTCTCTGCCTTTGACGTCTTCACAGTGGTGACTTTTTTGTTTGCTTTCTTTTCCTAGAGTTCAACACACTAAGTAAGCCCATCCTCCTCCTTCCCCAGTCATCAGTTCTGGCCCGAACTGGCCCACTTGGATCAAGGTCAGCTCATTATTCAAACAGTCTCTGGCTGGTTCAACATCGTCCTTAAAATACACACTTCCACATCCCTGCTGACAGATTCCTGGCAAACAGAGGCACGCTTGCATCCCGCCTGGAATAGTGGGATCACAGAGAGAGAAAATGGGGAGAACAGGTGGGATGGCTTGGACCAGGGGACACAGCCGGCGACATGACTACGTCTTTACATGTAGGCACACATGGTGCATGTGAGCACACTCAGCCTATTATTCAGTGTAATTTGGCAAACATGTCATCATCAGTGCAGGTGATGGTATTCTGTTCTGTCCCCAGCATGTTGACAGAGAAAGAAAAAATAAATAATAAATTATAATAAAAAAAAAACACTCATGCCAAACCGTTGCTCCACTTCCCAGACTTCACTTCACTGTCTCCTTGGTAACCAGCACAGAGAGAGTATGAAGAAGAGTTGTGAAGAGATGTGATTGGATGATGCTGTGCAGCTCTGGACCACTGGTGTAAATGTTGGGAGTCAGGTAAAAAAAAGAGGAGGAAGAGGTTCTTTTATCCGTTGTCAGAGTGTGTGCTGATAAATATGATGTAATGGGTCCAATTCAGCAGAGCTCTTACACATCACTTCTTCAGGGAGAGTCAGTTGTTGATTTTCCTTCTCACTTCGAGGCAGTTCAAACACAGCGCTTCTCAGAAGGGGAATTAGCTTGAAGAGGAAAATAAATGCAGCATTGTTTGGGCAAATAAAGAAGGATATATCACTTTCTTAATGTGAATAACTCATGACAGAAATGGCAGTGGCGCTGATGAAGTTATGAAATTGTTTCAACATTAATCTGACTCTACTTTACATTTCAGAGGGGCTCAGAATTTTTTATCAAAACCTGCCAAAAGAAAAAGTGAATACATTATTAAAGGGAATATTGACTCAAAAGAGACCCGAGGACAGTCAAACCTGATCTGATAAACCTGAGGATAACAGGGCCTGCTCCAAATTAAACCTAGATAACCCTTATTAAACCCAAATAGAAGAGAGCTGTTAAACTTCCAAATGGCATGATCATCATTTCACTGTATAAACTGTTTTGCAGTAGCAGTATATCATCCATCCATTATAAATGCACCAATGGCTGTCTGAAATGGTTCAGTCACCTGGCCCTCCAATTAGGCCTACCAGTATGTTGAGGCTAATGTGCCCACTGAAGAGTAAGGACCTCAGAATAAATACAGAGTTGCTGAAAAGGTAGTTATTGTCCTGTTATTGTCCACTGTGACTGTAACTGAAATCAAATGGGGGGGCAGGTTGGCCCCCATTGGGTCCATCTCAAGAAAAAGTATCACAGTTGTAAAAGAGAGGAGCACAGGGAGTAAGCAGAGGATGGAAGCACTGTATGTGTGTGTGTCTGCCATTGTGTGAATAGGAAACACATACCATATCATTGCACTCTCTCTTGCGCACCAAAGCTGCACCACACTGGGAACTGACACAAGTATCACATCCTTCTAGGGTCACTGTGGATGTCTTACAGTGTAATAAGGACAGAGTCAGCACACAGGGTCAGCAGTGATCAGACAATCAGCAGTGAAAGCTGGGGCATGCAGAGTTCTGTTCACAGGCACAGAGGAGAGGAAGAAACGCGTTGCTAATGGAAAAAGCTGGCGTTCCTGTAGCCTTTGTTTCTCAGCAGGCACTCCTGAAATTGTAACAGACACCCTCGTCCTCTACAACTCACAGCTACAGTAACATTACTGTGGGCCCATTAACGTTATAGAGACATGCGCAGCAGCTCCGCTTGCTCACAGTCCCTATAAACGTGCCGTTTAATCACTCGAAACAAAGTTGCTGATAATGTCAATACGGAAATATTCCTCATAGCAGAAGTCTGTGTGCGTGTGATGTAAAATCAACCCCCAAAATCCACACAATGCAAACATGCTGCGCGCCGAAGCACAGTGGCTTTGCACCGACCGACAGGCGCCTGACTGAAAGCGCCGGGGCACGCACAACACCAACATCTGTACAAGCAGCAGCCCATTGGTTCAGTCAACAAGTTACAAGACCCATTACTGACGGCACCACTCAACTGGATGATATTTATGCCAACAATAATCCCTTCTTGCAGATTGATATTTTCATTCCACAATGTGCGTATAAAATAAAAATCGGACTATAATGTTGGGTGGAAATCACAATCTATGGGTGAAAGTGAGCTGCTTGGCGAAGGTCTGAGCTCTCAGAGTGCTTTTCTAGTTTGTTATAAAATTAAATATACGGCTTTATCTTATTGAAAATGACCTTTCATGGCCAACCTGCAGTAACCCTGAAGGCAACCAGGGCACTGTAGTCTGATTAGTTGATAAAAAAGAAGAGATTAGCCAAAGTCAGATCCCGCTGTGGTGGTATCATCATTATAAGTATGTCAAACTAATTATCTACATTTTTATTAGTAAAGCCTAGCAATCTAAATCAAATGTTCTGTCTTAACTGTTGTGCATCCACCCATCAGTAACAGTCATTGTAGCATTGCTCCATGGCATCTGCATGCTATCATACTGCTATGCAATCTAGATGTAAATAAAGCACAGTGAACAGAAGGCAACATTAGGTTCTACTATGTATTGCATTGTTTGGCAGTAGTTTGATGTAGTAAATGGAAGTTATGTCATACAGAGGCTGTGTAAGGTCATACTTGTGTATAATGAATCAACAGAGTGATAATTAACAGCAGTATACTGCTACCATACCACACAGTGTGGAGCGACAGTTCCATCAAGGGTTAAAACTGGAAAGTATTGTAAAAGGACTTCTCAACAAAACAACTAGAAAAACTCTGTATCCCCTCCACATACCTACATACAGAATAATCCATATGGGCTCTATCATCTCATTTTCAGTGAGAAAACTTGCAACATGTAGAGACAAGGAAACGACTGAGCCAGCCAGCCAGCAGCAGCTCCATCTTCATATCATGCATATGTACTAAGAATAGAGCCTCCATAAAAGGAACTGTGAGAGCCAGTTGGCATAAACTTGGGGGATGCCATTCTGTTCATGTGCAGCAGATTGATGTCTTACTTCCTGTTAGTGGTCTTGTAACTGGGAGGGTTTACTCCAGGCATCACAGTAGTGAAACAAAATGGGTTGGAAAAGAACATACACAGACACAGATTCGAAGTCTGGAAAGACTCATGACCCGAATGACAAGGCAGCCATGTGATCTTTGCTCTATTTTCTTGGCAACATGCTGATAGTTTGCAGAGCGACTGAGCATGCTTGTTCCTGCAGGTCCCAGGGCACCACATGTCATTGCTCTTGGTTCTCTGCTTTTGTCCACGAGAGAGGGTGCAGTAAAGACAGATGACACATTTCCTGTCCTTCTACTGTAAACATGCTGTTTCCCCCTGACTTCTTCTCCCAGGATACATCACGCCCCCTTTTCCTCTGACCCTATGTTTGTGCCTCCATATCTGCCATAGCCAGAGCAGAGGAAACTATGTTTTAAGGGTGTCTGTCTGCCTACCAACCATTCCTGGAAAGCAACAGCTCAAGAAGGTCTCAAAGGATTTTCTTCACACTCTCATCAAATTTTCATTCTGATCAACTGAACATCTTTTTTTTTTAGAAATTTTGGAGGTCAAATGCCCAAGCTAAACGTCGCGGTGTCTCAGCTTAACCTTAAAAATGCAGACACAAAATCTAAAGAATGCTTCTGGTGATTTTCTCAAAACTGTGTGAAAATGTCTACTCAGTTTTAAGGCTGAACTCATCAGTACTTTGTACAAAGGTCCACTCTGAATCAAGGATCAAACTGATGAGATTTTGGAAGTGAATACATTTGTGCATGGGACTTTAATTTAAGAGGTTTTCTTCTAGCTTTGAAAAAAACTGGGGATGAAGCTGCTACATTTTCATAGTTGTGGGTTAAAGACCATTATTTCTTGTTTAAAAAAAGTATTACATGAATATTTTGATTCATGACCATGAAAACATACCATTAGCAACTGGATTCATCATGATATCTATTTCAGTTCAGTAGTTATTCACAAAAAACAAATTTTGTGCTATGGCGGATCCAGACATTGATCTGGATCACTCCCAAAATCTAATCATGTGTTCCTTGTCCCAATCCGGACATATCCTGAAAATTTCACTGAAATCCGTCCATAACTTTTTGAGATATGTTGCTAACAGAGAAACAAACAAACAAACAAACAACAACAACAAATCAGATGCCTGCAATAACATAACCTCCTGGCAGAGGTCAAAATTCTTTAAATTTGGTAAGTTCATCCCTTCTGTGTGACTACATTATAACTACAATGATTCGACAGAATTTCTTAAAAAAATTTGCACAAATGTTTACTCAGACTCAAAAATTCACATACTACGTTTGGGGCTTATATCTAAAAGGTCAAGTTCATCTGATGCTATGTTTATACTCTGGTTGGCCCCTTGACTTGATCCTGAAAACCTGTTAAGGCCTGTTTCATCACACAGAAACTCCACAAGATCCTAAAAGGCAATCAACAGAGCATTTGACTGACAGGCAGAATGGACAAATGTACCAGTATCAATAAAATATAAGAATTCCCATTTGTATTCATGTTGACTCTTTGCTTGTGACTGTATAATCACCAAAATACTATATGTTATTTTTTTGAAATTTGTACAAATGTTAGCTCTGATACAAAGATAAACAAATGGAATTTTGGTGATCACAGGTCAAGGTTAAGGATTTTGTATTGCATGTTCACCCCCTGCTTTTAACTCCAATATCTTAAGACTGCTTTAAAACATTTTCTTCAAACTTTACAAAAATGTCCACTATTTTTTGCAGAAAACATACACCTCTAAAATTAAAAAGATAACATTTCTACCAATGAATCAACCACAAAAGTCTTCTTCTTTACCCAAATCTGCACTCTCACTGTCCAGCAACTGTCTACCATGGGGGGGTTATAGTTTCTTCAGAAACCCAGAATAAGGAAGAACAGGTAAAGCTCTTTCATTTTCACAGTGGCATATTAAATAAAAAAACAGGCAGAAAAACTAATAGAGCCTATGAATCAAGTCCTAGGTCCTGCATTAGCGGCCAGTGGTGTTCAGTTTCAGAGACACAGATGCCTGAGACGGCTTGAGGGATGGGAGGCTGTTTCTTTCCAGCCACTATCACTCACAGTTGTGACTCTAAATATAAACTGGCACCCTGGCACCATATCACTGCCAATAGTTGGCCCATTATATTTGGATGCAATATGATATCCTGCATGCTTCTATGCAGGGAATGCATGTATGGGAGAGGAGCTGGAGGGGCCTGGATTTGTCACAAATCTGCTCCTGGAGTTGTCATCACCATGTTGATTCATACTCGCTCCCCTTGTTTCAATAAGACAACAGGTGCAGGGATGAAGAAACTTCTGTCGTCTGTTGGTCTGTCGTCTTTCCGGCTGCGGAGCCGCTGTGGTCTCTGGAACAGGGCTCCAGGGATGAGCTTTAACTGGGAAATACTCTTGGTGGACTAGGATCAGATGTTTCTCCAGGGACTGGGCTGGAATTCTGATACTCTTAAAACCTGGCAGCATTGGTGGCTCTCTGAGTGATAAAACTGGGTTGGTTTTTAAATAAACACAGTTTTTTTAAAGGTTTATCCTTTGTCTTAAATATCAAAATTCCTTCATCTAATGAACCGATTGTTCCTTATATAGATCTCTGATTCTGAACATTTAGATCCTGAGGTCAGCAGGGGTCATGAGATCACTGTTTTGGTCACCATAAGGATGAAAAGAAAATGATTATTTTACATTTAAAATTAATCAAGAAAATCTGAAAGAACGGTTTTGACTTGGAATACTTAATTTATCCAGCAATGAGCACCAATGTCAATACCAGATTAGCCTGTAGGATGATCATATTTTTTAATATTTTATATGCTCACCAACTTTTGTTCTCTCACTGATGCAAAGTTTCTCGCTCCTAGTCTGGGCTCTTGTCTAAAGTAGTTGTAATCCAGGATAAAGAGCCTTGAGTTCTGGCTCTGCTATCCACTTGCAAACAAATGAATAGATTATACCGCCAGTGTTATTTTGATGAGGAAAACTGAGACGGTGTACACTTAAAAGGCATATTGATTAAAATAATGTAGAGACATATTCAGCGCATTTTAAAAAACAAATGACAAGGTGGACTGTAGGATGGAGGTGCGTACACTCTTAATACTGAGCCACAATTAGCAAACTAAATTACAATGGTTAAAAAAAATTCTGAATAAATTGTGGTCAATACTGATTGTTTTCTCAACTTCCAACTTGTTGATTTGTTTAAATCAAAACTCAATTTAACCAATTAGGAAAAAGTAAGTAGAGATGTCCCAGTGTTATCATCACATGGGGCATCGGTGGCACAGTTGGAGGGTAAGGTTAGGGTTAGGGTTAGGGGTTAGGGTCGCTTGGTCACTGATCAGTTGCCTGGAACTGGCCTTGAACCTGCAACCTGATCGGGAGGTTGCAGGTTCAAGGTCAGTTCCGGGCAAGACACTTAACCCCAAGTTGCTCACACTGCTGCGTCAGTGGCGTGTAAATGGGCATGAAAGGGTGTGAATGTGTTAGAGATAATGATGGATAACTAACATAGAAACTCAGAACCATCAGAGAGTGAATGTGAGAGCGAATGGGTGTGAATGGGTGGGTGTGACCTGCGGTGTAAAGCAGCTTTGAGTATTCAAAGACTAGATATATAAGCTCAAGTCCATTTACCATTTACATTGCCTGTGAGACATAACTTACCTTGGACTTGGACTGTCAGTGTTCGTATTGAATAACTCCTGGGTTTACGCTTCACTCAACTCTCTTTGCAAGTTTCACCAGAGTGCAAAAGTACATCGAAACCAACAATTTGTGTCATTACACCCGTCAAAAGGATTGCTTCTATTCAGGAAAGTATACATGTAATAGCAACAACAAAATATTCTGACAACACAAACCACTGAAGCATTTTCAACACAGTTAAATGAGCTTTTGTCAAAAATGTGAAAAACGTCCTGTCTCTCACTGTTCTTAAATACTTTGTATAAAAACCATAAAAAATGTAGTCAATTCTTCTTTTTGCTATGAAAAACATTCCTTAAAAATGTTATCTAATTCCATTTATCAGTTTTCTAGTCATCCTGTTCACAAACAAATACAAAAAACTAACAAACACAAGCAAAAACAAAAATCCATTGGCGGAGGTAATATTAATAGAATAAACTTTATCTCAGGATGCACCAGTCCACCTGTCCGGCAATTTTGTTGGCTGATATCAGCCATGTTGTATCACAGACTCGGGATGGGACATGGCTTCACTAAAACTCTAACAGTCACAAATTCATTAAAGTATGGAGTCTTAATACAACCTTAACACCATAACAAAGAAGTTTTTCCCAACTATAGAGGCCCAAAGGAACGACCACCACAGTGGCGGAATTGCACCTGAAACCTATTTGTTAAAACATCTGCCTACCATAAAGTAAGAAACGAAGAAGTCAGTGGGTCAGGTGACAGCTAAGGAGTAACAATTGTAAAGACACTTTGATACCAACATCACACATCTCAAGTTCAGCAGTTTTACTGTTAAGTGGAGATTTAATGACACGTTTGCAGTTAAGCTAAGCAGAGCTGATACCAGGTTGAATCCTCAAGGCGGAACCCCAGTGTCAAAGGGGGCGGGGTTTAATACTGAATGCAGCCTGGACAAAATAACATGTAGCCAATAACGATGAGTAATTGTGGTCCATCATCACAATGTACTTGTAAGTAGCAAAAACACAAATGAAGCACAGCAGGAATATGGCAGCTTCAAGCAGCAGGTCAGTTTTCTTATGCAGCAGTAATCCAATATTCAGAAGCGGATGTTACTGTGCATGGTACCAGTTTGCTGCTAGCTAGCTTGCATCCCTAATTGCTGATAAATAGGAGAAGTATCCATTAAATTGCCTAAGACACATCCATAAGATATCAGAAGTATCACATCAAAATTACTCAAAACACTACTTCTTGATAGATTTTGGAGATTAAAACCAGTATTAAGCTTGTGAATGTAACAGCCATTACTTTCATAGTTTTCCATTCACTGAGGTCAAGTTAACCCTGTTAAGATCACGGCAGACGCTCTGTCAATTGTGACTGAAGTCTTTGTTTTGACAAAGTTTTCACAGCTGGAGTAAAAATAGCTTTGGCAAGTAGCTGATGAATGATCTAATTTAAAGAGCATAATTCAGTTTCATCAAAGCACTCAGCATTTAACAAATTAAAGACTTGTGATCCAGTTTGCCAGTTTTGTTGATCATGTTAGCCCTGAGGTGAAGGAAAACATTGACCGCTAGAAGAAAAACCTTCTCAAACAACAATTCAGAGTCTTTCTATCTCTCTCTCTCTTTGAACCTCCTTAGTTCAGAAGAGGTACTGATCTGGAAGGGTTGACAACTGGATGCTTTTCTCACATACAGTCATTAAATATACATTCATCAAAGAGATAAAACTGCAAAAGCTGCAAGAAAGGGGAGGAGAAGGTCCAGAGAAGGCCATTGTTTTTTCACTCACATAATGCATTTACATCATGGCAGAAAAAACTCCCAATATTCTATTGGGAATGCAAAATCTAATGAACACTTAAAGGGCCATACATACATCAAACTTTCACATATTCAACATTTGTTTATTTGTACTAAATTAAATGAGTCAATGTAATATATACACACACATACACACACACACACACAAGGGGCTGTACAAGGGGCTATCCTCCAAAAATTATATTCCACAGAGAATAAGGCTGTCACTTTTCCTAAAAATCAAAGTCGAACGGTTTTCGGACATGCACTCAAAGAATCGAAGATATTCGATTATTCCTCTCCCCCTATTATCTAATACCCGACCTATTGGTAAAGACCCTGCCGAAAAGAACACAGTCACACAGGGTCAAACTCTTGAAAAAAGCGCCGCTGCACTCGGCCGTATAACTTGGACAAAAAGCCAATGGCTGAGCCCGCAAATAAGTGGAGGACGAACAACTAAACTGCGTTTGACATAACACACAGCCTGGTCTTTGATTTTAAGTTTGCCATCAACGGTGTGGAACCAAAAACACTTCCACACAGCTCTCCACAGAACATTCAGAGCTGTTAATGTCCGCTCGGAGTGGAAACTCTTTATTTACTGAGGTCAAGAGAGCAGCGGATGTGACTAAGGGTCAAGCTGCGCTCAGAGCGCCCTCTGTTGGACGGAACGGTCCACTGCTCCAGGCGCCCTGATGTGGAAATTTAAATCCCAACTCAAATTGGAGAAAACATGGGGTCCTCTTCTGCAACATTTGAAATCTCCCTGACCACATTTGTGTACATTGATATTTTTCTTCTATTACTCGCTGTTATTCTTTGTACAAAGATGTTTAAGGATTCCCATGGAAGGCCTAATGTGTATTTTCTGTGCCCCTTGTCAGGAGATGTTATGAATTCTACTTATTTTTTTCTGTATCCCTCCTCATTTATTAGACATGTGTATGTGTGTGTGTGTGTGTGTGTTTGTACTGCTATCATTGTGAGGACCATCGCGGGTTTTAGACCTTTCGAGTGAGGACAATTTTTGAAAGTGAGGACATTTAGGCCGGTCCTCACAAGATTTTCACTGTAATAGCCTCCAGAGGCTGCAAACATGCTTCTCTCAAAGTTTCAGAGAGGTCCTCAGAAAAATATAAAACTGAGAAAAAATACACACAAAATCCCTATGTGTGCACAGTTTGAATACACACACATTTCGCTCTTCATCGCCCCCTCTGGTAGTTTTTGATTATTGCACCAGAAGGTCTTAAACTTAAGAAAATACAGTATCCAAGTGCTCAAGAGTTAAAATAAGACACATTATGTAGATTTTCACTTTTGTTTTGTATTCTTACAATATTTGAAATTGAAAAAAAAAAACATTTTTTGGTTAAAGCTTTTTTCGTCGAAAAAAATGCTTCTTTTTTAGGATATAGTATATCATTACATTAAATTCACAGAAAAAAAGATCATAGACCCTGCCTGAAATCTACTTTATTTATTTCCTTTTTTTAACTTTAACTTGTTGCCATCTTTATAAAGCTAATTTACCTATTTGAGTTTTATCTGATATTACAGCTGGTCAGAACAGATAAAACTGTTTCAGTCTTAATTTTTCTACTCTGCTTTAAATAAGTGTACTACATAGGTGCACATTCATGTTCAGCCAGCAGCACACTTTGCTCATGTTATACATAGTTAATGTTTTGATAGAATTAGTGGAACTGAGACCACTTCACTAAGACTCAAGGATTAACTGATTGGATTTTCACAGGTGAGGGGTAATTCATGAATGTGATATTTCAAAAATGGTTTGGTGGAGTTTCTCCATGTCTGAAAGTCATGTCTATTAAGAGCCAAGGATGGATTGAAGAGAGTTGGGTGTCACGTATCAAAGGTCAAGGTCACTGTGACCCTAAAGAAAGATTTTTGGCTAATTTTCCATGAGTTATATGATAAGTTGACAAAGAATAGTGAATTGATGAGGTTTCATATTCAAAACATCAAGTGTAAAGATTTGTACAGAAATTTTTCTTGTGGTTAGTACAGAAATGCTTTTCCTTCATAAACAGCATACAACTGTATCTGAAATAATACAAAAATGAAGTATTTAGTGATTACCACTGTTTGTAAATGTAGTAGAAAACAATTTGAATGTAAAGAAATTGTACAACTTTATATGTATGCTTATAAGGTTAAATTATAACTTTATAATATAATATATCTATATATATTTTATATAATAACTTTATATAAAAGGGTTAATTATTGCATCTTACTGTCACCCTGGACATGCTAACAGAACATTAGCAAGCTTCAAAGAGGAATAAATCGGTTAACTCTAATAATGCTAATTTCCGATGAAGCTAACAACTATAAAATAAAGATTGCTAGGTTGAAATCACACATTAAATGCTTCCAACACATATATATATACATGTTACAACTCATCTATTTACATCAATTTGTTTAACTTACATCATCTGTGACTTCTGTACTGCTGCTGGCTGTCATGAAAGGAGAACAGAGCAAAGAGGAAACAGGAAACAACATCTAACCCCTTCAAAATAAAATATCCTCTTCAGAATAAAAGCACCATGAACATAATGCAACCACTTCAAGGATTATTAACAATATCTACAAAAGTCAGTTTTGGGTATGTGATATTTTCTATGTAGCTAATCAAATGAGAGTAATAGTTTCCCTTCATACAGATTTCCTCCAGTAACTAGTAACTTAACAGTAACTGTTAAAGTTTTGAACCCATTCTGTTGAGAACTGACATACTGAAACTGTTAAGAATTTAATTTTGTTACTTTTTCTTGTCAACAATCAACATAACATCTAATTTGTACTTGTTTATGTCTGTCTAATGCAGCCACATCTTTTGAAACACAAAAAGATTTGTCCACAAATTTTTCATGGTATTTGAGCTTGTGCAAAATTTTGAGATATATTTCCATATCATATAATATAATATACTGCATTACATTATATGATATAATATAACACCATATAACAGTATTTTATATTATATCACATTATATTACATCATATCATATATGATATGATAGTAGTCTCTCTCGAACTTCCCCAAATTGAAGAAAAGTGTCCCAAAATGACCCTGGGACCCCTTCCAGGACTTCCTCTGGGGATGCAGTTTAATGCATGGCCATTTGGGCCTCTTTGGACAATAAAGAGTTAATCGTCAAGTGAGAAACAGGCCCGTACTCGGGCCCCTTTGGAGCTAGCACTCTGAAAAAAAATATGGCAAGTCAGGGGGTGGCCTAGTATTACACTCTCTGGTTTGGTGTCAATAGACCTATAAATGAAAGAGCAGGAAATTTCTTTAAATGTTTGAGGCCTCAGGCTTCATCACTACTAGTAGGCCTCATTGCTGAAAAGAGGAGGTTCCCATCGGGCTAGACCCATGAAAATACATACAGTGCTTCATGTGACTGCCCTGAATAGCCCCACTACCTCTCAGAATTAGACTCAACTGGGAATGAATTTTATGTTACACGATAAGTTGCACAAAATGTCTCCTTTAATAGCCCTAATGGAAGTCAGCATTTTGAGTGAACCTTGACCCCTTCAGTAGTCTTTTTCACCACAGACCTGCTCCCAGAGCATACAGTACGCCCTCTTAGATGACTTTGTGCAGTTTGGTTCACTTTGTTTTGTGTTTATGCTGTGTTCTGCATTAGTTTTATAGCATTATATGAAAAAAGGCCCCTGCTCCCCTGTCTTTTTTGCTCCCTTGTTGATATTCAAGCTCCTATGGGTCTGAAAAAGAACACCAGCATTGACCTAGAACACATCAATCAAGCATGTGCCATTTGGTCCAAATCCGATGAAGAATCTGTGAGATTTTGACCTTTTATGGCCTTTTGGGCATTAAAGAGACACACCTCCAAACTCCAAACCTTTGCCATGTGGCCTCCTGTTGGTCTAGGAGGCTGATATCGTAGATACTGACTCACAGGGGCTCTTAGTACTTGTGGTCCAGATTTGGTTCCAATCAGATAAAAAATTAGGTCCAGGGTCTATTTCCAGTGGCAGGATGGTCTCAGAGTCTAAGATTCTAACAGGACAGGATTTTCAAAGAGGGACCAAGGTCAATTTTTTTTCTGCTGAGACCCCAGGGCTGATCTTATAGTATGTTATACTAGGCTATATTTGGAGAGGAACTGTGGTGGGTTGGTGTCTCTGTGACCTTCCTGTGACCCTTGGCGCCATCTTGAAATGTCCCATTTTTGGACTTTAAAGCCCCATAAATCAGTGATTTTTGCATGAAATGGGCTGAAACTTTAAAAGGTGATTTAGCTAACCTCCATGAACAATTGATTGTAAGAGCAAGTCTCTAGGTCAATCATGGAGCTACTTCCTGTTTGAGAGGGGCTAGCAAGACGGTTTTAGAACAGTATGACTTAAGAGTTTTCAGACGTCCCAGATCCCAGGTTTCAGCTCTCTAAGTGTCACAGAGGTGACATGAGAGCAAAAAAGCAACAGTGGTGAAAAAAACATGTCTTTTTGGGTCTGGTTCGTGCCTAAAGGCCCCTGGAGGTCTATAAACGAGCATGAGTATCCACATTAACCTCTATATAGAACCTGTTAAGTTTAATGCATTTTGGTTATGGAATGTGTGAGATATTGACCTTTTTTGGCCTATTTGGACAATAAAGAGTTAATCGTCAAGTGAGAAACAGGCCAATGCTCGGGCCCCTTTGGAGCTAGCACTCTGAAAAAAAATATGGAAAGACAGGGGGTGGCCTAGTATTACACTCTCCGATTTGGTGTCAATAGACCCATAAATGACGGAGCAGTAAATTTTTTTACATGTTTGAGTCCTTAGGCTTCATCACTACTAGTAGGCCTCATTGCTGAAAAGAGGAGGTTCCCATCGGGCTAGACCCATGGAAATACATACAGTGCTTCATGTGACTGCCCTGAATAGCCCCACTACCTCTCAGAATTAGACTCAACTGGGAATGAATTTTATGTTACATGATAAGTTGCACAAAATGTCTTCTTTAATAGCCCTAATGGAAGTCAGCATTTTGAGTGAACCTTGACCCCTTCAGTAGTCTTTTTCACCACAGACCTGCTCCCAGAGCATACAGTACGCCCTCTTAGATGACTTTGTGCAGTTTGGTTCACTTTGTTTTGTGTTTATGCTGTGTTCTGCATTAGTTTTATAGCATTATATGAAAAAAGGCCCCTGCTCCCCTGTCTTTTTTGCTCCCTTGTTGATATTCAAGCTCCTATGGGTCTAAAAAAGTACACCAGCATTGACCTAGAACACAACATCAAGCATGTGCCGTTTGGTCCAAATCCAATGAAGAATCTGTGAGATTTTGACCTTTTATGGCCTTTTGGGCATTAAAGGGACACACCTCCAAACTCCAAACCTTTGCCATGTGGCCTCCTGTTGGTCTAGGAGGCTGATATTGTAGATACTGACTCACAGGGGCTCTTAGTACTTGTGGTCCAGATTTGGTTCCAATCAGATAAAAAATTAGGTCCAGGGTCTATTTCCAGTGGCAGGATGGTCTCAGAGTCTAAGATTCTAACAGGACAGGATTTTCAAAGAGGGACCAAGGTCAATTTTTTTTCTGCTGAGACCCCAGGGCTGATCTTATAGTATGTTATACTAGGCTATATTTGGAGAGGAACTGTGGTGGGTTGGTGTCTCTGTGACCTTCCTGTGACCCTTGGCGCCATCTTGAAATTTCAAATTTCTGGACTTTAAAGCCCCATAAATCAGTGATTTTTGCATGAAATGGGCTGAAACTTTAAAAGGTGATTTAGCTAACCTCCATGAACAATTGATTGTAAGAGCAAGTCTCTAGGTCAATCATGGAGCTACTTCCTGTTTAAGAGGGGCTAGCAAGACGGTTTTGGAACAGTATGACTTAAGAGTTTTCAGACGTCCCAGATCCCAGGTTTCAGCTCTCTAAGTGTCACAGAGGTGACATGAGAGCAAAAAAGCAACAGTGGTGAAAAAAACATGTCTTTTTGGGTCTGGTTCGTGCCTAAAGGCCCCTGGAGGTCTATAAACGAGCATGAGTATCCACATTAACCTCTATATAGAACCTGTTAAGTTTAATGCATTTTGGTTATGGAATGTGTGAGATATTGACCTTTTTTGGCCTATTTGGACAATAAAGAGTTAATCGTCAAGTGAGAAACAGGCCAATGCTCGGGCCCCTTTGGAGCTAGCACTCTGAAAAAAAATATGGAAAGACAGGGGGTGGCCTAGTATTACACTCTCCGATTTGGTGTCAATAGACCCATAAATGACGGAGCAGTAAATTTTTTTACATGTTTGAGTCCTTAGGCTTCATCACTACTAGTAGGCCTCATTGCTGAAAAGAGGAGGCTCCCATCGGGCTAGACCCATGAAAATACATACAGTGCTTCATGTGACTGCCCTGAATAGCCCCACTACCTCTCAGAATTAGACTCAACTGGGAATGAATTTTATGTTACATGATAAGTTGCACAAAATGTCTTCTTCAATAGCCCTAATGGAAGTCAGCATTTTGAGTGAACCTTGACCCCTTCAGTAGTCTTTTTCACCACAGACCTGCTCCCAGAGCATACAGTACGCCCTCTTAGGTGACTTTGTGCAGTTTGGTTCACTTTGTTTTGTGTTTTTGCATATATATCATATATATATATATATATCATATATATATATATATATATATATATATATATATGTATATATATATATATGTATATATATATATATATATATATATATATATATATATATATATATATATATATATATATGTATATGTATATATATATACACTCCACAAGCATGCAGTCCGAGGAACAACTAAGATACTGTGCTGGACCCTCAAGCTCCCAGGCCTCGAAGAACCGAGCTGAAGAGGATGAACAGCCCCCCACCCCATCAGGGGAGAGGGGGGTGGGTGATCTTTTTTGAAATGTCCTTAAAAGCCTTCAATTAATGTTGAATGTTGGACTGGGAGACACAATGAAAGATACCATGACATGATATTTGATAATGATATGATTGTATTTTCCTCATAATATTAACACAATAAGATTTTAAATAAAGTATTATCAATGATGTGAATATGATATTATGATTACTATTTGAGTCAAGGAAAGCACTGAAACAAGCAGAACAGTCTAGTAAGTTGATAACTTAAATTACTAATGTATTTCAGTCTTTATTCAGTCTTTCAGTCTTAAAACCGGGAAACAACACTATTACTGCTATATAAATTTAAGACAGTGTATCTCATAGCTTGATAACGGAATAATATAAATTTATATGATATTGATATATTGCCCATTTGCTGTACTACTATTGCAACTTTACTGTATTAAAGATTTAAGTTACTTTAAATTTAGGATTCTGTTTTCTATGGTACACTTCAGAAGTAAATGTACTTTCTAACCCCCTAGATTTCGCTGATCACTGTTCTTCTGGAAATTCTAAATAATTCTACAAAATCAACACAGAAACTTTGTAGTATTTTTATGGGTTTAAACTTGATTTAATCATACTTTAATTTACATAGAATTTAATTTATCACAGGAGGAATTCCGCAATTAATAGTCTCTTTTCCATATGAAACACTAGAATAAAACATTAATGCATTATTGATAACATCTAAAATAAAATATTAAAAATAAAATATAAAATGATGAATACAAAACAGAATACAAATATAGTACAAGCAGGGTATATTCTGAGAGAGGCTCAGTATTTTACTTTTGATACTTACTACTTTTTTATTGCCAATCAATTTTAATGCAGGATTTTTTTAGAAATATAACAGTATATAAACATTGTGGGGTCACTTCTTCCACTTCTTTGTGCAGATATATAAAGTTCTTGTACTTAAATGTAAGTTTACAGCCTGTAAAGAGGCCTGAGAGTCAGGGCTGATATTGTGGGGCACTGAGCTCTGCACTCTGCAGCTTCAATTAATGGCCCATCAAGGGGAGGGGCTGCTCACCCCCCGCACCTGGCTGTGAGTGAGTGGGGGATGGGCTGTGAGCACAACCTGAGCACAGCTAGCTGCTTCACCTTTGCTGCTGCAAGATGGAGGAGAGAGGAAGTAGTCTGGAGAGTTTAGCAATTACGGCGTCATCACGAAACGGCGAACGACGTTTTTGGCAAAGAATCGGCTAGCAGGTAAGTGTTAAAATATTTTTAATTTCATCTTTTACGTGTCAATTTATGCTGGGTGTGTACTATTACTTTGTGATTTAGAAAAATGTCGTGATTCAAACTTCCTAAACTGCAAGATGGACATATCAAGTTATGCTTAACTTTAGGCTGAAAAAGGTAAATGTCACTGTATTTATGTATGTGACAATAAAGCTGAACAAAAGCTGAAGACAGATAACTGCTGCAGTATATAGTTTACTCATCAGATTTTCTGACAAATGAAATGATAAAATGTTGGTTCTAACCTTCATTTAAAGCAAGCTCTTAAAGTATGTCCACTCCTAGTTTATACTTCTCTCAGTTTGAGAAAATACATTTAGGTGCTTGTGATTAAGGTGTATGTCTTTCAGTCTTTAGTGTTTTTTAATTCTTTGTTAAAATACAATTATTTTGTCTTTTAGAAATCTAGAGGCATTTCACAATTAAACTGAAAAATTGTGGCAAATATGTTGGTAACATGTTGCTTCTGTTATGAAATATTTTTAACTCAACTTAAAATATGCTTTTAGGAGACAAACCGTGGCTGTAAAAATCAGTTTATTTTTACAGCCACCACCATGTGACTGTCAGTTCAGTTATCACAGTACTCAGGGTATGTAGGTGTGAACTACATCCTGTAACACAGATGACAACTGTCACTTAACTAATGTGATTTGATCTTTTAGATCTGAACTAAAGAAAATGTGATCTTGTGTGACCTTAAGATGGAATAACATGCTGTTTCTTAAATTACATAAAGCACATATTGCTATAAATCCGCAAATGATTTCCCAGAAAACATTAACAGTCTACCAATTGTCAGCAATTAATTCAGAAGATACACGTGCACAATCTTCTGTTTTACATGATGCTCATACAGAAGGTAACTAATGATGCTGGAGCACCTGCCCACATGTCCCTGATGCTGAAAGTGTGTTTGCAAAGGCTACTGTATTTTCACTGTAATGAAGGCTCTGTGAAGAGACAACTTTTCCAAGATAAAGTGTATCAGTAAATTCTGTAGTGAAGTATAGGACAGTTCCATGTATGGTCAAGGTGTTTGACATAATTTTCAGTAAAGCCCTGCAGCTGTACCTCTCCTGTCTTGATGCACAGCTCTGTCCCACTCACCATGTAGTTCTTCTGAAACACTGAGGGAGATGCAGTGCAGCTGCTGTTTTAATAAGACAATCAGACATAGGCCTGCGTGTTACACAGACGATGCAAAATCAGTCTGTTTGATAAAGAGCAATCCAGGTTAAAATTATTAAAAGTACCTTGAAGTATACCGTAGTTCAGAACAAACAAAAAACTTTAAAAAATACTTTGCTAACCAGCAAACACATATTTATATCTACCTGTTTTTGAATCAGGCTCCAGAAACTGAAATGATGGCAGATCTGTGTCTGGCCCGTAAAGTGGATGCATGGAAAATGAAGGATTTGTAATTTATAAACATAAGTAGCCCATTTCCTGAAGGAACACTTACTTATTATGTTAATTATATCCAAATTCAGCAAATGAAAGCATGTAGATCACAGTGTGTAGATTGTATGTTTTCATGATGACGTCTTTTTTTTAGTTGTTTACATATTTTATACATGACAGTGCATTTTTTAACAATGTAGCATTGATCAATTCTTTATTGTTGGATGAAAATGAATGTTAGCAGGAAGATATCAGTGTATAACTGTGTAGTATAACTTTCTTGAGGTGACTAGTTACATGTGATAGTAATAATTTGTTGAAACTGTTTTGGACACTAGCATTGAAATACTGTCTTTTCTCTGAATTGTAAGGTCCAAAACACAATGACTCGGAGGCCAGCTCAAGTAAGTAACCCTACAAAATCAATATATCATTCTTATTTAGACTTAGTGGAATGGTCAAAAATAAGCTTTTCGCCTTTGCCTCATCAAAAAGCCTTCATTTTTGTTTTTATGTGATTTTGGATTTTTACTAAAAATTCAAAACTTTGCGCCATATTAAAGACAAAAAAATATTTAATGGAAAGTTACATCAAATGTGAAAGTGAACAATACTTGCAGCCCTCATCTGTTTTTAGTGACTCACTTTCTTAGGTCTACCTGTATATATTTTTGTAATTGGGTGCAACATCCAAGATGTTTAGGTCCATTAATATACCTATTGAGGAAACTGTTTTGTTGAACTGCAGTATTTTGAGGTGCCTGAAATCTCTTCTCCTCCATGTTTATGTACAGGAAGAGGACACAACTATCCAAAACGAAATTGGGATTTTTTAAAAATTAATTTTGAAATAAAATCTTTTTAAAAGCTCGAAATCATTTCGAAAGTAGATTTAAAAAATTGAAATAATTTCGAAATTAATTTCGAAATAGAAAAATTGAAAAAAAAAAAAATGAAATTATTTCAAAATTATTTTTGAAATTTGAAACTATTTGAAAAACTATTAAAGAAATCTCTGATTACCTTGCAGAGCACCATCATGACCTTTATAATGAATCATAGACCTGAGCTGACTCCTCTGTGAAAGGGTCAACCACAAGAACTAATGGTTAAAACAAACATCTTAGTTATTTCAGTACACTTTAGTTGGCCTTGTGATTAGACAATGTGGACAGTTGTTTCCACTCTAGCTAAAGGAGAGATGTAAGCTCCTCTGGGACGTCAGTACATCTAGGAACAATGACATTTTTTAACCAACAAGAGCCTTAAAATGTGAGGATTTAAGCAATAATATTGGTCTTTATCTTCACAGCTAAAAATCCCTCATCAACTTCTGAGACTGTCACACAAAGAACCAGAAAGAGCCGGAGAGATGGTTGATGGTATGTTATTTTTTGATTTTAATTAATTCTTACTAATGTTTTATGTATTTTTAATTGTCTAAATTAGTTTTATCTCTATATCCACATCAGATTCATTATTTGGATTGTATTCTCTGTTAATTGCTTTTCTTTTTACCTTTCTACTTTTAGTTGCTTTTTTATAAACATCTGGTTTTAGGTCATCTCATTCTACCATATTATTTTATTTCGAATTTTATCATATTGGTTCGTCTGTTTATTAACCTTCTCATTCTCACAGTATTTGTTAATCTAAATACTTATGATTTTAATTATAATTTGAGTTTTAGCCCCTTGTTTCCTCAGTCTTTTAATTCTGCTTGCTTTTAGGAATGTTCTTTTTTCTCTGTGTGTTTGATTAACTTGTGTGTGTTGTATGGGAAGTGTGAGGGTTGGTGGATTCTTTTGTTTCTACTTTTTTATTTTATTTCATTTATGTGAAGCACTTTGCTACATTTTTTAATGAAAAGTGCTCTACAGATAAAGTTTGATTGATTGATTGAATGATTTTTGTGAGGAATGTTGCCTTTTTTTAACATTTCACAACCCTTGGTAAACTCCATGCCATCTGCATGCTTTCAGTATAATTTTCTTAACTCCACAGCATTATGTCACTTATGTCATTCTTTTCTCTTGTTTTCAGATGGATGTCCGGACCTGTCCTCCCCAGAAAGAGATTAGACCCCAGCAATGTGGATGGTAAGTTTCTGGCTGTTGTATTAATCTCTAGCCTAAAGGACCCTGCAAGTTGTTTTCACGAGTAGATCTCAGTATAAAAGGATCAGTGATGATCAAGGTTATATAATAGTTTTGGATTTGTCATTACAGTTTAGTTTTAATTAGTTTTAGAGCGGGTATTGTAGTTTTTCTTTAGTTTTGACTATTGCACCAAGGCTTAGTTTTAGTTTTTTCATACCTTATTTGCGAAGTGCAGGATTCAAAAAGGTCAGAGTAAGTATTTTGTAGTACTGTTTATTTTCAAGTCCAACATAGTGCCCACTGCTCAGTCAATGCTGATACTGTACTGTTGGCTGCTGCCTTAAACACAAGAAAAAAATATACACTTAATTTATAAATTTAATCATAAATTAAATAAAATAAATAAATTCATAAATTTAATATAAAAATAAACATAACTTTAATTTAATAAATTTATAATAATACATTTATTTAATACAAATAAATTTCCATAAATTCTTATTTTCAGTAAGAATATCTATGATTATACTTCTATAAAATGATCACCACAACCATTCAGACATGAGGACCCTCCTGAAAACGAGATGTAGCATCTCAAGAGGCTAACCTCTAATAAATCAGACGACAGGTCTATGGTTCATGGATCTGTCCCTAACTTTAGTTCTTACTTGAATTTATTTTGAATTTATTTAGGATAGCCTCTTGAGATGCAGCATCTCGTTTTCAAGGGGGTTACTTTAGTCCACTTGTCTCCTCTTACCTCCCTTCCTTCACCCTCACACCAACACAGCATGGTGTGGATTTGCTGTTCATCATGAGACTGGGATCCACATTCAAGATTTCCTGCTGCTTAACAGAAGGTTTTTTCTTGAGCCATGATGGAGGGATCCATGATTGGCTATTTGGATTCATGTTGGGTGTTGGATGGATATATTTGTATATATATGTATATGTGTATTTTATATGTTTATATGTATCTATGCATATATGTGTATCCATAAAATGAAGAGCTTTATGCTCTATTGTAAAGTGTCTTGAGATAACAATTGTTATGAATTGGCGCTATACAAATAAAAATTGATTGATTGATTGAAATTAAAATTCCAAACATCTCACCAGTTTTAATTTCTGCCAGGCAAGTTCATTTTTTTTGTCTCACTGTCGTACTCAAAACAATCCCAAATGGGACACAGCCTCCGCCTCCTCCTAACTTTAGCAATTTCTTCCAAGTTGTTCCAACAACACATTGGGTCTTCTTCAAACCAGCCCCTACACTCTCCCCCTCCGTAATGGAGTGCACTCCGTCACGGAGTCACACTCGCAGCTGAATGTAGTTCACTTCATCGAGGTGAAGGGTAGGACTACAGCAGTAAGCTCTGGGATAAAACTTCCCTCGCTCAGGCGGAAACAGGAAGCGTATGTTGCCATGGTTTCGTAGTGGCATCGTGCACAAGCGGCAGTTTTTGCATTGATCCACCAGTGACTGAAACATGAGAAGATGAGATTCTCCAGAAGGTGCAGAGGTTAAAGGCGTCTTTTACGTTTGGTTATGCAGCAGTGAAATGTGAGCCTCTGGACTTTTGTTGCCAACGCATTCTGTAAAAAATCTCTCTGGATGTTGATGTTATTCATCTTAATTAAATTATTTGAGATTGAACAAAAAAACATCCTTTAATGCGTAATTTAATGTAAAATCAATTTATTAAAAGTTTCCCATCATATTTTAAACCCTGGCATAAAAATGTGTCTTATAAATATTTTTAGACTGAACTTGAACCCTGATGGTATGGTATGTTTTACTTTTTGATATGTTTTAATGTCAGAGAAGCAAAAAGCAGTAGGCTATTTTCTCCTGTTATTTGAGTTGATAAAAAAAATACAAGTAGATCATAAAAATAAGAAATAGCCTCAATATTAGTAGAGAACCTTTCTGCAACAAGATTTTGATCTGCCTACTGTATCTCAATGCTGATATTAGCCTAATTAACGTGTTTCAGGTAATTAAAAACTTTTCTTTTATCCTAGGATAATAAAATTATTTCACTTATTCTTTATTATTCTTTTTCTTACTGAAGAGCTTTCATTTTTCACTCTCACTTTTATGAATTATTTAGTTTTCGTTACATTCCTTGTAAATATAAAACATTTAACCAAATAAACTGTTTTGTGGACTAATGCAGGGCAGGCTTTAATTTCATAATCAGTGACATGGACAACTTAAGTTGTAAACATCTGGACGACAATCATGAAATAGTTGTCTTAGTTCAACAGAGTTTGTGCAGGAACTTGCGTGGTACTTACATTTGTTTGTTGGTTCCTCCATGGCTGTTACCGGACACACTTTAGCACTGCTCGTGTTCACCGAGTCGGCATCCGTGTAGACTCCCATGTGGAGGGTTTTACAGCCCACTACCCCTCCCCGCAAATTGGTTTGGGATGGCCTTAATGTGGCGGACCCTTCGCGAGGACGCGCAAACAGGGGGTTAGTGGGTAGGGAAAGTGTCTAGGGGGCGGTTTGAAATAGACCCCCAGTCAGTGCAGTAAACAAGCACATCCCAGTACGTCGCTATGATGGTGCCGTACGGCGCTGACCACTGCTGAAAACTGTCATAAAATTGGTTTAGAAAATATGTCGGATTCATTTGAATCCTAAAGGCTAATACATATTGTCAAAAATGATAACGAAGGGCATTTTGTGTATAATTTTTTGTAATTTCAGTTTTGTGAACACAATATACAGTTTTAGTTTACTTATCCTTTTTTTCTTTTTTAGTTTTTATTAGTTTGAGTTAACTGCAGTGTATTTTAAATTTTAGTTTTCGTTTTTAGTTTTGTTTTAGTTAACTATTATAACCTTGGTGATAATTGTAAAGTAGTGTACTATTTTACACTACTTTATATATGTCTGAAATATATGTCTGGTATTCCCCATTTCATCCATAAACATAACAGCGGATGAGATTAGTAATGCAAGGCATACATTCCTGCATCATTTAATTTCTCTTTAAATATGCAGAAGTCAACAAATACTTTACCTTTTAAGCTAAGTGTGGATTGCACGACCTTAAAATTGTATCAAGGTATTTTTTGGCCATATGTGTGTTGCATATTTCTCCTCCAGAGCTCTTCATAGATGCAAGGACTGAGTTACTATATCAAATATCACCTTTTTTTAAACCAAATACCTAAATTTTGACACTGCAGCAGTATTATAGGAATGCCTGTTTGAACCAGTCGGGAGGGCCGTTAAACAGAAAGCAGGTGTTTTATATATTTCAAGTTTGCATTGTACAATAAACTTTAATACTGTAGTTAAAACCAAATAGTTCACCCTCTGTACCCGATCTTCACTACGTTGGTCAAGTGTCTCTGTTGTATTCTCTGTTTAAAATCAGTGCTTTAAAATATATATAATTTAAATCACTTCATGGCATGAGACTGAATACTGTGTGAAAAGCTCAATATTGTCATTAAAGGTTGATCGATGGGCGATGTTCAACGGCCAGTATACTTATGATAGTTTAGAGCAGGAAAAAAACAGAGGACAGATTAATCAGCTGATAACATCATCAAATGGAAAGGGCTTTTTTAGCTGAGTGAACCGATGCTTCCTAGTAAGCAAATAAGTAACACACTCATAGTGCAGGTTTACTCTTAATTCAAGCTCAATAACAACAACCAGAACTGCTATCAGAACAGGCATTGCTTTCACCTGTGCTGAGCTACCTTAAAACTCTGCACAATATTGTATTAACATTATTCTAAAACCAGCAGTTATATTATGCCCCTAACAAGCCAGTTAAGTTGTTGCATAATAGTTAACTTTTACTTAAATCACTCTAATTATCTGAGGAAAACATAATGTTAACTTTCTGTCTGGGACTTAATGTGAAACACAGATCCCCATGTGACCAGTGGAGGGTCATAGCCATCAGCAACTATATTCAATCTTGTGTACTGTTTTTCCAATTTTTATTTTTTATCACAGTAAACTTGTTTTTTTTTCTCAATTTATCAGACTGTTAATATTCTTATATTTGTCTTCCCTCTTCAGTCATCATCCAGATTGCTGATGATTACTGTTCAAAAATCTCATTGCATTAATATTTTGTAGAATTTATTTTGAACTGTCTAAGCCTTTGACCATGGCTGATGGCTCAGGGTACAGTAACCCCGCAAAAATGGGTGAAATCTGATGCGTGGAAATATTACAGATTACTAACTAAACAACAACAGAGAGATGAGGCTGCCAGGAATTACTGAGGCCTTATTTGCAAATACATGTGTCACAATAAAGTTGGATTTAGTTGACAAATGTTTTGAACATTACAAAATCTACATTGCCTTCTTTGTCATTTGTAGAGCCACCCAGAGGGACCCAGAGGCCATGGAGTGACGCAGAAAGGACGTCAGTGAAAAAGCACCTTGAGAAATATGTGGCAGGACGGAGAAAGATCAGCTCTATGAATTGGAATGGTGCATCTCTAATCGTTAATACTTCAGTGTTCTTGTAGCAGATCTGCGGTTTAAAGTTACAATTCTGTTGTACACATAGTCTTTGACATTTTTCCATGACCTTTCACACAGGGCTTTCTCGGCTTGTATAGCCCGCAGACAGTTCTCTTTACCAGGAACTCTAATCACATTCTTCATGTGATATTTGTGAACAACGCAGGGCGTGCTAACAGCAGCTAACAATAGCCTGGAAGATGGAAACTTCAACTGGAACACGGATTAGCCGAAGATGATGTCAGTCTAGGGCTGAACGATTTTAGGAAAAGATTGAATTGAGATTTTTCTGGCAGATATTGCGATTTCAATTCGATTAACGATTTTCTCCAAATCAAGCTTTGGGATATTCACATGTAGGGCTGAACGATATTAGGAAAAGATCTAATTTTGATTTTTCTGGCAGATATTGCGATTCACAATTTTTTTCAAATCAGACTTCAGTGCAAAATTCACTTTGTTTACAGTACAGACAACAGTAAGGACATTAATGATGAAAAACACTTAACACAGTATTCACCTTCGATAGTGATGATAAATAATCTGTTTTCATTAACTTCTACAACTAAACAGAGGCTTTGTGTTGTTGACCTGCTTACCAGCACTTTTAACATGTAGATTGTCTACAATTTTGTAAAACAGTATGTGTATAATACTTGACACAACAGATCCTAAGTCAGTCAGGAGCGCTGCAAAAAATTGCTGCTTTGGTGATCACAAAATTGCATTGTCTAAAATTGCGATTTCGATCTGAAAACAATAAATCGTTCAGCCCTATGTCAGTCCCAGTTCTGAGGTTACTGGAACACAGCATTACGACAGTCGCCGCGCGTGCTCATGGGTAGCAGAGTCTTAATGTTGCCAGTAATAGATTCTCCTCACAGCACCTTTAATAAAGCTAAATACTGCAGCTTCATCAGCTTAGTAAAACATTCCATATAAATGGGAATCAAGCTTTCCTGATTACACTAAGTGCAAATGCTATATAAAGTAAAACTGCTGAAATAGAGTCAAAAATGCTGAAAATGCTCACAGAACACATGAAAGTCAGGTCAAAAAATACTTAATGAAGCTAAAACTGAGAATCAACAAATACCGACAGATCTCAGCGAACACATAAAACTGAGGTGAACAGATCGGCAGACAGCAGCGGTTGAAGTCAATCTGTGCATCCCTGATCTAGATTGACACACCCCAGTCAGAAGTGCAAATAAATTGATTATTACAGGAGCTAAATAACTGTTCACACTGGGGGCATCCATCTTCAATTGTCAACTCGGGGGTGGTGAGGTTTCACCGAGTTCCCAGTAGGAAATTCAGACTTCAGGGGACGTTCCAGTTGCAGTTTCCTACTCGGAAATTCCTACTTCTGACACCAAAAGACGTGACCCAAGGTATATAGCAGTAGTTTTTGATGTGTGACAACAAGCAATTTTTGGAAAACTTAGTATTGTAGTTTTGTAGACGGCTATATATGGCTACTTACAGCCCGGTGCTCTAAGACGTGTCTGAATAATATAAATTTGCTCTAGTTTTAATTGTCTTGTTCCTGAAGTTGAGTATCCAGGCCAGTCCAGCCCTGTCCGACCCAACCGTGAAGCTAAGGAATAGCATTTATAGCTAACCTATTTTGATGCTATCAAACTCATCAAGTGTGTATTTCCATCAGGCACATATCTAAAAGTGAGACTTTTTTATAATTACTTAAAAACTCTTCATAGCATCTTTCAGTACTGGTGCATCTATACTGATCTGTTGTACATGCATCTATCTTTTCCATGTGCAGTGATGATGTCATCACTTCCTGTTAAATAAGTAAAATACTTCCCAAGAGAAAATGTGTTTATGTTCATTCACCAGAAGGCACTGAGTGAAGCTTGTATACACCTTTTCAGGGTCCTGGGCCCCTTAGGTGTCCTAAATGTTTGCTGTGTGGTGATGAGATTGTGGGAACTTTGCATTTCAGTCTGTTTGGGAATACACTCTAATATCCAGAATTATTTTACTAAACTGAATTTGGTGCAATGTTTGACTGAGAATCTAACCACATCCTCAATATTGTAGTGTGTTCCCTCTGATAAATCTTTCAAAAGAAGCAATTCATTGTCTTTGACAATGCTGACAATTCCTCCACTGAAGGGCCAAAATGAACATTTTTTAATTGTCTTGTAAAATATCTGTGGGCAACAGGAAGTGACTGAGAGCAGCTAATCTACTGAAACACATCCAGTTCATCCACAGTCCACAGGAATTAATGTACACATAGTAAAGTTTCATATATAAAAGTTAATGTAGAACCCTTTCACGTAGACCACCCTTTAGAAAAAAATTAAATGTAGAAAAACTGAGTCAAAAAGACAAACCGCTGCAATGACCTCTAAATTCACAGTGACAAAACACCCAGAATAAACAAACAGACCCCCCCAGGGTAAAAAATAGAACATTTTGTGTGGTAAGTATTATGCCATACTGTAATTATACAATAAAAGTACAACAGTACTTTGAAGCAATAGTCTTACGGGACAAAACATTATGTATATTCTGCTTATTTGTTGACCTAAAATTCTCCAATTCAAATTAAACACATCTAAAATTAGTTATCATTACAGTATGAGTCCAAAGTAAAACATAAAAAGGGAGAAAAGAATAAATACAAGCTATAAAAAGAAATGGTCTAACCAGAAATGGGCCCAATATGAAAAGCTCCTCACTAAAATAGTACAAAACTTTTTCACATTACACTCTTCCTTTGTATTTTTTAAAAAGCTGAGGTGGAAACTGGAGTTAGGGGGCCACCTTGTGGTGAAGTGCAATATCCATTTGTCTCTAAGTATAGCAGAAAGGGTGGTCCTCAGTTCCAATGTGAATTGTCTCAGTCCTCACTTCGATGCCTGTACAGGAATGTGTGTGTGTGTGTGTGTGTGTGTGTGTAATGGTGACTGTTGGGTTATTGATTTTTTTTGTGTGTGTGTTTTGTTTGGGGGGTTTATTTTTATTTTTTGTGGTGGGGATGGGGGGGGAGGATTGAGAAGGGGGTCAGGGTTATGATTGGTTTTTTTTTGGTTACCAAAAAATCTGCTAACAAAAATAATATTAAAAAAAAAGATTGGTTAATAAAGTTTGATTGACATAGTTCAACCAATCAATCACTCAAACTTTATTTATATAGCACTTTTCGTACAACATATGTAGCTCAACGTGCTTGCAAATAAGGAGACAGGAGGAGAGGAGAGGGTAAAAAAAAATCCAAATTAGGCATCTGTCAGGGCAGCACAGTGTGGGATTGGAACAAAACACCTCAGCACATAAAATGACCCCGAGACGAGCACGTATGATGGGGGGGGTAAAGGCCATGGATTCTCGAAGTCATCCTTTGCTTGTTAACATGTCCAGCAAAAAAAAGGAATTTTCTTAAAACTTTGCTCAACTTCTCTTGAGGAAATACAAGATTTTAAGGCAACAGGTGAAAAGTCAAGGCCATAAAGTTATCTAGTCATACCCTGCTTGATTGTAACTTTATGAGCACAATAATTAGAATTTAAAACAATTATTTTCTTATAATGCTACACAAATGTGGACCCACACTAGAGAAGGAACTACAGTTTGAAGGTCATAGATCTTTTTCTTTTAAATGTAATATCCAATAAACTGATGTTTTTATCTACAAAACATGACATAAAAGTCAACTTCACTTAACAATTCACTGCTAAGATATTCAAAGAAATGGCACAAAGTCAGTGTCAATGGAGTCTCAAGATAACCCTTCGTGTGTGATCATAATCATGTCAAGTGTTCATGGATTCCCTCATACTATGCACAGAAAGTCGACTGTGGAATAACGACAGTGTGTTGGGCTTTGCAGGTTGTTGGTCAAAGATCAGGATGATGGCACAGAATCAAAGATAGCCAAGTCTCATGATCATCCTGTGCTTGTGAACACAATCAGGTGGAAGAGTTTGGAGAAATTATCTGAACTATGCACAAAAGTCCACAACAACATAAATATAAACCCTATGTCAGGTAATGAAATCAACTCCTGCAATCATAATATCTTAAAAAATTTTAAAGAATTTCTGTGAAACTTTGCAGATTTTTCTAAACTGATAAGTTTCAAGTAAAGGCCAGCACTTCATGATCATCCTCTGCTTGCAAACATGATATCTAAAGAACACTTTGAGAGATTTCTGTTAAACTTTGACAAATGCCTTCTGACTAGACAATCAGGTTTTCACATTTTGGCAGTACAAGCTCAACGTTCAAGTCTTTTGGCAGTACAAGCTCAACGTTCAAGTCTTTGGGACTCATGTTCATCCCTTAACTGGAGGATTTTTACCAACCATTCTTCCACAAAAACAACTCCAGCCCTTCTTCTAAACCAAGCACTGAACTTTTGCCATCCAGCATTTGTATACCTCTTGGAGGCATAAAACTAACAAGTAGTAGTTTATAGTTTTATTGTGATTAATGCCCTATGTTTACTGCCCCAAGTATTTAACCTCCTTTCACTTTGACAGAAGCATTGGCTTAGTATCTAGCATTTTTAGTTCACTTGCCACCCCAAAAGCTCCTGAGCAAGTAACCAAAAACTTATTTCAATTCCCAGAGCCACCACAATCTCAATTTGAGGAAAAGAACAAGTTCCTCTCTCACAGTTTGGCTAAAAGAAGTAGGCCATCCAACTTACAGTCAGCAAAAGCAAAGGGGAAGTTCTTCACCTGCGCCAGGGTTAAGTGCTACCAGAGCAGCATAGCACCTAATTTAGCCATGCTGTCAACCCCGAGAGTTTCCATGCTGACAGCCAGGACAAACCCCGGACTTGGTAGCCAAACCACAGTCTCTCCCAGCAGGGGTGAATCGCATGGCAGTGCCACTGTGAGTGTGTGTTCAGTGCACTCCATGGCCCACACTTTTAAGGGCGTAGAGGGGAAATAAGAAGTGAGGTTTGGAATAAAACCATGAGTGGGCTGAGAGAAGGCAAGACGGCTTCAAAGAGGAAGACTAAAAATACTGGAGACAAAGCAGCAGACTTCAGAGAGATGGAAAACTTGATTGAAATAAGCTACTTTCTCCTCTTAATAAAGGTAAAAATGGCAGCTACAAGGTATTAAGAGTGTAAGACTATTAGTGAAATTGAATAAAGCGTGGCATAGATTGGTGTCACTTTTCAGTTTAACTTCTATTGAACAGTAAGCTCTTTAATCTCCTGATCAAAGTAAATATTGCACTTTGACAACTATGTAAACGTATAGTTCACTGCTGATGTCGTAATGCAACGATTAGAGAATCTGATTACAAGATCTGAGTAATAATCAAGGTTTTATGGTCATGACAGTTATTACAGAAAGTTTCTACAGCACTGATGACAATACATTTAATTCAGAATAAGGAAAAAGCTAAATCAAATAAGTTAGAATCATTGCCTCTTTGGAGGAGTGGATTGTAACCAGGCTCATACAATATACTGAAGCTCCTGCCTCCTGCAGACGTTCCAGGTTTGATTGCAACCTAAGGCTCAACTGTTGCATGTCTTTCTTCCCTCCAAATGAAGCATGCACCTCTCCATTTGTTGGAGAGCTTATACAATACTTTTTAAAGTTTTTTTTGTTTTACATGTCACTTCTGCGAGATGGAGTACTTCTATGCACAAGACAAAAAGCATGCAGCATCAGAATTCCTCTTTCTTTCCCTCTTTACAGCACCGCTAGATGTCTTCAAACATCAGTAAAGTGGAGGCTTTGTGCTCTTGGAAAAAGCTACCAATTTCTGTGATTATGATTTCGAATAGCTTCTCAACTTTGGATATTTGCAAAAATCCACTGGTGGATCACTACATTTTACACCACAGGTCACGTTCAACATCAACACCTAATTCAAACACTCAAGGTTGAGGATGTAAGTTCTTTCATTTCTCTTTCACAAACTTAATAAACAGCACTGGAGGCATTTTAGAGTGTGGTGTTTGGCCAAGGATACATGGACAAGTGGAGTCAGGATTGAAAAACTTTGAGACTAATAAATCATCACCAGCATCTGAGGCTTGAATGAGTGGAGACCAGATGCAACGTCCTCATCGTAAAAGCTCTCTACCTGAAGTCTATGTTGGATTGACTTTGTGGATTTTGTTATGGGGCAATTTTTATTCCACTGGGGCTTCCCGAAAGAGGGTGACTTCCTTTTAGATGATGCGATGCTCAACTGTTCGGTTTTATTTTAACAGTCTTGTATTTCTTTTATAGCTCCTCCTGTGTGAGTAGTACAAAAATCTCCCCGTACCAAGATGTTAAGAGGGCCGAGCAGGGTAAAAGTGGGTCATCGACTAATGAATAAACTGTTAGAAAGTGATAACACCATCAATGCATCACACGCTCAGACAAACGAAGCACATGCATGCAAAACAGCCAAGCATGAAAAGACATATCAGAAGCCTCTACGGCCTGTAGTCTGTAAGCTAATGCACTTGACCCCCAGAACGTGCAGGTCGTGTTGGATTAGCCCGAGAAAACTAGCTCAGAAGACACCTAAAGAAGGTGTATGTGGGGAAAGCTTCCAAAGGAGAGACAGAGACAGATGGAGGAGTGGGAAGAGATATGCCAGCAGCAGGGGGGAGAGAGATAGGGTGAGAAATAGTTGGAATGAGATATGAATGTGAAAAAAAGTGTGTGGCAGCAGGGAGGACGTGACGATGCGGTCGTGCAGAGGAAGGCAAAGACAAACAGAAAAAAGATGGATGGGATGGCAGAAGGAGAGCAGATAGACACCTGGGTTTCACTTTGAATTCTAGTGGGAACTCTCATCTCTTATCAGTGTTTATCACTATCGCAGTTTTCACTCTCTCTCTTTTTCAGTTTGACTCTGTGGCATCCCATGTGTCTCCTTCAGCCTGTTGTGTACCTCAGGTTAGCATAAAGTGACCAAATGAAACTAAATGAGGAAAGAACATCATTTTCTTACCCAATATGCCTTATAAAAATTTACCATTATAGCTTAAAGCTTGGCATACCCCCCATTCCTTTGTTTACCTGATCACTGTTCATTAACCTGCACACACAGAGGGAGGCAGGGCATTGGCTGGACTCAGACTGGACGTTGGTACAAATAGTGGAGATAAGCAGAGCAGTCTTTGGATTCTACTTTATCAACAGTAACCATTGGACATTTGTTTAAACACATTTGGACAGCCACATGAGTAAGTGAGGGCACCAGAAAAACAAATACAGAGTAAAACAGTTTAACTGATCAGGGTTATGAACCTAAGGGGATTTGAATATATCTGTTATTGAAAAAAAACTGTGGGAAAAGTGGATGTACAAAGACTCTCACCCAAAGTCAGCTTGGACTAGCTTCAGCCTTGTGACCACGGAAGAGAAAAGCAGTATGGTCAATGGATGGATAGATAGATCAACCGTAGATATTAGGGGTGTAACGAAATGGTCAACTCACAAAACGATACAAAATACGAAACAGGGCTCACGATACGAAATACTCACGATACAAAATAAAGATTATAGAAAATCCCCAACAGTAGGAAGTTGTGCAAAAATCTCATTTTCTTTATTTTCTTCCTAATGCAGACATACAAAAATATTGCTGCATCAGAAAAAAAACAAAATTGTAGTTTTTTTCCCTTATTTAGACTACAGTGCAAATACAAACATAAAATCTCAATGATATATGCTTTGTTGTTGTAACAATCAGGATAACGACATTCTTGAATGAAAAGGAAAACAAATAGCAGTCCTCAGAGCTGCAGTTTAGACCTACAAAAGTCTGAACTGTGAACTACAATATTTAGTCTATAAAAGTGCATATACTTCTGATCTTCAAGTATGATCAAATTCTGTCAACTCAACAGTAGATGCAAAAATCAAATATTGTTTTTTTATGCAGACTTACACAAACATACAGTTGCTGCCTGTCTCCAGTTCAAAGTAGTAGGTAGTTGGTAGCTGTACTCACCGCAGTATACAGCGAACTGTAGCGGCATATATTGCAGACGGTTGTTTTGTCCGCAATCTTCTCACTGTTCTCTCGTCTTTTACATGGGAAGCCAAAATAGGTCAACACAACAGATTTTTTTGACGAAGGAGCATCAGCTAATTCCTCGACCTCGTTTTCCTCCATTCTGAAGCGAGTGTTTTGTTACGGTAGGCAAGGAGGGTAAAAAATCACCAGCGCCCCTTCCAGTTTTTTCATTTCGTGCTTTTATTTTGTACATCTTTGAATTTTATTTTGTCATTTTTTATTTGGCGAAATTACGTGACATGAAATTTTGTTACACCCCTGGTAGATATGTAGATTTCATTGCAATGGGGCTGAAAGATTTATCAGTTTCTGATCAGAATTGCAATTTCAGACAATGCAGTAAAGTGATCACCAACAGTTTTTTTGCAGCACTCCTGACTGACTCAAGATCTGTCGTGTCAACTATTTTACACATACTATTTTACAAATTTGCAGGCAATTTGTATTTAAAATGGCTCCCAAATGAACGGCTTACTCACAACTGCAAATGGATTCTCATTGTTCACTCAAAAAAGCTGGTCAAAAGAGTCGACTCGTTCACCAATGTCACAATTCCACCGTGGGAGTGCTGGTAAGCAGGTCAACAACACAAAGCCTCTGTTTAGGAGGGAAACAGATTATCATCAATATTAGATGATGAATAAGATGTTATGTGCTTTTGATCGTTAATTTCCTCGAAGCTTGACTTGAAGAAAACTGTGGATTGAACTGAAATCACAATATCTGAAAGAAAATCACAGTTAGATCTTTTGCGAAAATCATTCAGTCTTAATGGGGGCTATTCATCAAACTTAGTTTGTCGAACACAACCACTAACCTGTAGTTTTAGAGATGGTTTATTTTGTTATTGCCATGTCCATGTCAACTACTTAAAGCTTATACATATAAGAATCTTTAAATGAAGAGATACCCTGTGTGGGTGAGCCAGTATTTTGGGATTACTATCCAAGTCTGATTTTTTTGTGACTTTTATTGAGAAGATTGTTAACCATTGCGTAACTGGTTAAATTTTGTCAGGAAGGGCATAAAAGTATCAGGTATTGTCAGAAGTCAAGTATGAAGCGATGTCATCCTGAGAGGTCAGGTGACTTTTAAAAAGCTTTAATTTACACAAGAAACAAGTCAAATGGACGCTAAAATCCCTTTTATCCTTGTTCCTACTCTCTGCTCAAGGCTCAGTGCTGTACAAAGACATACAAAGCACTCAAAGTTTTTACCTACTCTCCTTAGCCTTCCATTCAGGTGGAGGAGACCTTGAGCTGAGCAGAAACGTGGGTGCTTGACGGGCAAGTGCAGAGAAGTGAGAAGGAGAAAACAAGACAGAGATGGATAGAGAGCAATACAGGTCTGTCAGCTGGTACATACATCTCCACTCAACAGGAGGCTGTGGAAACAAAAGGGGCAAACGGGTGGAGCACACATACACATCCATCTGTTTAATCTGTAAGAGATGACACCCAACGAGGTGTCCATCATCAGAAATTAATGCACTACATGGAGGGCATTCCGACTAAGGTTATTCACTGATGGTAAAAATGACCCATTATTTATGTTTTCATTAATTTTACATGCAGAAGACCTTCACCAGCCACAGTGTTTACCTGGGATTGGCTTAGGCTTTGTCTACTACCTGAAATAATCATAAAACTGCCACAAGATTATCAGCAGATGAACGAAAAGAAATTATATTTGTCTATGTCAGTTATGCAAGATTTATGAACAAAAAAAGAAAAGATGTTTAACTCTGCAGAGTAACTCAGGTCTGACGTGAGGAGTCCAGGCAGTTATGGCCCTTTTTCACTATCCCGCCTTGGCCCCACTCTACTCGGCCCTACTCGATTTGCAGCGTGTTTTCACTAGCCCGGTATCTCCTAAAACAAGCTAGTTTTAGAACCTACTCTGCTCTGGTTCCAAGCGAGCTGAGTCAAAACTAAAAGATGACGTTACCTACTGCCGGCTACTGATTGGTCAGACAATGTTGTCACCGATGAGTCATGACCTAGCATGCTAGTGGTAGCTACCGTTAGCTTGCCCTCATACGTCTTTTCTTTGCAGCTGGATTGCTCTCGTCCTCGGCTTCATTCTGTTGTATAGCTTCCAAAACTCTTCTGTGCTTCTCAAGGGGTATTTGTTCTTACCACCTGCAGCCTTCTCCTGCTTTCCTCTTTTACTCAGTTTGTGAAAAAAGCCACAGATTGTTGTGTCGCGCTCAAAATGACGTCACCGCAGAGCCACTCAGCAACAGAGGTGCAGGGGTCTGGGATCACAGTTGTTAACTTTGAAGAATAACTCTGCATAAATATTTTTACCTATCCATCACTATTGAGGGTATATTCATCAGATTTACTCATCACTGAATAAAAAAAACAGAAATTAGCGGGTGGCTTATATCTAGTCCTGGCATAAAGGTATGGTTAGAAGGTAACACAAGGGACTACTGAAGAGCCCAGGTGCGTTAGAGACAATTTTCTAGTCCGTCTTTGCAGGGATTTAAACAGTTAGCTAGTCATCCACACAGTGAAGTCTGAGGGGATGGGTGTGGGGTAAATGTAAGGGAAAGATGTGAGCAGATTTTCGAGTTTTATGGCCTAACTTTATCAAATCCCATCCCCTGCCTGTATGTCCTTATATGCAGAGGCTGCCAGTCACTCACAGGGCCCCTACATCTCACAAAAATAACAGAAATGAAGAGAAACAAATCCCCTCCCCACCCCTCCTTCACTTCACTCAAACAAGAGGCCAACCCAAACATCTCATGTAAACATGTGGAATCTGTGAGGGAAAGGCCCGTGCTTCAAAACTTAAGCTTCAGAGAACTACTTCAGTACAGGCTGCTTTTTACCCATGTCTGTTTTACCACTTAATCGACGCTGGCTAGAATCTTCGGCCAAGTGGTATTTGAGTTTTGGTCCGTGCAACAATTCCATGAAATACTTCACTGCAGCTGCTTTATTCACTTTTTATTAGACTTTTTGGTCAAGCTTTAGACTAACAACATCCTGTCAGCCTGAAGATGATACAGAATATGCTTTATACAATGGTAAAGAGGGATGCCCTCAAGATGAAAAGGATTTTCTAATGACACAGTGTAATTACCTCAGACATAGGTGCTTCCACTACCTGTGAGTTGGACGGTAAATTGTAACACACTGAACATGATGCATTTGCTCACATTTTCATTGTGTTGAAGTTCGTGCTGCTTTGCCAATACAAAGTGTCCTCACAGCAGGAACTGTTAATATCTTTTTAGCCTTGTTTAGTCAAACTTTCCTCTGTTGCTGTCTGCCACAATCCTATTCTGGAATTCTTTGTACACACTGCTTCTCAGATAATGTAAGGCCACATTTACACAGAAGGTCCTCATAGAAGGCCTTCATGGTCGGTGGTAACCTCACGAAGTAAGATCCACTAAAAATGATTTATGCATAGGTCTGTCACTATAATCTTAAATCAATTAATGGAAAGATAAATAAAAACGTCCTCGGTAATTTTGCCCGCCTCGATAAACTGTCACTTGCATGCATTTGTTTTCCTCCTCTCTTTCTTCCAAGGAGGCTGAATGAGAAGATGGCTCACTCTGTCCATCTTTCTTAACACCAGGGTGCATCGGTTCTATAGCCGATTTAGTGGCTATTTTAACGGTCCTGCCAAAGTAAAGTATTTTTCTTTAAATCAATCAAACCGATAAGATTTAAACCAGTTAAAAACAGAACCCAAAACTCCAGTAAAACATGTAGTTGTCTAACTCTGTGGTCTGCTATATCAAACACTGCATTCAAGTCAAGCTACACACGTACAGACTACATTTTTTAGCCTTTTTTTAGTCTCTTATATTGTTCAAATTTTATGTAATTCCATTTCTGTGCTGTTGTTGGTCTTAAAATCTGATTGATTGAACCACCGATGTTGAAAAATATCATAAAATCATTTAACTGATTTAAAACAAGTCCTTGAAAATCAAACAAAAAATGGCAGGTTGGAAACTGGCCTGTACTCATTTAAAATGGATGGGTCCAAATGATTTCTCTTCCAAAGGGGTCTCACAACAGCATTTCAAAATCAGTGGGAAAATCATCCCTGAAGAATCAAAAATGTCCAGAAGATCTGAATTAAAATAGTTATAAATTTGTAAAGAAAGAATGTGGGCCTGGGATCTAAAAGGCATGTCGCTGGTCTTAGTTGGGAGACTTTGTCAAGCATTTTGTTACCTTATGTGAATTTGAAAGGTGGGATGTTTAAAGGTTTTGATTTGATGTGGGACAACCCTGATCTGATGGACTCATTTTACTGCCGCACTTGTTCTCCACCCTGAGACAATGGGCTTAGACTGCTGGCTAAAGCAAAAGCAAGACATTACATTGGCATTGGTCTTTTAAGGGAGCAGGGGGAATGAGTTTCAGCATGTGGTGTGTACAGAAGTACTCTAATATGCAAAAGAGGCGTATCGCTCGCAATAAAGGGTTCATAAAACCAAAAAAGCATGATACAATCTCTTAAACACATTTGTTTAATTCATTTTACAAAATGATATTTATGGGTTTCTTTAACAAGCTATCTAATATTGAACATCTAAGTTTTCTCTCTTGTCCCCTCAACTTGGTCTATCACCGGTTTTGTAGTCAGGGACGGACAGGCCACCTTATTGATTCCCTGAATGTGTCCCAGTCACCTTCCAGTCACACTGCTTAGTTTCTTCAGGCATGGAAACATCCCACAAGTGGCTGAACTGTGCTCATTCATCCTAAATTTAGCCCTCTCTCCTGATCCCTTCTCCTCGGCTGTGGGAAACACTGCATACTTTACCCCCCTCTGCTCCCACTCCAGAGAGGTCCAGGCGCGGGCCGTCCTGTCAAACACTTGATTGTGACTCACAAAGAACAGCTCCTGTGTTCAGTTCGTAGGTGTCCTTCATCTGCCTCACACTGGAGGCTAAAAAAGTATGTTCTTTTCTCTCCCCTGTCTCACAAACACACACATAAATAAAATAAAGCAGTCCTTTATCCTCGATCTGAAACAGTGGGCTACCTCGTCCAGTTGAGTTACTGTACATCCACAGAGCACCTCAAGGACAAAGAGGCCGCCGTCTATTCAGCAATTTATCCTGGAGGATGGCATAATGATAATGTCTTGTGGTTTAGACATATGTTTCCATCAAAACGCCCACTAAGAGGTTAGAGATTCCTAATTCAGTGACCTTCCTCTTAAGCGCTCTGACCACAACTGCTGTATAATTTTCCACGCTGAGAACAACATGCTGTTTGTTGATGTCAGCTGCTAGCATGTTTAAAACTTTGCCTAGAGAATGGAGATTGACCTTGAGACTAGAGTTGAGCAAAATGGACCCAACATCATATCTTACTGTTGTTTAGTTGAATGGCCTTACACAATAATTACCATTATGTCCTGTAAAGCACAAAAACAGATGGTTTTCGTAATACAAGAATATTTACCTCCGCCACGAAGGTTATGTTTTCGGGAGAGTTTGTTTGTCCGTCCGTCCGTCTGTCTATTTGTCTGTCTGTGAACAAAATAACTCAAAAAGTTATGGATGGATTTTGATGAAATTTTTAGGAAATGTTCAGCATGGGAAAAGGAAGAACTGATTCAATTTTGGTGTTGATCCGGATCAGCATCTGGATTCGCCATGACGAAAAATGTGACTTTGGTGAAAAACTACTGAACTAAATAGAAATCATTTTGAATCCAATTGCCAATGGTATGTTTTCATGGTCAAGGAATCTAAATATTTAGATTAAATAAAGGTAGTACTTATATTTAAGGTAAAAATCACAATATGGGAGAGGACTGTGGTGCTGGCGGAGGTCTGCGCTCTCCGAGTGCTTTTCTAGTTCTAATTGTGGTATGATTCAATGAATAACAAGACAGCAGTGATCCTGCCCTTATTTAATTTTAGTTAAGTTGCCCGTTTTGTTCATGTTTCAGTTCCCTGTTTTGGTCATGTTTAGTTTGAAAATTCACCTGTCTCTCCTTGGCTCCTTAGGTTTAATTTCCTGTCTGGCATTGTCACACCTGATCCCTGATTGCACTTCCCCAGCTGTGCCTCATCACCCCCAATCACCCCTTGTGTCCTCCCATGTCTTGTTGCCATATTAGCTGGGTTTCCATTACAATTTTTGCGAACAAAAGCGTTATTCCTAAAATTTTGACCAAGTATATTTGCTCTTTGAACGTGTTTCCATTGAAGGTTGTTCTAGGCAGGACCATCGTTAATCTTTTGAAATATCATCCCGCGAGATTTCACTGCAGGAAGATGGACGCTTGTCGAACCCTTTCTCCCTCAGTTCCGTTTCTATCTCTTTATAACACTCTGCATTCCTCTGTTGTTTGCTGTCTAGTATGGCAGTTGTGTTTATCTCCAGAATAATGGCATGAAAAGTCTCCGTCTCCTCCTCTGTCCAAATGTACCGTGCCATGTTTACTCCAAGAGAAGTGATCATGTGACCAGGTACGTCACGTCCTGTGATGTATAATTGCAGAAAAAGTGTTTCCATTGTGCTTTTGGGATATATTTGGATATCGAAACATCTGAAAAACCACCTCATGAAAGCGTAAAAACTTTTTAGCGATACTTTAGTGCTTTTTCAAAATTCAGCTGTTTCCATTACCAGTTTTTTATTGCACTATTTACATTTTGTGAGGGTAATGGAAAGGGTAATGGAAACACACTTGTTGTTTGCACCTTCACTTTCTAGTTTTCTTTCATAGTCTTTGTTCTGATCATGACCACTTTTGTTGGACTTCGCTTTTTGTCTTGTGTTTTTTGAAACCTCTGCCTGATTCCTTTTCGTGTATTGAACCCTGGCTGTTAATAAACCCTGTTTTTGCCTCATGGACACTGGTTGTCTGCAGAGTGTTTTTGTGCCTAGTATCCATGACATACTAGGCTGATGCGACAATAACAAACAGAAACAATATTGTGCAATACTCACTTATCTGATTATCAGATTGCAAACAAAATCTCTCAGACTGTCTTAATATTGGATGTAAGCCAGTTTACTTGAAAACTGGCATCACATTTAGAGGTCAGTTAAACTTTGCATAGATAGATAGATAGATAGATAGATAGATAGATAGATAGATAGATAGATAGATAGATAGATAGATATCCACATTTATTTATTTATGAATCACTAAAAGCCTGCTATTTCTAACAAATGCTCTATCTTTTATGAATCACAGCTGTCTGCCACAAGTAACCACTAAAGCTCACCATCATGACTGCTGTCTTTGCTGCTAAAATGCTTTCAAACCTTGATGTTAGTGAGGAAACACTTTAGAACAAAGGGATTTTGGTCTAAAATCATATTGAGATGTATAAATACTGTGTAGAAAATTTCAAGGAATCTCAGTAATGGCAAAATGGAGAAGTTGGCGATGATTCAAATCCAGATATGGAAGTTTTTAAAGGGACTGTGAGGAGTTTCTGAGTAATTACAAAAAAGTCTCACTTTCAGATATATGCCTGATCGAAATACACACTTTAAGATGAGTTTTATAGCATCAAAATAGGTTATCTATAAATGCTATTCCTTAGCCTTCCGGTCGGGTCGGACAGGGCTGGACTGGCCTGGACACTCAACTTTGGGAACCAGACAATTAAAACTGGAGCAAATTTATATTATTCGGACACGTCTTACCCCCAATTTCCACACGCCTTGAAAGCGCTCTTGAGCGGAGCGCCGCGATCTTGCTCGAATCTCAAAACCCACTGGGCGGCGCCCGGAGCTCAATCCGGAGGAGGCTGATCCCGAGAGCCACGGCTATCATGAGAATAGCGATGTCACACGCTCATAAAACATGTTATAGAGTGAGAAAAGCAATAAACAACACCTCACTTCACTTCTCTGAGGACTCTCTGCTGGTCCCAAACACACAGCTTCGTGAATTATTCAACTTATGTTAGACTATATCCGTGTAGAAAGACAATGGTGTCATGCATGCAGTGTTATGTATTTCAGTACCTCTACAATTCACTTTTCTTCGTCCATGGTGTCGTGTTGTCTCTGGGACCCTCTGACCGACAGCTGGCCTGAAGCTTGTGCTTCGGTTTCGACGTAATGACAATTAATTGAGGAAAATTTACGTGCAAAAGTCTGTGCATTGTGTTTTATTTTGAAACTTCCGGTTTGACTTCCTGTCTGGGGCTTTCTTAATGACTCTGAATTTTCGAGGTTTGAAGCGGCAGCGTAAAATAGACCTGAAGCGTATCTCTCGCGCCTAAGCGCGCTTCAGGATCGCGGCGCGCGCCAAGCGTGCAGTGGAAATTGCCTGATAGACTACAATGGGAGCGAAGTGCTCCGCAGGACGCTGCGCTGCGCGGCGCGGCGCGGCGCTTTCGCGTCCGGTGGAAATTGGGGGTTAGAGCACTGGGCTGTAAGTAGAGATATACAGCCGGCTACAAAACTACAATACTAAGTTTTCCAAAAATTGCATGTTGTCACACATCAAAAGCTACCGCTACGTAACTAGAAAGAGATACATAAACTCATCGCTTTGCATCCTGTAAGTTGATGAAAAAAGAAGTTGTAAAGCAAAACAGAGTTCTAAGGAAGGTCTGAGCTGCATTCATTAGCAACAAAACAAGAACACGCTTTGGCTTGGGTTACATATTGGTGCTTTCCAGTTGTAGTCAGAAGTAGGAATTTCCGAGTTCCGAGTAGGAAACTGCAACAGGAACGTCCCCCGAAGTCAGAATTTCCTACTGGGAACTTGGTGAAACCTTGCCAACCCGAGTTGACAATCATAGATGGATGGATTTGTGAACAACAACGCATGGCGTGCTAACAACAGCTAACTTTAGCCTGGCAGATTTACATGTTTTTTTTCGAATTCAAGTGGAACGCCGATAAGTAGGAAATGATGTCACTCCCAGTTCCGAGGTTACTGGAACACAGCATTACGACAGTCGCTGCATGTGCTCATGGGTAGCAGAGTCTAAATGTTGCCAGTAATAGATTCTCCTCACAGTCCCTTTAAAGGATTCATCAAATTTGGGAAATATTGCAGTTTTGTACATATTCACGACAAAAATTTGCTAATACTAGCAGAAATGCCACAGCAGAAGTTTGTCCTCTCTGAGCACTAATAGTCTGGTTAAATGTTATTTATTTACTAATGCACTTAGTAATGTCTTCTTTCAAAATAGTTCCATGCATTCAGTCTTGACACATTCCCATCACCATCTTACACTGGTTCACCAGAAGTGACACCAGAAATGTAAAGTCAAAAACCTGCAGACTGAATACTTGGCTGCAGCAGAGAGGCTCTTAAGAGGGCAGACTTGGAAAGAGAAAAGAGAGGTTTGTTTGGCATGTGCAGGCAGAATACAAACCAAAGGCCCTCATAAAAAATGTGAGTCAGAGTGCGTTGCCTTCTCAAATGGTGAGCCATGCCACAGCCTTAAATACACAAAAAATGCTCAGGGCACCAAGGGCACAGCCACCCACTTTTGTTCTTTTTCATAAGGGACTCTAAAATACACAATATCTCACTTTGTTGCTCATAGCTCCCATCTGCATCACGGCTGTCGTCAGCATCAACAGCATGAACCTTAATCACCAAAGCCACTGGTATTGCTGTCATCCTCATTACCATAATCCCTTTCATATCTTTCATCACTGTCCTCCTCTGCCTTATTATCACTACAATCACCATCATCATCATCCTACTCTAACTACACAGTGTTGTTCTCTTCCTCAGGCCCCTCCTCATGACCTGTTCACCTCTGACGAGTAACTTGGGCGGCCTACTTCTGACAAGAGGACAAACTGTTTGACTCATTTTTTTCAGTCACAGGACTTGCTGGGATAAAACCACAGCGGCGCAGAAGCAGTGAGAAAGAGACAGTCACATCCTGGTGAGCTGTTCACTGGTGCACAAACAGAGACGAAACATGAAGGTGAGGTGGAGATGGCTTACTGGAATTGAATGCAGTGCCGTGAGTGTGAGAGTCATGATGATAGGTGAGGTATGTGTTTTCACAAACCTCTGCTAGTCTTGACTTGCTCTAGGCTTCCTTGTTTTATATCTGTGATTGAGGAATGAAAAAAGCTTTCCACGATGGGTAAACAATGCAGGACTCAAAGTCAGCATAACCCAACTGCATTAAATGTTACACCTTCCATCCCCTAACTTAAATCCTCTTTTGTTCAAAAACAACTACAACATCCATTAAAGCAGTTTGGAAATGTTAACTTGTCAAATGTGACTAGTCAAACTTTCCAGCTACATGCAATACAAAACCAACTGTTAGTATTAAAGAGGCTGTGAGGAGTTTCTAAGTAATTACAAAAAAGTCTCACTTTTAGATGTGTGCCTGATCGAAATACACACTTTAAGATGAGTTTTATAGCATCAAAATAGGTTATCTATAAATGCTATTCCTTAGCCTTACGGTCGGGTCGGACAGGGCTGGACTGGCCTGGATACTCAACTTCGGGAACAAGACAATTAAACGGAGAGCAAATTTATATTATTCGGAC
The DNA here is from genome assembly GCA_036419115.1 of Scarus forsteni. Lineage (NCBI taxonomy): Eukaryota > Metazoa > Chordata > Actinopteri > Labriformes > Labridae > Scarus > Scarus forsteni. Next base: position 37,182,479 of record JAZDUH010000098.1, read on the forward strand.
ACGTCTTAGAGCACTGGGCTGTGAGTAGTGATATATGGCCGGCTACAAAACTACGATACTAAGTTTTCCAAAAATTGCTTGTTGTCACACATCAAAAACTACCGCTACGTAACTAGAAAGAGATACATTACCTTGTCGCTTTGCATCCTGTAAGTTGTTGAAAAAAGAAGTTGTAAAGCAATACAGAGTTCTAAGGAAGGTCCAAGCTGCATTCATTAGCAACAAAACAAGAACACGCTTTGGCTTGGGTTACATCTTGGTGCGTTCCAGTTGTAGTCAGAAGTAGGAATTTCCGAGTTCCGAGTAGGAAACTGCAACTGGAACGCCCCCCGAAGTCGGAATTTCCTACTGGGAACTCGGTGAAACCTCGCCACCCCCCAGTTGACAATCAAAGATGGATGCCCCCAGTGTGAACAGTTATTTAGCTCCTGTAATAATCAATTTATTTGCACTTGTGACTGGGGTGTGTCGCTCTAGATCAGCTGTTTACATAGTATTGTTAGACTTATATTTAAAATGCTGCCATAGTGATAATCAATCTTCATGTGATATTTGTGAACAACAACGCAGGATGTGATAACAACAGCTAACAATAGCCTGGTAGATCGGCATGTTTTTTTCCGACTTCAACTGGAACGCTGATAAGTCGGAGATGATGTCACTCCCAGTTCCGCGGTCACTGGAACGCAGCATTACGACAGTCGCTGCGTGTGCTCATGCGTAGCAGAGTCTTTTACATTGCCGGTAATAGATTCTCCTCACAGTCCCTTCAAAGGGGGAAAAAATATAAACTGAAATACTTTTTTCAGTTGTGACACTTGAGGACTGTGGGTATTGTAGTTTATCTGTCCCTAAGTCATTTATGAACTATCTTTAACCTAGAAAGAGCCTAACAAATTACACACCTGTGTTTTCTTTGGGCTTTATTCACAAAAGTTTAAACTTAAACCCTCTGAAATAAAAAAAAAAGTGATCTGAGAAAAACAGACCTCAACCTAGGCACTTCTTACACTATTAGTTGCCTTATTAGGGAAAATCTCCCCAAACTGCCCTCTCCTAACGACTCATTTCAAAGATCCAGATCAGGATCCAAAAAGTAATAATTTCCTCTCTGTATGACCAATATTGCATGAAAATCTCACTCAAATTTGTTGAGAACTCGTTAAGTTTTCTTGACATGAACAGACAGACAAACAAATGCCGGCAAAAACAGCCTCCATAGACAGAAAAAAAGACTGATTAATGTAGTAGAGGCTGCTAACTATAAAAGTATGCTGATAGTCACAAGTCCAACCAATCAGTCACACTGCTGCAGCACTCTAGCATAGTGGATGCTATATTGCATTTGCTTTAGATCACTACAAATCAAGTACTTCTAAACTCATGCTTATTGAAGAGAAATAGAAAGAGAAATAGAAACAGAAATAGAGAAAAGAAATAGACTGTATGATTTTGTGGCTGATGCAAAGGGCATGAAAGAGTGAGAGGGTGTGTATGACAAATTTACAACTAAGTCTCACAATGCCTCTTCGTGTAGGTAGGTTTTGCTATCATGCAAAGACACCTGCCAATGGTTAATCTTCCAGAAAAGTGTGATTACAAAAAAAGAGGAGAGTGAGTAGAAATCTAGAGGAATATTGGGACACTGATGCTTCAAAGATAATTGTCTTTGGCCCCAAAGAGGAAAGATTCAAAGTAGGGCTGGACAACTTAATCAGATTTTGATCGTGATTTCAGTTTTGCCATCTGACAATCATAAAAGCATTATAATCGAAGAAATACGATTAATATGCCACACAGTGTGGAGTGCCGTGTAGGCAAGTTCCTGCGCTTATAGCTCTTCTGTGTTCCACGTGCAGCCACAGCGAGTGTATGTGACTTATGTGGATCAATAATGCTGTGTGTGCTGCTTGCTGGTTCTTTAAAGTTGTGTTTAAATCAATACTGACATTTTTAAATAAATGAATAATTGTGTATATTAATTGTGATTTCAATATCACTTAAAATAATCGGGATTCTTATTTTTACCATAATCGTCCAGCCCTAATTCAAAGTCAGTGCTTACCTCAAGTCAGTGAGCTTAAAACCTACAAACAAAGTCTTAAATCGTGGTGTGATTATGGGCATGGACCTTAACTGAAATAATTACCAAATTGGCCTATTACCACCTTACAAATGTACTTAGGACCAAAGGGTTTCTTTCAAAAGCAGATACAGAGAAACTTGTTCAAGCTTTTATTTCCAGCAGGTTAGAGTTTTGTAACTGTTATACAGGTTTGGGTAAAAAAAAAAAAAAAATCATCAGACAGCTGCAGTTCATCCAGCACACTACTGCTCGAGTCCACCAACACCCAGAAAGTAGATCACATAACACCAATCCTAAGATCACTCCACTGGCTTCCTATGAGTCAAAGAATAAATTTTAAATGACTTCTCATGGCTTATAAAGAACTTATTGGTCTTGGGCCTAAATATCTTTCAGCTCTTTTAGTCCTATGACACATCCAGACCCATCAATGTCTTCAGGCTTACTCACTGTCCCCAGTTTAAGGACTAAACAGGGTGAGGCAGCTTCTAGTTTCTATGCTTCTCACCTGTTGAATAAAAAGTATCACAGAACTTAAGATTTTCTACATTTGTGACAACTCTGCAACAGTCTGACAACATTGTATTCACTAAAGGCTTCTCAAAAGTTCAGCTTCTTCTGAACTGTCTCCTCATTTTATCCCCTCTAATCTATTTTATTTATTCATGTTTTATTTTCTCTTTAACCTTGAAATTCTCCATGTTTTAAATTTTACTGTCCCACTTTTGTTAATGTTATTTCCTTTTTAATCATTCATAATGTCTTTGTTTTGTAACTCTGCAAAGCACCATGAATTGTTTTATGCATGAATGGTGCTCGATAAATAAAGTTGCCTTGCCTTTCCTCCATGAAACTAATTCAGGTTAGTGTCTTGTTGCAGTTTCTATGTTTTTGTGACTCAAATAAAGCAAGAAAGGGAACTGACATAACATATTATAACTGTGCTGTAGTTTGATAAGATTGGCAAGCCCCGCTTAGGGCTACATCAAAGGGTAGAAAGAGAGTGGTACCACAAGGATGCCAAGACACTGAAGACAATAAAAGACAGACTTCACTTTACTATTTTTTAGACATCATGAAACTTTGCACCTTCTTAACCCAAAGAACCAACCACTAAAAGCTACACAGCTGAGGACAACCACCATTGCTGGGTTTTAATAGAGAAGGTTGCGGCATGAATAAAGTTATACATACAAAAATAGCTTGCAACTATGCAAGGAGACAAATGTTGCATTGTTATATTGCATGCATCACATCAGGAGAGGTGTCAGGTTGCAGACTTATTGGCCCGAAGTTGTACTCTTTCAAAGTGACATAACAGGTAACTTCCAGTGTTAAGAATAAGAACAGAAGCAAAAGACGGAGACATAGCATTTCCTTTGGTGTCTACTTGAGGCTGGCACCAAAAGTCCCATTCAAACATATATTAAAAACCTTAGTTAAAAAACATGCATTAACCATGATTAAACCTGTATTATCCCCAGGAAAAGACAATGTTTTGAATTGAATGCATTGTTTTTTAGTGAGAAGTCCAGAATATACTTTTATGGATATAAACTTAGATTAATTTGGTTCCCTTCAGTCTCCTAACAGCAACATTACTCAAACATTAACAGTGGTATAAAGGGAAGGACTCTCCAAATATACATACACATCATCGAGGTGAAGGTCTTGTGAGAAGTTATGGTAACTTAACTCATTTCAGGTACTGTTTAAGTGTCCACAGTGCACAAACATTTAAGAATAATTATAACCAAGAGTATCTGCAGTTGTCAGGTAATGTAAACACGCTTTGTTTTGTAGCAATGTAATATTAAGCAGCCAGTGTCTCAGCACCAAGCGCTGTTTAAAAGCAAGAAAAGAGAGTAATTGATAAGAATTAATTAATACTAATGCCATTATCAGTTATGCTTCAACGATTCCCTCGTCAGTTAGTGTGGATTTTCTGAGTTAATAAGTTGGCCTTCAGTACAGAGAACTATGAATGCCTGTGTAAGTTGCTACTGTTGTTTACACCCATAACGAGCTATAAATGTCTATTTTTTTCCCCCCCAAAAAATACAGTCACAACGTTGGTGGCTGACTGGTCTGCCTCCAGTCTGCCATGATCACAGCTTTGACCTCTTTGTTGTCACTTCTGCTGACTGCCTCTCGTAAGAGATTCACGTGTTTGATTTACAAGACATGCAGACCAAGGTGAAAGGAATTTAAAGGGAACTTTTACGCAAAACGACTAATGATTTGACGGCCGCTACCCCTCCGTGTTGAGAGGAGCCAGCTGACGTGGCTCGGGCACCTGTTTAGGATGCCTCCTGGATGAGGCTTCTCCCTGGTGAGGTGTTCCGAGTACGCGAGGAAGGCCCAGGGATCGCCCCAGGATCCCCCGGGGAGAGCTGGACGAAGTAGCTGGGGAGAGGGAAGTCTGAGCTTCCCTGCTCAGGCTGCTGCCCCCGCGACCCGACGACAGATAAGCAGAAGAAGATGGAGATGGGGACTTTTTTATTCCTATCCCTAATTGTGACAGCTTCATTCAGTTATAAGCATATAACTAGCAGCTCTTGTTTCTGCATGAATTAAATGCTTGGCCAATTACTCTGCCTGGAATATTTCCTTTTGTCACAGAAAGACACTATTTGTTTTATAATGGTCATTATTCTTACCTTCCAACATTGCTCTACCACACTGGCTAACTGGTACCAGTACAAACACTTGGGAATTAGAAAATCAAAGACTAGCTGCACTAAAATGATCCTTTTCCAGAAGGTCTTGGCACAAGAAATGCAACAGTGAAGCCTTTTAAGTTCGATGCAGAAAGAGCAAAATAAACATGAAGGTCAGGGCCACAGCTAGAACATCAAGCGACTCTGAGATCAGAGCTTGTGTTTTCTATCGTCCATACATTCAGCAGTCAGTTTTCAGACAAATCCTAAACGAAATGGACTGCAGTAACATCTGCTCTGCCTGCCCAGAACCAAGGCCAGATTTTTTCCAGGAAAAGAGAGCATGTTCTGCTTTATTACGAAGAAACAATCCTAAAATCCCCAGTGGTCTTTGCCAAAGCTTTGGTTAAAGCGCTCTCCAACAGTTTCAGAGAGGCCATCCATGTCTCTCCCCTTGAAGGGTTAGCGGGGCTGCTGAGAGAGGCAGGGTCTCCGCAGCAGACAAATGTTTGGACAGGAGAAGCTCTGGGATGGCCTGAAAACAATGGGATCAAACAGGACCATCAAAGGCATCAGGCCAGCTCAAAGTCTGGAGGGAGATCTTCACTTTTGATCTCTATACCAGCAGAGATGGAAGATAAATCAGTATTACAGGGCTGCTGTGTCTGTATTGCTAGCAGGTAGTTTTATTCATAAGTGTCACAGTGCAAATGGAAACATCAAAGAAGCAGTGAGATGTGAGCGCCCAAGTGCTGCTGCCGCTGATGTATTACTGTGTGCTTTCAAACAGACACCTGCTTTACTCCAGAAATACAAAACAAGGGATTTTCACAAAATGACTCACTTAATAGCAGAAACTCCAACACTCATTACCAAACTTTGTCCACGTAAGAGCCACTTCCTTTGACGACCAAATAAAGTGCAGGCCAAGTTTGGCGACCTTTGCCCCACGCTATTTGACAAAGCTAACAAAATCAATCTTTCAGACGCTGACTGGGAGTGCTTCTGTGCCAAGCCATCCATGAACCATTAAGGTTCATTAGTTTGCTCCCAGGCAGTTTGAAAAAACAGGCTTTTGTAAGGAGAAGAGTACGAGTCGGATCCACTCTAGGGCTGGGTGGTATGAACTCATTTAATGCTCTGGCGAAACTATATGGGAAACAGGCATTGAAATATTGTTTTTAGTATAATGCAATTTTCAAATCAGAAAAGGAAACATCTGACAAACACAGTAACTTTTAAGGCACATTTATCGCATATATAGCAAACAGCAAACATTTAAAATAAAACCTTCTACCAAGGGTGGGCAGTAACAAGTAGATTTGCTTGACTACTGTACAACTTAGGCACATTTTTTGAGTATCTGTGCTTTACTTGAACATTAATTTTTTGAACACTTGTGTGGCTTCTACTCCACCACATTTGTAAGACAAATATTGTACTTTTAAGTTGACCACATTTCTATTAAGGGTCTCGTTACTTGTCACTTTTAAGAATAGCTTTGAAGTCAGTGGATGACATTTTTTTCTCTTTTAAAATGCAATGTGTGTGATTTGTTCATGTTCCTGTACCTTTCACATGCACTACTCAGATTGAGCAGGTAAGCACTGAGCTAACATTGCTCAAATAACGGTTCATCTTGGCAGTAAAAATGGCTACGGTTGAATTAAAAATGGAAACAGCAATGGTTTTCCTTTTGTTGATTCAGTGGTGTTCAATCAGCATTTCTACAGGTTTTGTAACATATTTTTATTTTACAGGTTCTATAAGCAGTACATTCAGTAGGTTGTTTTCGTCATTAGGTTCTATAAATTCACTGTGGTATAGACACAATAACACATTTACAGCAAAACTAAAATGTACTTTTAATACTTGAGTATTTTCAAAAGCAGGTACCCTAGAACTTTAACTTAAGTAAATATTTGACTGAATAACTTTGACTTGTATTGCAGTAATATTTGACCAGGAGTATCTATACTTTCACTTGAAAATAGAGCTGAGTAGTTTGTCCATAAATGCCTCCTAGCTACTTTCATCATCAAATGTTGGGTGCAGCACCCTGACAGACTTGAAAACACAAATTTATCTGCTGTTAATGAAGTTTTGCTATTTACCGTGTATTTGTGCACCAGCCACTAACCATTTTAAGTTGTTCAGTTTCAGATACAGGACGATATCACGCCATAAACTTAACCTGAAATGAAACAAAAGCTCATCATGTTGAGCTGCTGTACCTAACATGAATCTACAAGTGTACAGTACAATACCAATACTGGCAGATAACAGCTCAAAAATTTGATGATGTCTACTAGCAGATTTGATTTAATATTTTTTGGCTCAAAACAGCCAAAGTATTGGCCATGCTGATTGATAATATTGGCATATATAACAGCTGCAGTATTAGCAGAATGTATAAGTAAAACCAAAATGCCCAAACCACAGCCACTGAATATCTATGTAAACATGAACAGAATGATTTTTTACAATTGTTTTTTATGTTTGACATGTTTTCAACACAAAAAATCGTCAGAACAAAAGTACCAGATCGGTTTTGTTAACTAACTTTGATACCTTCATTATCATATAATGGGTATTTAATCAAACAGGTATCAACATCATCAGATTTTCATTAAAATATAAATTCTTCTTTAACCGAGCAAATTAATTACAGTGAGATTTTCATTGGAAAATACATGTTTCAAATAGATCATCGTGTGGTCAACATGTCTACAATGTTCATATCTCACTGTAAACAATCTTACTGATGGGGACTGAGGTCTATTTTCTTTTGTTATCAGCATGAACTTTATTGTAATAAATGTGTGTTACTGGCCCATGCAATGCTTGAAAATATATCATAAAAACACAATATTTCCCCGGCCCTGCCCATCCTGTTACCTACATCTGTGTTTGATTCCAGAGTGGAGTAACATCCAGGCACCTCTCCATGTTTATTATTACCTCTGTTTTTTATGCCATGCTGGGGGTGATCAGCTGAAGGGGGGGTCTGTTTTCCACCTCACATTGCCGCTCTGGTTATCAATGGGAGCTTTCAGAAGAACTTTTCCTCTGCTGATTGAAACATCATTTCCTGCTCAGCCAGCACACTGGCTCTATTGAGATGTGCCCCCTGTAATTCTCTCACTGACCTCTAGGCTAATATACATGAGGGGATCGCCTCGCTGCAGGCTGAGGACAGGGGGGGTACAAATGCACACAAACATTCTCTCTATTTGGAATCTGAAAGAAACACTGAAGGGTTTCACTGGAACTTGTGCTCGGGTCCAAAATAAACAGGGTCCTGAGGAGAAACCTTGATTCCTCAGAAAGAGACCAAAGTATCTGAGCCAAGACATGAAAACTAGAGCATGACTGATATATCTTAAGCTAATATTATCAGCAAAATGGGTTAATCACATGTAAACATCTCATTCTAAAAATACAAAATACTTTTCTATCATCAGCATGAGTAAAGTTTACAATATCAATACTGTACAGAATCACAGAACTACTCTTCAGAAATGTGCAAGCATTGCTGCCTCTTATAAAAAAGATTCATCAAATTACAATAGAATTAACAAAATGTTTACTGAAAAAAATAAATAAACACATTTTTATAAACTTAAAAATGTTAACAGTGACATTTTTAAGTTTAAGTTAATAAAATCTAATTAATTAAGAGTTTTTTAAACTAGTAAAAAAAAATGTTAAATTAGAATTATATAAATTGAATACTACAAATCTAAAAGCTTGAATTGCTTGAATACTTAAGGTCTAAAAGCTCCTAATGTTTGTTAGTGCTTATTGCTTTTATCATAACTGCATACAGACCAAAGAAATCAACACTGATGGCATGCAATATTACTGTAGTGTGTCAAACTTTTACTACAATAACGCAGATTTAGACTCATATATATTTCAGCCCATTTCCTCACAAACAATGACAAACATGAAGAAACATACAAAGACTAATATAACCTGAGGTAACACTCCAAAATGAAAAAAGAATATTCAACTCAGCCAGGAGGTTGTGTTATCGCAAAAAATTAGTAATGGCCAGATTTCAATGACATTTTCAGGTAATGTACAGTTTGGGACAAGGAACATATGATTCAATTTTTGGAGTGATCCAGATCATTGTCTGGATCCGCCATGACGAAAATGCGATTTTCTTGAATAACTACTGGACTAAAATAGATATCATTATGAATCCAGTTGCTAATGGTATGTTTTCATGGTCAAGGAATCTAAATATTTAGATGAAATAAAGGTAGGATTAATATTTATGGTGTAAATCACAATATTGGGTGTTTTTCCAGTTCTTTACAACGTTATACAACTGGGATGTGTTTTGTTCTGCGCAAGAAATCAGAAAATCCAAGTTGTGATTACTTTGGCTACACATCTTTAGCTTTGAAAATATATATGGAAAAAGAAAATATGGATACACCTTACCTGCATTAAAAAGCCAGTCTTACTTAGGCTAATACAATACAGAATCTTCTTGATAAATTATAAATAATCATGTCTGTCTTACAGTAAATAGACCACGATTTGTGACACTTCAGAAAGTGAGGATGACATTTACATTGCTGTCATGAAAATCAAAGTTGTCCATCCCTATGCAACAGACAAGCAGCGCTGGCCTTCAATTTCAATAACAACTACAGCTTCATATCATTGTCAAAACAAGACTATTCAGCTTGGACGAATGCCATAAAAAAAGGTAATGTATTCATTTTTCATTCATCATTTTAACATTTTATTGCTTTTATGTGTTTCCATTTTCAGCTCAATTACAAAGTGCCCCAAGTAATAACATGGTGTGAGCGATTATTGGTTGATGCACAGATGTAAAATCAGAGGGTCACAGTCTTTAAACGCAGGATTTTAATTTCAATAAAAATAATTGTGATTGAAACTGAAATCCTGCTATTTTCTGCTATTTGCAATAATGAAGCAGCTCAGATGTCCAGTACTTAAAGCTGGACATTGTGTTTTGTTTTGGGTTTTATGTTCATGCAGGTAGCACCAATTATGAGGTTCCAGTCTGTACTTAGAGCATGACAAAAGCACACTGTTTCTGGGGATAAAAGATTAATTTAATGTGAAGTTTTAAACCACATTTAACAGTGGCATCGTGTATGTGCCTTAACAGTTTATTATGCCTTTCTTTTCAATTGGTTATCACCACGAAACTCAACACTGGTCTTATCTCACAGAACAACAAAGAGACTTACTGTATCTTACAGACAAAATGGCTGTCACAGCACAAATAGCACAAAAACCCTTACCAGACTACATCAATCAGTTCATCAATCTTTATTTGTAAAGTGCCGATTCGTAACAAGTGCTATCTCAAGACAATTCACAAAAAAGCTGTCTGAAACCATGCTCTTCATTTTATGGATACGCACATATACGCATATAAAAACACATGTAAACACACACATTCGGGGTGTAAGCAAATGCTCAACTCACGAAACGATACAAAATACGAAACAGGGCTCACGATACGAAATACTAACGATACAAAATAAAGATTATAGAAAATCCCCAACAGTAGGAAGTTGTGCAAAAATCTAATTTTCTTTATTTTCTTCCTAATGCAGACATACAAAAATATTGCTGCATCAGAAAAAAATAGATGCTCTTTGAAAAAAACAAAATTGTATTTTTTTTCCCTTATTTAGACTACAGTGCAAATACAAACATAAAATCTCAATAATATATGCTTTGTTGTTGTAACAATCAGGACAACTACATTCTTGAATGAAAAGGAAATTAAATAGCAGTCCTCAGAGCTGCAGTTTAGACCTAAACTGTGAACTATAATATTTAGGCTATAACAGTGCATGTAATTCTGATCTTCAAGTATGATCAAACAGTAAAAAAAAAACAGTCAACTCAACAGTTAATGCAAATATTGTTTTTCATGCAGACTTTCACAAACATACAGCTTTGCCTGTCTCCAGTTCAAAGTTCATAGTTGGTAGTTGGTAGTTGGTAGTTGTACTCGCCGCATTATACGGCGAACTGTAGCGGCATATTTTACACAAGGTTGTTGTTTTGTCCGCATTCTTCTCACCGTTCTCTCGTCTTTTACATGGGAAGCCAAATTAGGTCCACACACCCAATTTATTTGACGAAGGAGTGTCAGCTAAAATTCCTCGGCCTTGTCTTCCTCCATTCTGAAGCGAGTGTTTTGCTATGGTAGGCGAGGAGGGTAAAAAATCACCAGCAGCGCTTCGCATTTTTTTATTTCGTGCATCTTTGAATTTTATTTTGTCATTTTTATTTCACGAAATTTCGTTTCACCCCTAATACACATTAATCCAAAGATGTATCCCTTCAGAAAGTCCAGATAGTGAAAACCCTGATCCTACTAGCTGGTCATAAGGCCCAAACTGGTCTCCTAAACAAACATTCCTGGGCATTTCTTTCCACCTAAAAATAGCAAGATATTGATGATGTTATCAATAAATACACCAGCCATCTAGGAGTACTGACAAAGGTCAAAATCAAACAACACTATACCCATGTTGGTGTTTGTTTTGAGGCAGTATTTTTATTCAAAGGATACAAAGCAGAAAGCAGGTCTTTGTTATCTTCTAAAAGTGTCAAGTGTTGTGTTTTTCTTTTACAGCAAAGCAAATTTCATCTTTTATAGTTCACAATATCACAATGTCTGCAGTGCATGTAGCATAAAACCACAGCAATGCAAACCGAGCTTGAATTGATTTATAGCATATCTTTGTAGAACATTCATTTTTAAACCAGCTAAAGAAACTAAAATAAACCACAGTATCAGTAGGCTGTGGATTTTTCAGGGTTAATGTCAGGCAGGCTCCAATGGAAGCCGATAAAGAGCCCTCCATATATGACTTAATCTTTAGAATCAACCAATCTGAGGCTGCATCTGAAAATGTAACTGCTACCCACTATAAAGCTTTAAAGCATTAAATTGACTTCCCTGTGGATTTCTTGCTTGTACTATGCAGCAGGCCTGTCAGCTCTCTTACGTTTTGAGGGTAAGAAGGGGATGAAATGAGAGTGAAGAAAGAGAGGGCCCGAAGAGGTTGGGGTGTCATACAGGCAAAGCTGAGGGATAGAGATGCCTACATTGCTGCATCTCTACGTGGCGAAGGGATACAAACCATGTCTCCCCTGCTCCCAGACCAATTACTAACACACACATTGATTCATGGAGGCGACGAGGTGTGGCGAACACGGGCGCACACTCGGCAGCAGTGAACAACTGTGGGGCTTACACATTAATCTATACCAAACAATGCAGCGAGTTCACAGGGCTGACATGTTCAAATTCATCATCAGCAAAGGAAATAAGGGTTTCTGTACAAACAACCCTGCGCTGAGCAAACAGAGGGGAGGTGAGTGATATAAGATTACCTGTAGGTCAAAGAATTTGCTGTATCTTCTGTAGATGATGTGGGACGTGTTGTCAGAGTAGGTGACATTGATGAGATAGACCTGCAAAGAAAAGAGAGAATATTGAAAAACCTTCCAGTGATTGAAAATATTTGCATTTTGTGTTTTTAATCCAACAGAAGACCGAGTTGCTGACCACCAGGCCAAATTTCAGAAGGAAAATGGAAATACAACCAATCACTCCCTGTGGCTGCGCGTGGAACACAGTAAGCGCTATAAAGCGCAGGAACATACACAGCACTCCATACTGTGTGGCATATTAATCATTATTCTTCAATTATAATGTTTTTATGATTGTCAGATGGCAAAATTGAAATCACGATCTTAATCCGATTAATTGTCCAGCCCTAATAGCCACTGCCCTTCACAGGTTAAAACCCAGATTGTTACGACTAGCTGGTATCTGAAAGTTAATATGTGTTGCGGGTAGAACAATAAAAGAAAGGAGGTGAAATTTATCAGATTGTCCTTATGAATGCAAAAGTAAATTTCCAGTTATATACGAATTCAGGATGTGCATCGTGATACTGAATTGGATTGAATCGTAGGTAGAATTGTAATCAAATTGAATCATGAGCTCAGTGAAGATGCACAGCTCTATTCCAGACCATATAATGTCAGTAATGATGTATTTATATGTGTGCAAGTGTCTATTTAGAATAACATTCAAAAAGCCATCATGACATGTTTAATGTTAAATGTTGAATGGGAAATATCCATTGGATTGTCAATACTTTTCATTCAACTAAACAATCAAACACTCCCTACATCTTTTTGCGTCCATTAAACAATGGATTCCAGTAAATGGGTCTTGATGGTGGACGTGTGTTTGCAGTACCAATGACTTACAGACAACATGCTCACTCAGCTCCAAACCTGGGTCACCATCATGAACACTGAATGACTCACACTCATAAATCTGTCAGTGATTGATACCCCAGGATGGAGGGTGACTTCATCTCTCTGTTGTCAGTACATAGACCCCCAACTCTTCACCCTTGACTGACGCAACACTCCAGCTCTAAAAGGCCTGATAAGATTGAGATAGAGTCCATTAATCCATCATGCGGACTGGAGGCGAGTGATGCTGCCATCATTTCTAATCGAATGAAACGTAGATAACCCAGGTAACAGATCCACAGGCCAGGATTTTTTCATTCTACACATTAAGAGCTAGAGGGATTTCTCCACTGCTGATTTGGAGACATTCAGAGGAGGGCTCTGGATGTGAAGTCCTCAAGTGGATAAGTTGTTGCATAATATTACACCACAGCCCTTTCAAGGGCAAATTAAACTGAGTTACCACTTACTCTGAAACAACTCCAGACAGTAATATGATCCAATACGAGCTTTCAAAGATCATGGCGCTTTAATACCTTCCCAATCTCTGATATGAATGGATGACTATTAAAGACTCTCCTGTTGAAATCAAACCAGGTACATCAACACAAAGAAACAAGTCTGAAATGTCAAAGTTACCCTGCCCACATCTTCTGAACCTACGCATGTAAATGTTTTAAAATGTCACTAAGAGTATTCAACAGACAATGTCTTCATGTCATAAAACCCCACAAAACCAACTTCTGAATCTGTTCGATTCAAGCCAGGACATTCAGAATGTACTGCTTATTTGGCATATGCTATAGAGATTCATTTGGGTTAGTGTCTGGTATCAGTTGTTGTTGATGCTAGGGAGAATTAGGCTAAGTGTTGACATCTCACATTGAGGGTGAGCAGGATTTTGGCTAATCATTTCTCATTAGCCACACGTGTTTACTCAAGTATGGAGTGTTCAGGGTAATGTGGACTCACAGTACTGTGAGACTTAGCTTGGTTGAGAGCATTCAGTTAATTACTGATTATATGTTTTAGCCAGGAAAGTTAGTGATGTATTGCTTGCTCATAAAAATGATTTGCATAATTCAGACTACCTCTGTCAAGTCTAAAGTGTAAACAAAAGGAGAAAGTAAGAAGCTAATGAAGGCTTTGAATGAACTACAGCATAGAGCAGGGGTCACCAACCTTCTTCAGCCTGGAAGCTACCGGAAATATGAAGAGTATTATAGAAGGCTACTTTCTGGATTTGAAGTTTTGAGTAATATATTTTCTAATTTATCTTAAAATAATTAGTATGCTTTTAATAGGCTACATACTATGACACTATGTTTACTTTAAACATGCAATAATTTCTAACGATAATTATTAGTAGTAATTACTATGAGAACATTATTCTTAAATGTATCTTTAATAATTTCTGTATCTCTTAAACTAATTTGATATCTTTAACATTTATATTTTTATGATTTCCTTTTTGAACATGTGACACTGTAGGGGCAAGAGTGCTGATCGAGATGTGGCACATACATAAACTCTGACCTCGGCCTGCACAATATATTGTTTGAACATCGCCATCGCAATGTGCGCATGCGCAATAGTCACATCGCCCATTCGATGTGACTATCGCAAACACGCAAACTTTTGTTTTGCTTCACAAGCTCCTGTATATCATCAACATTTATTGGGGAAATGAAGAAAAAGCAACGGAAATTGAAACCTATTCTATTTTGGACAGAGACATGGCCTCCTGGATCCCTTTTACATACAGCAATCTTCATCACTCACAGATGAACCCCCTTAGCCTGGATTAAACAGTATTATATGAATACAATGGTGTCATTGTGAGTCAATCAAATTCTTCCCAAACAGAGCTATTCAAGTCATATGGTGAAAATTCTTCTATTTTTAATATCACAATATATCGCAATATATCGCAAACCCCCAAGAAATCGCAATGTCAGTTTTTTCCAATGTCGTGCAGCCCTACTCTGACCCCATGCAGGTCAAAGTTAAGAAAAAATAGACAATGTTAGGATTACTGCACACGCTATACTACTTATTTATTGTTTGATGGAAGTATGATTTCTTTGCAAAACAAACAACTTGCGTAAAAAAAAAAGTCTTTTTATCTTAAGCTCTATGGTGGTGATGGTGTTGCTTTTCATTAAAATGTTCTAGTGAGCACCTCAACAGCACCCTGCAGTGCTCCCGAACACCCTGTTGGCTACCCCTGCACTAAAGTGTCTTAGGGATTTCTTGTAGAAGATACACCCAGGACTGTCTCCCAGCCAATAACATGGCTGACACAACCATTCACACACACCCACACATTTTTAGTCATGTTTTGGTCTGTGAAGGAAACCAAGTACCAAGAGAAAAACCTACAAATGCAACAGAAGAATTTGGACACAGAAAGGTTCCAGCCAACCAGGGAGGCCAACCGGCAACCTTCTTGCTAAGATATCGGCACTACCCGCTGCACCATCATGCAGCACACTTTAGTTTGATAGACATTAACAGTGATGATGTTCTTGACAAACTCTGTAGTCCCTGTTAGCCACTTGATAGCAGCCATTCTCTGCAAGACAGAATGAAATGGGGCATTCCAGGTTTGTCATATATTGTAGAATAAGAATGTTAAAATAACTTAAGCTTGTGTTTTGTATATGTACTGCTTGTTGTTTTCTGCACTGTCAATTGATTTGGATCAACAGTGTTGTTTGCTGAATGCTTTAAAAACAGACTTGAGATGAGGTTTGTTTACCATAGACCATATTTTGTGCATTTACTACATACATCTTTATAACAATTTCAAAAATCCCCATAGACTCTAAGAAAAGGGAAACAAAAGTACTAAAGTGCTAATTTTCTTACTCAATACTACACTTCTTTGTAAACGTTTGTATTCCGCCTGTCAACATCGAGTCATTAATCCTTTAAGTCCTAGCTGCGCATGATGAAATAAGGACAGGAAATAAAGTCATAGTTCTGTCATGTTGTACCATACATCCTGATTATTGTTGTCCAGTTACAGTCAATTTACCTTGAGATGGAAAAGCGATTGTGAGAAATATTGTCCGTCATAAATGACTTCACACCACAGGGTATAAAGCTGCCTCTTTGAATGCCTATGTGCAATACATTTTAACAAAAAAAAAGCAGTAGCTAATTAGCAATGCAAAACAGATGTACCAAAACGTCTGTAAAATCGTCTACATTGAAAAACAATTATACTGAGCTCTGAACGAGGAAAGCCTTCAGCACTGACATGGATACGCTCTTTCTGTTGTTACTGCATGATCATGACAGCATGCATCAAAATCATTCATGGTTTTTCCACTTCCCTCTAAACAGCTGAACACTTCAAAGCTGCATACATTTGGCGTGAACTCAATTTTCAGCTAAAACAGCCATTATGAATGATTTACAATAAAACAGGATATTGTCACCTAGGCCACAGCATTTCCAACTAAGTGGCCCAGACACAGCGCAAACAGAAATCCACTTAGCTTGTAGCCACTGTGAACATGGAAACCATTGACTCTGCCTCATGTGGAGCATTCAGATCAAACAGAGGCAGTGTGTTTCCCTGGTGGGCCATTTCTGCTTCTTATTCCGGCAAGCTCCATCTTTGTGACTGATCTTCCACTGTCACTCCAACCCTCTGTACCTGCCAAGATCCCCCAGAGCTGAGCCGGGGATGAATGGGGTCGAGAGAAAGACCCTGAAGATGACACGCGAAGGGCAGCAGCTTGAAACAAAAATGGTTCCACGACAAAGCCGAGGGTTAACAAGGCCGTGTCGCCGCCGAGGGGGCTCAGCGGCTGCTGGCAAGGGGCCATGTCAGTATGTTCACTCCCATGCAAACACAGCTACTGGCATCCTGGTGCGGTGACTGTCACACTACACTGACAAACTTGTTCTTAGCGCAGTGGGATGTCACCACAGCGATTAGCCTGGCATTTATTGCTATGGAAATGTGCTCCCCTGGGTACTGCTGGGTTACAAAATCATAAAAGTAAAAAGAAAAACTGGCTTACACAGCCACAGTCAGCAATGTTTCCAACTGTCTTTGTGACTTCTGCAGCAGAACAAAGACTTGCAAGTGCAGCAAAGAGCTCTTTTTGTAGTTCATTAACAAAAGCAGCTTTAGACAAAAATAGAGCACATGTCAGAAAACGGTTCACAAAGAGAAATGAGTTAACTGGAGCTGAGGGGTCTGATATCCTGAAAGCCTCATCCACTGTTTGAAAAGTTAATGTAAGACCACTTTATCAACTACATCTGAAACCAGAAAACACTGAATTAGAACTCTCTAAATAACAATCTCTGTAAACAGATGGCTGTCCTAACACTGATAAGACTATAAGTTTTTAACATCATAATCGGTCAAGATTGTGTTTATTCACAAACACTGATGCTGATCCATTTTAGGGCTGTCCAAACTGTTCATATTGTGAAAACCAGGCAAATAGATGACGTCAAACAGATATCAGACATAATGAAATAATAACAACACAGAGGAATCACTGGCATGTTTGTGTAAACTCAGGGCTGAAACAACAAATCTAGAAGAAAATGTGGCTTCATTCTCATTTTAAAATAAATAATTTAAGGATAAGTTAAGATAACTTTGCTAACTGCTAGATGTCTAGTTATAATTTTGTTATTATTCCTTTTTATGCAAACCTAGTGGGGCTGTGACCTGGTTCTCAGTATTCAGATATCTGTTCAAGCATGGTGGTAAAAATCTGTTCTAAAACTGTAAATATACATTCAAACTGAAATTAAACACTTAAGAAGCATGTAAGGGGAACTGCTCAATCCAACAGATCCACTCCTTTCTGATTGTGGAAGTGGAAAGACAACACATGATGAACACCACCTGAAAGAACTATGGGCTTCAATAAACAAGACTTCTATGCAAGGACGTGGCCCACCAGTGCGGCCTCGGGGGGAGATAAATAAAATAATGATCTAACTAAAACGTCTAATGTCTGTGTTGGAAGTGTAGCTTGGGGAGGGGGTAGTCTGCTGTCTGCTAACACCACTGAAAAACTAACAGTCAGACTGTCTGTGCATTTACATTTGCTTCCATTTGTGTCATATGTGCTGTCTTCTGTTTTGACAAAACTTTTCTGTGCACTACACAGTCAAATGAGTGACTGTGTTAAGTGGAGATTTTAAGCCAATAACCAACTGAATCACCAATGCAAGACAGTGTCCTCTTAAGTGCCACTGTTAAGTTTTTAAACCATTTTATTATGTTGTTGAAATATCTTCAAACTTGTGTATTAATTTATAAACTGCATTATGACTAACATAGCCACGCACAAAGAAAAGTCCTAAGCTTCCATGTTAACTGACTGAACCAATAAAACAAACTTCCATTCATTTTTCACTAAAAATTAAAAGTAGCTAAAAACGAGATCAATAAAGAACTCAGTAGACTGAAGAATCAAAATGTTATATCAAACAAATCTTATAAATCCAATCACTAGAAGTACTTTTTAATAATGTTTTTTTCTTGACATGCACAACTACAACTAATGTGTATTCAGACATGGGCTAAGTTTTGGCTGAGGTACTGGGCACAACTTTTAAAAGGGGTAGCTTCCATTTTCAAAGAGGGTCTGCGTGAAGTTTCAATAATGAATCCATCAGCAACAGACAAACACCTTTATAGTGTACATTATGAGAAGTTCATTCTAGCTTTTAACTTTAAAAAAGGCCTCTCTATTGCATTATATTCAATCCAACAAAACTCAAGTTTCTGCAACTCTACTCTGTCGTGTTGGTAGTCCGTTGAGCATCATGCTGAGAACATGGAAGTCTTAAAAATCTCCTCCAGTGAGGTTCCAAGCAAGCTGAAGTGAGCCTAAAATGTCCTGCAGGCACTGCTGAACGCTGAATGGTCAGGCTACTTCCACAGTAACAAGAGGGTCTTCCACAAAGGAGTAAACTGCCTCCCGAGACTTCCCTAAGTTTTCTGTTCTTAATGTTATATTGTTTTGCTGCTTTTGTTCTCTGGAACATAACTTGCCTCCTTACTCTACCAAAAAGGTTCAAACTGAGGGTGCTGGCTGTTCAATTCTATTTCCTCCCTCACTGGCACATGGACATCACAGTAGTTTTTCACACTGTAAAGACCCCTCCTACCTCAATGAGGTAAGTAAAGTCCAGTATTTCCAGCAACATCTCAAGATATGTTTCCCAATACTGAGGCCACAATACAATAGCACTGTAATACAAGTAAATTGAGGACATTGCCTAAGCCAGTGGTTTCCCAAACTTTTCGCAGCCTTTACCCCTTCAGACACTTGACCTCCAGCCACGTACCCCCTACTCTCACACACTTAAAGCAGAGAGAAAAACAAATGTCTCTATAGGGCTGCCGCCACCCCCGCCTCCCACATTTAACATGCATAGCATAAATATAACATCTCTTGAAGTGAATTATTTCTCAATTAATAGATTTACTAGCAATGTCAGTGGGCAACACCAGTTCACGTTTGAAAAAGAAAGGTACATTTCTGGAAAATATTCAGTTCTAAACTTGAGTTACAAACTGTTACAAACTCGCCACAGCTCCAATGAGAATGCTGTCTGACTGAACTTATGTTGATATAAGATTTTTTTTTTTTAATTCAGGACAGATTTCCCTTTCCAAGATGTCTCACCAATCCAGCCTCCAGCCTCTCTGCCAGCATTCCAGTCCTTTATCAAAGCTCACAATACAAATATTTGCCAGTTTGAACTTTAACTGCTGAAACAACTGTTTGAAATCTGGCAGGTATTTTGCGTATTGAATCTTTGAGGGTATGTGTACTCTAGTTTGAGAATCACTGGGCTAAACCTTTAACAGAAGTCCTAACAGCTTTGCTTCTTTTTTCAAGCAGAAAAGGGAAAAGGACAAGCTTTACACTCAAATTTTCTCAAAGATCTCTGAGCAGTATTAAATTTGTTAAGTGTGCTGCATCATGTAGTTTGGCTTCTACTGCCATCTTTTGAACTTGACTATTGGTATCATTACCCAAGCTGTATCAACTTCTGTCACAGCATTTGGGGTCAATGTCGATTCTATATAATCTGGTGCACAGTATGTATTGGCAAAGAGTGTGTGATAATATTTTGCTGTATTAATTTTTGGACCAAAGGCTTAGTTTCCAGTGTACACTGTTGTGGGAAAAGAAGCTGGAAGTATTCACACTGTGAAGAGTTAAGCTCAGTTGATCTAAAAACCCCCGATGTACTATAGTGCTGTTGTACTATTTCTGTCTTTAGCAGGTCAGTGTATGTGCATACAAAACATCTGCAATAAACAAACAGCCTCAGTGTATCTGCTGCACCAATTACCAGCAGGTCTTTATCTTATCTTCTCATGCTAATTACAAATGAATGTGGAGCTCAGTCCATTTCTGCTATGTGACTGTTTGTGTGTGTGCTATATACACTCCTCTGACCTCAGTGGTATGCCAGAGTATCCTCCTCCCATCATGCCTCAAGGCAACATAATTTAACAGAAGTGAATCTGTGCTTAGCTGAGGCAGAGGGTAGAGGAGTAAAGCAGGAAGATGTGGACTCAGAAAAGATCCAAATCCTAGAAGCAGTTGAGTATGTGATGGCAAACACAGTCAATAACTAGACCAACAAGCATCCTAGGACTTCCCATTCCCAAAATATCAAGCTTAAACCTAATGCTCCCCCCTCTCTCACAAAAATAGACTCTATTCACTCCACACAGACAGTGAATTATAACAGTCTGAACTGCTGCCTCTTTAGATAAACCAAGAAACATCCAGCATCTTCTATTTGCCAGTAATGAAACTTGATTACTCATTTGCATATTGCATTTTTTCCTCTCCGTGAGGAATGAGACACACTCATGCAACAGCCAAAATAAGCAGAAATGGGCTGACTCACAGCTCAAGTACATCCAGTCGTGAGTGCGGAGAAAATGTCTCCAATGTGGAACAAAAATGTAACACTTTATTTAGAGGGCTTGAGTCCATTAGTACTGCTTTATTTTGCCCTTTAACACTACAAAACCAAAGCAGTTTAGCTTTATCAGCATTGAAGCTGCTGAGATGCTGTCAGAGTTACTTTTCCTGCATTGACCAATCAAATGACGGGCCAGGGCTTCTCAGTTCAACTTTGTCATCAACAACACCAGGGGAAGAATCCATTTGACATTGATGAGTTTAGCCACGGGATTTAAAGTAAGGAGATAAACATTTATAAACACATTTTTTAAATCATCATTTGTCAAACAATAGCCTAAGCAAACATCCATCAAAGTAGTGCAAACTCATTCAAAAGTCTTCTTTTTTTTTCTCACACCTAATCCACCTAACACTTTGACCTTTATTGGCGGGATTAAGGTGTTTCCAACATGAATATGACTGACTCAGCGAGGAAATAATCCTCCTAATTGTGTCATATTTATGTTAACACAGGGCAAAGGATGAGGCTTTTACAGCAGCCACATACTGTAGGCCAACTTTTGAAAGCAGTGCAGTATTAACAAGCCTCCAGTTTATCTTCAGTGTGGGGATTTCAGGAGCACTGACATCAAGATGAAAGTCAAACGTTATCTTGTGATTGCTTGAGGACATTCTTGCACAGTAGACATGCCTGAACAATGAAGCTCTGAGTCCAAACTGGAGACTGAATTTTAGGAGAGAAGGCAACACTAAAGCTCACGTGGGAAAGTATGATCTGTATGATCTCTTTCATTTTACCAGTCAGCTGTTCATAATCTCGCCCAAATTTGAAAACAGGAGGGTGCTGGAAACTTGAAAAGAGTTTCATGGGATATGGAAACAATGGCAGGGCTGAACCATCACCCACTTTAGGCACACAACCAGCTGTAATTTAAAACTATATCAAAAGAAAAGTGGCAGAGACACACAATCAGCTCCACCCACCTACACTACACACTTGTTTGAACTGAGGACTCTTTCAGTGTTTCCCATACCCTGACAATACTTGGGTGGGGCACCGAGGTATTATTCAGCCATCTAAAGGTGCTTACACATCGGACGCTACTTGTACTACCTCAGCAATCACTCTCCATGCAAAGTCAATGTACAGCCGCAATAGGGCGGGTCTTACCCTCAAGCGATGCAACTGCTACGTACAAGACAATCACTTCACACATCGCACGGTGTCAAAGTTTAAAAAAGTTTATCTTTTCAGGCAATATCGTTTGTGGCTGTGCGGCAACAGCCAATCAGTGGTGTGTGCGCGTGTGACGGTACCTGTGATACAGTTTTTCATCCGGACTACAGAGGAACAATTTATGTCCGTGTGGGAAACATTAGGCAGTGAGGACATTAGTTTCGCCTAGAGGGAAAACTCACAGAAAACAGAAAACAAAGATACTGCTGCAGGGCCATCAGCTGTAGCATTTTGTGTTTGATAAGTGAGTGAAAAGGATACAGCTGGAATAATGTCCACTTATACATCCTATTATGACATATGATATGATTGTGGTGAAAAGTGGACGTGACGTCACCGAGCGATGGCTGATGGCAACCGTGACCAAAATGAGGTATTTATAGACACGCAACATGACTTCAGTGGGCAACACGATTTTGTTTGCAGAGTCGCTTGCAGTGTGAACGCAGCATTAGTGTTTGCCAGCAGGGCTTTTCACAGATATATGGAGCACTTGGCCAGGGGATAAAAAAAAAAAGACCAGCCACATGAAAACAAACAGGTCAGGTTGATAAAACCACCACTGCACACATGTTTTAAGGATGAAGTACCATCATAGGTCAGAAGTAAAAACTGAGGTTTTCCCATATCAATGGTTAAAATGTAAAATGATACAAAAGGGGCACCACAAGGATGAAAGTATTAAAACCAGTAATATATTTTTGGTTCTTAATCCTAGATGGGTTATTTTCATTCATTTTTATGTTTTTTTCTGTGTTTGAAGCATAAGAATTTACCATATCTAGTTTTTCACAGTATTATACCTTATACAAAACATTCATGACAGAGGCTAAAGGAGTTAATTGTTTTTAAAGTCAGTGCGTGGCGGTTAAAGATGGAACAAAACTGACATTTTAACCCTAAAAAGGCAAAACGTCCTTGAAGATAGAGACTGTAAATGAAATAATAAATGCTATGAATGGCAATAATCATTTTTACAATAAATAAGCATGTATGCCTCATCAGTATTAAATCAGCAAGAAAAAGTAACTGTAACTGTAAGTAACTGCTGTAACTGGTCAGGTGTTTGGATGGCAGCCTGGGCTTATAGAAAGCCCAGTGGATACAGTTGCAACACACTACTCCATTGACATTTAGGGATGGGTACCGAATTCACTACTTTTAGAGGTACCGACCAAATTCTGTAGGTACTACCGAGTACCGATTCAGGTAAAATCAAACAGTGCCATGTTTAGGTACCTAAACGCATCCTTGTGACTGTGAGGGAGTGGAAGAAGCAGGCATACTATTGGGTAGAGTTGGTGAATTTCCATACCAGACTTCAACGCAGCACAGCAATAGCGTAATGACGTCAGCAGCGGGCTCAGTCAACAAAGCAAGCATGGCTGAGAGAAAGCGCTCGAAAGTATGGCTCCACTTTATTATGCGATGGAGATTATGCTCGCTGCAATATTTGTGATGCCAAGTGTAAGGCCAGCGGCAGAAATACTTCAAATCTGAGGAAGCACCTGGTGACACACAAAATTTTCCTTAAAGCTGAAGAGTGCACAATTTTTGATAGCCTCAGATCTACAACCACAAAGGATTCATTTGGCACTGTTAGCACGCCTGTGTCCAATGGGGACTCGTCGTCTGCAGCCAGAAACGCAGGAAAAGAAATGGCTTTAACATTTGGTGATGGAAGCAAATGCGACAAGGAGGATACCTGGTCCAGATAAATAAGCCTTGTGTTTAAGATGGTATTAGCTTGGCATTTTAATGTGCGTCAGTTATTATTATCAGGTCGGTTCCTCGTACTCTGTACCGTTAATGTAAATGCTTTTTTTATTTACAGCTCTGTCAGACCCATTGTTAAACTGCCCTAAAGTTAAAGCGAGGGCTGCAGTTAATTTATTAAGTTGTGGTTCATTTTAGTTACTGGTTTTCATGTTGAAGACATTTTTGGAACAACTACAATGTTACAATACAAACAGTTGAATGTTGTTTTGATATATATCTGTCAAATTATATATATTGAGAAATAAATTTACATTTAAAAAAATCTGAGATCTTAATATTAAACAAATTAATGTTTATTACCCCATAAACACACACAAAAGTATCGAAAATTGGTACTGTTGAGTATCGATACCGATTCCCAGGTACCGGGCATCAGTATGGTATCGGTTCAAATGTGAAAGGTACCCATCCCTATTGACATTACCCCCTCACACATGCACCTCTTTTGCACTGAGTATTACTTATAGCATTAGGAACTAGAAATGCCTGAGTACAAACCCTGCAACAGCCTTTCCACCATGGCTGGGTGACTTATTTAAAGAAAATAGCAAACCATCAAATCTTTCACTGTAAATAAATCCTTGAAAAAATCCACCTGGATCCACATACATATTTGGAGAACCATAAAAATCAAACAACTTTTCCTTGTGCCATTACCAACATTCCCTAAACATTATAATCAGAATGTATTCATAGCTTTTTGTGTTATCCTGTCAACAAACTAATAAACAAACTAACAAACATAACCTCCTTGGCAGAGGTAACAGAATGTTCTTTGAGCACCTGTAGGGAATGTTCTGCAGGTGATCACTGTCAAAGCAGCACAAAAACACTGAAAACAAGCCGACAGAATGACATATCAGCAATGACGACCCAATCCCATACCTCCTTTTTCCAAGTGCAGTGCCAATCCGTGGTAAATAATCTCTCCAACAGAAAATGCACTTAATACATTTACAACATGTGAATTTGCTATTTTTTATGATTGAATTTCACATAATGAAGGAAAGAAGTTGCTGTAAGTACACACTGATAATGCTACTTTTGAACAGCTTTTCTCCCTTGTTTTGTAAAGTGTTCCACCAAAATGAAAACTATGGCAAACAGTTTAGTAAACAAATTTTATGGAGAAATATTTGATTAATGGAGGAATGGCAAGCCAATGTTTCTACTCCATTTTGATTGTTTTTTTTTTATTAAAATGTCTATTCAGACAACATTGTTACTAGGAAAAGAAGAATGGGGAGATGAAGTTAAACACTGTGGGCAGAGCTTGGTATTATATGATTTATTTCTTTTTTGTTTTTGCTTGTTTTCGATACCAGTGCTAATCATACCTTTTTGGAACTTGTGGGAGAAGAAGATCATCAACTATGTTACTGAGACCTCTGTTGCTTATAAGCTGTGGGGGAACATTGGAAAGCTCTCTGAGTACATATTGGAATTCAAATTCTAGTGAATGATAGCTAAATGAGGCACCATAATCTGCGTAGTGATTTGCTTTTAGGTAGAGCCAATGTGTGGATACAAAACTTGCATGAAATATTTGCTGTCCTTCAAAAAGATAATTTCTTTATTTATGTGGACACAAAATTATACAAATATAAATTGCACATTGAAATTAAACTTTCTTAAACAGCTGGGTCAGTCATATTCCATGTCTGTCACCAGGATCCATCTTGCAAAGCCTTAAACTGAAACTATTATGCCCAATTCGAAAATTACCAGGCTTTAAGCATTCTTTTAAGAAAAAAGGGCAGCCATATGAGCTTGAGCCGAAAGTGAGAAGTGGCCTCAACCACCTGACAAGTTCAAAATCAAGACGATGGACAAAACATCCATGCAATCACCCTCCAGTTTTTTCTGGAAAAGTCCTGCCCTTCCCAGCCACATTCTCTGGAATGTTTCCCAAGTAGAAGGGAATAAAATCCCATGGAATTGTGAAGCAATCCATCTGGAGTGTCAGGTTACATTTAATAAATGACTACATAGTAAAGGACATGGCCAAGTTTGAGGTCCTACAGTTTCACTAGCTAGTGTGGCCATGCACATCTGTTCAGAAACATGGAAGATTCAGCTATTCAAAATACATTTTTAAGTGTGTTAATGGTTCCTCAGATTCCATCGCATTCACATGCCAGTTCTCGTGTTTCAAATGTTAAACCTAGCTATACAAATCTAATAAGTTAACTAATAAACAAGGAAAACAAAGGAAGGAAAATCAAGACTCTTTTACAGGCTGTTGAAACTTGAATGTCCCCAAAAAAGTCAAAAGTACATGTGCTCAGGGAGAAGGCAGGCCATGTAAAAAGTGTTTTTCATGCTAAAAAGAAAATATAAGATACATATATATCCCCAAGATCAAACATAACCTCAGTTTTTCTTCAAATGTTCATTTTTTTAAATGGCTAAAATATCTAAGTCAAATTTTTAGCTTAACTTCTCTAAAAATCTCACCAAGAGCTCATTTGTCTTTTCAATTTAACACTGTCTAAACAACTCCATGAAAAGAGTAAATAGTAAGAAAACAAGAGAAAAGTAACTTACAGTGTGAGAGGAAAGCCAGGAGACAGTCCTTCAGCTCTCAAGTGAAGAAGGCAAAAGAGCCGAGAGCTTGGTGGGGCAGAGAATGTGGGCCTAGCCACTAAATGCAGCCAACCCCGCCTAAACTTCTAAATTTAAAGTAACCTATAAAACAGACACACATAATAGTCCAGACCAGGAAAGCTGTTCTTGTTGTTCTTATTTCACTTGAAAGACGCTGGAAAGATTCTCTTTGCATGAGAGTGAAGTCTTTCCACATGGAGCCAAGGCTCCCCTAAATACACTCACTCGTCTAATAAGGCCGGTTATTAAGCAGCGACTACAAAGCCTGACAAATTATTCAAAGCTGTGTCACAGAGAAGCCAACAAAAAGAGTCACAAGAGTGAAACAAACTGCAGGACAATTCCATTCATGAGTTTTGCCAAAAAAAAAAGAAAACTTCTACAAAGACCCTTTTTGTACTTGCTGCCAAAACGCTGCCCTTTACAAACCACACACTAGGCTCACATCTCAACTTTCTGTAAGTGCGGTCATCTCCACTGTGAAGTGGAACCAAAACACCTTCAGTGTCTTTACAGTGCGCACGGGAAGTGAGGGTCAAAGAACTTCTGTGGAAAAATGTGTATTAAACAGGGACTTCCTACATGGGTTGGTAATCTGATTTAGATACACTTTTTATAATACTGGTTAAAATGATCCTTATGACCCAATGGCAATCAATTCATAATGTGTTCTTAAAATACAGCAAAAAATATCTGCTATTTACAGCAGGAGTAAAACAGGGACAACACCAACCAATCACATCTTTGTAGCCCACATTTTGAACCAATCAAATCTCATCTCCATTCTGTCCGCCTCCTGCGCATACATTTTGCCGGCGTGCACAGACTCTGGTTCAAGTCGGCTGGAGAATGCTTACCTTTCAAGTTTTGGCTTTGAAAATAAGGGAAGCCCGCTACGAGCCGTCCCACAACCCCAACCAATCTCCAGTATCCCTCACATTTTAAGACAGATGTACAAGAAATCTAAAATAAACACTTTGTTTTTCTTGGTTTGTTCCGCTGTTGGCTCTAATCTCGCGACAGCTGCCACCCAGGCTACTGCAGGTGGACGTTCTCTTGAGGCTTTTTCTTCTTCTTCGGTTTTACAGCGGTTGACATCCATCATTTTGTAGCATTACCGCGCCACTCAGGCTAGCGAGAGAGTTCAGTTTGGAGAGGCAGAGGAATGTTTATATTACTATATCATCACACAGGAGATTGACGAGAGAATACTAATACAGGAGGACGTCAGGAAAGAGGAAAAAATACGTAAAATACAGTGGTTTCATGGCCAAAACGGGAGACTTGACAGCTATGTGGAGAATGGCAGAGGAACTACCTATACCCTGATCAACATCGGCTGTGAGTACGAACTAACTTTCCATGTTTGTTTTTTTACTTTACTACGATTATGTTTTGGTGTTTTCTTACTGCTGACTGAGACATGACTTGGTGTAGTGTAAAACATAAACATTGAACTGGGGGTTTGAAGTTGAATCAGTCAGTGCTTTTTATCTATTTCAAATGTTTCTGTAAATTTTGCCTGTTATAATAACAAAGAACAGAAAGTTTTTGTTATAAAAATAATAACGGGGAGGGGGCTAGACAGCTGTGGGTGTCATACAGAAGGGGAGAGGGTGTCGCTGACTTGTGTCTTAATCGTGAAGATGGTCTATCACTTAGTATTAGGTCTGGCGCCTGTGTTTTTTATTTAAAATCAACACCAACAGCCTCATTTTAAGTACAAACATTTTTGTCTTACAGTACGTCTGATTTAAAATGAACTACTTTACAACAATGACATTGTTTTTCGACGTGCTCAAAACAGAACAGTCTTGGAGGGTTTTTTTCATTGGATTCCCGCAAAGATAAACAGAACAATTAAGCCATGTAAACATATTCATGGGAAAGATTCCAGCGAGCTACAGTCTTCAGGTGCATGTCTGACAATAAGAGCTTTAATGTGTGAATGTGAAAGCAGCATGAGACAACAGACAGACTTCCAAAGAGACCCAAACTATGCCAGAATAATACTGAATAAAAACAAACATCAATGACGGTGCCCTGGTGACAAAAATGCTGCAAACAGATGGTCGTCTTTGACAAATAAAACCACTGAAACTGAACCCTGTGACATTTCCTTAAACTTTTCAGGTTGAGCTGCATGTGTGGTGAGATACAGCTTTCACCATAACTTTATTCTTGAATTCATTGGTCTGCACTTAAAACTGTTTGTGTGAAGTAAGGGAAAGTAGGGGAAAAATTCTGGATAAACTCAGAACACTTTGGGGTTCAAGCTCAGAGATCGGGTCATTGGGCAAAATGAAGTGATCAGAAAAACAATTCATTTATGATGTAGTTTAATCTCTTGTAAACCTACTGTAATATCCAGAATACTCTAGCTGGTCACTTTATTAGGAACATTTGTTCAACTGCATATTCAAGAAAATACCCAATCAGCCAATCACATGGCAGCAACTCAATGCATTGAGGCATGCCGGCATGGACAAGACCAAGCATAAGAAATGGAAATAAATGTGATTATATGACTTTGAAAATCCAAAGGCTGTTACAAGCCAAACTTGTCCAGGTATATCAGATATTACTGGGGTATGGACACAAAACCATCTAAAGTGTTTACAGAGAATAGCCTGGGGGAAAAAATAACACCAAGTGAGAGGTAAGTCATTGAAAACATTTTGATAAAGCAAGGGATCCGAGGAGATTGTCCAGAGTGGTGTGAGATGACAGAAGGGAAGCAGTAACTCAAATAGCCACTTGTTCAGGTATGAAAAAGATCCCTGTGGAAAACACAACACGTCAGATCTTGAAGCAGATGCTTCAGCAGAAATTAAACCATGTAACTAACTCAAATGATCTTAAACTGGTTTCTTGAATGTAACATTGAAGTCTGTACTGTACTCCAGTGGCCTCCACAGTAGGGATGGGAATTTCGACTAATTTCCCCGCCGACTAGTCTCAAATTTTATTTGCGACTAGTCGACTAGTCTATAAGCAAGAAAACTCGCAATTTAATACATATATATTAAGTTAAAAGTTTAACATGCAAATGTGTATTGAGGAACTATTTTAGCCCAAACATTCAGGACAAACTGTTAATTTAAATTCTATTGATGTAACAACAACTGACTGAATAAAGTTGAACAATTTAAAGAGAAATACATTTCTGATACGTTTGCCAATGCAATGCATGGCATTTATTATGAATACTGCTTTGGTATGAAACTTAGATGCAGCAGCATGACAATTCCAAACGTACAACATCGTAGCCTAGAATAGAATTTCCCTGAAATCTCTGGCACTTAAGACTAGTGCACGATTCAAGAAACTTTCATTTCTTAAGAATATTTAACTGTAATTGGAAGGTCAGGATATTTTAAATAAAATAAATTGAACAAAAAATATTGTAAATTTAACAAACAAAAAAGAGAAAAAAAACAATGAAAATGAAATGGCCTATCTTTTAGTAAAATTGCATGTAAATAAAAATAATTATACTAGTCAAAAACAAAAAAAAATAGACCCTGTCTCTGTAAAGAAAAAACAAAACTCACACAACAATAAAAACTATGGCCTAAATGAAATGGAGTTTATACAGTTCAGGAATTGTGCCATTTACTTTCTCCCAGTCAATTTACTATCTGTCAAACGCTTGTTACATTTCTGGCTTTTCAGATTGAAGGGCTGCACTAATGTAGCAAACGACACTGTCTGTGAGCGCTTCATTTTGGCTTTTATCTATATGTTCTTTGCCGACCAAACTCCTCAATAAGTGTTGACTGTTGGGACAAAGGCTCCGCTGCACCTGCGTCGCCACTACTTTCAAACAAATGCGACATATCAGCTAGTAGGTGTTCATGAGCTCACACCTTGTTCATCCTGTTTAAAACCAACACATTCTCACACTGGGGCAGCCGGCTTAAGAACCGTATCTTTTGTGCCATCATTCATATTAGCTTTTGTTTCCTCGTTACTCCTCAGGACGCTCACTTCAGCTCTCTCCGTGTGTCCGCGCAAGCGGCCCCGTCTTCACCCCAAAGATCGCATGTTTGACAGATGCTCACTCGGCTATAAATCCGCTAAATCCTCTATAGAACCGATGCACTCCGGTGCTAAGAAAGATAGACGTAGTGAGCCATCTTGTCATTCAGCCTCTTTGGAGGAGGAAAACAAACATGCAGGCTACTGCAGGTGGCATTTCTCACCAGACGAGTGACAGTGTTCAGTTAGGAGCAGAGGCAGAGGAATGTCTTTTTTTTAATACGGGAGAATTACGGGAAAATATTAATAGGGGAGGACGGCGGGAAAGAGGGGTAAAATACGGTAGTTTCCCAGCCAAAACGGGAGACTTGACGGCTATGCGCAGAGGCGTGAAGAACAAGATGGATGATGCTTAATGTAGCGTTAAGTTTAGTGATCCTTCATTTTTAAAGGATAAGTTCGGTTTCTACAGCTTTCACATTGTTTATAGAATGAAGTAGAACAATATACTCACCCAGAAGGCTTTCCTGATGCAAACAGTGCTTCGGGAGATATTTAGATCCAAAATCGAGCGGCGGACATCCGTATAATGGTAGCACATAGGGCATACAGCGCCACTCCTAAAACTGCATTAATCGTCCAAAAACTCATTAGTTTCACCAATATTTCATCATGGTCCGCTCGGGCTACTCCTCCATTACAGTCTGTGTCACTCCAGACATGTTGTGTGACTGTACTGACCTCTGAACTGAAGAAGAAGAGCGCTTGCTCCGCGCATGCGCAGTATGGCTCATTGTTTCAGGGGAAGACCGCCGGCTACACAACGACTTTCTTCTTCCAGTTCTGTGCAAAATGGACGAATATCTATCAGATGAAGATGTTGTGGAGGAGAACTTTGAATATGATGGGGGTCCTTACAGTTTCAAGCCAGAGTTTACAGATGAGGAGCTCATAGAAAGGAGGACGCGGAGGCAGCGCTCCAGAGAGTACTGCGCAGGCGCGGAGGCAAGCGCTCTCCTTCTTCAGTTCAGAGGTCGGCACAGTTACAAAAACATGTCTGGAGTGACACAGACTGTAATGGAGGAGTAGCCTGAGCGGACCATGATGAAATATTGGTGAAACTAATGAGTTTTTGGACAATTAATGCAGTTTTAGGAGCGGCGCTGTATGCCCCGTGTGCTACCATTATACGGATGTCCGCCACTCGATTTTGGATCTAAATATCTCCCGAAGCACTGTTTGGATCAGGAAAGCCTTCTGGGTGAGTATATTGTTCTACTTCATTCTATAAACAATGTGAAAGCTGTAGGAACCGAACTTTTCCTTTAAGTAGGTTCCATTGGTTAAAATAATAATCCGTTGTTGACTACTGTATCACAAATGAGAGGATATTAGTCAATTCACCACACAAACCAGCAAACTTGAAGTTTTTGTGATGATGTGTTCAAGTTCTGTTTGGAAAAACTGACAAGGCAAATTAAACATCTGATATCATGGTGTGTTTGATTAATTCAACAGGATTTAAAGCAATGAAAACAATATGAAAGAATGTGACATACAAAACTCACACTTGCTTACAAGTAAGACATTTTAATTACTTATCATGAGCATTGCTCAGTCAAACAGTTTTTATTAAAAATGTGAATTCATCTTCCAACCAGAGGACAAAGAGTGATAGGGACTCATCTTAAGGAGTATCAATATGATATCAGCAGCAATAAAAATTAATGATCCCCTGACGCTAATTAGAACATTAACCTGCAGGGATCATCAGACAAGCACTGTTAACTTTAACTACACTCCACTCTTCAAACAAAATTCACATTATTTACCCACTGATCCTGTGTTAAATGTTGACTGTTTTCTGATTATTCAGTTGAAATGCTCATAAATAAATATTTCTGGCAGCCTTAAGAAAAAAAAGAAAATCAAAGTACATTAGTCTGTCTTGCTCATCAAGCCAGATCAATTCTAATGAGTTTTCAGTTAACTCTTAACTGTCAAGATCTATCATGAGGAGACTGGAACTAGAACATTTCCACCCTCAGTTGTTCCTTCTTCTTTTTCATGCAAGGGAAAACACATGAGGTCAGACAATAACATACGGCGATGCTGTTGAATTTCACTTCACGTCATTTTCACGTGCATGATAATCACTCATGTTTTATTTCTTTATACATACCACATTTGGGTAACGTTATCAGTAGGATAACAGATTTAGGCTTTACTCAAACTTAATTTGCATTTTCATGTACACCGAATGATCCTGAATGTTATGATAACAGCCAAACCTGTCACTCTGTAGTCATCGGGTCGTACAGAAGCATACCACCTTGTTTAAGTGTTTAAGCTGACCAGTCTGTAATCGGTTTGAACCATCTTGCCAAGTTCCAATCCACAATTGTGAGCAGCCCTAAGCGACGAAACCCGATCAGAGTCCTTGACAACAGAAAGGTAGAGAGCTACAAGAAGGACGACATCAAGATGTGACTGCTGGTACAGGGATTAGCATCATAGCTTCAGTAGCCGTTTTGTCCGATCAGGACTGCATTAAATGAAAAACAAGGAACAACACAGCACATTTCTGTAAGAAATTATCGTTCCACTTAAGACGTTTTGTGAGCTTGTATTACAAAGTGCCTCACATTCTCTCACGCAGTAGCACCCACCTACTACATTATCTGACTGGACCGTTATAAATGATGATTGACATTACGATTGTCCAATGACCTGCTGGATATCTTCTGCAAGGTTCAGCCCTCCTCAAACACTTTCCATGGACCCTCTCTCTGATAGATTAGCA
This sequence comes from Scarus forsteni, assembly GCA_036419115.1. Classification (NCBI taxonomy): domain Eukaryota; kingdom Metazoa; phylum Chordata; class Actinopteri; order Labriformes; family Labridae; genus Scarus; species Scarus forsteni. The sequence continues at coordinate 37,215,861 of JAZDUH010000098.1, forward strand.
ACATTTTTTGAGTGGTTTATCTGGTATCAGTTTATCTTCCCCCCAGCCTTATATGTTAAAAATGAAAGACGCGGAGTGCTGGTTTGGTGGAGTGGTTAGCAACCAGGCATCCCATGTACTTGCTTCTGCTGGTCCAGGTTCGAATCCCGCCTGTGACCAGTTTGCAGAGTGTCTTCCCCTGCTCTCTCACCCCCTTTCAAAAGCCTATCCACTGTCTCTCTCCTATCAATAAAGGCACAAAATGCCAAAAAAATACATTAAAAAAAAAAAAAAAATGAAAGACGCAACTGCGCAAAATGAACAACAAATTTCATTAAAGAACACAGAAGCTTTACTTCAGAGGGGCCCAGACCAAAAGTTGGGGACCAAGACTCTAACCTTTTCTATTCAAGCTGATTGTTTTAGTGTAGCCTGATCACAGTGGCCATAGCTGTGCCCAATTATGCGTCTCTATGCGTTTTCTTCAAGTTGTTAGACTGTGGTGATGTTTAACAGACGGGAATGACAAATCATGTTCTTGATTCACGCAAACATGCAATCGAATTTTTAATGTCATGTCATTTGTTTGGATTTCCCTTTCTCTATCACATAATGTAAAGCAAAACAGGCATTTCATCCATCAATCAGACCAAAAATTCAATAAAGCTCAGTTTTAAGCCACTATAACCGCTGTAACCACACACCAGGATGACACCAGCGCATGAAAACAAGCAGGAAGAAAGTAGACAGTTCACATGGAGAGAGACAAAGTTTCCAGCGGACAGAATGAAAAAAATCCTCTTTACTCTAATATCATCTAAAGACCAATTTACTTCACCTGCATATAAAATAGCTAATAGTCAATAGTAATTCAAAAGCTAAATTAAAGAAATAAGTTGATGAAAATAACAGTTGTTTGATTGTACGGCTACATCTGGTGGACAAAATTTAGGCAAAGTGGGTTAAAGTTGATGTGATAACCGCTCCCATTCACATGAATCATAATGACAGACATTTTATGACATAATTACAGGGCTGCCATTTATTCAGTGGTGTTTTTTGGAGATTCATGGTTAGCTATCTAGGTGACACTTCATAAGCAAAAGTTTGAAAAAATCTTTTAGAGGTGGGGGACACTAAAGAACAGTTAAATTGATTTTGGAGTTCAGGGACTGTGGCATAAAAAGATTGTCTGGAGAACTGCCAACATGTTAGCATTGATTTCAAAAGAGCTGTTTAGCGAGACCAAGACAAGTGACTTTTTCTGCCTGCATCTAAAGTTGCATTCTTTTGCTCGGCCCTTCAGTACAAAGGCAAAACTCTGAAGGTTTTGGGTGTAAACTGACTTGAGACTATGAACTGACTTTAACCACCCTGAATGCAGACAGAAGAGGGCTGCAGCCATCTTGCTTCAGCATTAAAGTTTTTGTTTCTTGTTTAAGACTTCTGTGAGAGACACATAAAATGTTCCACAATCTGCAATAACATCTGGTATTAAACACACGAAAACAGCTCCCAGCATGTGTGAGGTCGCGGTTATAACAGCAGGGAGATGGCGACATCCGCTGCTTTTGTCAACCTCTCAAGTCACAGCATGCAGCACAGATATACACTATTGTCAGCGTCAGAGTTGGAGCTTTGCAAACAGAGCATCAAGAAGATTGAGTTCACTAACAGACGTCAGCTAAGCCCCTTTAACACCCACACACATTTTCACACGCAGCCCCTTAAGCGCTCCCAGCTCGTTGTCAAACTCTCCCAAACAATGGACAATCACAAAAAAGGCCAGTCTCATAAAGTCCTCTTGCCCCCAGCATGCATCTCTCAGCTGGAGGTGAGCATCTGAAAACAGGGACCCTTTTCACCCAGATATCGCTCCTTGTTTGATAGGCCAATAAATATTTGAGTGCTGGACCAGCTCTCTGAAGAGATGTTTTATAGTACCAAATAACAACACCGTCTTCAATCTGGGCCTTGGCGTGGCACAGGAGTTTCTAGAAAATGAAATGTTATGGGACTGGGACTTGTAAGGGAAACAGAAGCTAAAAGTAAACATGGCCATGCCCAACCTTGCACTCTCTTTTTATCACCTCGTCCTGCAAACACAACACTCGCGCACAAACCAGTAAAAGAATGTGTGTGTGCGTGTTTGGTGCGTGTTTGCGACTCAGCGGTCCAGCTTTTCCCTACGGTCTGACAAGCACTTCCCTTTGACAAAGCCAGAGTCTCATTCCCCCTCCTCTCACAAGATAAGCATTTCCAGCTGGTTTCACAAACATTACAAATGAGATTCAATGGCTGACACAGATTGTGTCTTTCTCTCATTTCCCTCCTCTCTCTCTCTCTCTTTCTCTTTCTCTCACTCTCTTCCCATTTCCCTCCTTTTGCTTCTCACAGTGACTTGCCTTGTCTCATGAGACAGGGTAACTAGGGAAACTAGGCCACAGACTGGTCCGCTGAGATAGAGGAGCCCAAAACACACTGCAGCTCAGCTTCAGAAGCTCCTGTTACACTTTAACTGAGCATACAGTTTCCTGAGTCCTCCTTAACAAATGTATCTATTGAGGTGCTCTGATTTGGAAAGTTCATGTTACACCACTTAACAAAAGTGAGCCTCTAATGTGCTGCCTTTAAACATCAGCTTCCCCCATCAGTAAAAGTAGTAAAGTTAACCTTCATGAGTTGTGTCAAGACAGCTGTGAACACAACTAACATGCAACAGCAGACAGTTAGCCTGGCAGTTAGTTAAATGGGATAGATTTAAGGACACTGGTATAGTGTGGGACTGAACAAAACATTGTTTTAACATTTCAATGGCAATAACAACATGAGCAACGGTGACATCACAGTATGTACCCAGTCACATGACTCAAAAATAAGCTGTGTTCGAAATCGTCCACTCATTCACTCACTCGCTATCCCCTATGTAGTATAAATGAAATAGTGGACTACAGAGGGAATGACCAAACGACATTTCGGACACAACACTGAAATTTTCTAAACGTCATAGCGTCAGCAGATGAGCCGGATATTCCTGTGATGGAAGTGGACGTGCCGAAAATCACATAAACAAACCGGGCACTCGGGAGGATAAGTAGCAAATGTCGAAGCTGTTTACAGCTGCTAAAAGACGTAAAAGAGCTACGCTACGAACATGTTAAAGATACTTTAACGTTTTTTTACATTTATGAATGAAAGTAGCGCCTAACAGCCTTCCTTCTCTTCTTCTTCTGTGGAAAAAAACGACCGCATTGCATTGTGGTATACGGTAGTACCATTTAGGGTACATCGTATGTACACTCACTTTTGCTGTGCATTGTGGGTATTTTGTAGTGCACTATATAGTGAATGAAATTAACTGTTGAGAATTCGAACAACACTACAAAATGGCGAACACACTATAAAGTGCACTATATCCGTGATAGTGAATGATTTCGAACACAGCTATAGACTGTAGAAAGAACTGTACAAAGCCATGTGACGTTGTTTTTTTTGGTTGTCAAAGTAGACTTGTTGCTGGAATGTTGCTGAAGACAGTCTGTGAAGGCTCGGGCTGTCATACCTCTATAAATAAAAACGTAATTTTTAAAGCACATGAACAGCCCATTTTTGACCATCCCTTGCCGGGCTGTCTGCAACACAGACATGAGGCATTTCAGTTAGGGTATTTATCTCTTCTGAATATGCATGTCCTATTATGAGTCTTGCAATCTTGCTGTGATGACTTTTTCCATTTCTGCTGAGGGGCCTGCCGTGGTAGACACGGTTGCACAGGGCTGAGCACTTTACGAGGTGCCAGTAGGACAGTTCTGTGAAACTCTTTGGCCTTTCAGCTGTTTTGCACATATTGACAAACAGGGTCCGTCCCAATTGTGCCCCTTAGCCCTTGTCTTACCCCTTACTCCTTGGTTTTGCGCGATCACGTCCAGTGAAGGGGTGTCCCAATTCTCCGTAGGACTAACAGAAAGGGCTAAGACAAAGGACTGCACAGCTCTTGAAACAAAGACAGACCGGGACCTAAAATGAAGGGGTAAAAGAATTTTCTATAACACAACACACGCTGACAAGAAGGCAAAGCAGGGACTGAAGGGAGCGCTTGATTGTAAGTAATTATTGAATCATAGTAAATTTTAATCATGTTTTGAATTGCTGTTAGTACTTTAAAATTTCTCGACCTAGCCTTCGTAGCTGTAGTGTGCATTAGTTCTGCCCTGACGGAACATAGTGAACTCCCAGACAATGCTGCTGCAGGGCCATCAGTTGCAGTGTTTTGTGGTTGGTAGATGAGTAAAACGGATACCGTTGGAATAATGTCAGCTAAAACATCCTATTATATAATATGAAATGATAGTGGTGAAACTCAAGTGACGGGACTTAGGTGGTCAACGCGATTTCAGTGCTCTACTCTGAGTTTCGAACAGAGATTCAAATATTGAGTATAATGTGACAGCCCTACAGGACGTTCTCCGCCTAACTTTACATAACCCTACTCACACAGAGAGGTGGAACTAACTGCAACTTCCTGGAGACCTGTATTCATGTCAGTCATGTCAATAATTCCCAAAGCTGAAAACCCTTAGCAGAATAAAAACAGCGCAAGATATAAAAAAATCAACCCTGTGCAGAAAGAGTACTAAGACATATTACATATTAATGTCAAGGCATGTGTTGAACTTGGCTGTAAAGATGCTTACTTAAGCTCTTTAAACCATTTGTTTACCAAACACTATGATATGATTTGTTATGAGAGTTTTTAATGACCGTTTAAATAAAGAGACTTCCATTATGTAACTTTGTGTTCTATTAAAACTGTCCTTTAATGCAACAACTAAAAGCGAAGAGCTTTAAGGGGATGAAAAAACAGATGCTCAAGAAGAATACGTTTCAAACATCATGAGAAATGGCTGATGTGATACTATTACTATAATGGCTAACTGTTACTTATTTTATAAAATGAGTAAATTCTGCACATAAGAGATGTTCCAAGGCAAGGCAATCATTTCAGACCTAAATTACAGACATTAAGGTAACTAGTACAGTACAATAACAGGAGCTGTAAATTAGTGCTGTCTATTTAACGCCTGATTAGAACATTGTCAGGTTTGACTGCAAAACTGTGATGCAGAGTGAAGCGTGGCCAAGGTTTGCAGTGATTATTTCTTCTGGTAGGTATCTACAAGAGTAAACCTGACCGAGCCCACAACTTAATCTGTTTTCTTGACAATCGCACTGTTCTAATGAGATGCTATCCATACTGTCCGATCTCATAGTATTTGTTTGTCCTTTTTTATTTAAGTTGGGGGGTACGTTCACTGAATGTAAAAACAGAAGGACTAAGGAATGCTTTGTTGAATTAAATATGACTGATAGACATTTTAAAATCTTTTAATAATATTTTCATCAGACGTTTCAGCTAAGGCAGCTCAGGGCTTTTCTCTGCTTTAAGATTACTGCCTACATACCAAAACATGCCTTATTCAGTCTTTTCTGTCAGTCATTTCCATAAGTATGTGTGAAGTGAATCCACTCATTTGACAAAATCACTGCCAATTTATGACTGGTACACTAATTTTACTTGATCCTTTTTGGTCACTTTAAAGTCTTCAAAATGCAAGATAACAGTGTCATTGAAGTCAAGAGGTAACACGTCTGCAAAAGATCTATTATAATCAGCACCTCTGAGACTTACTCATGAACAAGATGCATCATTAAACATCAGTAAATTCTGTCATAGAGGCTTTTTTGCATGAGCTTCTGCAAAGATATATATATTTTTTGTTTGATGTGTGATCTTGTATTACCTCCACATAATAGCCAAGGCTGTTGCAAGGATTGTATAAGGTGCATTTGCTTAAACTGCACTTTTAATGCACATGTAAACCTGTCTGCCCAACTGAAATCACAACAAAAAACTTAAATTCTCTAAGTTGGGCTAAAACATCTGGATAATGCAAGCATGTGCCTCAATCTACCACCTACTTCTCTACTTTGCATATTTAACCCTACTGGCACAAAACAAAGCTACCATTTACCAGCAGATATGATTGAAATTTTTAGCAAATAAGTAGATGCAGCCACAACAAAGCCAAGGGAAGTATTTATTATGGGTATAATAACCCGGACAATTAAAAAATGATAAGTACCTCACTTCTAACCTGGGGCCAGAGCAGAGATCTCAGCAGGGGACTCTGTCTCCTCTGAGATACAAAGTATTTAAAGATTCAAACTCAAATATAAAAAATAACCTAAAGAATCAGCTTAATACAATTGAGGTAGAAACGTATACTCAATTTGACTGTGTCATTCGATTCCATGTTTTGAGTAAGCTGAATCCAAATTTAAAGGCCCTGGGGACCCAGGCAGGTGTTCAACCTGTAATTGTAGGAGGGCATGTTGACCTGCTATCATTTTCAGCTGTCTTAAAAAATAACATCATCAGTGCTCGCCTCAGTCCCACAGGTTTTCAACCTCTGCTAGTCCAATTAACCAGAGTCATTAAAAACACCTGTGTGAGTGTCCAGGGCCTTTATCACCTACAATATACTGATGAAATCGACCTGTAGCCTTACCCAAACACTAAAAAATGTTTAACATCGAAAAAATACCCCTTAAAGAAGCTAAAAAATGTTTTAGTTAGAAAAGTTAAATACAGCATGGAACCTTAAACCTAAATAATACATGTATGTGTTTGTGTATGTTTATTTTATACCTGTTTTTATGCCTATTTTAATGCACTTCTTATTTTTTGTAAGGTGACCTTAAGTGTCACAATAAATAAATGTTTTGTTATTATTATTTCAATAATTATCCAAAAATGACAATTTTAAATAAAATAATAAAATTATAATCCAAACGTAATAATAATGTTTTTTACTTGCTTGTTATTATGGTAGGGAACGCTATTCATAAATAATAAACCTCTATAGTCTGTTTATGAGATAAACAGAATGGAGTGTGTGTTTGTATACAACAGAAGAGTTAATACGCATTTTAATAACTTTCTTGTTGTGGTTGGCCATGTGATTATTGGCTATACTTATGCTGCGTTCCAGGCACTCGTAACTCGGAAATTCCCCAGTTGAAATCACCGAGTTGCGACCTGAAAGCATTCCAGACAAATTACGTCTTCGGTTTTAAACAAACCAATATGGCAGCCATTATAAGATTTATGCTTTATCAATTTTCTCATTTAAGTGAAACATGGGAGAGGAAACGGCGCATAAGGTAACAGAAGTTTACACTTAACAGTATTTGTCATTATTTAGAGGCAGCCATATTGTTTAGGCAATGATGTGACATCACAAGTCGTAATTCAGAGTACATCGATCTGGTACGAGTTCACGGATGGGAAGTTACGAGTTCAACTGCCGTTCCAGTGCACTGTCACGAGTTACAGGTGGGAAAAACACGAGTTACGGGTTGCCTGGAACGCAGCATCACCTAATTGCTGATGCTAATTGCTAAAGCTAACCGCTAGCATGCTAATTACGTTAGCAAGGCTAAATGAAAAGCTTAATAATATTTGACAACCATTCAACATCAAAGTTGTAATATGGACACAGTGAGTGTTACACACGATTAATCATAGCACTGCTGTTGTCAGCCAACAGGTGCTGCTGACATATGAAAGGATCTGCCATGAAAACTGCTAATGAAGGATACAATATATACCTTTTGTGGTTACTTGACTAACCTTGTGATACATTTAGTAAATACCAAGTGTTCGGTAGATCTTATTAAATATTTTATCTCTTGATCACTTATTTTCATTTATGTTCAAACAGTTTACACTTACTATAGTTATTGCCATCAAAAAACACGACCTCATAGTCTTGGTTTACAAAAGCTGACCAAAACAATACTTTGTGGGGTTTTTTTTTTTCAAAAGTCAGTACAAATTTTCATGAGGGCTGATTTTATCTGGATTTTATCATTCAAAACAATTAAAATCTATGTATTTTGATCAGCAATCAACAACTCAAAGCATAACGTGGATAAACAGCACATAAACGTTTACTACACTGTGTAACACATGCAACTTTATTGTTTAAGAAATTGTAGTGATCAAGAGATCATTTGCTTTACTTGAAAATGTTAATGCATTCAACCATAATGTACAATAAGAAGTCAAAATATGCTACCACTGAAATTTGCTGAGTACTTTTTCTGAGCAAAAATGGTTAAGTACAACCAAATTGACCTATATTGAAGTATTTTGTCAATATTCATAGCAATGTTTCATTAGAAGTTATTATTTAGGGGGGTTAAATGGACATTTCACTAAAAATCCAAAGTACCTCTTAGTAACAGTTCACTTGCTGTTTCTCAAATACATGCTATTTGTCCTGCTGTGGCTTGTGGGACAAATAGCATGTGTGTCAGTCTGACTCTAAAATGTGGCATGTTAAATGAAGTGCCTTGGGGGCCGTTTTGCATCATAAACTAATTTGGGGCAATTTTAACATCTAGCTTGAAGACAAAGAAGACTTCAGTTAATATTGTTCTTACAAGGAGCATAAATAAGGTTGTGTTTAATCAAGACAACACAAACTAATTGGTACACAGCAAACCCGAGGGCAGGTATGTGATCCAGTATGGGAGCACTGGTTGGTTTGAAGAGCTCCAGGCAAACTATAATTAAGCTGCCATGTTTAGTCTACTGTGTACACTGTGCTTGATGTGTGCTTGAAGGCGACATGTACAATAATCTGGGGGAATGGGGAAGGGGTGAGATGGGGTATGGGGGTTGTCAGTCATGGACTCATAGCTTGGGGCTCTGAACAGCACTGCTTTGACTGTAAGAATTTTTGCAGTACTGTGTGTACAGGAATGTGCATTTGTGTGTTTTTTGCCTATGACTTTTGGAAGTCACTTGTCTTAAAATATGTGCCCAAAAAAAAGCAAGTTTGAGTTATTAACGTCAGTCAACAGAATTTGCTTGTTTAAAATAAAAATAGTGCTTTTTTGTTGTCACTGGTTTGGATCTTTTTTTGGTGGTTCTTATGTGTTGTTCTTACTGTTGCTCCTGCACATTACTAAACATTTTCCAACAGGGCCTGTACTAAAAAATTAATTCAGCAAGATTTAACCACAATATCATTAACAACACATGCATTGATTATGATTTTACAAAATTTGTTTAAGTTTAAATGCTGTGACAGCAGCTGTAAAATACTAATTTAGTAATATCACTGATGGTGCAGTTCACAAAAAATTCAACTGGTGGCAGTAAAACCAAAACCACATTATGCAGCATATGTTCAAAATTTAAACCACTTCCAAAATCTCTAAAGACCTGAAATGTAAGTGCCTTAAGTTGTAGGATCCTTTCAACCTTGTCCTTGTTCTAGTTAAAGGTGTAGTCAGTGATCTTCTAATTTTCTAATCTAATGTAGTATTTGTCAAATTCACCTTATGTCTCCTCTCCATCCACAAGATGTCACCACTGACAGCATGTAGAAAAAAAAAGTCTGGTTTCAATACACAGCCTTGGCTCTGAATTTCAGCAGGTAAATACTGTGGCTCGGGCCGGGTTACCAAAACACGGTACACCCCCCCACATCCAGGGGCGATCATACTCATGCACAGTTCAGACAGAGGGGGGAGGGGGAGTAGTAGGTTGCGTAGCGTGCGCAGTTAGCGTAAGAGAGAGATACAATATGTGCAGTAGCAATGGCTGAAAAACAGCCCAAAAGAAAAAAGGTCAGAGGAGCAGAAAGTGAAAAAGAAGGGCTATGACCATGAAAGAGCGAAGACCCGGGTCAACATTGGTATTGCTTTCCGACGGTGGAGGGAACTCCACCAATTGAAAGACCTGAAAACGGACGTGGATGTCGCCATCTGTCTGCTGGACAGGTAAGCAACATTAGCTTTGTAGAGTCGGGGGGTTACCTTAGCTACGTTGGTCAGCTATGCAGTTTCTACAGCCGTTTCCATGACAATGCACGTCCATCAGCTTTCGAGGGTGGAGCCAGGGGTGAGGTATGAAAGGAGAGGCGGTTCTAATTCAAGTTCTAATATAAGCCATTTAAAATAAAAAATGGATTAGTACAATTCAAAAAGGTAACAATTATGTCTCATTCCTGCTTTTTGTTAAGGAGTCTCTGCAGTCAGTCAGTGAACAGCTGGCACCAGATTTACCAGTTAGTTCAACTAATATTTTCTATTTTAATCAATGCAAGCTTTATAGAATGAAGAACAACAATATACTCACCCAGAAGGCTTTCCTGATGCAAAGAGATATTTAGATCCAAAATCGAGCAGCGGACACCGATATAATGTAGCCTGTAGGGCATAGATCGCCGCTCCTAAAAACTGCATTAATCGTCCAAAAACTCATGTTTTTCACCAATATTCCATCATGATTCGCGCCGAATGGACGGCCATTGTAGCCTGTGTCTCTCCACACAGCGCTGTGTGGCTGTACTAACCTCTAAACAGACGAGTCTGTTTGCATGCGCAGTACTCTCTGGAGCGTTGAGATCGCTTCCTCAATTTCTATGAGCTCCTTATCTGTATAATCTGGCTCCAAACTGTAAGGACACCCATCATATTCAAAGTCCTCCTCCACAACATCTTCATCCCATAGATATTCGTCCATTTTGCACAAAACTGGAAGAAGAAAGTCGATTTGTAGCTGCCCTGAAACAATGAGCCGCACTGCGCATGCGCGAAGAGCATGTAAACAAACTCGTTGGTTCAGCCACACAGCGCTGTGTGGAGAGACACAGGCTGCAATGGCCGTCCATTCGGCGCGAATCATGATGGAATATTGGTGAAAAACATGAGTTTTTGGACGATTAATGCAGTTTTTAGGAGCGGCGATCTATGCCCTACAGGCTACCATTATATCGGTGTCCGCTGCTCGATTTTGGATCTAAATATCTCCCGAAGCACCGTTTGCATCAGGAAAGCCTTCTGGGTGAGTATATTGTTGTTCTTCATTCTATAAACAATGTAAAAGCGGCAGGAACCGAAGTTATCCTTTAATGCTAACTAGCTCTTTGCCAAAATGCCATCAAACCTAGATACAAAGAAGACTTATAACATACTGGCCTCTGAAGCACGAAAAAATATTTGATCTGCTTAAATGGCTGTGACAAGCACATCCACACTTCCCAACCAGTAGTCCCATTGACTGAAAATTCTAGTGGGACTTTTCAGTCATCATGATGTGTTCTATTACTACCAACTAAAAAAAAATAAGTTTTGTCTACAAAACTTTCATAATTACCCTTGATCATAGGTCAAATGTGTTTGTGTTTCTCAAGCATTATACAATAGATACAACGGATATTTCCCAAGGATAAAAAGCACCTGAAAAGGTCATTTTTAATGTGTTTATTTTTGTTTTTATTACACATCATAACCTAAATCAAAGATGTTCATTTGAAATTTCTTTTTTGCATGAAATCAAAATGCAGAAATTATTAAGGAACTAAGAAAAAATGCTTTCTACTAATCCACTGCTGTTTTTAAAGAAATATGCCTGAAACACAGAAGAATGGAAAAGACTTAAACAAAAGACAGGACTTCAGTGGCCAAGTTGTCAAAACCAAAGTATGAGCAAAAAAGAGGTGCACCAGCTTAACCATGGATGAAGTGTTTTGTTGTATCCCTAAGGTGTTTACAGTTACTACCCACTTTGACATACCAGCATGATTGGCATTGTTTGCACCTCTGAGGAAAAGCACAGAAGCAGCATTTGATCAGGGACAAGTTGGATCAAAGTTGCATGTTGGCTGTGTCAGGTTACTCCTTCCTTTATGACTTTCCCTAAAGCAGTGAGTGGCCACATTCAATGCAGAAACATGGATGTTACACTGTATGCAGAACCAAGAGCTAGCATTATTAGCACAGCTAACATTGTTAGCACAGCTAACATTAGCATTATCCACACTCCACCTTGCATGCCAACCCTAACATCATCTACCCCGATGCTGTGATCCTGCAGTAGATAAACAGAGCAGTTTTTGACAGTTTCTTTTGTGCCTCATCAACTTTGCATGTCACCAAATGTGAATAGGATCATCCCTATGCATGAGATTTCCATGTTCAGTTAAGCTTGCAAAATCACTTTTTTTCAGCTGAAAATCCTATTCCATTACCTAAATCACATACTGCCATGTCTTTTCACATACACAGAATGTCTGATGAGGGAGCATATTTAAAAAGACCCCTACTTATTTCTCTAATCAGTTCTGAACATGAGTGCTAATTGTGCCAAAGTATCATTAGGCCCAAGGGTCTGCGGGGATGTAATTGCATGCAAAGTAAGTCATTTATTACAACATGTTCATGAGCTCAGAATATATATAATAAATAAATGTGGAGTTATAGGTGCAACCACAATACCAACTCTGTTGTATGTTGAGCGTGGTGTAGATAAAGAATCCAGCAGGTAACAAACTCACCATGGCTTTTCACATTTTTTTTGCTGAAGAGAACAACTAAACTGCTTATTTTCTTGAGAAACATAAACTTGACATTAAAAAAGGACATATATATTGCAAGTCCTGTGATATGACTATTGCACAATCTGAGACCTTTAGGGTAGAGTAACAGCTGGAGAACATGTAAGCTGGAAACATGGCTAAATATTGGCTTGCTATAATTCATACTCCAAAAACTTAACAATACTAAGACACAATATTTATTTGACCATTTACTTAAGTATCTGATCTTTACATTGAGTGACTTTAAAATTGGGAAAAGCAAAATTTGCTTCTTGGCATCTTTAAAGTCCACATGCATCACTCATACATTCCAACATAAAATCTTTCCTCTTTGTATTTTCATTTACAAACACATTTGTAGATGTGCTTAAGACACAAGCTGGAGGAAGAAGCACATTACATCTCAGCAATATGAAGAAAATACTTTTTTCACATACAGTTGAAGTTGCATATAATCTCCACATAGTTCCAGCTCAATGACTACTGGGATAATCAGTATTGTTTTGTGCTGAATGGTATCCTGATTCATCCTGTTATTTCCAACCTGATTAAACTGTTTTGCTATTATCACCAAGGTGATTATGTTATCACGGGCCATTGTTAGTATGTTTATTTAGATTTTGAACAGGATTACTCAAAAGAAATTAATAAATATTTCAACATGCACAGGGTCATGGCACAAGAAAGAAGAGATTTGATTCTGGTTGTGATCCAAATCTCATTAAGGATACACACATTTTTTCAAATGTTGATGACTAACATTGCAAGATTGGGCAGTTTTTCCATTTTTATTAATAACTTAACTTTTCATCAGCTTTTGATGATATTGTCAGGGAATCATGGTCATGGTTGAAGGAATAAGGCATCAGATTTTGTTAGTGATCCAAATCCAGATGGGAACACAGGAATTTTTTCAAAGATTTATTAACATACAGTAGCAGAAATACAGCAGTTTTCATTTTTTCCCCCCTATAACTCAATAAGTACCTACTGATTTTCATGACATATTTAGGGAATGTTGGCCGAGGCACAGGAAAAAGTAATTAGATTTTGGTGGTGGTATGAATCCGGATGTGGATCCATACATTTACAACGATTTGTTAACAATGAGAATAAAGCAGTTTTCCACATTTTGAAAATAACACAATGGTTTCACAACATATTTTGATTACATGTTCAGGAAGTGTTGGTCATGACACTTGGTTGTGATCAGAATCATGAAACAGATTCAGGATTTTTCCCAACAATTGGTTGCTATTGCCCAAGGGCGTAGGTTTGATTTTGACATTGGTGGGGACATAAAAGTATACCAACCCCTGAAAGTCGATGTGTTTTGCATTTATGACTGTTTTTTAATGTCATGTAGAGCTAATCAAACAAACTTGCAAACTATCACATTCAGAAAAAACTACTCTTAATCTCTCCTGTCTGTTCCTTGACAAAAATATATTGATGCATGACACATGAACAGTGGGACAGTTTGGGATCAATCAGAAATTTTGATGGTTTGGTTATAGTCTGACAAATATAGAACCAAAACCAAAAAGGGCTACCGATAAGTGTACTCCCCAACAATATGAATGTATAAAGTCATGTTATCAATTCAAGGTTTTATTCTATTTTTCCCCCATAAAACTTTAATTCTTGGTCTTCAATGGTTGCTGCCTTTTAATACACAAATAATACATTAAATAATAAATAAAATAACCAAAACAGGTATGTCTTGGCATTAAATATAAGCTTTTTTAGTTATAAAGTTATATACTATGCTTGTTTTTTATGTTAAGGACCATGCAGTAGTGGCATAATATTGACAGGGATGTGTCCCTAGCGTCCCTACTCAATTCTACGCCCCTGCTATTGCCAGTTTTTTCCCATGTTCCCACACTACTCAATGACTTCTCAACAGATTTTGATGATATTTTGAAGGGATTTTGGTCATGCAACATGGAAAGTTACATTTTATTTAAGGTCATGGCAAGAGAAAAAAGAGATCTGATTCTGGTTGTGATCCAAATCCTGTTGCAGATCCATGAACTTTTCCGAATTTTGATTATTAACATCGCAAGATTAGGCAATTTTTCAAGTATTTACTAACAACTCACTGCCTTCATAACAGAGTTTGATATTTTCAGGGAATCTTGGTAATGGCAGAATTAATAAGGCATCAGATTTTGGTATTAATCTAATTCCAGATGTGGGTTGAGATTTTTTTCAAAGGATTTCTTAAAATTGAGAAACACAGCATTCCCCTATAACTTATTAAGTTTCAACTAATTTCCATGACATATTTACATTGGTCAGGGGAGGAAGTTATTAGTATTTGTTGGTGATATGAATCTGGATGTGGATCCATGGATTTTTATGATGATTTGTTAACAATAAGAATAGGGCAGTTTTCCACATTTTTGCAAATGACACAATGATATCACAACATATTTTGATTACATGTTCAGAAAGTGTTGGTCAAGATTTTGCTGGTGATCAGAATCCAGATGTGGGTCCATGAATTTTCTAAATGATTTGTAAACAGTGTGAGATAAGCCAGTTTTCCACATTTTTGCATATTACTCCATACATTCATACATAATTTTGACAACATTTTCGAGGAATGTTAGTCATGCTTGTAGCATGCTAAGGGATGGGAATTGATAAGATTGTGATACCAGATTATTAACGATCCTGCTAATGGATCTAATTCTTCAATGATTCCCTTATTGATGTTAGCCTGTAGATTTTAAGTGTCAACAACGTCAAACACATGTCACAGCAGAGATAACTGCTTCTGCAAGTTATTGGTATTTCCAACAACTCCAACAAGTTGGTGTTGGTGTTTTTGATTCCCATCCTTAGGCATGCTGTGGCTTGTGGTTGTATTTTGTTGATGATCAGAGTCAGGATGTGGGTCCATTAGTGTTCTTATGGATATGTTAACATTGGGAGATAAAGCTGTTTGCCACATTTTTGATGATTACTTAATTTTTAAAATAGATTTTACTGACATCTTCTGGAAATGTTGTTCAAGGCGCAAGGGAGAAATGATTCGATTTTAATGGTGATCTTAATCCGGATGTTGATCTAGGATTTTTTCAAGTGTTTATTAAAACTGTTAGAGAGGGAACCTTTCCATGATTTTGACAATGACGCCCTGACAGTCTTGGAAATGTCTTGGTGGAGGTCTTTGCTCAAGGGGTACTTCTAGCTGAAGTACAAAATGTATCAGTGCTCTGCTAAAAAAAAAAAAAAAACACTTAAGCCTATGATCTAGTCTGTATTGCCCATCCCTAGCACACAGTTATGACAGCTCATCTATGTTCCTGAAGTGTGTCTTCTGAGAGGCTGCGGAGGGTTAGCCGCCAATGCTTTGGCATAGTTAATCATTTATGGGCATGGGTCTGACTCTGAGCCTAGCTTAGCTAGCTTCGTTTAATGGACTAAATGCTGCGTTTAGGTGTCACGCTGAGACTGTGAACAGGCCAGAGCAGACACACACTCAAACACACCGCCGACACGTCTCAATGGGACAAGGTGGTGAAGACAGAGGTGACATGGATGAAGCTGAGGCAGGCAACTCACGTAGTGCTTGGACGGATTGCGTCTCTTCTCCACGTCCACGACTTTGACGTCCAGCACAGTCCGAAACTGCATCTTGACCCTGCAAAGGCTATGCATTAAAGGCGAGTGGCAGGCAGACAGGCAGCTGCTGCGGCTCCAGATAAGCTATCTTATATCACGGGAGAGAAATCCCAACATTCATCGCTGTTAGGTCCATTAAGACATCAGCTCCTCGCCCAGACTTCCCCTCCGATGACGCAACGATCGTCAAATCTGATCAGAAACTTATCGATAGTGCATTACAGCCTGGCGTCAAAAAGACACACAGCCGAATATCCAAGAAGAGACAGATTTCCACGTTCAAGCGCCAAGGCTGGTATCCGAATCGCTGCAGAAGTCGGTCACCTTAAAAACAGATAGAAAATAAAAGTAAAGAGAGTCCCTTTGTGTCTGCTGCGATGCCAACAATGAAAAATGGGCATCAGTCTACCTGGAGGTTACAGACACAGGCTGCATGAATGTAAGGGGAGCCGGCAAATCCAGCGCCAAGCGCGTCCTGCTGCGTTCCGGCAGGCGCAGTGAATTTAGGGGGACGGAGTGGGATGGGCTTCATCACGTCCTCACAGCTACTTGGAATAAAGCTGGCAAGAAAAAATAAAACACGAGGATTTGTCCGTGCCTTCATCCAGAAGAAGCGTGCCGCTTTATGTGCTACCAGGGGCGGCTTGAGGAATTTAGGGACCCCAGGCAAGGACCAAGGAGAAGCACTTAAGCAAGAGGCGACCCAGGAGGGCTTTACAGGGGGGAAAGTTGGAAGATTTAAGTCCCACGACTCACAAGAGCCCCCAACAAACAAAGATGCTGCCAGATATTTCGTGCCCAACAGAAAGATATGTCCCAGACCAGCTCAGCATAGGCTAATTTCTCAAATCTGTTAAGCAAATAAAGATACAGCTTATATGAAGCAACACAATTTTAAAGCTCCGCAAATGATCATTAAACCTGTCACAAAGACTGAGGAAACACGATTTAAAAGAGGGTTAATGGCCTACTGTTGTGAGTTTCTATTCAACTAAGTTTCAATTGAGTGAAAATGTGAAAAAAACAAAAAAGTATTAATGTTAGTTTAAAGTTATGCAATATGTTGTAAATCAGGGGTGGGCAAGTGGCGGCCCTCCATATCATTAAATGTGGCCCGCCATTCATTCCCAAAAACCAACAGCTGTAAATATGAAGAAAACTCAGATATCCAATAAAGATAATTCTATATAATCTGATGTAAGTTATTTACAACCTTACTTAGCTCTTACAGTGTCTAAATGTCTTTCATGAAGCCTTTAACATTATATCAAGTATTACTCAATACTATATTTAAAAAATGGCAGCAGCAAAATATTTGAGCTTTAAAAATTTCTAAAACACATCATTTTATTGATTTGAAAAAAAGCTTCAGTGGCTTTTATTCCGTGTTTATTAGCTAAATTAGCTTGAATTTTGTATCAAGTTCATTTGATTATGCATAATAACTTGTATTTATGTTGTAATATATGGATATTGGTATTCTCATTTTATGACAACTTCATATTCTCATTTGTTATTTATCCAACATTCTTTTTCATTATTGAGAGTTTCTAAAAATTTGCAAAAATGTGGCCCTCAGGCTGGGAAAAATGGTTTTATGTGGCCCTCTTGGTAATTAAAGTTGCCCACCCCTGTTGTAAATGTATAATATTCTGGACCATTTTGAACATTAGTCACATCTCGATTTAACATTTAGGCCTACATTAAAGATGCCCCAGTCCTGATAGATCTCAGATCTTTTAATACCCTCAAAAATATATATTTTAAGAAACTACATATTTATCTCTCTCTAACCTGTTGTTTTCAAGACACAAAAAGGTAATGTGCAGTTCAGACATTCAGTTAAACATCAAAAAGCAAAAATTAAACTAATATCAGCATAAGTGCTTTAAAGGTCCCATTTTTTTAGTATTAGTGTATTTTTACAAGAGTTTAGCAATGGAGGATGCATGCAAAGGAGGCACCATTTTTTTTTTACTTTTTTGCATGGAAAAACAAGAAAACAGATTTTGTAAGTATAGAGTAATATATCTTAAAGCACATTTGACAAAATATAATTTAGGGCCCCCAGTACTTACGTATTCAGTTTCCTATTTTTTTTTTTATTATTTTAATTTTTTTTCTTCATTTCTGTGTGAAGCACTTTGTGTTACAATTTTTTGTATGAAAAGTGCTTCACAAAAAAGTTTGATTGATTGGTTGATTGATTGATTGATTGATTGATTATGAGATCTTAAAATCTCATGAACTTTTTCCCCTTAATCTGAGGCAATAAAGACAAGTGAACTAAATGTTTAGAGTTTTTTTGATGGGCCTCTGAATTAATTCAGTGAGCCATGTTTTCCACCAAATTGAGAGAGAGAGACTGTTAGATCTCTGTGCTGTGTTGTGATAATGATAATTATTGCAGTAATAGTACAATTCTCTCACCAACCACAGTTTATTCTGTTAAAACAATAAGATAAAAATCTCTATGTTACTTTTTAAACCCTTCCAGATACTCTCTCTCTCTCAGGAATACATAAAGTTTTGAAACATTGTTTCAATCAGATATTTCTCTCCTGTAATGATACCAGTTGGCATTGCATTCTGTATCATTGGAAAGCCTGAGTAGTCCCCTTTACAATGAAGCACAACTTGGGAGGATTGTGCAATTTTTGAATGAGCACACAGCCTTACATGGGGGCCACACTCTAAAAGAATATGTGCAAAAATTCCCTTTTGCCCTTGAAGAAATCCTACGGTTCCTAAAAGAAGCAAGGGTGAGGATCAGGTCTTCTTGGGGTGTTGTCTTCCTCAGATCCCCACATTGTGGTCGGTGTCTGACTTTGCAGGCCTTACAGAACTTGGTCCTAAGTTTAGAAATGGTGCCAAGGCTGACAACAATCAATGCTGCCACTCTGTGTACTGGAACCTCAGCTTCGGTTGCAGACACATTTTTGGGGGTTCAACCTGCCTGTTGAGCTGTGCTGCTCAGTCCATCAATGCACAATCCTTACAAGTTGTTTCTTGTTGTAAAGGTGATGAATCAGGCCTTCTTACATCTAAAAACACAATACCAACTGGCAGAATATTGCTGCCTAAATTACTCCAATAGGTGGGCAACATTAATTAATTGCACCTTTTTTTTTGTTGCAAAAGCAAAATAGGACCAAACCACATCTTTATTCCAAATAAATACTTTACAGTGAAAGTATTCTGACACTGAATTGCTCAATTAAGATGGCTGTACTTTTATATTTGACAAATTTTGCTTATTTATTAAGCAGTATGCTTAAAACTGTTATTCCTTACAGTAAACTTAGACAAGCACCTTTTAATAGATGATTTCCAATGATGACTGTATCTTGCAGACCCCTATAGCAAACTCCTCTGGTCATCATCCCTTTACCTTATTTTAAGCTGCAGCACAAAAACGGCATTTGTGCTTAAAATCTATTTCATTTAGTGACATCTATTTGATTTATATCTAGAATGGGTAGATATTTTTTATCCTTGCTCTGGTACTTAGTCATTACAGTTCTCAGTGAAAAAAGAATTGCTTTACCAACAGAAAAAAAGTATTGTTGACAAAGAGTTGGATTCAATTTTTATTCAACACAAGTTAGTAAGTGGAGCCTTAAGTTAACATAATGTAGCTTGTTAATTTGATTCGATTAAACTTAATTCAGTTGCATGGTACCTCTTCGTAACCCATTCTATAGAGGATCTGTTTTTTCAGTGGACCTTTTCTAGTGATTAGATTTGGTTCACCTTTAGTTTTATGACCAAATTAGTCATCATTTTGCATCCTTTTGTATAGTTAAACAGACTTACGTGTCTCTTATATGGGTGGCAATTTCATGACCTCATTTGAGTTACAAAAGGGATGTAGTTCTTCAAGATCTAAAAGTGTAACTCTATATTATATTTTATTATCTATATTGTTCTCTGGAAAATATTTAAGGTTGATTTGGAGTAAAAAAAGAGGAAAGCTCAGTTCATCAGATTTTGTTTAACTAAAGCAGTCTTTTTAGAGGGTCCACCATTTTTTCCTCTAATGTACTTATGGTGCTATTGCCTTCTATATCTCAAAATTTTAATTGGATTCATCAAATACATAATAACACAAAAATAATAAAAACAACACCAACTCAAACATTCCACTTGATATACAGATGCATGACACATTATAACTGAAATGAACATTGCATTGAGGATGTCATGGTATCATAGCATGATCATAGAGCATGCGGTATCATTCACTGCCTAGTTTTAAATGATGCCCCTAACATTAAAAATGTAGTGATTAGGCCGCTAACATTAGCTGTTGTTAAGCTATGTTAGAAGCCCATACACACAGCTCTATTCAGTTACAGTCCATTCATCTTCTTCTCTTCATTAGTTTTGCTCTGCCTTAAAGAAAATATGTTATAAATGTGCTGAAATACAAAGGCCCAAATCAAATTCAAACTGTATTCTATTCATTAAAATGTTCTCCCTGTCTCTGCACTTGATGACAGTGTGATAATAAAGCTACAATCACCTCTCCAGGATGTGTGTTGTGTGCAGCTCTCTGGCTGGAGACAGGAGGAGCAGGAACTATGGATACAGCTGTTTCACAGGCGACCAATCAGCAGCCACCTGCTCTACATGAAAGAGCCAATTAACGACCAAACACTGCCCCCCTGTGCACACAGCAGCAACACAAGCATGATGGCTAGAAACTCCTTCAGAGGCTGGACTTCGTGCTTTTGTGCTGTGCTCATATGGTTTAGTTAAAGAAAAGGAAACAAATAAACAACCCAACCACAGTGAGAGACTGGATCAGTTTCATTTGTTGACTCTTATTTCATCATACAGACTTTTCTCTGGCCATGACCCGAGGCTAAGGTCAAACAGCATCTGCCCCAGGTGCTGTAACGCTCTCCCACACTCACACAAAGCTGTGTGGCACTGTGAACTGACACATATATTACATCCTTGTGGGATTAATGTGGATGTCTCCGGGAGCAATGATCATGGAGCCTCACTGCAGGGTTGCATTGGGAATTGGGCTATGGATTACTTTACCAGGATGAGGGAGAACGAAGTTAAATGTGTATCTGTTTTTGTGCTGCCAAGGATTCTTCAACGCTTTGCAACAAATACGGTGGTTTGCTGTTTTGTAAACAGTTGAGTTGGTGAGAATTGACCTCATGTCTGTAACCATCATTGTTTGTTATTGTTTCTAAGTGAGCCCCCCAGTAGGGGATTGGTGGAGCAGTCTGAAAGTGTGCTTGATCGTAATCAGAAGGTTCCTGGTTCAAGCCCAGCCCAGGCTGTCTCATGGCAATGTGTCCCAGGGCAAAACACTTAACCCAAGTTGCTCCCACTGCTGTCACGGTGGCCTGTAAATGGGCATGAAAGTGTGTGACTGAGTGTTGACGCTGACACTCTCTGACTTAAAATGCAAAGATTTTTCCTTAGCGTATTCAAAGTCAATCCGCGTTCAGACGGAGATGCTGGAGACGAATGAAACCGCTGTAGTATGCATGCCGGTTCAGTAGATGGCAGTGTAGGCAGTGTTGCTATAATACACATATGAAGAAGAAAAACTTTTCACAAACAAATCAATGGGGAGTTGGCACACAAAGACGCAGGAGTTTCTTTTCTGAACAACAAATCAGTTCAGACAATAAATCTGTCTGGATAGTTTTCTGGATAACAAACTGAGCACGGTAAGCAGCACATATTACTTGGTAGACTGCCGAAGCTGTTGTTGTTCCTGGTATGCGCGTGCAGGCTTCATGTGAAAAAGTACTGCACATGCGGTGACTTCAGCACTTCATTGACTCTGGTTTACACAGCCCTGCATGGAGGGTGTATTGAAAACTCTCCACTCTGGAGCCTGCTTTCAAAAGTTTGCAGATTTAAGCGCTCCAGGTACCATTCCCATGTAAGCAAGAGGCCGAGATGCAATGAAAATGTATCGGATTTGACCGTTTTAGGCCTCGTGTAAACGGCCCCTAAGTTTGTGATACTAATGGACTACATACAAGGAAATTCCAACCATCAGTGAGTGAATGGGAGAGTAAATGGGTGTGAATTAGTAGATATGAGCTGCATTGGGAAGTTGCTTTGAGTAGTCTAAAACTAGAAAAGTGCGATATAAGCTCAAGTCCATTTACCATTTACTGTGCTTTATGGACGTGGGTGCTTATTTTATCATCAAGCTTGAATAACAAAGGTACAAGCATAAGGAATAACTTAATTTATGAAAAAGACATTAACCAGGAGGTCTGTAGAAGACAGTGTAAAATGTTAGCATTTTTAGTGAAATTAAATTGGACAAATGCTCTAACAAAGTCAGTGAAAAGTGTCTGTCATATGAATCCTGAAAAAGTTGGGAAAATCAGGTAACAGAGTGGAGATGAAAATTGGCAAAACTTTGGAAGAGAATTAGGGTACAACTGCTTTTCTGCTACTACTTTTTTTCTCAGAAAAAAAATCACAAGAAATCATTCTCACTTTTCAAGCCACTCCACTTAAAACCAGAATTTCCTGTTAAAGCTTGAAAACTGTCACTTAAAGTCATGATTATGAACTAAAAATATCAGAATTCTAATTTTCTAAGGGAAACACTTTGAAATTGAAGTCAGAACACCAATAAAAACTGAGTAGCCCTTATCCCCCTCCTTTCAAAAACTAATAAGGTTAGCCTTGATTTATTACAAGAGATAGATTGTTCACAAGTGAGAAAGAACAAGAGACCCTGTGCCATTGACCTCCAACATGTAATCAGTTAATCCCTAAGACATTAGTGTAAGGTTTGTACAAGATCGAGATCACTGGAAGATATGCAGTCCTGACACACCACAGGCATAAATGGGAACATAAAAAGTTGTGCATTTTACTTCTGACATTTGCTTAATAATGTAAAAATGTATGACATTTTTTGAAAGAGGGGTCCCAGGAAGTGGCTTATGCCAGATGGAAAGTCTTTTGGAACTTTTAAGACCCAACCTAATTTGTTCAACAGTTTTAAGCCCCTCTAAAGAACCCCCTATCCACTCTTTAATCCTTAAGAGGCATTGCAATGAGTATCATTTAAAATATTAAGAAAAGAGACTCGAGAGAGATGGTCGAACAGGGAAAGGAGCAGGACGTTTACTTTCCCCCACAAAGCCCTCTTGCAGGTGAATGTAGCCACCTATGAGCACAACTCTGATTTTAATTTCCTTTATTACAAACTGTACAAAAACCTTTTGTAAATATTTATAACACTTGAGGCCATAGAGGGCCTGAAATCCTCTCCAATATTTATTTCTTAAGACCGCTCTTTTATACATTTACTTCTTTACAAAGGCAAATACAGGAGCTATTAAAAAAATGGCTTATATCCAAAAGTGCCAAACTTGATAAGTATGAACAGAGACATGAGAATATGAGAATGCCATGATTAATGTAAAATATTTGACACTAACGGTATCAAGCAACAAATCACATAACATACATGATATGCAAGAACACGGTTCCCGAAACAACTGTCCATGTGTTAAAAGACAGTATAATGGTTGTCGCTGGTGCTGACTATGTCACTGTTGCACTCCAGGGTTTTGAGGATCAGCTCCAGAGCCGCTCGGCTCACATTGAGGCTGTGGCGCTGTCTGACAGCAGACAGGATGTGCAGGATATGACAGCCCTTCTCTGCATCTGCAGACACAAAAGGAGGAAAATAACAGTTGACCTGGGCTGGAAAAGGTAAGAAAACTGGACTGAAGAGAAAGCAAAGTCACTTTGACAAAATTTACTTTAGTACAAGTTAAAGTAGCACTACACAGGGTGTCCATAAAGTCTCTTTACAATTTAAAAAATGTATTACAAAGGCAGGTGAGGAGATATCTTAATCAAATTGTTTATTTTAATCAGTGTTTATTAAAGTTTTTCTTCACATTAAAGTTTTGTGTTTCAGATATTCTGTTAATGGAAGGAAAACTGTTATATGAACCCCTTTAACATGGCTACTCCTCAAGAGGAGGCACAATGTGTTTCCTGGTTTATTGAGACAAAATCTGATGTGCAGACTTAGCGAAACTACAGAACTGAGTATGGAAGAGGTTCACCGTCGAGTCCTTCACGGAACGAAAAATTTATGGAAAGTGGTGAAGTGGGCGGCAAAGAACATCTGAGGAAAACATCAGTTGTGTAAGACAAGCCTTTCCTTCCGTTAATAGAATATCTGAAACACAAAATTTTAATGTGAATAAAAGCTTTAATAAACAATGATTAAAGTAAAACTAATCTGGTTAAGATATCTTATCAACTGCCTTTGCAATACATTTCTTAAATTGTAAAGATACTTTATGGAGACCCTGTAAATCTCAACTCGAGTGTTTCATTTATTTTGTAAAGTTTTCTCAAAGTACTGAGCATTTTGAGTACATCTGTGTGACTTGCAAAAAAATAAAAATACAGCTGTTGTGATGGGCCAACCAATTATTTTTTTAGGGTCTGTGTAGATCCCTGAAAGTCTTTAAGAGATTCAAATTTGGGGACTTTAAAGTGTATTTGTAACCTTTTAGGGACTTAAAATTTGAAGGCACATTATTAACAGTGTCCCTTTAACCTTTTGTCTTGGGATTTTAAGGACGGCTTTAGAGAAAACAGGAAAAATAATGGTGGCTGAGTTGTGCTTGTGCATTTAAAATTAGATGTTTTCTCTCCATGTGCACACAGTGTCATGACAACACCGGTTGATTAATTAGTTTCATTTGGTTTTGCTTTGCCTATTTATTCTTACTTACTTCTCAGGTGGTGTGTACATTCAGCAAAGTAAAACACTTCTTACTCAAATTACTCAAGTTAAGTATTTATTAAATTACCAAAATGTGAGTAATGCTATGTTATAAGTATCTTTTTTACACCCTTTGTGAAAGAAGAGGTTGCATTTCAATGTCAAGACATGTCATGTTGATTTTTGCTTAAAGTGGGAATTTTGTACTGGATTGATTTGTCAACTGCTTGTTACTTAGTTTTGTTTACTAATTAGATTAATAAAAGCTAGATTAAATTGTGTGACAAAAGAAAAGAAAACAAACACCCGTCTCAACTTTTTACTGACAAAATGAGAAAAGCGAGGAGTGTCCTACAGTTTTCATCCTCTTTTGACCAGTTGGAGCTTCTGAGCTTCTCTTGTGTTTCCTTCATATTTAATTATTTACTTTCTTTTTTACTTTATTCTTTTCTGCTATTTTTTTAGTTACTTTTGGCTCCTTAATTTCCTCTTTGTCCTTTGTTAATTTACCATTATTTTAACTTTACTTTTCTTCTTTATGGCTATTACTTGTCTTTTACTTTTAATTTTTCTTGATTAATGTGCCACTTTCTTTTGTCTGATTTTACTAAGTTATTTTTTTTTTACTGTTACACTTATATATCTCTTCTGCTTTCACGGAGTAGCGTTACTTTTATTGCCTTTATCTCATTTTACTCTCTTTATATCTGGATTTCTTGTTCATTGAATTTGTATAAGTGATCTAATTTTAGTCTCTTTCTTATACTCATAATTTACACCATGTCTGGAATAATTTATCATTTTGAAGGTCATGTTTATCTATTTTGTTGGTTGAGTTTTTGTTAAATATTGTCACAAGCAGCCGTATTTGTTTGTTTGTGACATTGAGTTCTTTTGTGTTGGTCTTCTGTGTTGTGACCTTTGTTTCTTTTGCTTGTTTGTCAGAGCCCTGTGTAGTCAGGTGCTTTCTGAGGGCTACCCATCACTCTTTTTCAGCAAGTTTACGATATTCCAAGATGTCCCCAGGTCATTTCTAAAAAGAATTTCCAACATAAAGTTCCTCTATGATATTATGTTCTGGCATGCTTATGAACCATTCAGCTTCAGCCCTTTTTTACTGTAAAACCTCCAAAGGCGTTGCAAATTATTATTAACAAACTTTACAATAATTTTTGCTTGAACATATGTCAGTGGGTGGTCTGCAAGTCCAGACATTAGAAAAATCCCTACTCTCCGCCTGTTTTTCTCTTACTGCTCTAAAATGTGTAGTTTATTCTTCCACACTAGATCATGCTATTGAGGAATGAATATATCATTCATGTCTACGAAGCTACAGTTAACATTAAAGTGCACCCCAGGAAAGCTGAACCTCCATCCAATTCTTGGGAAAGGCATGGTCGGACAGAACTCATGAGGATTTAAAGCTGCAGACACCAAAACAGCCTGTTCTGAGCAGGGCTGAAACAAAGGAGTTTACAGGCATGCCAAAATCCAATAACTAAGTGCAGTTTTAGGCAAGAAACTCTAAAGATACATCCTGGGGACATCTGAGATTCAAGCAACCATGTTGAAAACTGTGGATAATTAGCAAAATATGTGACTTCAGAAGCACTTTGTCAGGATTCCACTCGCTCTCCTTTTGGCAAAGACAGATCCTAAGTGTAACATTAATCAAGGAAGGTGCATTCAGTTTATTGTAATCAATAAAATTGGCATCCATGTTTAAACAGAGACTGAAAATTACTGTAATAATAAACACAACAGCAAGGAAGAAAGGTAGCCAGATTCAAGTTAAGTGACACTCAATCAATACTAAAAAATATCTCCATCATTAAAGCATACACAGGGCAACAAGCAGTTTGATTGTGCCCACTCTACAGCGGCTATAGTTTGAACCTGGTTTCAGGTCTGTGGCTCCTTTAATGCACTAAAGTACAGCTGCACTGATAAATCATTTTAAGGAACAAAACAAAATGTCCTTACATTTGTCTCTCCTTGAGTCTTCCCTGATGATGTCTTTGACCGTCATGAAGAGATCTTTGTCCTCTACAGTCACCTGTTGTTTGATCACAAAAGGAAACACAAAGACAAAATGAAAGCTTCCTACAACAGCCCCCAGAAGAGGAGATAATTCACTGAGGATTTCTCTGTTATCCCTCACATGATAGACTTCATCCTGGGATTTGACTTTGCGGTACACAGTACCCTCGTCCTGCAAAACCTGGAGTGCCTCCTTCAGGAGGTGGCGCAGCTGCTGGCACAAAGATGAACCTGCCACGGGCTCCTTAACAGAAACAGAGAAGCATTAGAATTTGTAAAGGGTGACAAAATTCTCATTTACATGATGGATAACTTAACATTTTTAAAGAATAAAAGTACATTTCTATTCCAGGAATCTAATCCTGACTGTACTTCTTTACTGCATTCATAAATCCCTCACCAGAAAAGAGCTTCAGATACTACCTAACTCCTATATAATCACACTTTTATGAATGCCTACCTGTTCTACTGATGCTGTTTCAGGCTGCCTGAGGATCAGAGGCTGCAGCAGATCCTGTACATCATATGGTCTGAACTTGCTCACAGACTTCTGCTTCACAAAATCCTTGATGATATTAACAGCTTTGCTGAGGGGACTGATGGAGCAACTGAAAGAAAACAGATGAAGATCAGGGCAGTATATCCTTGGGTTAAAAAGATCTTAAATTTTAACTTCTTCAGCCTTTTTTGTCCCATTTTATGAATAACTGATTTCCAGTTTGAATGTTGAATATCACAACGTTCATACAAAATCCTTTTAAGTGATTTTCGACTAATACAGCTGTAACCTGCTCTGCATGTTCACTGTATAAAATGGATTAAGTCTTACTGAAATCACAATGGTTTCTGAATATGCATAACTCCTGTCATTTATTAAGCAAAACTGCATTTGCAGAGACATACTCTTTCTAGATGAACCTGGTGCTGCAGAGCATCGCAGTGAAGAGATGAAAACGTTGAAGTATACACGATTACATCTCAAAATTTGTAATCAGCTCCTGTGTTTCCTCATTTTTAATTCAAGATCACGTTTCCTCAGTCCTATGTTGTTGAATAGTCCTGACTAGTGTGCCTATGTGTGTGTCTGTGCTTGGTAGCATGTTTGTGCTTGGATGTGTGTGTGTGCACATGAGTGGCTGTCTGTGTTAAATGTAGGCTGGGAGTGTGGGTGCAGTTTGTATTTTTTATTATTTTATTTTATTGTAGTATTCTAATTATTATTTTCCCCTGACACTTGTCTGCTTGTGTACTTGAATGTACAGCTCTGTGCTACACCTTTATGTATTAAAGTGCTTTAAAAATAAAGCTTGATTATAAATCCTGATACATTTTACTGCGGAAGCACCCATCATGGCCCCAGCCGAGTGAAAACTTGCTGCTTGGTGTGTAAACACAGCTCAAGTGAACACCTGAGTCCCTGGTTTGACTCTATCCAAAGAAAACCTAAAGATACAAGTGGCAACAAATTCGGTAAAAGTCTTATTTAACTGGTGTTGAGAGTAATGCATTATAAAACTAATGTGATTACTGTAATACATTCCTTTGTACTGTAACGCAGTAAGACATTACAAAAAAAAAATCAGTAATATTTTACTCAAATGTCAGCAATGCACGTTACAATGCATTTTTAATTTATCCCGAAATGTTTTTTTTTTTTTTTGTTTAAATAAAAAATAAATATATATACACAAGAAGAGATGGATAAATTGTGTCCATCTCTTCGTCTGAAACTCCTTTTTTCTTTTCTGGGTCCTGGGATGATGCTCACTGCAGGTGAAGTGTGCTTGTACCTCTCTGCACTTTGCAGCTGGAACGGTTTGTCATAGCACCGCCTGTAGAGCTGCGGGACCTCCATCATCCATGCTATCTGGACAGCCATCACTGGGTCGTTCACTTTATCTGGGAACACACAGAGACACAGACACGCATGATGAATGGGCAGAGGTCATGGATGGCAGGTACTCAAAAACATGCCGCGTGCAGCTGTGTGTATGTGTGTGTGTGAGACAGAGAGACGCATGAAGGCCATTGTAAAAAGCGACTGCAGTGCTAGGATATAGAACGTCCATGCCAGGCACTTCAAGTGTGTGTGGGATCATGTTGTTTGTGAGCATTTGTTGTTGCTAAGGAAGCATCAGTTACATGTTAGTATTTTTGGGACTGTCGTCAGATCATATTCGATTAGGCTGCAGATTTCAAAGGCACAAATTGCACCATCATCAGGAGAGCAACACCATTAACTCCAGATAAAAAACAGCTCCCTTTCATCTGGAAACAGACCAGATGCTTTTACTTGCTGTAAGTTTTGAAACACAGCTGGCTTACAGAGGCCAGTCCTCTGAACTCACAGTAGACTGAGGCACTTATTTCTCTCTGTTGCCTTGAAGTCTTCACCGGCCCTCTGACTCGGAGGAGCTCTCCGATCTCCAGGTGGCAGCGGCTCATCTGGGCCTGTCTCAGCTTCTCCAGCTCAGCAGCTGGGTTAAAGCCTCCCAGAGCTCCATCACTGTGTTTTCCCCCAGCTGGAAAAAACAAATCCATAGAAGTGAAACCGTCCTTTTTGCTTATGTACGAGACGTGCTGCTGAACTTATGCAAAAGGATGTAAGACTTTGAAAAAGCGCAAAATAAAAAAAAAATCAGTATTTATGGAATTGACTGGGGTATAAACTTCCAAGATCACCAAGACTATGTCTCCGTGGTATACTGAAAGCTGGTAACCTGTGCCTGATTCTAAGATGTAGGAAAGAACCACAAACTCCTACACTGGCTACTTGGAAGGTTCAAATGTTGGAAACAGCCGCAGATGAAAAAATGCTAATGAGATTTTATGAGGGCAATACAACAGCTAATGAAAGATGGGAGACCTTTGGAGAATATATGTGCGAAGGAAACACAGGAAACATTTAAAAGGTGATGAAATGTACTGCTTTGCCCATACTTTTGTTTATTTATGTATGTGTTTTTAGATGTCTTTAATTTTCTGAGTATTTTGTGTTTGTTCTTTTACTTTTTTTGTTATTGAGTTGATGTTTTATTGTTTGACAAATGTTAAAAAATTATAAATTTTTGAATTATAAAAAACAAAGCAAATCTTATATAAAATATCTTCTTATCAGGGCAATTAAAATGATACATTTGAATACTTTTCTGCAGAGCGTTTAACATTTAAAAATTGAGATTTATTTTCTTGACAGACTTTAGTCTGAAGTTGTTGCAATATAAATGCTGCAAATGTACAGGTTTCATGACGGAAGGCCCAATCAGGTTCTTCACCAGCACATGTTCAGGCTTTTATTTTTTGTTAATGAGTTTGAATATTGATTAGAGAGTTCAATGTTAATACACTGCACTTTGAAAATAGTTAAGGTTTTAGTGTTTATGTAGACAGGCCTGCCTACGGTCAAACTACATCATCAACATTTAATGACACAATTACAGCATGCACTGTAAATTTAAGAGGGAATTTCTGGTTAGCTTGGGGAGATTTTTTGACAGCATAAAGGCAAAACTTGATTCATGTAATGTTTGTGCAACTTGTAGTTTTTTTGTTTGTTTGAGAGGGAAAAAATAGAATCAAATCATAAAAGAAGTGTTCTTGAAAAAAACAGTAATTTTATATTCAGGCCATAATGCCCAGCCCTACTTTATATTATTTTCTAAATACATTTTTCTGATAGTGTTAATTTTACCAGCTTTTTAGCTCGAGTCTTTATCTCAAGATAAAGAAAATGTATAAATTAAACACAGACTTTTTTCAATGCTATGCAAACAATAACTCTAAAACATTCTATTAGAAAGTTTATCACAATAAGAGCTTCAGAGTGTCACAAAAATCAATGTCCAATAAACAAGACTCTCTGCTACATATGTATACTCAACCTCATTTTAGGTTACACCATCCCTTATCCATCATATCTCACACTTTTGGTGCACACACTGCTGAAAACTGCCTACCTCTTGACAACTACTCGTGCTATGTAACAACATATTTATCACTACTTAAGAATCTTTTTGCTCCTTACATTACATTACTGTCTATGCAAATCTGTAAAAGCTCTGAAATATGTGTGTGTGGAAAAATGTATTAACTAGAAGTGCTCTGATCCAGATTCAGATCACCACCAAAATTGAATAACTTCCCTGTGCCATGACAAACATTTCCTGAAAATATCAGTTATTAGTGAATATGTGGGAAACTATCTCACAACATTAACAAATCATTCACAAATCAATAAAAGACTCAACTTTTCACCCAGTTCATCTGATGATTATGACAACTCTCACAAAAATGCTATCAATACTTTTCATTTTAAAGGTCCTTCCACAGTTTTTTCCAAACTTTTTTGCTAGGTGAAAAAGTTAAAAATAAAAATAGAATCAGAATCAGTTTATTTGGACAAGTATGTTAGACATAGCTATCTAGTTACTTTAGGTTTTTGCAAAAAATGTGCCTGACTGACATTAATACACATTT
This sequence comes from Scarus forsteni, assembly GCA_036419115.1. Taxonomy (NCBI): domain Eukaryota; kingdom Metazoa; phylum Chordata; class Actinopteri; order Labriformes; family Labridae; genus Scarus; species Scarus forsteni. The sequence goes on from JAZDUH010000098.1 coordinate 37,247,202, forward strand.
TTCATCTAAGAAATTTGATGGTAATCTGCTGTTAGAATTCACATTTTTTGTGAGATCATTCATTGGAGTGTAGATTTTGTTTTAGTCAAACATCTGCCATGGCACTCCACAACACATATCCACACCTGTATGCTGAAAGTGAGTCAGTAATGCAGGTTGGCCTTTCACTGAAAAATCATAATGTTCAGTGACTTTCAACATGTGGACATGTTTTCAAATTTGTCAGTGGCTCAGTCAGGTAGTCTGCTCAACCAACAATCAGAAAGTTGCAGGTACAAGCCCCGCTTCGGCTGTCATCTGTTGATGTATCTTTGGGAAAGACACTTAACCCAAATTGCTCCCGATGCTAGGTCAGAGACGTGTAAAAGGAAATAAAAAGGCAAAAATGTGTTTTAATACTGATGGGCAGCTTAACTTGAGACTCAGAAGCATCAGTGTATGAAGCATGAACGGGTATATATGTAACCTGCAGTGTAAAAGCAGTCTGAGGAATCAGAGACTGGAATAAGAGCTGTATAAGCTCAAGTCCTGTAATGTTAAACTGAAACTGTCATAAATCAAGTGGAAAAACTTACATTTTATAGTTTCCCCCTCCTGTTTCAGAAGGTCATTTTTCCAACACAGACAGTTTATAACACCTGTGCCATCATCCACTGTAAGAAAACACAACACAAGACAAATACAGACTTACAAATCCATTGATCAACGTCATGTTGTTGTCATTCGTACACACAATAATGTCAGTTTGTTGAATGTGACAAATTGCTGAGCATTAGGCTGTTTTAATCTAGCCTTGCAGAGCAGACTCTAATACTGAAATCATGCATCTCTGTCTTGCCAGCCTCCATTATCCAGCAGTTTCACTCAGCTAAATGCTTAACCGCCCAATCAGGGGAGTGAGGCGGAGCAAAGGAACAATCGTCCAATCACAAGCTGCTGTTGTTTTTGAAGGTTCTGCCCCTGAAAACATTTTCATGGGGCTCCTTCCCAGATGGATTAGTGAAATATTTCCAATATGGAACTGTCCATCTGGCATGTCAGGTTAGTTTTAATAGGGATGGTGATCATAAACCAATTCCAGTTGAGAATCGTTAACAGCTCCATCAAAGAATCGATATGAGTCTTATTGCTAATCACTTCCCTGATCAATTTGTTCCACTGACAGGCTTCAAAGTGGTCAGAAATTTTGCTTCATTTTTTACAAAGGCGCCTACTGCAAAGCTTAAGTGAGTGGAAACACCAGCAACTTGCAGAAGCAGCTATCTGTGCTGAGACATGTGTTTGACATTGTTGCCATTGAAAATCTACAGGTCAACATTTGCCCACACAGAAAATCTGAAGGAATCAATAAGGGAATCGTTAAAGAACTGGATCAAGCAGGATTGTTAACAGCACTGGTATCGATAAAATCAAATCAATTTCCATCCCTAGTTTTTAATACAGCAACAGAGTCAGTGCTGTTCTGTGACTCACATAATGGGATCAGATGACAACATTGATCAAAAATTCACTTACCTGTTTGGACCAAAACATCACTGACAAGCACACATCACACTCAAACTGTACCTGAAGTTTGACACTGTACAATGTAAAAAAGCAATGAGTGGCAGATCACCTCCATAACAGAAGAAGTCCTCTCTTTCTCTCTTATAAACCACTGTGCCCAGAACATCAACCTTGAAGATTGGATGTGAGTTGTAGAAGTAGATACCTTTGGAGCATAGATCACAGTAAGACAGCCTCGGTTAAAAAGAGAAAGTTGGCTATTTGCGCATGTTCAGACAAAGATTAACTTTACTACTTCATTTACTGATATGATACTGTAAACAAACAATCACCTTTACGCGTGTTATTACCTGGCACCTGTGTGGACTCTGTCATCTGCAGGATGTCTCTGATATACAGTTTAGCAAAAGCAGAGAAGATGGGGTCCAGCCCCCACAACAAAGATGGGGTCTCTTCCGCTGAGTCATTCGTAGCTGCCAGCATCTCATCATGAAAACAAAACTGAGATCAGTTTGTCGTTAGTTTTGCTCTCTTACAGACACGCAATAGACAGCAAGAAGGAAGTTAAGCTAGCAGGAGCGGAGTAGCAGGGAGCTGCGTTGCCAGATCTGGAGGCAGAAACAAGCTGTCATGTCAGTGAAACAACCTGGAAGTGAGTTTGTTTGTTTAGATGGCTAAATAAATCTACTTAGCCAGAGATTACCCCCTCAGAACTATAAAAGAAGCTTTTGTCTAACAACATACAAAAATAAATAAATAACACTGATACACTATCAGAAACTTATATTTTTTGAGTTTTGTTTAAGAGTTACGAGGGAAAAACTTTGTGTCACCCTTGTGTTTCCAGTCTTTAAATGATAAATGACAAAGTTGATGATGTAAATTAGTAGTGGGCAACTGGTGGCCCCCCAGCTTGTTCAGGATTTATTAAAGTGCATGGAGAGACATACTGTGATAATCTACCATGAGTATATTAAAAATAGCAATATTTCCAAGAGAATAACACTGTTTCTGTTTCATTGAGAGTCTTGTAAATGCATGCGTTAATATAGAAATAAAATTATACAACAAACTTTAAAAGCCAGTAAATACTTTATATCAAAAAGAAGCTGAAACGCTTAAGCTAAAAAGTGAAGCTCATTAAAGATATGCTCCTTGCAGTTGAGTTTTAAAATAGGTTTGTAAAAAGATGATAAATAATTTCTTATAAGTGCTTTACATATTAGCCCTATTATTAAAAGACTATGGGCAATTTTGACAGTCAAATCTGATGAATATGAGAATATAAAATTATTGACTTTACTTCTGTTTTCATCAGTTTAATTTTTTTCATAATTTTATCAACAAACTGTTGGATCAATGAAATGTATATCATAGAATTTTTAATATCAAATGAATTATTGCCACTGTTTTTTTTTTATTAAATTCATTCAAGCTTACAGTGCCTCCACTGTAAGAACTTTGTATTTTCACCCTTCACAGAAATGCTAAAAAAAAAACAGGAGATGTAACAGAGGAATGCTACCTCGCAATTTGGAAAACAAGTCTTAAAACTGCAGCGTGATTTTTTGGAATGAAACCTCAAAGTCGCTTATAACAAGCGAACCTGGCAACGTACGAAACGCGTAAGCATTGAGCACGTGATTCTCAGTCAACTCGTACTAAACATTTAATTACTTGTTTACAGTTTTGTCAATATTGTTTTGAAAGGGTGCTTTCAACTGCTCTCTTACTATAATCAATGTTTGAACTTTGGAAAAATACATTTACTTCTATGAAGCGCGTTCATGCTCCGCAAAGGCTTATGGGATATGTAGTTTCGAATGGGACACAAAGAAATCTGATACAAGCGGTCCTTGCGGGGATGCTGGCCGTTTGTTTGAGGTGAACTACAACAAACAAAGGAAAAAGGCCGACTTTCTTCATGGGGGAAGCTTCGGTTTTGTCAGAAATGGTCTTTATCGCTTTTAACACCGGCTTTGCTGTCTGTGTTGGGTCTCCCGTACAGACGAGGGCAGCAGAAGATTGAATTTCCCCCGCCAACGGCCAAGCACGAGGAGCGACAAGAGAAAGAACAGAAATGCGCGCGCTCGCCATTCGTGAACGCGCACCGACACTAAATCCGCTAGATTACTGAACCCGTCCCACTTCAAGGAAAAGATGACTGTTTTTACTGTTTTAGAGGGCGTTTATTCACGGGAAAACTACATCCGTTCTCACACATAAGGGAGCTAATGAATCACCCAGAGGAATACAACTATCAGGAGGGACTCATCTCTTCCCTTTTGGCTGAAGTGGAGCCACACAGGAGGATTGTCGGGCCAGGAGTTGGAACAACGGAAAGCTTCCCGTACTACTTTGCATTTAAATAAACTCTTTCCAGACGGAATTCAGACGCTGGAACACGCCCAGGCTGATATTTAGTTTATTATACACGGTTTAAAATGACCCGCAATGTGAGAAAGTGCTAATTTCTGGACTGGTCAAAACAGTGTCAAAGGCTAAGCTATGTTGTGATCCTTACAAGTATGAGAGCAGCAGCATTACCGAGTGGACCAGGCAGATATTAATAACTAATGGGACACATGTTACTCCCAGGACTTGGGCAAGAGTAAGGAAAACCAAAACTGCTTTGACGTTTAAAAGTTTACTTCAACTTGGATGAAGCGGGATTCAGGATGTCATTTTTCAATTTTCGTAAAATATTTAAATTGGGAGCCGAGAAGAAGAAGAAACAGTATGAGCACGTGCGCAGAGATGAGAATCCAGAGGAAATATGGGATATCATCGGTGAGCTGGGAGATGGAGCCTTCGGGAAAGTGTTCAAGGTGGGTGATGCCTGCTCTAGGCTTTTCCTTTGTACAGAATAGCCTTTCCTGTGCTGGCTGTCATCGTGGCAAAATGTGGGCCAGATTCTGAGCCTGTGTTACCAAACAATCCAATTTTTCAAGGCAGACACAACGTGACAGCAGTGCCATTGTCGTCTTGTTTTGCTTTGACCCACCCACCATCTTCAAACTATTACACCAGCCCTGTGACAGGGGGGTCAGAGATGACTGCTGACAGCCCTTGAACGCATTCATGCTCTACTAATGCAATTTAGATACACAAGCATGAAAGAGCAACGCTATTTAGATGGAGAAAAACAACTTCACATCACTGGACATAACACAGTTTTATCACACACTATGTTCATGTGAAAACAACCTTACCCTTCTTTGTGTTTACATTTTGGCAGATGTGTCAGAGTAACCAGATGTTCTTATTGTTGCTTAAAATGTGTTTAATCTCTTCACCAAGTTGTCTAAAAGAAAATGACAGAATCTTCAATTTATATTCCACTGAACCTTAAAAACATCTGTTAACATGTTACATCAATCAAACACAGTGTCTAAAGTGACTGGGATGAAGTACATGCTTGTTTTATGACACATTTATATATTCAAAAGCTATGTCTGCCCTGTGTCTATCTATACAGTATTACAAGCACAGCTGAGAATAAGCTTAGGGATGCACAATAATGGATTTTTGCCAATTTGGAACAAGCTGATTTTAGGTTATACTGGTACATTTAACTTCTTTTCTTAGTTAAAAGCAAGGTCACATGCTGCTCCGAGAAGTTCAGACTCTACTGATTCACCTCTAGTGAAAATCAGAGCTGATGGCAGAAATAACAGTTTTACAGATTCACAGTGAAAGATTGGAAGCTAATAAGGATCGTTATCACTGTGGTTTGATCGTGTGTTTGACATTTCCTTTGTCAGTTCCTTCCACATTATTCTGTATGCATTGATCGATCAAGGAGGTCTTGCTCTCGCCAGAAGCTGTCAGCAGAAATAAGAAAAAACTGTCAAAGATGGGATCATGTCAGAACACAAAATGGTGCAGAGAATCCTCAGGAAGCGATTAAGGAATCGATGAAGCATCGGATCAATAAGTAGCTTTGATTATTTCTTTGGCATTAATAAAACCCTTTCAATTCCCATCCTTACTCCAAATACAGATGTGCAGTCTCCAGCAGGACCATAATTTTCCCTCATGTTCAGTCAATTAATAGTCAGAGTCTAACCCTTTTCACATAGCATCTACAAAAAACAACAAAGCTCCATCATCATTACACCTCCAGACATTCACATTAATTCAGCAAACTTGTACTTATTCCTGTCAATAATGCGATCAATGCGATACAGTTTTCAAAGGAAAGCATGCTATGGCAAATTCTCACACTGCTTTCATGCTGTCTTCTCAAGTTGTAATATTTACACTTCTGTGACGCTTCACCTTCTTTGTAAATGTCTCAGAGACGGAATCAGGGAACAAGTTGACCCCCGATTTGCTACATCTCAAGAGGTAGTATCAGGGGCGTAATATTGGAGAGAGAAAAGCATGCAGATTGAGCGGGAGACAGAAGCACCACAAGTTACATGTGTCAAATCCAGGCCATAACACAGTATGAAATGACATGGATATTACAGCCTCACAGAGTGAATGTAAATGTCTCAAGGTGTAAATGTATCAGAGCTTTGTTGCAGCACTTTTACATGAAGGCACAATGAATATGGCTTCAGTCGCACAAAGACAAGACTCACACTCACAGTGTTATGATCCCCTGCTGAGTCTGTGTGCTCCCCTCTAACTAGTATTTTCCCTTTGACTATATAGTGTGTTCCATTTATCTGGGAACTTGGATATTGCCGCTAGGAATCATGTCCCAAATCAACGAACATCCTGTGTAGAAATTCTGACCTGAAGGGGTGCTCCCAGTGACCCCTGAGATTTAATGGGACGCACCAATGATGCCTCTGGATGTGGAGTCCCCCCAAGTTTTCCGTAACATTCACAGTAGAGGCAAAACATCACAGGGTGAAACTATTAAGCAGCGTGAATGGGGCTTTTGCCAAACAGTGTATTTCCTCAGCAGATATCAGCCAATATATTTGTTAAACGATACATCTTTGCACACTGTTAACATTACCCACTGGGAAAAAACATGATATCTTTAGAATACAGAACTGAAAGTGACTTTACAGTAGAATTTTAAACATTTCCTTAATAAGAAAAAAAACAGTTTTTCTGGTTAATTGCTGAAGTTCAGGTGTAAAACTTTAGAACTTACAACCCAATTTAAAGTTTAAACAATAAGAATATAAAAGAAGAAATGAACTTATGCTGAGGTGGATATGGCCATTCTTCTTTAAACGTTCATGTGTGCATTGTATGATATTGATGTAAATTCATTCAGATTTTTTATAGGGCAGGCGTCCTGAACTAAGTCGAAATGGTCTGTTTGTTGATGCTTTTGGACCACCATTTTTTGGTGCCACTTGGGAATCGAAAAAACTCCATTAAGGTTTAAAAAATCTTTGGAGTTAAATATCCATTGTAAATTGTAAGACAGTGCACTCAGACAACCCAAACTTCAAAAATAAGGTTTGCATTGCCTTAGTAGTCAAATATTGTCAGTGAATTTTTTGCCACGTAGTTATTGCAAAAAGTTTTTTTTTTACTTTTGTCAGCTGAACCAAGAAATCTTCATATATACTTGGACTTTTTTATAGCCCAAGTGTTGAAACAGGTATCAGAATTGTGTCGGTGCCATTTTATCAGTTTTGCTCATAAATCATAGGGCTGGGACATCCCTACCTGTGAACAAAGCCAAGTATATTTGTTTTTGTTTTTGAGCTCCAATGATATGAAAGTGCCATAAGTGCTCATTACTCACAATTTTCCATTTCAGCCCTCAAAATTTGAGGTTGAGTGAAATGACAGCATTTTCTGCTTGGCCAGTTTCAGTGAAAACCGAGAAGACAATGCAAAGCAGCTCGGGAGGCTGCTTTCTGTAAGAAAAAAAAACACTCAAAAAAAGACTTAACACTGAGAGATCAACATAACAAAAGTCTGTCCAGTTTTTAGGAATCATAACAGAATATGAAATTCAATATGTCAGGGTCCCCACTTATATTTACAAAGTGTTTTCAAGTCTATAAACCCCCCACAAAAAAGTCACAATTTTGCTGACAGGCCTCAGATTGTACATGGACTAAGATCATTTGATCAGTCTAAGTCGGACATAACTCAGTTCTTTTGCTCTGCTGTTAGGGGTCTAAGGAAATATGTATACACATATATATGACCACATTCTGTGATGTGATACTGTATTTGTTTTATTATACATTATCAAAATTTTATTCATGATTTATTTTAAAAAAGTAAACTTTTTTAGTGTTGTAGTTCACCCTCTGGCTGCTTGCTGGTGGCAGACATTGAGCTGTTTGACTTTGCTGCATTACTTGTATTTTATTTCTTTTTCTCAGGCAAATTATACAGCTTATCCATTAGGACTGGGATGACACGCATTTTTTCCCTATTCGATTTTTTAACGATCTTTTTTTAATTGCCGATTCGATTTGAATTGCGATTCTACAATATTATATAATATATTTAAACCAGCTGTTTATAATCTCTCCTCAAAAGCCTGGATTACACTTAAAAGTGGCTTATTAACACAGACTAAAATGAAGCATTTACATTTGGAAAAAAAAGATTTTTGAATAAAAAATTCAATTTAATAATCGTCAAAGAATCCCGATACCTATGTGGATCGATTTTTTTTTTTTCTCCCGCCCGTATTATCCATGTTACAGGGATTTTGGATGTTAGGTTTCATTTAAGGTGGTTTGAGGTGCTGTCATTTTCTGCACCCTGCAGTAAGGTGCTCTCTGTGCCTGTCCACTTCTCATTGTGAGACAAACAGCCCCAGGCACAAACAGGAGTGCATGATCATTTGCTTTTTGAGCAGCATGAGTCCTGAGCTTAAGAATGACCCTGCGTCAGGTGGAAATCATAGGAGACACCTGCCCTGCATCCCAGAATGCTTTGTACCAGGCATTAAATGGTGCCCAAACACCCTTTTGTGATGCTGCTGTGCATGTTGATATGTTGATTTAAGAGAAGGCAGGGTGTGTGACCAGAAAAGTCCTTTCCTGAAGCTTCACATCAAAGATGATAAACAATTCAGAGATATGTAACTGGATGAAATAGAATCTACCTGGAGCTTTAAAATAAGCTTGTTAATGGGGGACGTGATGTGAAACTCAAAGGACAAGGGTCTTTGACCAAGATGACGATATAGAGAATTATAGACTCATCCTGAAGCCTGAACATCATCAGAGTAAATCCATCTTAATGTGATGGGAATGTAACAACTTTACTTTAAGCTATATAGCAGTGATCATGAAAGTAGAAAAAGATGCACTTTAAAGAAAATACTTTTGATGGTTAGGGAAAGTGGAACTTAATGAAAAAATACTTCAGAAGCTTTATTAAATTTAGAAATAGGAATGAGATGTGCTCATCAGAGAAAAAGTCCTGAAGTTGTTAATGATTTTGTTGCTGATATATAGATGCCAGGGCTGTAATCAAATATTGTAAATGAAACAGAGATGTGTAACTCAGTGAAATATGAATCTGTCTTAAAATTCATTACAAAGATTATTAACAACTTAGACATATGCAGCTCAGTGAAAAAGGATCTTCTGTAAGCTTCATAACAAAGATTCATGAATTAGAGATGTGTCATTTAATCAGCTGCTGTTTCATGCTGAAGACCATTTACATTACAATTCAGAGATGTGCAACTCAAATGAATAAAAGAATCTACAAGTTAGCAACAAGGATGAACAAATTAGAGATGTATAATTAAAAAAATATACCCTGCAGTTTATAACCATTTACAGTTAAGAGATGAGCAAATAAAAGGAAAGCGTCTTTGATATAGGCATGATGAGGATTATTAACATTTTATAGATGTGTAATTTAGATGAATGAGATATGTAACTCAGTTTAACAGCTTAACAACAGAGATCACTAACACTTCAGAGATCTTTAATGTGTAAGGAAAAGACTCATAAGCATGACAAAGACTGTTAATGAAAACAAGATGTGTAACCTGATGACGGAAAGAAACTCGAACATCATGACAGAGCGCATTGATAGATGTTTTAACTTGATGGGGAATGAATCCTCGTCATCATAATGTACATTATTGATGGTAACAAGAAGGGTAACTTAAACTTCCTGTGAGAAATGGGCATCATGGTGGCACAGTGGCACAGCAGATAGTGTGCATACGTCATAGTAAGAAGGTTGCTGGTTCAAAGCTCATGTCACTCAGGGCCTTTCTATGTGGAGTTTGCGTGTCCTCCTTGTGCATGTGTGGGTTTTTCTGGGCACTTTAGTCTCCCTCCACAGACCAAAAACATGCTCCATAGATTAATTGGTGACTCTAAATTGCCTATAGGTATGAGAGTGAATGGTTTTCTTTCTCACTATGTGGTCCTGTGATTGGCTGGCAGCTTTTGTCTACCAGGAGTAGAACAACACAGTGTCTTCATTTACATTTTGTAAGGTTTATGTCTTTGAAAAATTTTCACAAGTCTTAGTGTAAAATTTCAAAAAGAAGCTTGAGTAACAGCCAATCAGGGTTTGGACTTTTTGATTGCCACCTGGGATTTAAGGGGGTCACGCCCCGCTTTCATTTTGCCAAGCAACAATTTTTGACATGCTTTCTATTAGGGCTGAACGATTTGAGAAAATAATCTAATTGTGATTTTTTTTCCCCCAATATTGCGAGTTACTCTGAAATTGTTTTAATGTTCCTCATCTTATGTATTCTTATACAAACGTAAGCAGTTGATCTTTTTATAGTAAAACCAATATGACATTAAATTAATCTAAGGATAAAAGATTCCAGAAAAAGTGGAGAAGTGAAGAACAGAAACAAAATAGGTATGAACTTGTAAAAACTGGGTAAAAATGGTATGAAAGTGGAAAAAGGTTAATAAATAGGTGCTAGATAGGTATGAAATTGCAAAAAATAAAAAGGGGAAAAATTGCCAAAAAAATCAAAAAGTGGCGTAGGAAAATTGATTACGGCAGCAAAATTGGTGATTAAATTTGAAATTAAATTTCAAAAAATGTAAAAATTCCAAAAATGGTTCTGACAGTGGCCAAAGAAAGATAAATGGGGGCAAAATAGTCATAAAGTTGTGAAAACGGGGTTAAAAAAGGTAAAAATTCTCCAAAAATTGGAAGAAAGTGTATGAAAAGGTTAAAAAAACAGTCATGAAATTGCAAAAAACTACATCACAATTCCAAAACGTTCAACACATTCTGGGCTAAAAATATTGAACCTTCTGCGATTTAAAGATTGCAACAGGCCATATTGCGATTTAATCTAATTTGCAATTAATTGTTCAGCCCTACTTTCTATTCATATTAAATTGATACATTATTGTGTTAAGGATGTAACGATATGAAAATTTCATATCACGGTTATTGTGACCTAAATTATCACGGTTATCATTATTATCGCGGTATTGTTGCAGTGTGCTCAAAATGTTCTAAAAGTACATTTACACAGAATTGAAATCATTTAACCCCTTTATTATTACATTCATAACAGTTCTTTTGTCTTTTTTCTCAATAAATGTGTCAGACTCAGACGCCAAACAATGCAAACTGCGCATGTGCACCTCGCGTGAGGCTCCTTAATCGAGGACAGATATAGTTCCAGCTTTTCCAGTCAAAGAGCAGCATCACTGTGCATTACTGAGGCAGTGTGGTGATCAAGCACGGTATAACAGTAATTTTAATTGGACACGGTAACGATTACCGTGGGAAATTTTATCGCGGTTTACCATTTTACCGGTAACCGTTACATCCCTATATTGTGTACATGTTGTTTACATTCAAAGAAAAATCTTGTCGCTCAAGTCAAAATGGATTAAAGATCCAATTATTCTGACCTGGGGTGTATATATATCCAATTAAAATGGCCACATCTGATTTTTGGAAGGTGAGGAGAACTTGGTGAGTTCAAATCTTTACTTCAGGAGCTGAAAATATACCACAGCTGCTTCAGAACCAAACTTTCACAACACATGGAGTTTACACATACCATTATCATACTGCGGCTCCATCACTGTCTTCCTCTGTATGTAAACTTTAAATCAGTTATCCTTGTCATTTTTGCAGCTTTTGCCAAATAAAATGGGCTGCTGTGATGCACAAATACAACATTAAGCAGGCCGCCATGTTGAAGGATTTGACTGTGACACATTTGAGCCTATGAGTGCTGTCATTGGCCAGACAGGGGCTCCGACATAAAAACAGCTTTTCTGTTTCTCTCCACAACATCACATCACTGTGTAAGCTTGCAGTTGTTTAGGGATTTTATAAAATGTGGCAATTATTTGTTTGAATAAGTCACATTTGGTGTGCAACAGCTTTTAGTCACTAAACTTATAGATCTTCATTTTTTTTTAGACATCACAAGTTGTAAGAAACATCTGCCCAGTGTTTGAACTCTGGTTCTGTCATGTCAACAACATATTTGTACAGCATAGAAAGTCTGCAGGAATTTACTTCTTTCTTTACAAACTGTATTTATTTATTTCGAACATATTAACAACAAAAAAATATACAAAGAAAAGAAAAGAAAGACATGAGAAAATTATAATAAATAGTAATATATAATATTATAATATCATAAGTCACAGTGTACATGCTCGACAAAGGAGTAGGAAGAAGTAAAACTTATCTGGTCCTGCCTCTTAATCTCTGGTAAGTGAATGTGGTATCTTTCAGGTATATTAATCACTACCGCACCGATACCAAAATGTTAAAAAACCTGTTTTCGTTATTTAGGTGTTGACCTCACTCTATGGATCTTGCGCATTATTTGTTGAGCTGTCTCTTTTTAAATATATTTACTCCAGCTTATTTTTGGGTGATCCTTTGGAGGTAAAACAGCATTAGCAGACATTTTAAAGTTCAAAATCAAAGACTGGAAAAGCACTCAGAGAGCACAGACCCCTGCCAAGCAGCTCAGTTCCAGCAGTGGTTTTGCCACAACCCCTGTCAAAGATACTATTCTGGATCACGTGATCACCAGATCCAGAATAGTGCCAGGATCTGGACCAAACTCGGCACATACATGGGGATTGTTATCCTGCATGAAAACAATTTTCTGGAATATCACTTAATATCTTGACTTTATATGAATTATTGAATGTTGTCAATGGGAGTTCCTATTCTAAAGTTCAGTGTATTTTGTGCCATCAATCTGGGTCAGATCCAGATGAAATTTTCCTTGATAATAGAGACAAGGGCCCCATATTAAAGAAAGAAAGAAATTTGTTGAGAAATGGCAGAAACATGATTTTTTAAAATTCTGCCCAATAATAACCTATGGAGTTTTTTTTTAATTTGGGGAATTCTTGGAATCCAGACCGATCGCTGTATCACCACCAACATGTAATGTTTGGACCAAACTGCACCTCTTGTAAAAAATTTCATGTAAAACCATCCAGTAGTTTTTCCATAATCTTGTTAACAGACAAACAAACGGACAGATCCTGGTGAAAACATAATAACCTCCTTGACAGAGTTAATGACTGGAAAACGCTATTCAGATACTAGAAGATGTGTGATACATGGTGTATTCCTCACACTTTTGGTGGAAACTGTTTTTAGATGCACCAATAACCAGCCGAGCGTCTCCATCACGTTATATGGATGGCTGACGCAGCGTCAGAGTGACCCCCCCATCATCATTTTAATTGAGCCATTGTTTGGTTTGACCCTAACGCACAGCAGGAGCTCCAAGCTTTTTCTGCTCGAGTGACAGTAAATCTGACCACACAGGAGGGCTTCACCATCTCCCATTAAGGACGTCTGTGGCCAACAAACACAACTTGTGTTTCTTCTTTGTCACTAGACTCTATTTTTAGACTTTAAAAAAATCAACTGATGTAAGATCTCAAGCTGGCGTTACTTTTTGTCATACTTGAAATAAGCCTAATCTACTGGGACAATGATTCAGTCACAGGTTACCAGCTTCCCCAACACTGCAGAGCAAAGCTCCCACAGACAGACAGACTGCTCCAGAGAGAAGACTTTGATTTAGAAACAGTCACTAACAGACTGATCACATACAGACTAAAGTCTGAAAAAATGATAGCTGTGCTTTGTACAAATTGTAAAAGTGTTTGGATACATGCTCATACAGTAAATAGGTTTGAATGGTCCAGTATTGGAGGATTGTGCAGTTAGGCCATGGGAAGACATAATGCTGAATAAGGTGCAGTATATTTAATAACATATTGTAAAATGTAAATGTTCTTTATGTATACAGCCCTTTACAACAACCATTACAGTGAACCAAAGTGCTTTACAATAGGTAATAAGTAAAAAGCAATAAATAAAAACAACTAGAAAGCACTCGGAGAGCGCAGACCTCCACCAGCGCCACAGTCCTTGGCCATATTGTGGTTTTGACCATAAATATTAGTTCTACCTTTATTTCAAAGAAATATTTAGATTCCTTGACCATGAAAACATACCATTAGCAACTGGATTCATAATGATATCTATTTTAGTTCAGTAGTTATTCACAGAAATCACATTTTTCGCCATGGCAGCCAGACGCTGATCCGGATCAACACCAAAATCGAATCAGTTCTTCCTTTTCCCATGCTGAACTTTTCCTGAAAATGTCATAAAAATCCATCCATTACTTTTGAGTTATTGTGTTCACAGACAGACAGACAGACGGATGGACAGACGGACAGACAGACAGACAAACAAACTCTCCCGAAAACAGAACCTCCTTGGCGGAGGTAATTGAAAGCAATAAAAGCAATAAATCAAATATTGGAACGGAAGAAAAAAATATTCAACTGCAGTACATATCTGATGGTATTCTTACATGTGAAATAAATGTATCTAAGATTTTTACAAGTACTTAAATACCACAAAGTGCGTTATAGCGGGTTTTATTTTTTCTTAGAAAAGTGTATCGCTCATCAGGATCACAGGCAGGTCACCAGGAAGTGGCTGCATCCCATTTCACAGCAGCGACTTCATTGAGCACATCCTGCCTGCAGAGGGGCCAAAACAAACAGGAGAAATTTCCACTTTAAAAAGACATGGCTCATGTTCTGCTGACTTGTCCTCTGAGTAGACACAACTTATTTGCATGACGAAGGCCTCCTGAGGGGCTGTTTGAGTTCTGGAGAGAAATTGACGTATTTTCTATTGAGATAAAAGGCAGGACAGTTTTTTGTACTGAGGTGTCCATAGTTTCTTCACAGACGGACACTTGCTAATGGCTGGGAAGCTTTGGTATATTTGTTTGTAAAACAATCCAGTGTAGGTCGAAAATGCCCAAGAAAAAGAAGCCAACTTTACAGATCTGACAAGGCAAGCAGTCAGTCATTGTAAAAAAACTGACAAGTGGTCCATCCTTGAACCACTGGATGGACCCTCCAAACAGCAGAGAGGAGATGGTGATGGCTCATTTTCACTATTAGAGTCAAAACAAGAGCAAACTGCACAAAGCTGCCAAATTACATTCCCTGCTATATGTCAGTGCAGTTATGTTTAAGTTGGTTGGGAAAGAAAAGGCCTGATTTCTTTTGTTTCTTTGCACTCTTCTGTCGATCGTCTGTAAAAAATACTATAAAAAGAGGATATTTACTAAACCGAGTAGTAAACTACTCACATCAGGTTTTGTGTAACTACCTAATGTGTCCTACTTGATCATGAGCTTTTAGATTTTCTTCTACTGTTTTTTTCCCATTTCAACTCAAAGTGTGCCATTTAAATGTAATGTTTTGTGCAGCTTCAAACTTTACTAATTATAATTACATATGTGTGATTTTGTTTCAATCATTCAAGGGTTTCTTATTGAATTAGCCCTCTAGCTGAACTTTGGTCTAATGACATTTTCTTCCCGCAGGCTCAAAACAAACAGACGGGCATCCTCGCTGCAGCCAAAGTTATCGACACAAAGTCTGAGGAGGAATTGGAAGACTACATGGTGGAGATTGACATCCTGGCCTCCTGCGATCACCAAAACATTGTCAAGCTGCTCGACGCCTTCTATTTTGAGGGCAAACTGTGGGTGAGTAGAGGGGAGAGCTCTCTGAAGCGATAAAGTCAACAGAGGAAGCTCTGTTCTCTCATTGTTTACCACCAAAACAGGGAAATACACACAGCAACATCAGATCAAGGTGGATTTATTTTAAATAAGGAGCAGCTGTGATGCAAAGTGAAGTTCTTTAACAAACTTACAGGTGTTACTGTTTCAGCTGGTTATTTTTGGTAAGCTTTTGTTCTTTTTGTCATTTAAATGTAGATTTGGTTTAGAGTGGGCTTTCACTGCTGCACAAAACACCACCGGGCTGTTATTTAAAAGATTTTCTAGTACATGCACCTTGTTTTCCTGCTGTTGTATTATTATAAAAGTGTGTGGCCAAAGTTCACATGGGCCGCAGAAACAAGCAGCTTTTAGGACTGTTAATCATCATACCAGCTTATTATCCATCCTCTTTCAATGAGCTAATTTAAAAACTATTTCAGTCTGGCTCCTTTGTCAGATAGAAATATAATGGTTTAATTTTCAAAATGGGAACAATTTAATACAAAAAAGACTTTGAGCTTAATGTGTGTTGAGCCTATTTGGAGTGTTAGTGCTGGACTTCACTGAATATGATCACTTGTTCTGTAGTTATTTTCACCTTGGCCCTGTTACATCGATTGATGTACAGAAATGAAGTGTTGTTGTGGTTAACACCGGGCTGCTTGAGTAATATTCACCATCATCAGCTAAACGTGGAGTCCAAAGATATAAAGACTACAAGAAACTATCATCGTATATTTTGTAAATATGTTTTTTCTTCAGATGTTCTCATTGCTTTTAGAACATCTGTACATACATTTAAAAAGGATTAGGTAGATAACCAGAAGCAACCACAAAAAACTACCATTTGTGTTTTTAACTTAAATGAATACGATTTATTCTGCATATGAAAGGATAAAGCATGCTTGGGGTGCCAATAACCAGGTGGATATTGCCTGTGCAATATATCTTGTGGCTCTCTCCCCCTGGTTTGATTCCAAGCTATGGCCCCTTTTCCTTGAGTCTTTCCCAGTGCTTGCTCCCTTTCCTACTATATCCACTGTTTCTCCACAGTCAATAAGGACAAGGAGCCCCCCCAAATATCGATCTCTAAAAAATAGAAAAAGTGAACACATGCTCAAGTAAACCAATATTTAATATGTGAAATACACATATTAATCTTGGTTTATTTTATGGACTGTTTTCATACCTGTTCTGAGGTTGTCTGAGTTGTGAAATCCTGCTTTAGAAAAAGGATCTTCTTTGCACTGAAAAAATGACTATATGTTCCTTGATGACTTAAAATTTGACTCTTGGAAGGCACCCAGCAACGTCATAAGTCTGATTGTGGTCCCGCAAACAAAATAAGTAAAAAAAGAACTGTGTAAGACTGTCGGTAATCTCATCAATAAGCTAAAAATATTAAGCTTTTACTTTTAAAGTGCACCACAAAAGTCGTTCAGTACTGTCAGGCAGGATACAGGCCGCTGGCTGCTGTGAATCTACTTCGGCACACAGCTGAAAACTTTTGTGCCTCTTGAAGGGTGAGCGCTTATTGTTTGTTGATGAAAGTACAGTCTTTTTTGTTTGACTTTGAAATTGAAGTGTTTTATTCACCCTATGAAAAAAAATATGAGCATATGTTATTCAGCAGGCTCAGGCTGAGCACTAACTGTGCTGCAGAGCACTTCCACGAGGATGTGATACACTACACACAATTAACAGTTAGGTACTGTTTTTTCCTGTAGCACAAGGTTCTGTAGGCAGAGATTTTCTCACATACAAACTGAGCTCCACCACTGGCTCTGTTCACTTTTGTTATACCTCTACACCAATCACAGGAGAGAGATGGCGTCATGCTGCTATTCAGCCTCAGTGTGATGTCCACATTCAAGATGAATCATACAGGGATGTTAATATGACGGCCCAGTAAACAAGGCTGACAATAAAGTAGGAGTGGGAGAAAAAATCGATACACCTAAGTATCGCGATTTTTTGTCTGCCGATTTTAAAATCGATATTTTTATGCAAAAATCGATATTTCCCCCCCCCCTACACACACACGCACACTCACACTCTATAGGCGCTAAAGTCGCCAAACTGAGGCAAGCTACATTGCTGGATAAAACAGGCCATAGCTGTTAAAATAGTGCTGAGTAGATTTACTACTTTTCACCAGCAGATAGTGGACAGGTGACAGGTTTCTATTCAAAGTTTTGGCGTATATTTATTTTAAAACACACACACCGGACCGAGGGACGCGAGTGTGGCTGCAGAGGCTGTGGAGCGGAGCAGAGAGAGAGACACAGAGTGATAGAGAGTACTCACGATGCCGAGAGTACTTTGTCAAGTACTGTCTGACTCTGAATCTGAGGAATATTTACTCTCTGAGGATGACGGTCAGTCGTCCAGTGAGGAAGAAACTGGCAGCGAAAAGTGCGCCAAGAGCGGAGCGGCTCAAGCGCCATTACAGTCCCGGAGCAGTACATAGCCTACCGAGAGCTTTTCCTCTCCCTGGTCGGCGACTGCCGAAGAGTGCACATAGTCTGGGATGCAGGGAAGCTCAAAACACCGCGAAAAGTGACGGTGTTAGCGGAGAATGAGAAAGACCGCGGAGCTCTGGTCAGACGAAGGAGAAGCCGGGGGTAAACAGTGCAGGCAGCAGAGGCGTTCATGCTCGGCCCGTAAATTACAGTGATGACGATGGCTGGGAAAACCAACCACTTTGAAACTATAGCCTTTTAAATCTTGATAGCAAAATTGAATATTTCTTGAAAAAACTCTGTTGCCTGAAGGGATAATAAGCGACTTTTTATATGCAATCCAGGCTTTTGAAGAGAGGGGGCATAACCAGCTGGTTAAAATATATTGCTGAATAAATCCTAAAAACAGACTCACATGTGATGTGTATTTTTCCTGATATAGTCTGTAGGCATCATCATTGTTCATCTTTTTCACTGGTTTTAAAAAAGCTAACTAAAGATTGCAAAAATCGGCAGTATCGTAGAATCGCAATTTAAATCGTATCGGCACCTAAAAAAATCGCAATAAATCGTATCGGGAGAAAAGTGAATCGTCCCAGCCCTACAATAAAGGTGACGGGACATAAAACCATCTTCTGTGGCAAAGTCAGACACTCCTCTGTCAGTTCTCCACATCAGTAGTTTAGTTGATCTGTCTTTTAGAGCTATGACAGAATCTTGGCTTAACTGTGTATTTCACAATATCTAAGGTTATAAATGTATCTAAAACATCAGATTGTAGGTTTCACTTTTACAGTCACAGACTGTATAAGGCATTCAACCTTGCTAACTGAATACAATTATTTCATTTAGCTTTTTTGAAACCTTTTAGGAGCCAAATCTTCCCCTCAAAGGTGTTTGCACTTCCCCAATGAAACAGGCAAGAGCAAAAAGCAAGTAAAGGTAAAAAAAAAATTAGTCAAAATGTAAGAAATAGGCAAAGACTGGTTTTCAAATTCTTTTATTTAACTGTCACTCTAAACTGTTCACTCCAAGACAGACGTAACTTTTGAGCCGTGCCTCCGAACGAGCCTTACATCCTGAAGCGTATAGAATGCCAGAGGAATATTAATTGTGCTTTCAGTGACGAGTATGGGATGAGTGGTTCAGTGCTCGACGTGTGAGTCAATACACAAGCATTTAACAAGACAGTGTGGTCATTATGAACTAACACGATTACCTGAGTGTTTCATTACAGTGTGTTTCACAGAGAGCTCAGCCCTTTTCCTCCTCTTTGTCCTCTGAACAATGGCTGCAGCTGATGATGGCTGTCTGTTGATTTTTATCTCAGTCTGTGAGGCACCTGTTCCATGGTGAAGTTCCTCACAGCGGCGAGAGTGATTAAATTCAAGATCAGGCAGTGATTCTAGGACATTTCCTTCTCGAGATGAAAGGCTTTAATCCA
The DNA here is from genome assembly GCA_036419115.1 of Scarus forsteni. NCBI lineage: Eukaryota > Metazoa > Chordata > Actinopteri > Labriformes > Labridae > Scarus > Scarus forsteni. Next base: position 37,266,598 of record JAZDUH010000098.1, read on the forward strand.
CAACAGGAAAGTCTGAGGGTGCTGATTTTATAGCTGCGTTCTTAATTACTGTAAAGTCTGGTGTATGAGACACACCTATTATATGTTTATTATATAATATACAATATCATAATTTCTTTTGCTTAAAAAGTCAACAGTGTGTCCTGTGTACCGGTGTGACCAAGATACCTGTATGCAGTGCTGAGAAATCCACTCAAATGCTCACAGAAGCTTGAGCCCCATGAATCACCACATGGATGCATTTGTGTGTCATACAATTATTGTTCATATGGATATGTTCAAAAAGTGCATCAGTTCTTGTGGAGAATTTAATGCTTAAAGGGCAACTCCGTTTTTTTGACACCTGGACCTTATTTTTAGGTTTGTGCATGCTCATATACTCACTCAGACAAACATTGTGCAGCTCGGAGTCCTTCAGAAGTTATTTAGATCCAACCGATTTAGCCGCACTTAGCGGGGGCCACGCCAAGGGAGCTTCAGCGCGGGACATAATCTCTGCAAAATCGCTCATTTCTGCTATATTTTTTCATCCATCGCCAGAGTTATCATAAAGTCAGCTCGTCTACCGTCTTCAGGTGGGTCAGCTGACCTGGTAAACAAACTTTCGATGACGTCATAGCCGCGCGACACAAAGGTACAGCTGATTTACTTTTTGCCGGCATTGCTGAGCAACATGGCAGAATATTTATCTGATGCCGAAGAGTCAGACTACGAGACTACTTGAGTTTGGCGGTTGTCCTTACCGGTTTGAGTTTGAGGACACGGACGAGGAGCTCCATGAAAGAAGAATGTGGAGGGAGAGAGACGAACAGCTGGCTCGAGAACAACAAACTGGAGCACGTCCACGACTCAATGCGAACGGGTGGTGCACTTGTGGAGAGTGTTCGCCTATAGCAACAGAAGAGGAGTGTGTTAGCTGCTCAGAGTGGGACTTGAGACCGGCTGACACGCGTATGGATCTATCCAGATATATATGTCTGACTACTCTGGAGGATTTCTCTGCAATGACAAACCGGGCTGTGGTAGAGACGAGCGATTTTGCGGAGATTGTGTCCCGCGCTGAAGCTCCCTTGCCGTGGCCCCCGCTAAGTGCGGCTAAATCGGTTGGATCTAAATAACTTCTGAAGGACTCCGAGCTGCACGATGTTTGTCTGAGTGAGTATATGAGCATGCACACACCTATAAATAAGGTCCAGGTGTCAAAAAACCGGAGTTGCCCTTTAAATGGCTTTTAATTGTCTTGGAATTGGATCAATAGGGTCCCTATTGATATTCCAGTGAACTTTGAGTTTTAAATGTGTGAAATTTTGTACATAAAGCCAAGAAACTTTAAAAAAGTTCTTTTAACTAAATGTTAAAATATTGACAAGTCGTGCGGTTCAGAGTCAAAGCTGAAACTTTGTCCAGATTTGACCATGTCCAACGGTTCTTTTAATGATGAAATCTTCAATAAAAGTTGTTTGTTTTTATCAAAACTTAGAAGGATGTATGTTAAGGGTTTGCAAATCTGCATTTTTTTAAGTTCAGGCATGACCACATCTGACCAAAAGTGTTTGTGAACGAAGATGGTCTTGGTCTGAAAACAAACAAAAGAAAAAACAACCTAAAAACAGTGTTAGCCCTTACATGTCTGTGCAGTATTCATCATGTTAGTACAGTTTATGGCCCAGCTACCTTCTGTTGTATTATGCAACAATGCCAATCACACAGCAGTGGTTTAAAGACTTGATTTTCCTTATAATTCCCTCCAAGATGACCCTGAACATGTCAGCCATTCTACAGTCTTGGGCATCTCATATCTCATAGCCACATGAATTGATTAAAAACCACAACCATATGTAGTGTACACTTCTTCATGAGCTCCTCTGTGTGTGTGTGTGTGTGTGTGTGTGTGTGTGTGTGTGTGTGTGTGTGTGTGTGTGTGTGTGTGTGTGGGTGTGTGTGTGTGTGTGTGCGTGCGTGTGTGTGTGTGTGTGTGAAATAAACAAATGAGAGAGGAAGCCGCAGTCCTCGCCCGCTGTTCCTCCCTGCCCCCCGTCAGTCTGAAAAACCTCTGTAAGGACCATTGTACAACAGCGGGGCCACTAAAACAACAAACCGCCTACAGTGAAGCACTATAATGGTTTGGTGTTGAATAGCCAAGACTCAGACTTGAGCAATTGTGCGTCTCAGAAGGGCTTTGTTGTTGCAAGTAGAACAATCTTGAAAAGCTCGACTGAATAATGGAATTCCATTGAACATCAGGGAATAGTCTTCATGATAAAAATCTTCCGAGAATTTTATCACTTGTTGATATAAATGCAGGCTGACTCTTACAAAAGCCTGAGCCCTAACCAACAGAACAGTCACAACTCTTAGCACAATACTTACAAGACCGCAGAACTGCCGCTTTAGTTCCTCTTTCCTTGGATGAAATTAATTTGTGGTTATTGGCTATGTGCCCCTCTTATTGTAGTGCGGATAATGGACTTAAGGACTCCATTGTACTTAAGGGCTGGAAAGTGCTTGAATTTTGGCTGAAGTGTTTGAAAATGCCTAAAATTTTTATTAAATTTACCCTTAATAAGAAACTGTCTGACAGTTTGTGAAGGAGAGGGAGATATGCAAGGACAAGATTTTGAATACAGCCTCTGTGCTTATTCATTAAGCTGAAGAGCATATTGATGTTAATGATTCGATAACCTACTACTGAGATATCCTACTACTTCTCACGGTTTTACTCCCAAAAAGTTACGAGAAATAAACAAACCGTCTTCTTTGTGCAAGAAAACTTGTGACTGTGGTGATAGTCACTATAAAGGTCACAGTGAATTAACAAGGCACAGTCTGTTTGAAAATTCGGATTCAAAATTTTTGGGGCTTATTAACAAGGGAGGCGGCACGGTGGCGCAGCTGGTAGAGCGTGCCTCACAGCAAGAAGGTTCCCGGTTCGATTCCTGGATCGGGAGGGCCTTGCTGTGTGAAGTTTGCATGTTCTTCCCATGCATGCGCGGGCTCTCTCCGGGCACTCCGGCTTCCTCCCACAGACCAAAAACATGCTCATTAGATTAATTGGTGACTCTAAATTGCCCTTAGGTATGAGTGTGAGTATGAATGGGTGTCTGTCTCTCTATGTGGCCCTGCAATCGACTGGCTACCGGTTCAGGGTGTACTCCGCCTCTCGCCTGATGATAGCTGGGATAGGCTCCAGCCCCCTGCAACCCCCGAAAGGGATAGCCGGGTATTGAAAATTAATGAATTAACAAGGGAATATATTATGTAATAGATTATATTATACTATATTATATCATATATAATACTTTCCACAAAAAAAGTTATGTAAAAAGAAAGCAAGGCTGATAACATAGAATATCACGGTGTATTACAATACTATAAACCGGGCAAACATAACATTTTTCCCTATTAAGTTAAAAAAAAATTTAAAGCATTAAGAACCTACTATACCGTATGCATTAAAAACTGTTTCTTCTCATCATCATGTATTTATGTCATGGTCCCTGCTAGGGCTGTGCAGTTAATCCGCAATCAATTTCAATTACAACTAGAAAAGCACTCGGAGAGCGCAGACCTCCACAGTCCTCTCCCATATTGTGATTTTTTCCATAAATATTAGTCCTACCTTTATTTCATGTAAATATTTAGATTCCTTGACCATGAAAACATACCATTAGCAATTGGTTTCATAATGACATATATTTTAGTTCAGTAGTTATTCACGAAAATTGCATTTTTCATCATGGCGGATCCAGACGGCAATCCGGATCAACACCAAATTTGAATCAGTTCTTCCTTTTCCCATGCTGAACATTTCCTGAACATTTCATCAAAATCCATTCATAACTTTTTGAGTTATTTTGTTCACAGACAAACAGACTCTCCTGAAAACAACCTCCTTGGCAGAGGTAATTACTGCCACCCACAGTTATGAAAACTTGATAATAAAGATCAAATCAGTACTGTGCCACATGACGTGCTGAACTTGTGTCCTCTTTTTAGCAAAATTATTTTAGATATGTGTTTTTTTTTGGACCTGTGTTGTAATGTAATGCTTTTTTCTTTATTGCTTAAAAGGAGAATGTTCAGAGCATTTAATATCGATGATTATGATTTGTGTTGTAAAATCTGTGAGTAATCAGTAAATGGTGTGATTTGTAATCATATCATCTATCAGTGTAATTGTGATTGCGGTTTTACCATACTCAAGCTGCCCTCATCCCTACAGCACTGAAAAACTTTACTGTCTGTCGCAGTCACTGATATGAAAGGACTAATGTAACACAGAGTGCGAGTAAAATGGCTGAATGTCTGCTGCCAACTTGTGACTGGAAGCTGAACTAAAATACAAACCAGTGTCCCAAATTTGTACATATTATTAAATAATTTTTTTTTGTAATATTCTGCCAAAAACATCAATACTACAGTGTGCCACATAATAGTGCTAAATATTGGGATACGAATACTTTCTTACACCACACTCTTTCAGTAACTTGTTTCATTATGTTGAAATGCTGAGTCAGCATTTCAACATATTGTTCTCCCTAAACTCCATTTTGTACTTTTTCTTATTCAGAGTTTTGCCACCTTTCACAGCATGTATGCAGCATGTTCAGGAGAAGTACGCTTGTATATTTCACAGGTTTAACAGTTATACTTTTACAGTAAAAAATAATTCCAGCATGTATTTTTACATTGAAATGGGACATCTCCCCAGCTCTGCTGAAAACTTCAGCAACTTTGAAGCTCCACAGATCGGGCATACTCCCACCTACAGACTTCATTCATGCTTTGAAAGCTACACTGACTTCTCAGCTATTTTACATATCTTCAGCTTTTTGCTGGCTTCAACAGTTTAAGTATGAATTTTTAAGCAACACCAACTTTTGCGGACTTCTGTCAAATCAGATGGTGTCACGTGACCCGTCAGAGTGAGAGACAGACAAGAACTTCAGCAGAATTATCTTGTCATAACTTCGTCAAAACGTCCTCCATAGACATGATTTATGCATCAAAACGTAGAATAACTTCTCCTCCTACACGTGAAATCCACTTCAAAGTCTAATCTGACATCACTTTGTCTCAGTGAGTGTTTGTTTACCTGGATTATAGCGTTAAATACTATGCTTTCGGTGATTCAGTATAGACGGCTCCGTAGGTTAGTGAGTAGCGCACTAATCTTTAACTTGGGAGATCCGGGTTCGAACCCGGGCGAAATGGAATATACTTTTCTTCTCCATCTAATACAGACTCTCCACTACGATAGCATAGTCATGCTTTAATTTACACTCATTTCACATTTATTACACTGACTTGCATCTTATTAGGCACAGCTACAAATACCACATTTAACCATGTTATAAAGCATTCATTCATTTTCTGCTTTCTTTCACAGCTGTAAACATTTTTACTGCACTTTTCACTATCTACTACACTTTCTGAGATATGACTGTTTAAGTAGCATCAACTTTTGCACAACATTTTTAATGCACATTTCAAACATTTTCAGCCGTGATTTACTGCTTACATCTATTCATGTCACATTTTCAACTTTCTTTGCATTACTTTTAGCAATTCCATTTCACATTTTCAGCAGTCGCACTCAGCATTTCAACGCATTTCCTGCATGGAAATGCAAATTCTCCAGTTTAGAAAGATCTACAGTTTGAAGTAGTTGAACAGTTAAGTGGTGAAAGTTGAGTCCCTGTCCTCCTTACTGCCTCTAATCATTCTGACAAATCTTACTGTTTGCAGATGTGTGTAACACACCAGTAAAGTCTTTGTGGTTCCAACTAGATCCCTCATTTATGCAAATGTGTGTCTGTCTACACACTCACACCACATTTTACTTCATACAGTAAGTGCACGCTACTTTTAAAATCCAAATAAAAAATACCACCCATCACCCTGAAATACGTCTTCATTCTGTGGCCCTGAAATGGAAGTGTTGATTATACAGCTACAATGGCTAAATAAGTAAAATAATGGTGTGTATCCTGTTTATGCTGTGATCTGAATGGATCATCTCCCACAGTTTGCACATGTGACCAGTGTGGCCAAATTTAACACAGTTACAGTTTAACTGGTTGCTAAATCTGGCTGTGGAGCCCCAGATCTATAAGGAAACAAGTGTTTTGCTCAAGACCTTTGAGTAGATGTATGAATAGTTGTTAATGTGGCATGATGCGGTCTAAATGGATGATTCTGCACCAAAGAGAGCTGTAGAAAGAAATGTCTCTGCCAACAAATCAGCTTACAGCTACCTAGACCTTGAGACAGACCCTGGGAAGTACCAGAAGCTCCGTGGCATCCCCTAACAACATCTGCACATTTGAATGCAAGCTGCCCTGAAAACTGAACAATTTTCTGCTATTAAAATTACCATATCCTCAACCTCACAATTAACATCAATGGGAAAGACATCTGAATGAAGATGTTTTTTAAAAAAAGCGGTGGACACATTGTAGAGGTTCAACGTCTCAAAGAGTACTTAAGTATTTTCCAGAAGATCAAAGATATTACTTTTTTATTATATTATTACAGCTTTTCTGCCCCCCCTGCAGCTGACCTGTAGGTGGCTTTTGGTTCTTTATGACCTAGTAGTTGATGAACTAACCTGACATTTAATATATTCTTTCTTTACCAGCAAGTGTGAGATACTGAATAATAGAATCAAACGGTTTAATACCAGCTGTATAAAGCAAACAAATTGATTACTTAGTAACTATCTTCAAGAAATTCTACTTGTGTTATAAGTAACCGAGGGAAGCTGTTTCGTCTTTAGTGTTTCTGCTTATGTCACCTTCAGCAGATGTTGCTGATTTGCCGTCACAGTCTTTCAGTGGGGATAGTTGTGCATTTTTTCAGGAATCGGTCCCATTTAAGCTATGCTGTATTACTACAGCTATCAACTCTCAAAGATACTGTGACATAATGTAATTTTGTTGTGCCGCTGGTACATAAACAAACATCATTTCTTGGAGGGAAAAGTTACAAGCGCTCAAACATTTGATTGATTCAGTCATTGATTTCTTTATTTCAGAATTGCAAATGAAAGCATTTAAACATAAACTAAAAGCATGAAAAACAGAAAAAAATTTACAGACTTACACCTCTAACAGTTCATCATTTTAGTTCACCAGTGTGAAAGTTCAAACTTATTCAATCCTGCCTCATCGACACATTGGTCTCTGCCATTGAAAAATAATCCCACTCATTAGCTTGAATCAACAGTTTTAGTTTCAATCTTTTCCATAAATCATGTTAAATATATTAATCCAATGTTGAAATCTGTTGAAATAGGTACAAGAAAAGTAAATTCAGTGCCTTAATGAGCTGACAAACAGTCACATTATGTAACATTAACCTCAGAAATATAACAATTATGTGGGTGTTAAAATGACATGATTATGTTAAATGTAATGTCCAGAAAGAAAAATGCCCGATTTTGTGGTAGGTGGTCGAATTTTGTTTGACTGGGGACAATAAAAGCACTTTGTCTTGTAGAAGTGTCTTTATGATAATCCTTGGGATGGGGGTGGAGTATTTTTGATGTATCATTGAAACCGTCAACCATAAAATTTAATACCCACAGCTTAGACTGTCAGTACTAGTTATTCATGTTTCATGCAAACGCTGAACTTAGATTAATATAAATATCATTGAAGAAGTCTTAAATTGGGGCACCTATAAAACATACTCAGTTACCTGTCCTATTTTCAGAGTAAGACCTCAGCTCTGGCAGTATGGCTAGCTAGCTAGCAGCTGTGAGAAACCTTTTCCTCAATGTGGCCCCAACTGGGCCAATCCTCTTACGTCAACAGCCGTGCTGAAAGCTCCTAAATGCCTTTAAGGCTCAGAGAGTTTCATTCACGCGGGCTGGGTGGAGGTTCATTCTCAAATTGCCTCGGCCTAGAATGTAGATCAGAAACGTGATGATGTTTAGTCTAGATGAGTTTTGACCATGTTCAGTGAATGCTCCAGCAAAATAAAGTAAAAAAGCATGCAGACACAAACACCCCTGTCAGGCTGAGAACTTTCCAGACCAAAACAATGAGCCTGACCGTGACAGGGTTCAACCAGAGTATTTGTTTAGAGAGAGCCTGCTCTGTCATGTGTTTGAAATTCATTTTTAAACCAAGTTCAGTGGAAAAGAGGAGACAGATTTTGAAAGTTTACTCAAAAAAGACATTATTTTAAAGCTGGTTTGTTTACCATACATGCGACTGGATCTAAGCAGGAGAGAGGATGAAAATGTTCAAAATATTGCTCCACAAAAAAACAAATCCACAGTCCAAAGTCTGAACATAATATTTTTATATACTTTGCCCAACTGAAATTTTTAAAATAGATAAAACTGATACGGATTTTTTAGGCCGATGCCGATATTTGGAAGAAAAAAAATTCTGTTTGTTGATTTATTGACCAATTCATTAAATAAAAATATAAAATGAATTAAAGAAAGTGTGTGTGCCTTAACGCTTCAAACAATGAATAGATGAATTACAGGCAGAACATTTTACTGTTTTACAATACTTTTTTTTTTTTTTTAAATGTATTTTTTTGGCATTTTGTGCCTTTATTGATAGTAGGGAGACAGTGGATAGGCTTGTGAAAGGGGTGAGAGAGTAGGGGAAGACACTCTGCAAACTGGTCACAGGCGGGATTCGAACCTGGACCGGCAGAAGCACGTACATGGGGTGCCTGGTTGCTAACCACTCCGCCAAACCAGCACCCCTGTTTTACAATACTTTGTCCTTTAATATTTGTTTAACTTTACAACAGAGAGGAATTTTTAAGTACAAAAACATACAAAAACAAACTGATCAGTTTATCTTTAGATTTAGGCCATAGTCCTCTGTTGCCCTTTAACGTTGAATCAAATTTTCTCTACTCCATTATTTTCTTAGCCATGAAGTTATGTCTCACATAAACCAAAAAAAAAACCAGAGATGCCTTTCTCAGGTGTCAAAACACATTGTCTTTGACAGAGCTATATTTTACATAAACAGTGGTCACAAATAGACTAATGATACTGAAAATAGGCTAATGTTGCTCCATGACAAAGACATTGACCTGTTGTTACAGCCTGTGGTCACTCAGTGTTAATGGTTTTAACTTTATTATGTATTTTTGGGGAATTTTGTGCCTCTATTAATAGGAGAGAATAGCAGTGGATAGGCTTGTGAAAGGGAGTGAGAGAGTAGGGGAAGACACTGTGCAAACTGGCCACAGCCTGGATTTGAACCTGGGCCTGGGGAAGGATGTATGTGGGACATGCCTGGTCACTAACCACTCCACCAAACCAGCACCCTGGTTTTAACTTTACAGTCCTGCCCTAATAATCCCCTCTGTGCTCCTCATTAAATGCGCTTCAGCACTCAGCTGATGCATGGTCATTCAGTGTGTTTACTAGCTGATTTTTAAGCTGTTGGCTAATGCTATGCTAGGTTGACACACTTACAGCAATGTCGCTGTTAACATAGACAAGGAGTAACTTAAGCTAGCTAGTGCAACTTTACCAATATAACATAATTAAAAAGCATGAACAGAGCATGTGTCACTTGGCATAACACTTGGCAAAGACAGTTACATAGAAACAGGAGACATTTTGAGTCACTGTTTACTTCATAATGTCGTTATAAACGTACTTGTCACCAAGCTCTGTTCAACTCACTCTTTTATTGTTGTCTGACTGTATGTCTGATTAGACAGTGGTGGGGAGGGGACTGAGGATTGATTGGAGCCAGAGCTCCATCTATTGGACTAACGGCTCAGCCACGTCATTCTGTGCAACTTGGACACTGAACAGCATTAATTGTTTTATAAGAAAGGAAGAATATATCAGCGTTATAGCAGCAAAACTTAGGCCAGTGTTGTATATTTTGAAAAGGGCTATATATTTTGAAAGTCTGCCAGCCAGTAGATCAGTTGGACCTTAATTGAAAACCCTGAAAAAAGCCAGACTCAAGGTTGAAAAATGTTGCATTCAGATCAATGAAAAGAAATTTGTATACATACAAAATGCTGGAAGAATCTCTCAGAGGTTTTGTTTCATATTGAAAGTATGACATAGATGCAGATTTGTTGGCTGTAAATCTGATGCAAATTTCCCGTTTCAACACATTCTAAAGGGGATTTCTCTATTGGATTGAGATCTGGTAACTGTGAAGGCCCCTGGAGTCCAGTGAACTCATTGTCATGTTCAAGAAAGCCATTTAAGATGGTTTAAATTTAGTAACGTGACATGTTGTACTGCTAAGAGTTGTCATGGGTGTTTCATAGTCAGAAAAGGATGCACATGCACGAGCAGCCTTCATGTGATGGTGTCATCTCTGACTCTGGGTTACAAGGAGCTGCATGGAGGAGCATTTTGAAAACTCTCCACCCTTGATCCTGGTTTCAAAAGTTTGTGGAATTTTAGCACTCCAGGTACCGTTTCCATGTAAATGTGAGGCCAAAACACAATGAAAACTCTTCTAGTTTGGCTGCATTAGACCTTGTGTAAACTGGAAAGACCCCTGACAGAATCTCTACCAAGTGGATGTCTCAGCACTTTGGAGAGTCGGTGCAAACTATGGCCTCAGTTCCCTGTTCGTAGCTGACTGGAGTGGCAAGAATTAGCTTTTAAAGACTCAAAACAGTCACATCTTTTGATCATTGTAAAATGTCTTGGATCCTGTTTATACAAAGCAAAGATAATGATTTTCTGAATGTTATAGTATGCTTTACATAAACAATTGCTTGTATTTCTTCTTCACTTGTTTGCAGATCCTCATTGAGTTTTGCGCAGGAGGGGCTGTGGATGCAGTCATGTTAGGTGAGTCAGCATTACGTTTCTGCACACAGGGTGTAGCTCATGCAGCAAAATAGAAAAGTTAAGAACTAAAAGATTCTCTCAAAAGGTGTGTCGATCACCCACATCTGACATTTCTCATTCATCAATACACCAAGTGGAGCTTATCCCTCATTACCACCTATGATTAGGTTGCATTAGTGAATTCCTGTGTCAGGAATGCTAAGCATGTGTTTGTGTGACCCTGGTCCCCCTGCAGAACTGGAGAGACCCCTGACAGAGCCTCAGATTAGGGTGGTGTGTAAGCAGACTCTGCTGGCCCTCGTATATCTCCACGATAACAACATCATCCACAGAGACCTGAAGGCTGGAAACATCCTCCTTACGCTGGACGGTGACGTCAAACTGGGTAAGGACAAAGTCATATCCTGCTGTTCACACCACAGACTACATCCTCTATCTCACACGGGACAGTGACAAGGCTTTGTGTGAAACTACCTGGAATATGGATCATGAGGAGCATTTCAGCTTTTACCTGCAACAAATAGACCTGACAACCTTATTAAAAGCAGATAACTCAGCCGCTGCCATTTGGCTGTGTTCTGAAAGATACACAGTTGTCAATCTGAAGCTCTTGTTAAGTTTAGTCTTTACTTTGGACTAAAATTAAAGAGTTTAAAGAATTGGGTGGCTGGAAATTTTGAAACAATACATAATACTATAGGCAGTATCAGCAGATAATGGCTAAAACAGTGATTCTGTGTTGGCAACTATCAAAATCTTTGCAGATATAAAAGGTGATATATAAACCATGCTGTACATTGAGGACATATGTAAAAAAAAAATAGGGACTTTGTTTTCTTGAAAATACACCTCTCTAAATCAATAAGCATCCCTAAAAACATTATCTAGCCGAACAAAACAAGTAACATAGCAGAAAAAAAAAACTGAAGGACCTTGAAGAACAAAAGGAGAACAAATTAAAGTTTTCATTGTTAGGCAGTTCACAGGTAAATTTGCAATTTTGTAGAAACATGCTTGGAAAATAACAGCTCTATCCAAATGGGATTAAAGAAGAGTGCACTGAGGAACGTGCATTCATTCATTCTTTTAAGTATGCATACATAACTTCACCTTTCAACTTCACCATAGGAAAAAAGAGGGGCTGCTGTGTTACGTAAAGCAAAGATGTTATTTATAATTTTACACAGTCTGAAATACAGGGTTATTGAGGTTGGTTTTCAAATATCACAGACAATCCTTAAAGCAACCATTTCAATTCACTTTGGTGTGATATTATAGCTCAGAATGAACAACTTCACCTCCCAAGTTTTTCTGCACTATTTACAATTTTTTTTCTGTATTATAAAGAACTTTTAATATTAAATGTTATTTTTAATCACATTGAGATTCTGCATTAACAAAACAGTCAAGAAAAAAAAACACATGCCTTGGTGTGCTGTGCTTAGAAATGATTTAATTTGATATCTTTGCACAAGGAAAGTAAACATGTACCTTTGAAAACTCCCTGGTAAAGATACAGTAAAACCCTTCCTGATAACAATAAAGTAATAAAACTGATTTCAGTCAGTAAACTTGTTTGTTTTTTTGTAGCTACAAATACATGTTATAGGTTTGCACCCAGGCTCCCGTCTCATCGCTCCCTGCAGAAAGGTTTACATTAAGGCTTGGAGGAGCCTGCAGGTAGATGCTGGGTGGAGGTGGGAGGGGAAGAATACACAGCAAAATCAGCGTCTGGCAGCATAGACGTTGCCGGGTGGAGGGAGAGATGGGCAAATTCCCAATTTAAAGATATACCAAATTGGGAGGTGGAGAGTGTGATTGGAGGATGGATGAGAGGAGTGAGACATGTGACCTATGCATAGCAGAGCAGCTTGAGTTGTCTGCCTGAACTAGCTCGCAGGCTTTGCTCCATTCATGATAGGTCTTGAGATTAACTGATGAAGCTTGTGTTACTTCCTGCACAGCCTCTTATTGACTCTTCTCCCAGTGCATGGGTATCCTCTCTCCAGTTTCCTCCCACAGACCAAAACCGGGATTCCTTGGGTTAAGTTGTTACTCAAAATTGCCCTTTGGTGTGTGTGTGTGTTTGTGTGAATGCTTGTTTGTCTCTGTATAAGCCCTGCGATTGGCTTGTGAGTGACCAGTCCAGGGTTTACCTCATCTCTTGCCTAATGACAGGATAGTCTCCCTGCAACCATGACACAGATAAGCAGTATGGGTAATGGATGGATAACCACCAGGAAAAGGCTGATCATTCATTCAAAACAGTCCTGATGAGATGAAACAGTTAAGTGAATGATAAGAACCAAACAGCAAGAAGACATGATAGGCTGCACTCTGTGCCTTAAAAGTCTATGATTCTGTCTGGAAAGAACTCTAAACATGCAAGAAGCTTTAGACCACTTTACACCCCTTTTATGTTCGTGGCTAATGTTTGGTGAACTTGTCATTGTCACCATCAGACAATTGTGTGGGACAAAATGTAATCCAGATATAATGTTTTCAAACATGCTAGAACCTCTTCAATGTTCATTTCAAAACTAGCCCTCATACTGCACTCTTTTGTTGTTGCTTGGCTGTTGCATCATGGGAAGGAACTCATACAAAGGGATAGTTTGACCTGCTCCTCAGTTTGCACATTTATCCTCCGCAGCTGCAGTTGTGTAGCTCACTTAGGGGGAGTGAGTCACTAACGGGGATGATACAAGCTCAGAGCTATAACAGCCAGTCTGTTCAGTGACATAACACATTACACATGACACGCACAGAGGTGCCCGTGCATCTGCCTGCAGAGACAACAGAGAGTCGTTACTCAAACATGAGGACATTGTGCAAATGTAGGAAGGGTTTTATAGAGAATGTGGTTTCTGGGGCAAGCTAAAATAACACCATCACAAGTCGTGAACTGAAAATTTCTGCTCTACCACAGACAAAACCAAGAGCTGTTATCAAATCTGACATTTCCACTTTCCTTTCTTTTATTGATAACTTTGTGCTTGTGTGGCAACATTCGGACAAGAAATGGTGACTGTGGTGATCCAGCAGCCAATTTTTAATGGTCTTGTGTCACATGTCTTCCAGCTGACTTCGGTGTGTCTGCCAAAAACACCAAAACTCTGCAGAGGAGAGACTCTTTCATTGGAACACCCTACTGGTGAGTGGAAATGTTTTCACATTCAATGAAATGTTTCAAAAGAAGGAAAATAAATAAATGGTAAAAGTTATTTAGTCACATCACTTTTTTATCTTTCTGAAACAAAAATACAATTAACAGAATGAACCCGACAGCTCTTTTTGGTCAGCTGGTTTGTATGCACAACTATGTTAAGCCAGTACTGTGATTAACTTAAAATTTTTGGCAGAGATGTGCTGGGATAGAGCTGATATAAGGACAGGAGTGCATTCAACACTCCTGTGGTTGTTGCTGATTTAGTCCTTTTCAGTTAGTTGCAATCAGACTTTTCCTCCTTCTCATCAACAAACATCAGCGTTTTATCTGAATGAATAAAAACTGAATGAAGGACAACTGCTGTCAAAACAGGCCCTGTCTTTCTGCATGTCCCTGCACAAAAACATACAAGGATATTCAATGTATTTCTGTTATCTATCCTTTCCCCCTTTTAATAATGGTTGAAGATTTCAAACTATTTTCCTGCTGGATTTTCTACCTTTTTTTAATCAAACAGTTTCTTACTGTGCTGTGATGATGAGTTCACTCTCATATCAGACAGCTGTTCTGCGCCTTAAAAACCTGTGAGCAGTTTATATGTTTTCAAAAGCCCTGATGAAAAGTGTATGTTGTAGCGCCAAGCATGATTTTTAAAGGCTGTGCATAGGCCTGTCACGATAACAAATTTTGCTAGACGATAATTGTCAAAAAAATTGACGATAAACAATATTGTTGTCAATATATTTTGATTTTTTTTTTCATTTTTCATTAATGTAATTTTAATATATTCCGTAATAAAGTAAGTACACCGTATCAAAAGCAAGAGAGTATTTAACTATAATTGGAAGGTCAAGATCTTTTAAATAAAATAAATTAAACAGTATAATAAATTTAACAAACAAAAAAAGAGAGAAAAAACAATGAAAATGAAATTGACTTTCTTTCAGGAAAAACTGAATGTAAATAAAATAATTCTATAAAGCAAAGACAATAAAAAATAGACCCTGTCTCTGTAAAGAAAAACGAAACTGTGATTAAAACACACACCAAAATCTAAACCATAAATAAAAGGGAGTTTATACAGTTCCTGAATTGTTTGTGACATGTACTATCTCCCAGTCAATCTGTACTGTCTGTCAAACATGTGTAACATGGCTTGCTTTTTAACCATATTGAAGGGTTGCATTTCTTTGCAATGTAGTGAACGGCACTCTGTGAGCACACATCATTTTGCGCTTTTATTTGTATTTACTTTGCTGACCAAACGCGCCAGCAAGCGCTGGCTGTCAAGGATGGAGGCTCCGCTGCACCTCCCCTTCTTCTTCTTCGTCACCACTACTTTCAAACAAATAAGACATATTGGCTTGTCGGTGTGCATGAGCTCACACCTTGTTCATTCTGTTTAAAACCAAAATATTCCCGCACTGGGGCTGTGGCAGCCGGCTTAAGAACTATATCTTCCTTGCCATCATTCATATCAGTGTTTGTTTCCTCGTTCCTCCCAGGACACTCACTTCAGCTCTCTCAGTGTGGTGTGTATGCGCGATCAGCCATTACATGCAGCTTTTGGCACTGTTTACAGGAGGAAAGGATGTCCTGATGAAGCAGACTTTATTCTTGTGCATAGAAGTGCTCAATTGCACATCGAAGGGCATACAGAAACTTGAAAAAGCCTCTCAAAAAACTGAATCAGTTGCCCATAACTGACCTCCAGCCACTTAACCAAGGTCAAACCTTTAAAAATCTTATGATTTCAGTTGAATTTTCATGTTCACGTGGCTTTGTATTGTGTTCAGTTAGAGTCAGCCTTACAAGGAGACTGAACTTTTTAGACAGTGTAAACAAACTCAGTGGTTTTGTTTTTCTTCCTCAGGATGGCTCCAGAGGTGGTGATGTGCGAGACGTCAAAGGATCGCCCGTACGACTACAAGGCTGATATCTGGTCTCTTGGGGTCACCTTGATTGAATTGGCACAAATTGAGCCGCCCAATCATGAGATGAACCCGATGAGAGTTTTGCTTAAAATAGCCAAGTCGGATCCTCCAACCCTGATGCAGCCGTCTCGCTGGTGAGTGTGGAGTTCAGTCCTACTGTAAGGGACAAATAGATAAAGCCACTTTGAAACTCCTGGATTGTATGATCATGCACTGGTTTTGCTTTTCCACACCTGCTGCCTGTCCTTGGTGCTCACATTAGATTTATTATTCTTATATATGATTGTATTCATGTGAAGATTAAAGCATTTTCACTTTTTACCTCTGTCAAGGAGGTTATGTTTTCGCCGAAGTATGTCTGTTTATTTGTTTGTTTGTCTGTTAGCATGATTAAGCAAAAACTACTGGATGGATTTACATGAAAATTTTACCAGAGGTGTAGTTTGGTCCAAGCAAGAAGCCATTAAATTCTGGTGCTAATCTGATCCAGATTGACATCACAAAAAAACAATTAAGTTTAAGATGGAGTCCCTTTACTTAACACTGGGCCGTCTTTTGTCCCACCCATGGCACCATCTGACTGGTTACACACTGGTTACACGCAGAGTCAGCAGTAATCAGCCAATCAGCAGTGAAAGCTGGGGCATGTAGAGTTCTGCTCACAGACACAGAGGAGAGGAGAAAACAGTTTGCCAATGGAGAAAGCCTGACATTGTTTCTGGACATGTGGTTTCTCAGCAGACTCTCCTGAAATTGTAAATAACATCCTAGTCCACAGCTAATAGTAACATTACTGCGAGCCCATTAACGTTATAGATACATGCACGGCAGCTCTGCTCGCTCACAGTTCCTCCAGATGTGCTGTTTCCTCACTCAAAAGAAGATTGCTAATAATGTCAATATGAAAAAAGTCTGTCATAGCAGAAGTCTGTGTGTGTTTGTGAGTGTAAAAATCCACCCCCAATGTCCACATAGAGCAAATGTGACCCACACCAAAGTGCCGTGGCTTTGTGCTGACTGACAGGCTGGCAGCATCACCCACTGGAAGCACCATGACTCGCACAACACCAACATCTGTACACTTCTTGCAAATTGATATTTTTATTCCACTGTATATCCTCTACAGGAATATAGTGATGGGTGGAAATCGCCATTTATGGGTGAAAGTGAGCTGCTTGACAGAGGCCTGCGCTCCTAGAGTGCTTTTCTAGTTTTCAATTTATTATTTTTATTAATTTATCATGTTCGCTTTGAAGGTCACCAGAATTCAGTGATTTCTTGAGGCGCTGCTTGGACAAGAATGTGGACAACAGATGGAACCCCTCACAGCTGCTACAGGTACGTCTGTCAGGGATAGTTCAATAGTACGCTGAAGCCTGTGTTAATGATACACAGACCTCACTATTTTATTACTCACACTGACGAGACTTTGCAGACAGTTACTGTGCATATTCATATTTTACTGTACTTTGTGTACTGGCAAGCTGCCACCTTTGTATGACAGCTAACCTTGCAAGCAGTTAGTTTATTGTTGAACTACTTAAAGGCAGATGCATTTGACTGTTAGTGTCCTGCATGATTTATGAATAATATGGGGTGATCTTGATGAATACTTGCTCTTTTTCTATCTTTAAATGTTAATCATTCTTTAAAATGTTTGATTTGTACTAAAAAGTTTGACTGCTTACTGTTTGTCAGAAACTTAAACTGCAGAAGAAA
This sequence comes from Scarus forsteni, assembly GCA_036419115.1. Taxonomy (NCBI): domain Eukaryota; kingdom Metazoa; phylum Chordata; class Actinopteri; order Labriformes; family Labridae; genus Scarus; species Scarus forsteni. Next base: position 37,284,233 of record JAZDUH010000098.1, read on the forward strand.
ACAAGGGCTGCTATTTTTAGATCAGCATAAAAATGCTACATATAGGCCAAAAGAAACACAGAGGGGTCAGCTCAAGCCATGTTTGCATGCAGCGGGAGACCAGAGGTGTAGGCTTTAGTGTTTGTGTGGGAGAACTGTTGAAAGGTGAGAAGATTAAGTAGTCAGAAAAGAATAGAATAGTTCTTTATTGTTCATAATGTCACTTTATAACACTTGTTAGGCAACAGAATGTGTGCAGTGAAATATAGTTTGGTATGGTAAACATATTAAAAAATACAAGTCATAAATTGACTTCAAATATATACAGATAACTAAAGGAAAATGTATAGATTTTTTTGAGCTTTTAGAAGCTTGTGTGAGAAGTTATATGCATATTCAAGTAATAAAAGTGACATTAAAAGTAATAAAAGTGATGTTAGACTATAAGTGACATTAAATTCTCAAATAAAGTGCAAAGTTGGTCAGATAATAAAAGGAAAAAAAAGTTATTAAACTGAGGTTAAGTTACATCTGTGTACTGGTATAGCTTAGGTAGAACAGGTAACCAGTGTGCAAAGGCCTAAGCCTTGAACCTGCTCCTGATCATAGAGCAGTTTGGTACAGACCACCCTTCACTCTTTCTGTCCTGCTTGCCATTTCTCTCTGTAGTTTTCTTGTTAGAAAGAAACAAAGAAACATTTAAACATTAATATTTAAAAAGTTGATTTCAACATTGCAACACCATTATCCCATTTGTAAAGAGTTTTATATCTATCCTACATTTAACTTTTGAGAGTCAGTGTTTAGTAAGATCCCTGCCTCAAGAAGTGTTTTTTTACATTACTGTTTTACACATAGAAGAGAAAAGGTGCTCTAAGTTATTTGCTTTACCATACATTTATAACATTGTAACTGTTCTTTGTACATATCATTTTTTGAAAACAACATGTAGCTTACTGTGTCTGCATTTCTTTTGTCAACTCTTCATATCTCGTCATATCAGAGCTTCCTTTACTGCTCTTTATCTGTAACTTTGCAGGCAGCCGCACATGGTAATCTTAGTAGCTGTTAAATAAACTCACAATCTGATAAGGATCATGGCAGGCATAAAGTATTTTGCACAGCTGTTTAAAACTAATGCAACACTGGCTTTTGACTTTATTTTCTGAATTATGTTAAATGTTTACCCAAAAATGTGTACTTTACTTGGCATGCAAAAAATCTAGAACGGCAGGATCATATTGGCAGGAAGCAGCAGCAGAAAAATGGTTAAATGACGACACCAGTAGCTTTTGACATCAGGGGGTTGTGCCACAGGTGGTACATTTATGACAGGGAAGTATTAATGGAGCTGGATTAGCCAGATTGACTGCCTGCAGGCTGATCCATCTTGCAAATTTTTGAGTTGGAACAACTTTCCAGCCAAAAAATGATTGGACTTTCCAGTGTCCTTATCAGAACAGAGGCAGTAGCTACATTTGTGTGGTTCAGATGTGACTGCAAGCCCATAACTGATAGCTAATTAATGGGACTGACAAAAAAAATCTTCAATCACCTACCAGCATTACTTTGAAGGATCTGCCTGCCTCAGACACTTTTAATGGATTTTGCCCAAATGGATTTGAAATGTATCTCATGGTTGTTTGAAACGATCTGTCTGTTGTGTTAGGTCAGTGATTATGGGCATCTCTCTTGTGCAGGTAGTATTATGCCCTTTTTTTCCTGAGAAAGGTGGTGTGCTGATAACCTTGCTATAATGTACATGTTCCATTTACAGAGGCTGTTGTATCTAATTTGGTTGGGGTTCAGATCTTGCCTGTGGCTCCTTTCCTTCATCATTCCCCTCAGTCATTCAATAGTATGGTTTCTGACTCTATAAATATACCTGGGCCAAAGTATTGTACTAGTGAAACCAAGGCAATAATATTGGGTACCAGTACCCACGTGTTATGTGTTTGTTGGAAACTGATGATTTTTTTTGTTCCTTATGTCCAAAAATGGCCATATCGTAATATCTCAATTTATAGCACGCACAAGTACAAGCAAAATATTTTAAATAATTTGTCTCACCAACATCGCGATTGCAAGACATCTGATACAAAAAGCTATAATATTCTCTTTCTTTGCAAACACTTTCCTGCCAAATGTAAGTAATTCTGATGAAACTGACTGTTAAACTGTTCTAATCAAATGTTTTGGGTCGTAATAAGTTCAACTTTGTGTAATCATCATTTGATTCTCAAGTGTTACCACTCACCAGCAAACACAGGGCGCTGCCATCTTGTGAACAAAGGGTTGCAAAATAGCTGCGCTGTGATTGGTTGAACACTTCAGCTTGTTGATAGCTGCATGTTGACACTCGGCCTGGTCATGCCAGGGCAGAAATCGAAATTGCATGAAGCAAAAGGTGATTCCGCGTCCTTATGAGAGAGAGAATTGTGTATTTGTTTTGAAAGTACTGAAATTTCATTGATTAAGATTTTGAATAAAGTAAATTCTTGAATTGTCTGAGAGAGTAGGTTTGGGCAAAATTTGGATGCATGTTGTATTCGAGTACGGTGTCTTTCCAGGCAGGAATAGTGAAAATATGGGGTGTGTGTTATAATTCTGAAATTACAGTAATGGGCTTTCCCACAAAATTGTTGCTGTTGTCTGTGTAGTCTCGCCTCTTCAGTTCCTAAGCAACCCCTGCACTGACACAGCTGTGTTTGCCTGGTGCTGGTACGCAGCCATGTACCAGTGGGCAGGGAAGAAAAAGTGCGCAGATGCTTTTGGAAGGGGGAAGACAAGAATGGCAGTTTTTCACAGTGACAAATTAATTTATAGGACAGTAACTACTTACAGATGATGTGATGTTAAGTTACTTGAACAACTCAATAGTTATTTTAGTACTCTATGAATTACTTTGTAACACGTTACTCCCAACAACTCCCAGCTCTGTAGCTTCTTCAAATCTAATCTTCATTTACCCACTTTATGCTCATGCACCACCCATGAATCAGCATTCCTAGACAACATCTGCTTAGCTCACACTATCCTGTCTCTATCTGGGGCTGTACCTTGTGTGCTGGCAAGATTGACACTCATCCCGATGCGCTGGGGCTGACGTCAGCTGAACAGGCTTTTCTTTTTCCGTTGGGTTTAAGGTGCTCATCAGGTCAGAGCGACTTACTTACAGAGGCAGTGAGGACACACTCACAAGCACAGGAATAACTACACAGCGCTACAGCTGAAGGATTGTGCAGCTAAAAGAGAGAGACCCAATGGGTTTGAAAATGGTGAATAGTGGGTTTCCACCCATGAAGGTTTTGATATCGAAGAAGCTGCATATACTCAGACCGGCGATAGAATATGTTCAGAAGATCTCAAAGCCAAAAAAGGTGAGGCTATCAAGAGATAGAAACGCGGTGTGTTTAGTGTTACTGAAGCTGATTTTAACTCTTATTTGTTCTTTTGTTTATATATTAAGCTGCACAGCCTTGTGGTTAATTTGGTTGTTTTAAATAGGCCGTAATGTGGAATTTGATTGATTTGATATGGCACGTGAAACTTCTCGAGAGAAATTGTGAGAAAATAAGGAGATAAGGAAGAGAGGGTAAGATATTCCCTCAGCATTGCTCAATGTGTTTTTCTTTTTTGAGAGGATGGGAGCTTTTATGCATTTATTCAGATAGCATATGACTGTAGATACAATCAGAAACATGTATGTGGGGGGTCGATGATTTGGGGAAGCAGCCACAGGCAGGGATTGACCCCAGGCTGCTTATTTGAGGACAACAAGATCTGACCATGGATGCACAAACATCACCACAAAGTCACTGATTAATGATTAATATAGTTTTCATAAATATGTTGATTTATCAGCAGAAAAAAGAGTCAAAGTTTTTTTCTTTAGGGGCATTTCAGATCTCAAAATGTATGGAAGCAGTTATGAAAAGGATGTAAAAGCTCAATCGTTATGTATCGATTAAGGCCGAACAATGTTTGAGAAATGTGAAATAGTAAAATATTTTCTTAGATGATGAAAATAAGTTAAAACTGTTATTTTAGTTAATTTTAGAAAATTTCTGTGAGCTAAACATTTACATCTGGATTCTACAACATTTACATTTAGTATGATTTAATTTTCTTTTTTATGTAACATAATCAACAAGATTTGATTCTAAACACTATTGTTTTTCAATATTATTACATCAATAAGAAATTTAAGAAGTGCAATACAAAATAACTTGCATAAGCTTAAGCTGTTAAGCATTTTTTAACATTAGTCTCTTGAATCCAGAATAAGTCAAGCATTTTATCCAATCAATTTGAAGCAATCACTTGTGTTTCATCGGACTTCACAAAAACTGAAGTGAGAACATTAAAGGTACCCCTGTTTCATTGTTCAGTGAAAAGGCAAAGCTTGCATGAGCAAAATAATTAGTCTTGTCTATTACGCTCAATTAAAATGTTGCAGCGAGTGTATTTCAAAAGCGTTCATTGAAATAAATACATTTAGACTTTTCTTGTGCTGTCCTATTTTTGAAAAATGTCAGTCATAACAGCGTGTACTAAGCACCAGGGGTTATCAAACCTTGTTTCCTAACAAATGTTATGTCATGTTTTTGCTCTCTTTTTTTGCACAGCATCAATTTTTGTCCAGTGTGACGGACAGCAGACCCCTGAGGGAACTCATAGCCGAAGCAAAGGCTGAGGTGACAGAGGAGATTGAAGAGCACAAAGAAGAGGAAGAGGAGGAGGAGACAGAAGCACAACTGGTGTGTAAAAATCTCCCAACTCGTCTCTTTTTTCAGTTTTTTAATTGAACATTTGCTTTTAAATTCCAAACCTTTTTATGGTATTTTTATTTTATGGAAAAGTGTTCTTATTTTGACCATTTTAGACACAGCTGCTGTATGTGGGCCAACACAACACAGCACTATGATAAGCTAAGCCATAAACATGCCATTAATGTGTAGCTTTGAAGCTCATATATTTCCAACCTGGGAGACTACGCACTCCTCCTGACTATCAGTGGTGAAGCTACATTCTCATTTTAATCTGATAGTTATGGTACAGAAAGCACATGAATAGTACTGCCTACCTCCAGTGACCTCTTGCTTTCTTAAATAAAAAGTCATCTATTATGCACTCCACAAGATGAAATTATTGAAGAGTAGGCGTTCATTTTTTCAAATGCAGATTTATGACTCGGTGAGGGAGAAAAGCTGTCAAAAAGTGGCATTTACCCTCAAAAGCCTCCTCTGCATTGCCATGTTTCCCAGCACATTGTTAGCAATTTAGCAGCTGCAGTTTGTCCGCCCAAAAACACGTCTTCTCTGTTACTACTAGCAAGCACCACTTGTAAAGATCAGGCCAACCAATGTTTACAGTAACAACTAAGACAACAGTGATGATAATAAAGATTTGTTATTATTAACTCATGTATGATCTTGAAAACAGATCAGAGTTTGTACAGCAGGTTATTTTAGGTGCTAAATAACCCCCCCCCCCCCCATCAACAGTTATGTGTGCCAGATTTTAACACTTAGTTAATACAACAAACAGATAAATATCTGAAACTGATTACTGTTTAATTATCTTAAATATTTATTTTCAGATTGCTGATCTGCATCCCTTGTAATTACTTTATTTGAAAACCACTGCCCAGTGATTTTGTTTCAGAAATTGTTCTTATTGTCACTCTGATACCTCCAAATGTTCTTTAGGGCCACAAACGTGCTCCATCTGATGTCAGCGTTGCCAGCTCTGAGGATGATAAGGTCCCCCTCTCTCCCACCATTTTGGAATCAGTCCCAGAGAAATCAGAGCCAGGTCTGCCCGGACCAGCCTCTCCCAGCACACTCCCGGTGGCCAACCATGTGCTGGACACCAGCTTTGTGGAGGAGCCTGCCGCCCCTGCAGCTGGAGAACACACTCCGGCTGAAGTTAGAGAGGAAGATCTTAAAGCTGCTGAGGAAAACCTCCCAGAAGGACCGAACGATACCTCAACAGACACAGAGACTGAAACTGGAACACCAGCTGAGGAAATGCATAAACTGGAGATAACTGCTGAGGACGAGAAGGAGGTTGACACAGCCGAGGTTCCAAGCAGCCCAGGGACCACTGAGGCTGCGACTAATGAGGAGGAGGAGCCTTACAAACATCTAAAGATGACATTGGCTCTTCCAGGACAGGACACAGTTGCCCCCAAAAAGGAAGTTAAGAGTGAGAAGATGATTCCGGACAAAGCTAAGGACGATAAAGAGAGAGACTCGGACTCAGGGAGCGGCTCTGCTGCTGAGAACAGCAGTGTGGATCTCAATCTGTCCATCTCAAGCTTTCTGTCCAAGACAAAAGAGCCAGGATCTGTGTCCGTACAGGTAACTCACTCACAAATGACAGACACTGGACAGTACAGCAGAAGGTCCCTGTTGGTGGGCTGGGAACTGGTTTCAAGAGCTGGTTTCAGCAGCTTGACAATGTGTTTGTGGAAAGTCCATGCTAGAAAATCTATGATGTACAGAAGCCCAAAGCATTCATTCACGAAGAGGGATGAGTCACCCAAAAGTTTACAATTCAGTTTAAATGGGTGTCACGATTTGATGTAAAATAGATTTTTGATTCAAACCAACTCCTGATATGATGCCTACCATGTTTGCCGCTGTTTTTATTTTAGAATCTACTTGCATATCACTCAAAAGAAAGATGATTATTTGACACAATAAAGCACAACATGAATATTCATCCTGAACATAAAAAATTGTTTGAACAGAAAAATGATGCTGAAAACACCAGAAACAACATTCCCATGTTCAAAATGCACAGAGAGTAGAAATTACAAAAAAAAACAGTCTTCTGTGATTAAAAATGTGCTTTACATAAAAGTCACATGTTTACAATAGTTGTATAAAAGGGGATTCATGTTTATTTTGCATGTTATTCACCTTATGATGAATACAATTTGATTTATATATTTATTTGTTGTTTTTTGACACCCATAATTTATATATATTTATTTACTCAGATGTACAGAGTTGTTTGTCTCAAGATCTCATTTATGCTGTTAAACCAGGAGAAAGCTGAATTTCTTATGATAATTAAATTATTTTCTCAAGATCTTTCAAAAACAACCAAAACTAATAAACTTCCATAAGTATCAGTGAAATAAAATGAATCTATGAATGCTCTGGAGCTTCTGTAATGTGCCATTTAAAGTATAAATAGCATTTTCTTTATTTTCTAAATTTAAATAGGCAAATATTATTAAAAACTGGGGTTGCTGCTTGTCAGTGGGTTGGTGGTGGGTCGTGATAAGTGGTGGATAAGTTTAGAGCCACTGCTGTATGACGTCCTGCATGTTACAGAAAAACTCTTTTGTTGATCCAGGATACCCAGCGGCAGAAGAAGACGCTGAAGAAGACGCGTAAATTCATGGTAGATGGAGTTGAAGTGAGTGTGACGACATCAAAGATCATCACTGACAATGACACCAAGAATGAGGAGATGAGATTCCTGAGGTTTGTACTTTTTTTTTTATCGTCCTCCACATGTGTGTCAGTCCATGCAAACATCATGTAAACACATTCGCCAGTAACATTAGCTCAAAGCCTGAGTGTGAGGACCTTTTCTTTCTTTTGTTTCTCAGTTAGCTGTTATTAACACTTGAGATCTACTTGGTGTTAAGGAAAAGACATAAATTGGTAATTCTTTCTCTCTCTGGCCATCCTGTCCTCCAGGCGCCAGGAGCTGAGGGAGCTGCGTCTCCTGCAGAAGGAGGAGCAGCGGGCGCAGCAGCAGCTCAGCAACAAGCTGCATCAGCAGAAAGAGCAGATCTACCGGCGCTTTGAACAGGAGACGACAGTGAGTCACTCCATTCAGACAGTTCATTGTGGAGGCTTAACTGTTTTATAATCAATTATTTTAGTGCATTTATCAAAACTAGTTATTTTTATTGTTTCTGAAGGAGGGCTTTGAAGGAAAGAGGGCTTTTCATATTCATGAACATTTTTTTATCACTTAACTGTGTTGTGCATTTTTATAGTATGAAAAGATGAACTGAAGGCTATTAGAGAAGATTAAGAGTTAGTAGATTTTAGGAGACGAAAATGCATGCTTAACTTAATTACAATTAATATACATCAAGAAAAAACAGCATAACAATATTTATACTTCTTTGGGTTGTTTTGTATTAAAGATTTAGTTTAAATACCGAGGATTTTTTTGCTCTTAAATAAGGTCTAATTTTTGGGGAGTGCATTATACACAAGTAAAAGCAAAATACTAACCATGTTTTGTCTTGCCAACATCTCAATCTGCAACACATCTGGTAGAAAAGGTGGAAATGTTCTCTATTTTTTCTGCAAAACCACAGGCAAACACAGGGTGCTGCCATGTGAGCAAGGGAATGCAAAATAGCTGAGCTGTGATTGGTTAAAGACATCAGCATGTTGATAGCTGCTCTCTAATTGGCTAATTGTATACTACAACTGAGCATGCTCGGGCAGAAATCGAGTGATTGCACTTGCATGAAGCAAAAGGCGTTTCCACATCGGTTTGAGAAAGAAAATTGTGTACGTTGTGTGTTTGTTGTGAAACTACTGAGATATCATTGTTAAAACTTTGAATAGAGGTCATTTTTGAGTTGTCTGAGAAAGTAAGGTTTGAGCAAAATTTGGATGAGTGTCATATTCGAGACAGTGTTTTTTTGAGGCAGCAGTCGTGAATAAATGGGGTGTGTGTTATAACAGGGATATTACAGTAATTATTTAGGTTTGGAAAAAGATGGAAAAGCCTGTAATTTGCATTGAGTATGTTAGCTTTATAAAAATAGAGAACCAAAAATGGCTGCATGCAGGAAAAATTTAGTGAGATAAGCAGTGGACGAGAGAGAGCTCATGCAAAAATAGATTAACTGTAGCCTGATTTTCAATCAAGTTTATTAAGTTATCTTCAAGCTGCTGACCCTAACACTCCATCCAGAGCAAACATTCATGGTCTCTTGCAAATAAATACCACAGTCTGTGTCTTTGTACTTGTACCCAAATGTTCCTAAATAATCTGAGGCTTTAATAACTACAATTATTAAAAAGAAATGAGTGCAGTTTCAAATCCTGATCTTTTAATTTGGGGGTGCAGGTTTAGTAAAAGACTCCACAGGTTAAATTTCATTCATATTGAATTAATAATTCAATCATTGCTGTTACCAAGGTTTCATGTTGTGTTTGTCAGTTTTTCACTCATGTTAAATGTTTATTTTGCTGTCTCTGGTTTAAACATATGTTGTTGTTTTTTTGTGTGTTTTGTTGCTGATAAATTTAGGATGCCCTGGATGTATGTCGGTGTTCTTAAGGGCTAGAGTTGAAAAGAAATGCCACCCAATGAAATGATGTGAAGTGTGTTTTATTTTGTTTTGTATTATCACCTTCGCCAAGGAGGTTATGTTTTTGCTGCAGTTTGTTTGTTTGTTTGTGAATAGCTATTAACTATTGGCTAATTATTCTTTCTAGATATTTTCTTTCCATTAATGGGTGTTGGAGAGACTGTGGGTAGACCTGTTGAAGTGGGTGGGAGGGGGCGGGGGAGGACACTTGGCAAATGGGCCTCAGACAGGATCTGACGTGGCTGGCCAAAGCATATGGGACTTGCTCGGTTTCTTGCCACCAATCCAGCACCCTTATGGACAGATTTGATGACGTTTTCAGACAGTGTTGCTCGTGGCACAAGGACGAAGAGATTACATGTTGGTGGGGATCGAAGTCTGGTTGTGCAGCCAGGACTTTTATCAAAGACTGTTACATATAGCACAGTTTTTCCATTTTTGTCATAACTTGCTCTGTGTTGGAAATGCATTGTGTTCTGGGAGCTCTTTTATTTTTATTAATATTTTTTGGCTGATATAGGGATGTAATTTAGTCTGCAATGTTTTCAAAGTTGTTGGGATATTGCCTTTAGCTATTGATTATTTTTATCTGTTGTGTTAATAAAAGTCAAGCTAGGAGCCCTCACCTTACAGTTTTAACCATTTATGTAAAAATAAATATTTTCCATTTTGTTTGATGGACAATGATGGTATCCGGTAAGAAGTTCCCTGGGTTAGCCAGACAGCACGCTTTATTTTGAAGTGAACCAAGAAGGGTCGATATAATGGAAAATTCACAGGGGCCTTTAAATTTTAAAACAAAATTCATCCTAAATGAACATACTCACATTTCATAACAGGGTCACAACATGTGCATTTGTTAATGCATGATTCTGCAAAATATTTCCTGTTTTGAAATATTCTTGCTTGCCTGAAACTTTTGGCCTTTATTTGTGTGATCTGTTTTACAAGATCACTTAGACTTAACCACTGGGCTGTCTGTGTTGGACTGTAAACAGCAAAATGAACAAAAGTCAGACTGAAGCAAATGTAGGAAAGGATCAAGGGGGAGCCTCGTAAGGGAATATGACACCACCAGTACCAGGTTTGAAGCCAAATAGTTAAATGTCTGAAATGACAGTTAGAGACAGACACAAGTGCCTCAGACTTGGGACATGGGTTTAACACAACTGAGTCAAAGGCACCCAGACGTTTCTGTGTGTGGACCTGCAGGGAGCACGTTGCTCCATTGATAATTCTAAACATTAAGCTTAGGTTGCTGCAGTGGTGAAAGAAAAACTATGAAGCAGCAGCAGCATATGAGTGAAGCAGAGATCAACAAGAAGACTGCTGTGATTCATTGAACTGCCTCGTTTAGGAAATTTACTGAGATTGAATAAGAGAAAACAATAATTCAATCAGCTGGCGGTCAGGTGATTACAGTTGGGCCTCTGTGTCTTACAGAAACAAATGTAGTGCTTCATTTAACATTTTTGTAGCTTCTGGAAATCCCTGTGCACTTTCCTCTTAATTTGGATGTTGGATTTACGCTCTCAAAACTTTGTTATGAATGAACTCCTCTTTGTCGGCAGTTTCTTTCACTTAAACCATGTGGCCTTTTTTGTCCTCCAGAGTAAGAAGCGTCAGTACGATCAGGAGGTGGAGAACCTGGAGCGACAGCAGAAGCAGACCATCGAGAGGCTGGAACAGGAGCACACCAACCGGCTCAGAGATGAGGCCAAACGCATCAAAGCAGAGCAGGACAAAGAGCTCTCCAAGTACCAGAACATGCTAAAGAACCGCAAGAAAGAGGTTAGCATGTGAAGCACATCATGTTTTTAGTATGATTACCCACAGGTTGCTATTTGGAGGACAGGAAAGCTTGTAAATGTTCAGTTGTTTTGATACTGAGGCACGCACACACCCTCTGATCTGTCTTATTAAGTGTTTACGTAACCAGCATTTAGCAGCACAGAGGCTTAATCAGTCTGCCTGCCACCTCTCATTTATTTCCTCAACCAGTGCTAATCTATCCACAGCTTTTGTCCCATTTTATTTCCCTCTGTTGCTCATGGCTTCCCAAACACAGGCCAAACAGGAGATGGGAATTTGTCCAAAGCGTGGGACAAACACTTTCATAAAACGCTTTAAAGAGGACATTATCCAGGCCCCACCAGAAGAGGTAATCAGGGTCTGCTTTGCAGTGAATTTCAAATGCTCACTTCACTTTTTGGTTGGAGTGAATGTAAGGTGTGTGTTTGCAGTGCGCACAAAGTTATACAACATTATTATTTATGAGGCTTTTTTTTTTTTTTTTGCTGTTTTTATGACTTTTTCTCTCCGCTCCAAACTTTCCACCTACCTCAGTTTGCAGTGCCCACAGAGTTCAAGTGTCATCAGTGTTCAGAGGGAAATGTAGGTGGTTAATGTGTTATGATCCACAGGGAGGGGCCAGCTTTATGATTCAGGCCTTTCACTTGTTCTTGTTCACCCTGTAACTGTGCCATACAGGACGAAAGCAAAACACGAGCTGACCTATTTATTCCTGGTCGTAAAACAAGACCTACTGCTCCTCAGTACACACAACATCATTTTCACACACATTAAAGTGTCTGTGGAAGTAAATAAGTTAATAGATGTTAATGCTAAAGCTTTAAAGTGTAAAAAAGGGTCTGAAATGCAAATTCACAAATTAATGAAACCAAATAATTGAATTACATTGCAGGGCTTGTATACATTGAAAAAGGTCTAAGACCACTTTTACCCTTTTCTTCAGAAAATGTTATTTTCTTACATTATTGTAGATTTAACAGAAGCAATAGTTGTAGTTAATCTCAACCGGTTCATCTTTTTAAGTTTTCTTTAAACAAGTTTCCATTGTCTTTTTCTATTGGTTTGATGAAGGTTTCTAGAGTTTGTTTGTTTTTTTCTTGTAAGAATGTTTTTGGGGCATTTTGTGCCTTTATTGATAGGAGAGAGAGACAGTGGATAGAATTGTGAAAGGGGGTGAGAGAGAATTGGGAGGACACTCTGCAAACTGGCCACAGGCTGTACTCTAACCTGGACCGGCAGAAGCATGTACATGGGTTGTGCTTGGTTGCTAACCACTCTGCCAGACCAGCACCCCTGTTTGTTTTATTCTTCAAAAAAATTGCAATAGATCAGCTGGTTAGCTTGTTACATTTTGTGTTGTTCTGCCTGGAAAATCAAATAACTGCAATTATTCGGAGTTGTTCACAGCACACTTGAACGGATCCAGCGTGTGGAGCCTTTTATACAGGCAGAGCTGGCTGTGTGATTTCTCCTGTACGCAGTGTCTTGGTTTATTCCCAAAGGCTTCATATTTGCGGATCAGATTTTCTACCGTAAGAACTGTCTTCCTTATCAAGTTTCACCCAAATACATGTGTTTAGTGCTTGTTACTGACATTTATTTACTTTACAAACGGGATGTCAAAACAGTTGATCCAAGAAAGAGCAAAGAGCAGACAACTTGTTCATTTATTGAGGCTTTCAAGATATTCTTGCTCTCTGAATTGTTTAAAAGTTCTTATTTCTCCAGTGGTTTAATGGTTGATGTTATTTAAACGTATGGAAACTTCATGATCTTTCATAGTTACAGTCTAAAGTGAGGGCGCACTGTGGAGGAGTGCATGTTTTTCTTCTCCTCGGGCGCATAGTCTTGGTTGCATAAAAATGTTGTCAACAAAGAAAGGAGGGTAAAAAGGTGTGAACGCTCCTCCATCATCACTTCTCCATGGATGGCAAGTTTTAGAGCTCACTCCAGATTTTACAAGCTCGAGTGTTTCCAAAAAAAGTTCTCACAGAAGATCTCAAAGAATTATTGATTATTAGATTAATCAAGAATTGTTTCAAAAAATTAATAACATGCAGAAGATGAACAAGCTGATCTTAGGAGGTGTAGTATTCTCCACAGCCATTTTAAGACGTGCTGAAGCAGAAAGATCTCAGATGTTCTGTGTACACCACTGATCACACCATGAGCGTGCAGACCTGTAAAGTCCTGACCTGTGAGCCAAGTAGGGTGGATTAATGTGACTGACATACAGGTGATTCAGCCTTTATCCCCAGCTGCTGATGTCTGGTTCATCGGTTCAAGCTGTGTCAGTCCAAGGGCTTTATTCTCCTTCTGTCAGCAAGTTCCTTTAAGCACAGCCACATCATTGATGCTGAGGGTTCATCAATTATCTGATTTCTCTGGTTTTACTGTTTCTGTGTGTGTTTGTGTGCGCAGTCCATTCATGAACTTACACTCAGGTCCATGATCTTCATATTGTTCTCTCATACTCTTCATTATTTATTCAGGAACAGGAGTTTCTCCAAAAGCAGCAGCAGGACCTGGACAGTGCTCTGAAGAAGATAATCCAACAGCACAAGCATGAGCTCGCCACTATTGAGAGGGACTGTCTGAACCACAAGCAGCAGCTTCTCAGAGGTGAGCTCCTTAAATCTGTTCGGTTATATGTAGCTTTTTCACGTTAGGTGGGAGAGGAGAGGTTACAGGTACTTCCTGCAGACCACCCATTCTTCCACCCTGAAACACACTTTTATATAATAAGATTCTATTATTCTTTGTTTGTAGGCAAAGAATTTGATCTTGTTCCTTAAAGTTCATATACTACATTGTAAACATAAACAAATTGTGAATCCAAGCTGTGGTCAGTGGGGCCTTTGTTGCCCATGGTCCATTTTTAATGATCTTGCAGAAAATCAAGAAAGAAAAATCAAATATGAACCACATTACTATCTGAAGTGTGTGCTTGAGTGATGAAAAACAGCAAAATAGGTTACATTTTTACATTTTAATTCCTTCCTAAAACGTACATACTCCAACGAAATTTGGCAACTTCACCAAGTTTGCTCTTGTTTTGTGTCTGAATGTGTAAAGAAGCCATCGGCATCTGGGTCAGTGTCCTCTTGTCATTAATAGAGCGGTGCAGGAATCAGTCCAAAAACAGTGAAGTGCGTTAGCATTCTAACACTTGTGGTTCTCAGGTGATTTATGTGAGATTTGGAGTAGTGTTTTGGATAAATACCTGAAATTAGGTCTGTGGTGAGCAAATGCAAACAGGATTTTAAATTTTGATTTTGCAGTATGACATACATCTGTCGTTGCCTCACTTGTGATTTTTCAAGGCAATACTGTATTTTTTCAAGGATAATTTATTACAAACTACTCACACAGACTACAAAAATGAATGACCCCAATGCAATAATTTCATTTTTTTTAAACATAATACATTCACTTAACAGTACAGTACTACTCACTTTGCAGCCCTGAAAACCAACTTGTAATTAGGTTTGGATGAACTTCTTGAACAATGGGGCCTTGTATGTTTGAAGTGTGGTACCTGCTTCACGTCGTACTGCTGTGTTGTAGTTTTATTATTGCTAATAAATGCAAATGGAAATTACATATCTAGTGAAAACCACCATGGAAGTCGGTCAACAGAACAAAGCCTCTGTGTAGGAGATGATGTGAAGATAGTAGAAGATAATGTCATGTGACATGTTTAAAAAAATGAGTCACAAGAGTTTACTTGATGACTGTAGGCAGAGACAGGCTAACACTACCCATTGACTCCCAGTGTTTGAGCTAAGCTAACTAGCAGTGGGTGAGCTCTGGCTGTCCCCTTCTTATTACTGGGCTTACAGACGAAAGAATGGTGTCTATCTACCTGTCATGGACTCGAGGGTGAGGCAAGACACAAAAACACTTGTGTCTACAAACAACTGCCCCATACTCGATAGACTGCAACGTGTCTAGTGAGTGTGAGTGCAGTAATGTCACTGTCAAGGCTCTGACAGGTAAGCTTAAAACTAGGGCTGAATGATATATCATTATCAAATCTATATCGAGATATGAACAAGATATTAATATCGAAAAAGGAAGATATAAACAATATAGATTTCCTATAAATAAAGCTGCACTTTCCACATTCTTTTGTATTATGATGATTTTTATTTTTCTGAAAAATGCTTGGTTTTCACCAAGTGATAATGTATCCTATTGATACCGAGATATCTGGCATGAATAATTGAGATATGAAATTTGTCCATTAACCAGTCTGAATAATGCCAAGAACAGGACAGTGCCAATCAGCTATTTTGGTAATTGTTTTAACTACTCAGGAAACACAAATAATTATGCACCATACTATACTGGACCATATGAAGCTGAACCAGGGGGCTTCTAATGTACCTTTCAGGTTTTCTGACAGCTTGAAGCGCCTGTTCACTGCAGATCACAAACACCCATTCACATCACATTCATATACTGATGCAGGATTCCCACACATCCTGAAAACCTGAGAAATTATTTACCAATTTTCCAGTCATGGAAAACATATGGAAAATGAGTAAGAAATTAAAATGTCTTTGAAAAGCTTGAATTGTCCTGGAAAATTGTTTACTGTCCTTGCACCTTGTTAGTGAACAAAACTCAAATGTAGGGAATGAAGTAATAATGTATTTGACAACTAATATTCTCTGAAACATAAAATATGACCAGATTAAATAATGCAAGTTCAGGAACAAAATATAAAAACTCTAAACAATGGGGACAAAAAGAAATGAAAAATGGCAAAATAAAGTTTAGGCTACTTGAACTGTAAATCAACAAAACATAACTGTCAAAAGTAGAGTAAATGAAGATAAAAAATAAGGGGCTAGGGATCAAAACGTCCTGGAAAATGATTTCTAGAAAAGAGTGGAAACCCTGGGATGGCTGGAGTTGCTGTCAGTGTTAATTCATTAAATTGATTTGCTTCCACGTCCATTTACACCCCACTGACACAGCAGTAGGGGAAGTTTTGGGCCAAGTGTATTGACGAAGTACACATTGGCATTTACAAAGCTGGGATATAATCGATGATCTTCCAGGGGACAGACACCTGCCTGTACCTACTGAGATTCTGGCCTCTTAAAATAAGTGGTTTGACATGTTTTTGTAACTGTTTCAACAAAAAATGGACAACCACGGGAAGAGTAACAGGTGGATTCTGGCACAGGACAGGCTTGGTGTTCATCCAAGTGTCAGTTAAAGCACCTGCTAAAATGAGTTTGGATAAATCAGCCCATCAGCGAAAATGTAAAACCTCAGATAAAAGAACAATGTCAGGTCTGATCGCTAAAATGATATTAATCTTTCCTCTGACTTCTGATGTGAACCCTGCTCATTTCCTACCAAAAGCCGGTCAGTGCTCACATCATGCACAAAACCTAATTAGCTTTAATCAATCTTTTTATTTATCTGAGGTGTGCTTTCTTGACGTGATAAGCGTGTTACACTGAAAATAATCATCCTATATTTAGTGACACAGATCAGCAGGGAACAATCTCTCTTTTCAGGCAGAATAAATTCTTCCCTTTATCCTTTTTAACACTAATAAGAGCTGCCCCGACATGATTGCAGTGAGCGGCAGCCGTTCAGCAGCTAGCCCTGCTGTTGGGGACTTAATCCCATGCTTAATGTGCCAGGAGCGACACAAACAACACTTCTGAGAAATGCTCAGTGTACCAAGTCGTGGGAGGTTGAATGTGCTTTTGGAGTTTTTAGAACAGTTTTTAGATGGAAAAGAAAGTGTGAGATTGATAGAAAAAGTCTTATAGAGTGGAACCTTTTTAGAAGGTCGATGTTGGTTGGTGTGAATATCTCAAGTATTCAGCTTCTAATGAGATAATGTCACTTAACAACTGCTCTGTCTTGTGTCCCCCTGCTGCTGATTGTCGATGAGATCAGCATTATTTTAAAGAAAGACATAATATTGAGGGGTTTTCCCCAAAAGTCAGCCTATGAATAGCTCCTCTGTGTAATGATATCGCCTTGTCTTTTGTTCACTTGTGTGTCCGTTCACAGCACGGGAGGCTGCCATGTGGGAGCTGGAGGAGCGCCATCTGCAGGAGAAACACCAGCTGTTCAAACAGCAGCTCAAAGACCAGTACTTCATGCAGAGACACCAGCTGCTCAAGAGACACGAGAAGGTCCGTGTCCAATGAGGAACAAAGCCTCTTTCTTACTCTTTACATATCTCAAATCTGTTAGTAAAGCACTGCAGGTCATTAGCACTACAAGATTTTGTTTAGCAAAACTAGAGCTGGGGTAGGTTTCTTACCACATACTGATGTACACTGCCTGGCAGTACACTGCTGGACCCCCTTCACCTTTAGGCTTGTCTACATTAATATCTTCATGGATGGAAACATTCCTCAGTGATTTTGGTCCGTATAAACATGACAGCATTATGCAGTCGTCGCAGATTTGCACATCCATGACTCCAATCCCCCTTTTACCAAACCCTAGTGGTACACTATTTGATTGAGATCTGGTGACTGTGAAGTGTACTCATTGTAATGTTTAAACCAGTCTGAGGTGGTGTGAACTTTTGACGTTGTGTGTTATCGCGCCTGAAGTGATCATCGCAGATGTGTTCACTGTGGTCATTAAGGGATGGATATGGTCAGCAACAATGCGCGTGCTCATTTGGTATGAAGGGGTTGAAGGTATGTCAGAAAAGCATCCCCCACATCGTTGCACCACCACCACTACCCTGAAGCATTGAAACAGGCAGAATGGAGGCCATGCTGTCATGTTGTTTATGCCGGATCCTGACCCGACCATCTGGATGTCAAAGTTGAAATCAAGAATTATCAGCCAGGCAACATGTTTTTCAGTCTTCAGTCGTGCTATTTGGTGAGCATGTGTTTGCCGTTCTTAGCTGACTGGAGGGACACCCAGCATGATCATCTGCTGCTGCAGCTCATCCTCTTCAAGATTTGATGTGTCACATGTTTAAAATTGTCTTGTGCATACCATGGTTGTAACAAATGCTTATTTGAGGTCCTTGATATCATCTCAAACCACTCAGGCCAATCTCTTACCTGAAGTATAAAAAATTCATTTTCTTTCAGAGAACTGCTGCTCACTGGATATTTTCTCCTTTATGGACAATTATTTTTGTGTGAATATCTCAGTAGATGACAACCATGCCACATTCAAAGTCTCTTAAATTACCTTTCTTCCCCATTAAAATACTTGATTTGGAGTTGAATATCTTGACCATGTTTACATGTCTAATTGCACTGAACTGCTGTTATGTGACTGGTTAATTATTAATTTGCATTAACAAACAGTTGAAGGGATGGCCTAGCAAGTGGCCATTGAGTATATATTACATACAGCAGTTAACATCCAAGCTGATTTTAACAAAACAGTTTCCACACTATATACTACGGTTTGTTTGTATCCACGTAATATCCCACTATCGAGTTGCTTTGATTAGGCACTATTTTGAGACATGGCACACCCTATGGGGCCTTCCACCCGCAGCTAGCTCGACTAGTTTGCTTCATAAGGGAAAAATCTGCTACCAGACGGAATAATTTAACAATTTTTGCTGTGAATATGACTGCCATTTACTTACTCTGGAATACTATTAACACGTAAGCTGTGCTGTGTCTCAAAATAGTGCCTAATCACAGCAGATAAGTGGATATAATCAAACTGTTTGTAGCATGTGATGACCCAACTCTGTTTTTGTGGCTTGATATCTGCAACAATTCTTTTAATTAAGAGGGTTTGATACCATGTACAGCAATGTTTAGCATTAGCATCATCCCAGGTTTTTCTGAACAGAGAGAGAACTAAGCTGTGACACTGTGACACACATTCAGGTTCATGCCATATACCACACAAAACCCCACTTCAAAATATCCAAGCTATCCCTTCATTAAAAATCCATATGTATGTCAGTTGCTAACACTTAGCTTAAACACAATGATACCTTTCTTAGTTTTCATTCTTTTTATTAACCTGTGTCCTGTGTGTTTTCCTACTTGTTGCCCTGAGCAGGAGATGGAGCAGATGCAGCGCTACAACCAGCGCCTGATTGAAGAGCTGAAAAACAAGCAGACGCAGGAGAGAACCAGACTGCCAAAGATCCAGCGCAGCGAGGCGAAGACCCGCATGGCCATGTTCAAGAAGAGCCTCCGCATCACCGGAGCAATCATCAGCCTTGAGCAGGAGAGAGAGAGGGTCAAACAGGTGACCAAAAATGTTTTTCTTCTGTCCTAAGTTTGTCTGTAAAACCAGAAAGATGCAGCATAAGAAAAGGAATAGTGCTTTATCTTGTTTTGTCTTTCCAGTTTGCAGCTCAAGAGGAGAAGAGACAGAAGAATGAGAGGCTCCATCAACATCAGAAACACGAGAACCAGATGAGAGACCTGCAGCTGCAGTGTGATGCCAACGTCCGTGAGCTCCAGCAGCTGCAGGTATGTATCCCAAGAAGTAATTTACTAGCACAAAAATGTACGGTTTAATACAGTGGATCAGTTTTGTTGTTAACTGAGGGAAAAGCTCTGGGGCCACAGCTTAATCCAGCTGCTCCAGCTGTTACCTGTAGGGATGCTCTGATACCATTTTTACACAAGTACAAGCACAATTATGTTACAGTACCACCAAACTGCTGACTTGGACCTAACCTCACCAACCTGCTCAAATAATTTGAGTCTGACATCTTGCTTTAAAAGAATAACAAGCAAAGTAATGATTATGCTTTACAAAAACAACTACCAAGACTCACAGGCCGGCATTGTCATCAGTGCATCCTGAGAATTTGACACTGATGCATAACATTACAGGAAGGGACTATCTCTCATATTTGAACAATTTTGTTTTATTCAGAAGACAAGGCTCAAAGGTAACTTTATTTTTTCCACCAGAGTCAAGTTACACACATTACAAATTATTTGCCGACAGTTGTAGCTGAGTTTTGTGAATATGAAATTTCATTGACTTCAGCAGCAGACATGCAGGAGCACAAGTGATTCAGACAGAGCTCATGGGGGCTGGCGCCACTTTTTATCAGCATTTTACCTTCAGTAGGTTACAATCCTACGATTAAAAATTAGAGGTGTAAGTCAATAAACTACATAATTTGCTGCTTTGTTTAAAAAGACTCAGAAATAGGTGGACCAATGGTCCAGACTTCAGGCTCAGAGCTGAATGACTGTAATAAAACTGGAAGAAGGACAAACTTCACTTGATGCAGCAAAAGAAAGCTTTTATCTAAAGGGATAGCTCCTGTGATGATTTTTTTTTTTTTTTAGTATCTATTGTCCTTCCTTCCTTTTTGTTTCTCTCATTCTTTCTTTCTTTCTGTTTCTTTCATTTTTTTTAAGTTTGAAAAGAAAATAAATCAAATAAATTAGGCATAAAACATAAATAAAAACGACATAAACCAAAGTGCAGAATAAAATTTCCATTTGCATGTTCAATAAGGTGTAGCAACTTCAAACTTCTCTGGTGCCACTTCTTAACTTATAAAATACTGTATACTGTATACAATAATTAACCCACTTCCAAATAATAATAATGATAATGAAATTAATCACACATGAACAAAATAAACCAAGTAGTAATAATACAATAACACAAATAGCAATCGGAGACAGACACAAGAGAAACTGCCTCGTCCTCCTGTACTTTTAAAAATCATGTTTTTATACTTTTTCTTAACCTGCTCTGTTTGGACATTGTTTTAATTCATCACTCAGACACTTCCAAAGTTTCCACACAGACACACAAAAGCTTTTTCAGCCTCTTTAAGGACAAACTGAGTATGTTAGTGACAACAGCAGTGATCCTGGTGCACACCCTCAGCCCTCAAATATTACAGTGATGCCATTACAAACTGAGCTGAGCTGTCAGGAGAAGAATCTACAAGATCACATTCATAACTCTTTACCTTTTATTAGGCTGGGATTGGAACAGGAGGATGCTGTAGAGCCAGAGCTAGGAATAACGCTCGAGTTTGCAGTCTTGTTTTTGCAAGTTTGTGACATTAAGATGTTTTGTACAATGGTAATTTAAGGTGTCGTTCCTGTTTCAGAATGAAAAGTGCCATCTGCTTATTGAACATGAGACTCAGAAGCTGAAGGAGCTGGATGAGGAGCACAGCCTGGAGCTCAAAGAGTGGAGGGAAAAACTTCGGCCAAGGAAGAAGGTAAGGTTAAGGGTCACATCTGGATGACGACTATCAGCCTTCACTAATCAGACAGAAAACTGAGGCCTCCATAGGAAGTATCACAAGATGTAGGATTTTGAATACGTAGTTACCTTCCCTCGTTTTAACCCTTTTCTGTCGTGATGACAGGCTTCAGATTTGCTCTGAATGACCTACAAGGGATTTGCTTTCAGTTACGATCTGTATATATGATACATATTCAATATAAAAAGTGGGATGGAGTAAAAGTTACTGATAGTTGTTTGCACTCAGCTGTGTTGTTGGTTAAGAACGGCTTTGGTGAGTGCAGTCAATCAAGTGTTACCACACAAGTGTCTTCAGACATCTGTGAACAAAATGGACATGAAGAACTTTACCCCCACCAAGGAGACTGATGTTTTTGCTGCAGTTTGACTGTCTGTCCGTCCGTCTATGAGAAAGATAACTCCAAAAGTTTTGATGGATTTCAATGAAATGTTCACAGAATGTTGTCGTGGCAAAAAGAGGAAGTGTTGAAACTTTGGCTGTGATCTTAGTGGATCCAGGACTTTTAAGGATTTGTAAAAGTTGTGCGATAGGACAGTGTTTCACAATTTCTATGATAACTTGGCAAACAGTGACACAATGTCTTGGTGGGGGTTTGTGCTCCCGGGGCACTTCTACTCTGTCACTGTTTTGTTTTTGAGCTGTTAAAATCTGCTTACGTGTAACTCAGAAAGTGCCTCAGTCAGCATCAGCTCTGCTTAGAGCTCATTAGACCATGTTGGTGTGTGTTCACACTGCAGTGACGCGATACCACAAACTCACTGTTCTGTTACATCAGAGACGTGCATTTCAGGTAATTCAGTTTCAGAAGTCACAGGAAATGATTTAGTTATTTTTTTTATTCATTTGAATGATTGAAGTGACTCATTTTCTCACAGACTGACCTTGATGAACGTCTTTGATTGTTAGCTTGTTGCTAACACAGGATAAAGATTACCTTTAAAAGGGTTACAGCTTTAAAACTTAAGAAACAATCTTTTTTACTCTACATTAGTCAGTGAAATGGATTGTATCTTAACCCTTTTGACTTCCGAACTAAGAATGACATTTGCAGCCAAGTATTTATTGGTAGAATTGTTTTCTTTCCTCTTCATTTAACAACGTTTAAGGTTTTATTTTTCAAATTGCCCAATTGGGAAGCAGATGTGTTAGTCAACCTGCTGGTTGTCCTGCCTGTTAAGGGTTATCCTAAGCAGGAATTATTTTTTTTTTTTGCAAATACAATTTTCTTTTTTTATATGAAGACATCACAGAGAGCACAATTTAAATATTTGGGGGTTAACCCAATTTTCTAATTTTTTTTATCATCAAACTCATTTCCTCCAATTAAATTATAATTTGTAGAGGATCTGGAGATATGTGAAAAGATTTTTTTGTATTCCAATGTATGCTCTTACTGTCAGATTTCTGAGAATTATATTCATGTAGAGCAGCACCAGCCAGTGGATACATACCTGTGTTACAAACACTATTCAGAGAGAGAATTTAAATATGGTGGTAAGGGGGCAAAAAGTCAACCGCATGGTTACAATGCCACTTAAAAGGTTCAGTTATGAGATGTAAGTTAGTTTCTTTCCATTGTGACGATTTGTACCACTTCAGTTGCGTTAGCTGACTCAAATGTTTTCCTCGTCTTTGTTTCCATGACGGTTAGCAAACAGCTTTAAGATGAACTGTGTCCAGTGTCTGGTAGTCCTGCTTCGTTTGAATGAATGATCATTTAAAGTTTCAAACACAACCCCCCCGATCTACATGAAGTGTGGATCTGTGTGTAAAGGGTGTCACAAATGAATGAGTCACTGGTTTAAGTTTTTAGCTCCTTAGTTTTTAACTTATCCAGCTGTCTGTGTTTATGTTTGATCCTACTGTGTGGTATCAGACAATAAAGGAGCCACGATTAAACAACCTCATTACTTTAAGTTTAATTTATGAATCAATATGTCCTTGTCTGTTCTCCAGGCTCTGGAGGAAGAGTTTGCCAGGAAGCTGCAGGAGCAGGAAGTCTTCTTCAAGATGAGCGGAGAGTCCGAGTGCCTTAACCCCTCCACCCAGAGCCGCATCTCAAAGTTCTACCCCATCCCCAGTGTTAACTCCACCGGCTTCTAGAGGAGATCCTCCTGCATTTACACAGACACATACACACACACACGCAGTTTACAGCACACACAGAGCATGTAGGGGTGTGTGAACACACACACACACACAGTGTCAGTAAGAACCGAGCCCGTGCTGCCTTCATCCTCCGAGGACTGCGGAGGCTCTCAGAAGCTCCTCAGTCTGCAGCTCTGTTTTCTCTGCGCTCTCATCCTCTGATCTCACACTCTGTAAACTCTCATCTTGTTTTTAGGAGAAGGGTGCAGGATGTTTGACAGTGCAGTGTTCAGTCCTGACCTCAAGTGAAGCCGCTCCGTCAGCTCTTTTGCAGATTGAATTGTTTTCTAAAGAATCCAGTGCCTGTAGAATTTCAAGATTTTTGGATTTGAAGTCGAAGCAATTTCAGATAAATATTTGCTGCTTGATTTTTCTCTCATTTAGACATTTGCACTAATGGAAACTTCATTTTTTTTACACTTCTTTGAGATAAAATGATTTCATTTGAGTATTGTGAGCAAACATATTTAGAATAAAAGTAGAATCTTCTGATGGAGACATTGTGAACATTCTGATTAAATCTGTTAAAAATAAACTTCATAAAGAATTTAGATTGTATTAAAGTAAAATACCCAGTCTGACCCGGTGTCCTAACACCGTGTTGGACTGGGTAACAGTAAGTCTGCCTGACTCAGCTGTTCGTACTCTAACAGGAAGTGAAGCAGCACACTATTTGAACCCTGTTACACATCTCTGTTTTCCCTGAGAAGGACTGAAAGATGCTTTGAGAAATGTCCTTCATTTTTTGCAGCACTTTTCTGTCTAAACAGGACACGTTAGATTGTTGTAAAGTGGATAGCGTTGATCATTAAGAGGATCAGTGATGCCTGTTTTGCTGCCACGTGTGCAGACGAAGGAGAAAAGCTTTATTGTCTCCCTGAGCCATATGGCGAGCCTTAACCACTCATCAGTACAAAGCACTCCATTTCTGTTTGCCCGGTTTTCAATACAAGCTCTTCATGTCTCACTGTTAAGAAGTCCAAATGGTCGGGGCATTGATTTGAATATTTCACAGATGCAGCGTGGTCAGTGAGCGTCAGATTCTGGCTGTTAGGACGCTGCCATGTGCATGATTTTGAAGCATTTTCCTGCAGACGTGATTCTCTCTTTCAGGGTTTTTTCTTCAGAATGCCTTCCTGTCTCAAGCACAAGACTTTATATGCTTATTAAAGCAACATGCAGGGGAGGAGAAGATAGCTTATAAGCTTTAGAGATGGTGTTTACATACAGAGACAAAGCATCACTGTTAAATAAACACTAAGGAAATCACTGTGGTGGCAGAAAGAAAAGACTGTCCAGCGTTTATGTACCTGTTTGTTATAGGTTTGACCACTTTGTTACAAAGTTCAGTGTATCTGTAGGACTATTATTCAGGGATGAACTAAGAATGCAAAGTGTTGAGTGTGTTCTTAAGTTGTATCGGGGTATAAATACACAGAAACACTACAATATCCCAGTATTCTGTTCTCTTTCTTGCAGTTTATCATTAAAAACACTCTGGGTAGTTTACTTAAGTCAGCAGATTGTTCTGTGCTGGGTTTAACTTTAACCACTAGGTGGCAGTGTTGAGTCAACTCCATTTGTTTTAATGCAGTCCAGCCTCATGTTGTTCACTGAGGCAAAAACAAGCTTCATGTGACACACAGGAAACACAAGTCTGGTGAGGAGGGGCACTCTCACAGGGGCGACGTTCTGCCTTTCCCTCGTATTGTAATATATTGAATTATAACCTCGTTATCTTATCAGCTCTAGTGAAATAGGCGTTTTTATGATCAGTTGGGTCAAACAAAATAGACACATTAATCAAACAACAACTGTTTTCTTTCATGACCTCATTGAGCATTTTGCTACAAGGTGCATCATGTGTCGGCCTGTTTTTTCTCCTTTTTGATAAATGTACTGTGTTATGGTCATGCTAGCTTATAGCCTTAATACTCGAGAGGAGCTATATGGATAAACTGTATACCTGCTGTGACTGCCTTTAAGACTTTAGTCTCACTAAAGGATTACTGACAGCTCAGAGACTTTGTTACTTTTCTATGAATGAAAATCAGCATTTAAAGGATTATTACAGCTGCATTAGGGGCTGTGTAGAAGACGTGGGTGTAGCTACTGGTGGAGAGGTTTGGAGTCTGAGTTCAGCATAATGACTGTTAGGGATGCACGGATACTTTTTTTATTTCGGGCTCTTGTATTTGGGTACCGTGATTTCTTGATTTTAACACACCTTTTCCTGCTTTTAAATAAGCTCTGTTTTTTTGAGCATTATTATACACGAGTACAAGCAAAATACTTCAAATATTTCATCTCACCAACCTCCTGATTGGACTAAATCTGATACAAAAAGCCCAGATATCCTCTTTCTCACTCTTTTCAAACTTGTGTAATGCCTTTTGAACTGACTGTAAAACAGTCCTAATCAAATATTTTGGAGCTTAATTAGATTAAGTTTGTGTAATTATTGTTTAATTGTCAATTTGCATCTGTGTTAGTGAGAGAGAATCGTGGATTTGTTGTGAAAATATTGGAATTTCACAATTTATTGAAAATTCTAATAATAAATGTTGGGTTGTCTGAGGGTTTCGGCAACATTTAGGTGCGTGTTACATTCGAGTACAGTGTTTTTCAGGCAAAAATCCTGAAAATACAGGGTGCGTACTATAATTGACTGCAGGCTAAAATTGAGAAATTAAGGGTATTCCATGACGCCAGGGCCAAACAGGAACAGATTGAATTGCTGAAGGCTCTTTTTTCAATTCTACACCACATGACCCTCATCCCTCAACTACTTTTTGTCATCCTCAAAGTATCGACAAATCCGCAAAACTGACTCGGCTTTGCCTTCCTGCTTAAATAATAAGAGGCCAACATGCTGTGAAATTATATAAGTCACAGGTTGTTAAAGCTTTATGACGATTTAGTGTGGTTCAGCTTTGATACTGCTCTGTACGAGTCAGTCTTATTCCTTAGCTATGAAGTTAATGCTGCAGTATCAGATTTGATACTAAGTTAGCTTCAAAAATCATAAAAATGGACAATAAAGGAACCTCTTATTGTTAAACAAGAAGTGTGAGGGTGTCTGTGACCAACTATTTTCAAAAACCATGGAACGTTCCTGCTGTTAACTTTACTGCTGAGTTAAGCTAACTTGAGCTCAGCTTAGT
This sequence comes from Scarus forsteni, assembly GCA_036419115.1. Classification (NCBI taxonomy): domain Eukaryota; kingdom Metazoa; phylum Chordata; class Actinopteri; order Labriformes; family Labridae; genus Scarus; species Scarus forsteni. Next base: position 37,310,937 of record JAZDUH010000098.1, read on the forward strand.
ACCAGACATAGAGGTTCAGTGTAGGCAGGACCTCAAGGCTGTCCGACCAATTACAATGCAGCAAGGGCTTGTAGTCATGTCAACCATGCATAACCCTAATTCTTAGTCATATGTCTTCACTAAGTATTAATTGTCCTTTAGTATGTTTAACATGGCTCCTCCGTGTGATAGAACATCTCTGTGGATTAAACATTAAGACCTCACCAGCTGCCTAAAAAGACTCGTTCTTCTGACCCTACAATAAGCCTACCAATGTGATGTCATAACATTGTTTGGTATTAGCTCGTGGTTGCAAGTTCATTGTTGAGTGAAGACACAAGAATGAATACAGAGTTGTTGACAACATGTCACCAAGCTGCATTGATTTGACCAAGTAGCCCAGAGTAGACCTTTGAGCCAATCAGAGCAGACGGGCTCCAGGAGCCTAGAAGCAGCAGCAGCAGTTCTAACAGAGCGTCTCAGACTGAGAATATACCACTTTTAAGATTGTCTGTAAATGAGGACAAGACGTTTTTGAGCAGTCATCAGAAATGAAGATAAAAACCTGATGTGCGGCAAAATATGAACCTTGTGAGGAATCAAAACAGAAAAGTTACACCACATTTGACAGTGGGAGGCCTTAGATACTTAAACTCAGTCCGCAGCAGATTTTTGAACAAGGCTGTTACCACGTTTCACTCGGCTTTAGAGATATTCAGTTTGACTGCCAGTGTTTCTCCAGCCAGCCTTCAGTGGACGCTTAAAGAACTGCAGTTATTTTGCACTTCTTCATTTGGACATTTTTCCACACCCATGGCTGCCTCTCAGCTAAAACACAAACAGCCTTTTCTCTTTTTGTCCTCTTATCCTTAACCAGACCATAATTAAGAGAGAGCATCTCTCTGCTGTAGATGAGACTCACAAACTGGGGGTTTGGACTACAAGTTCATCAGGATGTAGGAGGGTTTGGTCATTTTTCAAACTGTGACGGTTGTGAATTTGCTCTAAAAGTCAAAGCTTCATTAATTAAATGATTAACACTCAGACTCCATCTTTTTCTTAATTCAGTCTTCAGTAAACACATTAATCACTGACTTTATCAAACCCGTAGATGAATCCACGTCTTCTATATGCTCTATGATAAAAATATGAAGAATATTACATTAAACCGTTTTAGACAGAAGTGTTTGGATAACGTGAAAGTAGTTAAACATTTGTAAACACGAGCACGATCAAAAATGGACCTGACTGGTTTAGGCCATCCTGACTTCTGATTGATTTGTTTTATCATCTCATTTCTTTATGATTGGTTATGAAGTGTTACAGGTAGTCAAAGGTATTTAATAAAACTGAACTGTTTGTGTACAAAAAAGCGATGAAGGAGTGCTGTGCACATTTTACAAAGCTGACTCGGTATCTATTTATATCAACGTGTTCACTGCAGCATCTGTGTAGATTGTTCTCTCATTGGAGATTTGCAGCATTACATAATCACGTAATCGACTCTCTTGGTTAGACTTAAAAAAAAATCATGATTTGAAATCTGAATGTTGACAGAAAAGCATCCATATCAAAATCATTCTGCTTTTTTAAAATAAATGTATAGTTTTTAGAGTGCCTGCGTAATGTAGATTTTCATTTTGCTGTAAATAAACATTTTCTTCTGTAGCACAGTTGTGTTTATTTTTATTCAGAGTTCAGCTTTAATACATTCTTTGGCAGCGATGAAAAGCTTCGAAAGCTTCGTACGTCAGTCATGACATGATCACATTAAAAATGAATCATCAGTAAAAAAAAAAAAAAAACGTTCATTGAATCCAGAAAAACGATTCCCCCCTCTGAAAACACCTTAAAATGTGCAAACCAAACAAATCTGTAACTATACATAGATGAGGAAACCTAAGGAACATCCAGCCACACGTTCTCTTTCATTTCTCATTTTCTACGATTGTGGAGTAATCTATCAAGATTTCAAGATTTTAAAGGTAACAACAGGAGTGAAACTGTTGTTGTTATTTTGTTATCCCATACATGATCCCTCAATTAACAAAAACACTTTCACAGATATAAAAACACAAAATCATTACTCTAGAAAAAACATAAAGCAGATCAGTTTTTAAAGATCATTCACCTCATAACACCCAAAACAATCCATATATTATAACATATATGTCAAAAAGGCCATCAGAGTGGGTAAAACCGCCTTAAACTCCAGAGTTCCTCTTCCTTCTCTTTGCCCTCACTGTGGAAAGAAAAGACACAAAGATGAACTGAAGGTCTGAGTTCAAAGCTGCTCTATTGTATGCATTCATTATTATTCCATTAAAATACAATATTTAACTTATTAGCAAACTTATTAGACCACCTGTAACAAAAATGAAAATGTAGATATTTAAGAAATATTTGAAAACTGAAAATGTTTTTTAAAGCGGAATGAGGAATTTCAAACTAAATTAACTATTTCCAAATTAGAGCCCCTCACAGAGCTTCTCTGAGGAGTCACACACTACTAAAGCACGTTTAACCACTTTAACTTTTCTTTCTGCAGTGCAAGGAAATAACAGTAACTTCACATATTTAGTGATAAATAACAATATATTTTATTACTCTGTGTTTTGTAAAACAATAACTTTGAAAAACTCAAATTATAATAATTATATTTAAGCACAAAAACATAATTTTGGTGAAAGAGCTTCTACAGACTTGTGTATAAACAACTAGAAGAGCACTCAGAGCGCACACCACCAGCGCCACAGTCCTCACTCATACTGTGATGTTCAACATTAATATTAGTCCTCCCTTTATTTCATCCAAATATTCAGATTCCTTGACCATGAAAACATACCATTAGCAATTAGTTTAACAATGATATCTATTTTAGTTCAGTAGATATTGACGAAAATCACATTTTTTGTCATGGAGGATCCAGACAGTGATCCAGCTCTCTCCCAAAATCTAATCATTTGTTCTTTGTCCCAATCCAGACATTTTCTGAAAATTTCATCAAAATCAGTCCTTAACTTTTTGAGTTATCTTGCTAACAGAGAAACTGACGAACAAACTAACAAAACAAAAAAAAATGCCAGCAATAACATAACCTCTTTGGCAGAGGTAATAATATGAACAAAAAGTTTAATTTTGGTAGCTAAAAATGTTTTTATTTAGGGCAACATTAAGCCTACACTGGGTGGTGCTCTATTAAATCTGCAAAGCAGTGTGTTTGAACGTAGAACTAAAAGCACAACATAAGGCACAGATATCAATATTTGGATTTATATTTGACACTTAACACTTAAAGTCAGTCAGAATGTAATGTTTTCTAGCAGTGCAGTTTTGTTACATAAACTTTTATGTCTCAACCTTTACATCTTTTTTAAAGATGGCTGCAAATAAATGAATGAACTAGAAAAGCACTCTGAGAGCGCAGACCTCCGCCAGTGCCACAGTCCTCACCCATATTGTGATTTTCACGATAAATATGTGTCCTACCTTTATTTCATGTAAATATTTAGATTCCTTGACCATGAAAACATACCATTAGAAATTGGATTCATAATGATATCTATTGTAGTTCAGTAGTTATTCACAGAAATCACATTTTTCATCACAGCCGCCGGACGCTGATCCGGATCAACACCAAAATCGAATCAGTTCTTCCTTTTCCCATGCTGAACATTTCCTTAAAAAATTTCATCCAAATCCATCCATTACTTTTTGAGTTATTTTGTTCACAGATGGACGGACAGACGGATGGACGAACAAACAAACTCTCCCGAAAACATAACCGTCTTGGCAGAGGTAATAAGAGTAAAAATATCAGTTAGTCCTATGGGAAGGGAAAATTTCAAAAAATGTACTGATTATGCAGAATTTTTTTTTCTTCAGAAATGTTTCCTTAAATCAACTACACTGATTTCTTATGATAAACCACATTTAGAAGTTAATTTAAGCATCAATCAGGCTTAAAGTTTATGAAAATGTCAAACCCTAAAATTGGGGGATAATATTTTAAGAGACTTTTTGCAAGTGGACAGTTTTGTCCAAACGGCCTTAATGCGTGTAAAGTGAATAAATAGTTTTATTGTTATGTTAAGAGTTTTTGAGTTAGAGCCTCAGACTTTGTCAATGCTGATCATATAAAAATTGCTAAACTGAACTCCAAGAGTGATCTGTGTTTATAAAGTTCAGCTGCTCCTGTTAAAGAAGATGAACTGACCTATGTCGCTGTCCTGTCCTCTGGGTCCTTCAGGTCCAGGCGGTCCTTGTTCACCTGAGTCAGGACAGAGATCAGGGTTTTATCAATAAATTTGTTCTTAATCTTTAGAGAAGAAACTCTGCTCATCATATTCACAAGACAGTCAGAGGGAAGATTGTTCTTTGTCTCTCAAGAACGAGGGACACCACAGTGCTGCATCACTGAGAAAAAAACCTCATAGTTTTCCTCACATCAGAGCCAAATGGTCGACTTGTCAGTAAGTAAATTATATTTAATAAGCACTTCATTTTACAAAGGTCATAAACGCTTAATATGAGCAGCACAGCATACAAGAATGAAAACAGAGCAGCAGATGGTGCGTCCTCATAGAGCCTGCGCTGATCAGGACAGTCAAAACAACACAGCATTAATCATCCACTGTCAGACCAAACAGACGTAAACATGTTACCCCACTAACTGCAGAAACATTTTCTTTTTCATCCAGGATACAAAGTCAGTGGTTTCAACATAAGAAGCAGTTCATTCATGAGTTTTATCACTAGGAGCTACACAACATATTGTAGATAAATGTATTACATCTATTGAAATTCATGTGAGTTTCTGCAAATGTCCACATTTATCACTGAAACAATCCTCACCAACATGGCCGACATGCAGCCGCGGGCCCCCCGACTCCAACGGCTTCATCCAACATCAACCAACATCATTTTAGATCAACTCTCATTAAAACTATTGAACTTATTTTGATAGCAGCTGAACTAAAACACCCATAATCACCAATGTCATCCCTCTCTGTTCCATAATCATTGTAGCTGCTTTTGCTTATTTAAGGCAGTTGGTGCTCGTTCTGCCACGGGTATGTCCATCCTTCAAGTTAGAAAGAAGGACACCCTCCACCCTCCTGCTACAGAGTAGATGTTACTAAATGTTGGATGTTCATGTAGAAGCTTTATCCAAACAATTCAGTTAAATAAATTAAGAGAGCAAAGTCTTTTCGGATAATGTTGGTCATTATTTGGTGCTATACAAATTAAGGTTGATTGGTAATTAAACAAAAACATAATCATTGTGTCTTAAAATGTTAAGTGGTCCAAACTGTAGATGTATATAAGTTGTCGATAGAGTATATGAAATAGTCAGTACTGTAGATATGAGAAAAACAGCAGTGGTCCCAGGACTGAGCCCTGCAGGGGCTGTTCACACGAGGCCGAATACGGTCAAATCCGACACGTTTTCATTGCGTTTTGGCCTTGTGTTTACATGGGAACACTTTTTGGAGTGCCTGAAAATGGAAACTTTGAAACCAGGCTCCAGAGTGGAAAGTTTTCCATGCAGCTTGGTCTAAAGCACAATCAGAGCATTTCAGGGTGAAACACTGACATCATCGCATGCGCAGTACTCTTTCACATGAAGGCTGCGTGCATACCAGGAACAACAGCTTCGACTGTCGACTGAGTAAGGTGAATGCTGCATACCGTGCTTGGTTTGTTTTCCAGACAAAACTATCCAGACAGATTTGTTGTCCTAACTGATTTGAAACTCTTGCGTTTTTGTGTGTCCACTCGTCATTGTTGTGTTGAAAAGTTTTTCTTCTTCATACGTGTATTGTAGCAGTGCTGCCTCTCTGCATACCTACACCCCCATCTACTGGACTGGCATGCATACTACAGCGGTTTCATTCTTTTCCAGTGTCTCTATCTGAACGCAGATGGACTTTGAATATGCAAAGGAAAAATCTTTCCGTTTTAAGTCACATGGTTTCCGTGTAAACAACCTGAGAAGAGGGAGATGGATCGGACGTTGACACATCAAAAGCCACACTGAGAGGGTTGCTGGTTTGATGGGGTGGTAAGTAACTCAGGCAAAACCTTTAACATGTTTCTTTCAGCCTGTGGCCAATTTGCAGAGTGCTCTTCCCTACTCTCTTTTCTCTCTCTTCTCAAGCCTGTCCAGAGTCTCTCTTACCAATAAAGGCACACAATCCCCAAAAAAACACACATTGAAATACACTGAAATACACTGAAACTACTGTCAGACAAGTATTAGGATAAATATTCCAGTGCTGTGGTGATTTACATCAGTGAAGTTCAGTTCATGGTTTAAAACACAGTGGAGTTGGGGTGCTGGTTTGGTGGAGTGGTTAGCAACCAGGCACCCCATGTACATGCTTCTGCTGGTCCAGGTTTGAATCCCGCCTGTGACCAGTTTGCAGAGTGTCTTCCCCTACTCTCTCACCCCCCTTTCACAAGCCAATCCACTGTCTCTCTCCTATCAATAAAGGCACAAAATGCCCCAAAATACATAAAAATAAATAAATAATTAAAACACAGTGGAGAGCAGGTTTAAGAGTTTGTATCATAGATCTACCTTTCTCTCCTTTAGGCCCTGGGTATCCCATGTCCCCTTTCTGTCCTGGTCTCCCAGGGGATCCTGCAATGGCTCCATGTGCTGTTAGAGGACAATAAGAATGTAATCATGATCCCGTATTCTCTCACCTTTGTTTAAAGAGCCCATATTTGCTGTCAGGTTTATGGTAGAGCTGCCCTTAATAAACGAGCCTTTGTAATTACCACAATCATGTTCACGGTCTTTAACAGTTAATACGCCTGCATGTAAAACCTCTTTAGCTGAAATGGTATTTTTAATGCCAAAATATAATCCTTACTGTGATCCAGGAATTTTCAAATTTGACCTTACACAAAAAATAGGAAAATCATTATCATTTATTGATGAAGATTTCAAATGATAATCATTTATTTACATCCCTGAACAGAAGATAAGTTTTAATGTTTGAACGTCAAGCTTGACGTCAGACTTCTCAGAGGAGTCCAGTGGGCGGCCTGCATTTGAGCATAAAAAGGTGATTCAGTTTAAAATTCTTCATTCCTCTTCAAATTGATTGTCCAATAACTTTTGCTGTTCTAAAAGTTTTTGAAAGATGGCTCAAATATTCTCATCTATCTCTGCTCTGCAAATGGAATCAAACCGCTGACTCATCATTGGTAAGACCTTACACTGGTGGGTCTGTAGGATGGGTAGGGGGTGGGGGCTCATTTTAGCAGCTACTGGCGCTGTAAAGAGAGGGGCAGGGAGAAGTCCCAGAGCCCCCTCTATCACGCAGAGACATGTCAAACACTACAGAGCAAATAAAAGTGAAAAAAGCACAACATGGGCTCTTTAAACACATTTTCATGTTGAGCCAATCACAGCTCTCCTTCAGTGCCGCCTCACCTCTGATAAATTCCACTAAATCTGTGACATTTGTGTTGGAACCAAACAACCGGCTGTATCCAGGGGGCCCTGGAGGGCCGGGTGGTCCTCTGGGTCCTTGGACGTTCCTTTCAAGGTCACGTAGCAGACCGTGAGCTGGAAAAAAAGACACATTTAGAACAGGTGGAACTACTGACGTTAACTTCTGCTATTCATAATGATGTGTGGCATGGCAGCACAGCCTCTCACATTTAATATACTCCACAAAAGCAGTGGCGTTTCCATGGGAGCCAAACCAGCCGCCATGTCCAGGGGAGCCTGGTGGTCCAGGGGGTCCTTGGAGGATACCATGGGCTATGATTGAAAGAAGAATTAGTTATGCCAGCTTAAACTTCAATGCCACATTCAATACTGAGAAAAACTGAAATATAATAGCTAAAGGGACGGAAAGCTGTTGTGTGTGGTTTGCTTCAGGAAAAGATGTTGGAAATGGGGGCCGTCATCATAAGACAAAGTAGTTACCGATGTATAATTTATTATTGTAGAATGCTATTCACAATTAACTCAGTGTTCTATCATGCATTGTATTAAGACCGGAAAAAACATTCCTCCCTTGTTTACTTCACTTTCCCTTCTTCTCTCACACCAGAAACGGAGTGACAAAGCACCGACTGTGTGGTACTCCATCTCTTATTTACCGCTCTGTCACTCACGTTGATGCAGACAAGAAACAAACACGGGGGAAGTCTCAATCTGCAGACTTTTATTTTTGCAGTGTGTAGACAGTGAAGCATTCATCATGTCTGTGAGTGACATGTTTGCGTTTTTTTTTCAGTAACTTTATTTGGCTCACAGAATGACTGTGTGTTTACAGGCCTTGAGTGGACCACAGGTACAGAGCTCTTCTCCACCTGTTTCGTCTAAGCACTTGACTTTCTGTTTACGAGGAAAACATCAGGGAAAGGATTACATGTTTAATGGATGAGCATGTAAATCTGCATGATGCAGCGCAACATCCGACACTAGTATTCACTTAGCTAACTCTGAAAAACAAACTGAGCATAAACTCTTAGCAGAGGTGACCTTGTTTTGGTCAGTTGTGATGGAGCTCCTCTGCAGCCTAACAGTACATTAGCTTTATTTTATTTAGCCAATTATATTGACGCTTAATAAATGGTAAATGGACATGAGCAGTGCATTTCTAGTCTTTTTGACGACTCAGAGCTGCAGTACACCACAGGTCACACTGACCCATTCACGCCTACTCACTCACTGATGGTTCTAACATAGACATATTAGTTATCCATCAGTATCTCTTAACACATTCACGACTTTTCATGCCCATTTACACACCACTGATGCAACAGTAGGAGCAATTTTGGGTTCAGTGTCCTGGTCAAGGACACGCCACCATATGTTGTCTGGAGCTGGGCTCGAACCTGGAACCTCCCGATATCGCCGACCAAGTGCACTATCCAACTGTTCAACCAACACTTAACAGTTAGTCAAGTTCATTCATCATTTACTTTTTGAACAAATCATGTTAGTTTCCACCCTTTATGCCACAGCGTCTATTTTGACAATTACTTAAAGGTGCTATGAGGAGAATCTATTACCTGCGAAATGAAGACTCTGCTACCCATTAACACGCGCGGCGACTGTCGTAATGCTGCATTCCAGTAACCTCGGAAATGGGAGTGACATAACCTCCGACTTAGCGGCGTTCCAGTTGAAGTCGGAAAAAAAACATGCCGATCTACCAGGCTATTGTTAGCTGTTGTTAGCACGCTCTGCGTTGATGTTCACAAATACCACATGAAGAATGTGATTATCACTATGGCAGCATTTTTGTACATTTAAGTCTAGCAATACTATGTATACAGCTGATCTAGAGTGACACACCCCAGTCAGAAGTTCAAATAAATTGATTATTACAGGAGCTGAATAACTGTTCATACTGGGGGCATCCATCTTCGATTGTCAACGCGAGGTTTCACCGAGTTCCTAGCAGGAAATTCTGACTTCGGGGAACATTCCAGTTGCAGTTTCCTACTCGGAACCCGGAAATTCCTACTTCTGACTACAACTTGAACGCACCACAAGGCGTGACTGAAGCCAAAGCATGTGTTTGTTGTGATAAATGCAGCTCGGACCTTCCTGAGAACTCTGCATTGCTTTACAACTTCTTTTTTCAACAACTTACAGGATGCAAAGCGACAAGGTAATGTGTCTCTTTCTAGTTTCGTAGTGGTAGTTTTTGATGTGTGACAACAAGGAATTTTTTGAAAATTTATTATCGTAGTTGTAGCCTGCTATATATCGCTACTTACAGCCCGGTGCTCTAAAACGTGTAATATAGATAATAAAATTATATAAATTTGCTCTAGTTTAAATTGTCTTGTTCCCGAAGTTCAGTATCCAGGCCAGTCCAGCCCTGTCCGACCCGACCGCGAAGCTAAGGAATAGCATTTATAGATAACCTATTTTGATGCTATGAAACTCATCTTTAAGTGTGTATTGCGATCAGGCATATAGCTAAAAGTGAGACTTTCTTGTAATTATTTAGAAACTCCTCACAGGGTCTTTAAAAAATCCATGGAAATACATCTCCACAGGCTTTAGTTGATGAAACTCATGTGGTCTTTATTTTAAGGTTTGTCTACTAAGCATGACATCGTTGCACAAGTCTTATCCGGATTTTTGTGATTTGTGATTTTGATTTTTGTATATACAGGACCTGGGTCTGTTAAGGCTGTAATGCTATAAGGGCTGTGATGTCCATGTGCCAGAGTAAGTAAGATAAAAGTAGATCCTTATGGTGGCATGGTCAGGAAGTGGTTGCTCGTGTGAGTTTAGTGCCAATATTCCTTACATTTCATGTACTCCACCACGTTAACAACATTTTCTCTGGAGCTGAGCCACTGGCTATGACCTGGCTGTCCTGGAAGTCCTGGGGGTCCAGGAGGTCCTCGGGCACGTCCAGACTCTCTGACGATGTCCCTGAGCAGACCATGGGCTGTGGGGTGAGAGGAAGTAGACTTCAGTCTGTTAACAAGTAGACCACATCATTATGACAGAAAACAGGCATGTGTTCTCCTGTGAGATGTGTTCTTGACATACTTCCTTCATTTCACCTACATTTGATGTAATCAGTAACTCTGACAGCCATGCTGGAGTAGTCTCCAGAATCCAGGTTACCAGGCAAGCCGGGGTCTCCTTTGTGTCCTGGGGGTCCAGGAGGGCCGGGTGGACCAGGAAGTCCAAACATAGCACCTGCTGCGCCTTCACCTACTGATACAATGATATATTTAAGCCCACAGCCAAACAGCAACCTGACTGAGAAATGAAGCCAGTGCTAAAATGAAAAAGACTGCAGCCTCATAAGTGTAGACAAGGACAATGCCAAAAGTCTGAGGAGTCACAAACACATCCTCTGTTCAAAAGTCCAGGCTTTATGATAAAAACAAACATGGTGACAGCCTGGTTAAAAACAGATTAGGTCAGCATATTTTAAAGGTCCCTTGCTATATATTCCTCCTATGTTATTTGTCCCACTTAGATATTGCATCCTAGCATGCCCGTAAACCCCTCCTGAACTTTGGTCAGAATCTGTTTTTATTTTTGGACTTAATGTCATCTATATTACTCATTTGTCTTTTAATATGCTCCGTTTGTTTTATTCCTATTATTGTTGTTTGTTTTGACCTTATGTGTTGACACCAACCTGCTAATGGGACTGGGGATGGAAATTAGCTGCTTGGCTACAATCCCATGCTTTTACATGTAAATGTTTATTAATGCATACTGTCCCTTTTAAAAAATAATAATAAATAAATAAATACAATCAGCTATTTAGTGAAAATACTACTAATGCTACTAAAATAATATTAATAATGGTAATAATGTCTGATCATGTGGTGAGGTTGGCCTAGAGAGGCCCTCAATGCACGTTGTTTATCATAATGGAATCCTGCCATCATGAAAATCCATACATGTTAATCGCTACATTTCAATACAATGATATACAATGATCCACACATCTTGGCCTTTAAAGATGACTTTAGTAATCAAATGGATGACATCTCTCAGATATCCATCAACACATACAGCCAACACTTCAAACCAAACAGCAACTTTTCTGACAATGAGCCACTGACTGTCTCAGCAGGTTACTGGCAAACACATTTTAAAATGTGCTGTAAGCATACTGTTTATACAGGCCTTTATCCACAACATTGGGCATAAAAATGTTCATTGTTTCTTTTTTAACCTCAGATACAGATTCTCCATGACTTTAGATGAACTGAGTCAGATGTACTTCATTTAAACTGTAAACCAAAGCTCTGTCTTCAAACTCACTTCTGGTGTAATCCTGTTGTTCTGCTCTGGGCTTCTCTCTGCCAGCAAAGGAAACCAGTCCTCTGATTGGACCAGGGGGCCCAGGGGGTCCTGGTGGGCCAGGTGGGCCTCTGAAGGAAACACCTTTGAGAAGACAGTGGACAAGATGTTACACCAAACAAAAAACTATCACACAGGCACATAGTAAATCTATATGATGCAAATATGAACACAGGAAATGACCTAAAGATAAAAGATCATAAAAGAAAATAAAAGTTAAAGCTAAGAAAGCACCTGAAGAGCGCAAACCTTTACCAAGGTAGCTCATATTTTGATGTTACATCTATAAGCAGTATTTACATAGTTAAGTTAGCATCATATTTTTCATTGACCCTGAAAATCCACACCTAGCATTCAGAATTATGTTGATATTATTATTAGTTTGCCAATCATTGAGTGAAAACAATGCCGTTTTCTGGATCATCACCAATATCTAATCATTTTTTAAGTTGGGCCATTACCAACATCTCCTAAAAATTTCAGCAAAATCCATCCGGTAGTTTTTGTGTAATCTTGCTAACAAACAAACAAATAAACAAAGATACGCTGGCAAAACATAAACTCCTTGGCAGAGGTAAAAATTCGCCGTGAATGAAATAAAATATGTCATATGGTATTTCTTCATTTGGACCAAACCTTTTAAATACAGTATTTTGTGGTCATAAGCATATTACTGCTTTTTTTAATTTTATTTTTTTTTGTCCTTAAAAAAAGTACAATATATTTTTTGAATTGTACTTAAGTTTAACATAAAGATTATGAATGATGTTGGCTTGCTCTCTTGTTTGCAAAACATATCACTAATAAAGTTTAAAGTAAAACATTCCTAAATTACTCGGCTTTACTCTTACACAGACTTTTTTTTGTGGACTCACTCTGTAAGTAGTCCCGAATGTCTGTGTTGAGGTAGTTGCTATATCCTGGTGCTCCAGGTGGTCCTGCTGGTCCAGGTGGACCTTGTGGACCAGGTTCACCTGGTGGTCCTCGTGGGCCCACATAGCCTTGATACCCAGCTGGGTGGAAAAAAGAACCGTGAGTTTCAAAACAGTACGGTTGATACAGCAACTAATACAAAAAAATACAACACAAACACTAATGAATCCATCCATTCATCTGTTCATCCATCAGATAATTATCCATACAAACATCTTTGTAACCATCCATCAATCAACCAATCTATCTATCCACACTCTATCCATGCACCAACTCAACATCCATCAGTCTGTCCATCTATTTGTCATCTTCCAATCAATCTATCTGTCTGCATTATCTATTGCACTGGAATGGATTCATCCAACTATCCAGCCATCAGACCATCAATCAGTCTGTTTATTTAACCATGAACTGTTTATTCATGTCTATTCATTAATCATCCGTAAATTCATTCATCCATAGATTTGTCTGTCCTCTTTTATCCATCCTTCTTCCATCTATCCATCCATCTATCTGTCACTCCAGCAGTCTATGTATCTATTCATTTATCCATCCATCCATCCATCTGAGTGAAGTTGTCTTTCTGTCCACTCATTTATCTACCAATCCATCCATAGGCACATTTATCCATCTGTCCATCAATCAGTCTTCCAATAGTCAAACAATTTAACTATCCCACTTACATTCAATCTGTCCATCAATTGAATTTAGTTTTTGTCTCAGTCTTTAGAAGAAAAAGGCACTTAGCTAGACTTGAACAGCAATCTTCCAATTTCTGTTAGCAAGCACAAAGTGACTAAACACTACTGTCCAGAATGAATTTTTAACCCCAACACCTGTAACAGTAAGTACTCAGTTCTTCAAATGAATTACATTTGATTTTCAGGTCAACAGATTTTTAGCTCAGACATTTTCATTCTCATGGAAATCCTCACCAAATGAACAGTTCTTTTACTCAGGTAGAATACTCTTGTACTCCTTTTACTAGATTGCTCACCCTAAGTTTCTTATCAGTCTGACCTTTAAACTCAGGGTTAGTATAAGATAAGCTATATAAAAGAGCCAAGCACACAAAACGATGCTACTGTCAGTGTTATCCTTATATTCCACAAAATCAGCAGTAGGTCTGACACTAAAAATGCATTTAAACAAACTCTCACAGCTATCACCACGAGTATAGACCGGAATCACACAGCTAAACATTCTGTGTGAAAACGTGCTAATTAAAGTTTATTAATGTTACTTCCGTTTAAATATGAACATAGTTGCTCTCACTTTTTGATTATTTCCTTGTTTATCTTCAGCAGACAAGCTCTCAATCATATTATGTGTTTGACGTAAGTGTCTTTGGTTGGACTACCTGGAAAGTTGAGAACCAACTTTATAAGAAAACCCTGAAGGTACCATTAGAACTACAGTGGGGTTAAAAGCTCATGCTGCTGGCCAGTCTGTGTGCTAATTATAAAGATTATTTTGTGAATTTCTTTTACCTGATGCGTAGCTTCCTGGAATACCCGGAGCTCCAGGGGGTCCTGGGGGTCCAGGGGCTCCGACATGCCCCCTCTCTGGAAATCAGAAGGAAACACAATAATGGTTGGATTGTCTGCCCAAACCCCATTTGCCTTCTCAAATATGTATGAGTTCAGTTACGTGGTAAAATTGTAATTAGTGTATTTTTCTTCAGAGATGAAATGTTCACCTTTAAGAATAGAGTGTAATGTTCAGCCCATGAAAATCATAGTCCCAGATATGACATAATAACTTTATAGATCTGGTAAGTTAAAGCATTTTTGATGACTTGTAATGCTGTGGCAAATGGAAGGCATTTTTAACAACATGCAAACAGCTAAAAATAACTTTTAGTAGCTGTTAATGAATAAAGAGCAATGTAAGTATATTATGTCAAAACATGATTAGGTGGCAACTAAAGCTAATAAACTTGCTGTACAGCTAGAGTAAACACCAATAACAAGTAGTCAAATCACAAATAACATGAGAAAATTAACTGTTTTATTTCTGAATGGCTGTAGTTATCCTAACTGGCATATTCCTGATGATTAAAATCAACCATGGAGAACACACTGCTGATGCCAAACAGCTGCCAAAGCCCTTTTCTCCTCGTGGTCTTCCAGGCTACCCAACCTCTGAGAACACTACACCATCACTACTGAATTTTACAGAGGACTTTATATGAACTAGGAGATTTAAGTCATAACTTCAGCCTTCCTAAACTGGTAAACACTTCAAAAAGTTAGTAGATTGTAAACTCTGTTGCAAGTTACAGATTTAAAACTAGGCCCCACAACATACAGCAGGCCCATGAAAACAGTTAGTGGGACAGGCTGGGCTCAGACAGAAGAAAGTTCGTGGTCTTGGTTTAGGTCATGCCAAATCTTTTGGGCCCGAAGAATGCGGTCTGTCCATTTAAGCCCTGTCTATTCAAGTTCCTCATGAAAAAAGACATTTTTTATCCAACACTTTCAGGTCTATCTGTAATACTCACCAGCCATCAGACTGAAGACACGTTCAGCCACCTCCTGGGAGTTGACTATGTAGCCGCCATAGCCTCCACCTGAAGCTCCTGAAGCTCCAGGAGCTCCAGGAGCTCCAGGAGGTCCTGGTGGACCAGCAATGTATGCCCTCACATCATCTCCTGGAAATATATAATAAGTTCAACCATTGCTCTAGGTAAACCAACACACTCTATGTCTTATAAAGAAAGTAAGATTTATCAAAAAAAGTAAAACAGAACAAATCTAAATGACCCTCTGTTGACTCTCTTATTGGTCTAAGTGGAACCACCAAAAAGGGAGCATCATCGCATCGGGGCTGCCTCTAGTTGGAAAAACATTTGCCCAGGTCAGTTCATCCTAGGCCAGAGATAAATTTGCTGTTAACTTCAAGAACCTGGACGCATAATGGCCATAATGCATCTCCTGTGTTGATTCAGTCTAGGTTGTTCACAAGTTGCAGTGTATAAATGACCAGGTGGAACAAGGTAGTTTCAGAGGAGATGAGACACTTTTAACACAGACACAACTATAACAGATAGTTTAAAGACAAACTGACAAATCAAGTCCAAAATCATCAACATCCAATTCATGTTTTAAGACTGCACAGGCACAGGCATGTGCGTTAATCTAGCTGATGTCAGATAAACTTTCTTTTAGATATCAGGATTTTTTTTGTTGTTGTTTTTATTTTAAGTCAGGTCATTCGTATCACTTGTGTTTGTGTCAATTTGTGACTTTCACTTGATTTTTTGTCCATGTTGTGTTTGTATTGTATTGTAGTGTAGTTTCTTTTACTGTATTTTGAACTGTAAACTATTGATCAGTGTGGTTTTGATAGTGCTAAAAAGCTTGACAACTAGGCATTGGAGAGTACATGCTCTGTTTTTTATGGTGCATTCATCTATTAACACAGCAGTCTGAAAGTCACCAGCTAACACGGTCTCTATGTTAACTGTAACACTGAGACAGTAGTACAGTTTTTCACACAACAGGCCGAGGTCTTTTTGTGTCCTCTTGCGTTATCCTCAACAAACACGATGGATGCAGGCAGTTACAAAATCATCTCTTAATGTTGCTTATTTAAAATGCTGGTAAACTTCAGTAGACATTTACCTATGGCTTAACATTAATGCTGGCCTAATCAGACAGAATTGAAAGTTCACATTAGTAGTGCAACATGCTTGTGTAAACACTAGGGGAGAGTGGGGTAAAGTGAGACACTTTTTACATTTGCTCCCCTCTAAGCAAGCTAAAATGATAAATCAGTAAAATGTACACATTTCCCATTAATTCAGGATGTTTCCTCGCAATGGAATTCATCAGAAAGTATTCAGGATGAAGGGCAGTGAAAATATGATTGTTTTTAAAAAAGTGGTCTTGTGTCTCACTTTACCCCAGCAAAGGGGTAAACTGAGACAGGCCAGAGAAATCAAGGGGGTAAAGTGAACCACTTCCTTTTTCCACTCTGAAACAACCATAACAACACATTCTGTAATAGTTAGAATCCTGACAGCTAACTTAACAACCACACATTGCAGAACTAATGTTGGACTAGTAGCAGAATCATGGAGTTTGGTCAATTAAGCAATTTTTTTTCTAAACACTTGAAAGTTACTCTGAACAAAATCAAATACAGGATAATATAGTTAAAAATGTTTTAATTAACATTCAAATGACAGATAGAACCTGTTAGATTAGAACACAGTGTGGGGGTCAGAACACAGGACAATCAGAACCAGCTAGAACAGCCTGGGACTCAGAACACAGGACTAGAACATCAGCCTATTGTCATACTCTGCAACTATGCCTACTCTACAATCCAGCCCTTAAGGTTACAGGGAAAGATGAAGAGTTGCTCTCTCTGTGTGGTTCCTCCAGGCCTTTCAGGCTGAGGCAGCTTCTTCACCACATCCCTTTAAGGAACATGTACAACATCATTTTCCTTTGTAGCAAACTTCTCTCCCACCCTTTAATTTTTCAAGTGAGACACTGTCTCACTTTACCCCACATCATTTGTCTCACTTTACCCCACTGGTACAATTTTAGAAAAAGCAACCTCTCTTAGCAATTCAGGCTAATTTTCAGCTAGCATCATCACATGGTTTTAAATGCTAGTAGTTCATCAACATGTATGATATAAGTTTTTCTACCTGAATTAATTTGCTTTGGCACAACAGTTGATTAAGTTGTCAGCAAGAAAATTTACTTTTACATGCAAAAAAAATATTTTTGTGAAAAAAACATGCTTACAACAGAACCACGAGGTCCTCTCCCTCATGGCCAAGGGGAAATGGGACGAGCTTGAAAACATAATGGTCACATGACCACAAATGTGTTCCATTGCCTAGATACAGGGGGTGTCTCACATTACCCGGTGTCTCAGGTAATAATGTCGCTGTGTGTAAGGGACACAAAGAAGGCGATGTCTGTGTTGTGCTGGGCGTTCATAACCTGACAAGCCAGATGGACAGCTCAATATATCTGCCACAGAAATATTTCACTAGTCCATCTGGGAAGGAGCCCTTTGAATATGTTTTCAGGGGCAGAACGATTAAAAAAACACAAGCTTGTGATTGGGCCATCGTTTGGCTCGTCACATAAAACACAGACCAATCCACATCAAGCAGGGTTGCCTCCTATAATGTAGCATACATAGCGGCTAATGTAGTGGCTAATGGCTAACAACAGTTAACAGTTCATGGATGTTAGCGATAGCGGCTAACTTAGCTGTAACAGCTAACAACAGTTAATGACCATTAGCCGCTAACTTAGCGGCTAACAGCTAACAGCCTTTTACTATCGTCTTACACTAAATTTTCCCACGCAGATGATTCATTTAACATTTATATGTGACATGAACCTCATCAAAGACAATCCCTTCAAGTAAACTTCTGAGGAGGGCAGATTTTGCCAAGTTTCACTAGGTAGGCATAAGGACAATAGGCTAATCGGCATGTCCGTTCTCAACTTCCAGTTGTCGTCACGCCTGCATTTTGCTGCTCCCGCCTCTCTTTCCTGATTGGGCCGTTAAGAATTCAGCCGAGTGAATTAGTTGGACACTGGAGACTGGCAAGACGGACCTGCAGGATTTCAGAATCAGGCAGGACTGTCTGCTCTGCAATGCTGGGCGTTCACACCAATCAGGCTAAACAGCCCCATATGCCATAAACTGCAATGCATTCTGTCACCTTCCAATCAACAACCAGTAGGCTATCAACTTCTCAAGCAATCTGAGCAACAGCAGCTCATCAGTTTGGATCAGACTGCATGGGCCAGTCCTCGTTCCCCATGTCAATCAACTGCTGTCACTGGGCCACCCATAAGAGCAGTGAGGTTTGGAGATTGTCTGGCGATCATGTTTTCATCTTCATGAGACTTCCTCAAATCCCTACATGTGCCCATTTTCCTGCTTCTATCAACTTTGAGGACATGTTCACTTGCTGCCATATCCCACCCCCTACCAGGTGCCATGATGAAGACATGGTCAATGTTTTTCACCTCACCTGTCTGTGGTTATAATGTTAGGCCTGAACTGTGTACATCACAAGTTGTGTGCATACTGTGTGTGTTTTTAATAAAAGATGGATCCTGTTGAAGCACTGTCGACCAACATCACTGGTATTATACATTAGTAATATTTGAACAAATCTGGCCTCTTTTTAAGATTTCAAGTGATTCTCATACAAGAATTAAATCTGCATTTCATGTCAGGGATGAAGCAGTAAGGCAAAAGACACAGCATATATCAAACATAAATGAGATTACTCAAATTGCAGATATTCAAATTGTTTCAAATGGAAGTATTTTGACCAAGAGTCAAACTTGTAAAGTTTGGTAACTTTAACTGTCTGACTTACGCTGTAACAAGCTGATGATGTCATTGATAGAGGTAGAGCCAGGTGGACCAGGAGGACCAGGTGGACCAGGATACCCGTCGTACCCTCTACCTGAACCTGAAGAAATGAGGTTTATGAAACACTTTTTATGAATAGAAAATAGCATTTGCTGTTCTGCTGTCCTGTAACACAAAGAAAATCTTTATTCAGTTGGACTTACTCTGGATGTAGGCAAGAACTCGGTTGGCCATTTCATCAACAGAAGCATCCCCTGGAGTGCCTGGAGCGCCAGGAGCCCCTGGACCCCCTGGACCACCTGGAGCCCCTGGAGTCCCTGGAGCCCCTGGAACCCCGGGAGCCCCTGGAGGTCCAGCCAGGTAGCCCCTGAAGGCGTCACCTGTATGTTCAAGAACCATCAAAGTCAAATGTTTAATTTAGTGTCTTGTTCAAATTCAAATAATTTGATCCAAAGGAAAAAAAGTGACACATTACTTTGTAGGTATTCCGAAATGTACTGTCCCACATCAGTTGATCCGCCTCCATCTCTACCAGGTGGTCCAGGGGGGCCTGGAGGGCCGGCTGTTTCTACAAAGCAAAACTGTGATGGGCATTTGCTTCACCAAAGAAAAAAGTTTTTTAACATCCATGGTTGCTAGGACTGGGTACTACCTCGCAATACGACATGAATCCTGACACAGAGGCCATGATACGGATCAGGGTCATAAACATTGTGGACACGGACTACTCCTTTACACAATTCCCGAGGTGTTTTGTTCTTTTTTTAAATCTCAGGTTTTCAGAGATCATATACAGTAAGTACCAACAATCTACTGATTTAAACCATGTGTGATGTTGCCCAAGGTGTATTTTACAATGGCTGTACGTGGAGTCAAATCAAGTCTGTAAAATCTTCGATTCTCGTTTTGCCTCACCCTCTTTGTTAGCACAGGCTAAGTCACAATCTGATAAAAAAATGGTCACAATACAGACATCCCTTGTGTAACACTTGTCTTGTTGATTTAAGATCTTGAGCTGGCTTGGATGCGCCTGATATGCACTTTCATCATGGTATTCATTATAGAATTAAAGATGATGCTGCAGCTCATCAAATCAATGATGCCAAAGCAGCAACCTTTGAGAAATGTTTAAACCAACATTTGCAACTTTTCCTCTTGAATATGTACCACAGATGGCCTTTTTTGTTTATTTTCTCCAGTTGTCTGAGGAATTTATCCAGTTTTAGGCACACACTAAGGTGTTCTGGAGAAGTTTTGTATCCAAATAACCTAAGATGTTTGACCCTCTTGACAAACAGAGCAATTTTCTTAATGCAGAATTACCAGCATGGAAATGAAGTCAATTAAACTGATCTAAAATGGAAAGTCTTACGTTCGGATGTTCCTGGGGCTCCAGGGATACCATCATCACCTACAGCAAACAATATAAGAGAGTTAAATGTTAGTTGACCTCTGAAAGAAAGCTCCTGAGTTAGAAACATCATATTTCCATATCAGTTTTTAGAGATACAAACCTTTACATCTATATACTTTTTAAAAGTCTTGTTCTAATTGTTTGTATTCATTACCGATCATGTTTGCCTTACAATGAAAAAGTAAATAACATTTTTGTTACTCAGAATGTTTTTAAACCCTCACAAAAGAAATATATCATATATAAATAATTGTATTATTTTCAATAAGGTATGTTGTGAAAGGTCTAATAAAAATATGCTTGAAAATGATAATTGATTATCAATACAAACGCATGAGAGGAGGTTTATGAATTCTGTATAGTACTTGATTCATACTACAAGTCTTAATGCACAGATCTGATCTGATGTTTATGTTGGGCTGTTCACATCACTCTTTCAATTGTGGCCTGTATCAGGCTGAAGCGTGACCTTATCGCATTCTTTATGACCAAAATGTCACGCCTGGCCTGCTCCAGAGAATTAGATTAGGCATCAGTCTGTACGAAACTGTCCACTCAGAGCAACAAGGACTCTGATCACAGTTGATTGTTAAACGACATGAGGATAAGAGAGTGACAAAAGCATACAAAAAAGCTTTACAGGAATTATTTTGTACCTTAGACTGAACAAAGTACTGAATCTTACATAATAAGACTATTACTTACAAAATTCAGCCTATTTTTGTTTCAGTGAAAGCATAAAACTTGAATTTTTATAAGCTCTTAATTGGGACATGAACCATCAAAAAGCTGCCTCATACTTGCTCACTCTCAGACATGCTATTTATGATTTTTAAGAGTGAAATTATGTTTATAATCAGAGTCACTATGCACTAAAGATATAATAAAATATTTTGCTCTCACAGTGTGGATTAGTTTTATGTCAGTTCCTCCTGCAGCAATGATGGTTTTGGTTTAGCAGGTTTTTATTTTTTTCAGCTAGTGCCTTTCACACTGGCTCAAAAAGAAAAGGGTTCCCGAAAACATTTAGTCTTTTCAGTTTACCTTGAGGTCCCTCTGGCCCCTCTGGACCTGGTGGGCCAGGTGGACCCTGAGGGCCGGGAGTTCCTGGTAGCCCTGGGAAACCTGACACAAACACAAAATATTAAATGAAGATCTGGTTGAAGAGCTTTTTTACCCTGCGTAGATCTATAGAAAACTTGATTGAACAAAACAACTGCAAATGGAGGTCCACTAACTACTACAAAGATTTGATCAGTTATCTGTGAGCTTTTATTGATTGTTTGACAACCATAGATGATAAAATTTTAGGCCTACATACCAACACTTGCTTCACCTGGACTCCCTGGAAGTCCTGGTTGACCTGGTTCACCTAAAACAATAATTATTATTTTTGTTTATTGTACAAAACATTAGTTTCTGGACCAAATAATCAATGCAGTGAGTTTAATTCCCTCACCTTGGTACCCTTGTGGTCCTCTGTCACCTGTGGGCAAGTCATGACAAATTTAAAAAACAAATCTCTTATTCCAGATGTTAAAAGTTGTCTGCATGGGCGCTGTACAAAGTGCTATCAACTGCTTTGTCAGACACAAGCGTTTTAGTAAAAACCCTAAACTTGGTCTTTCTGGATGGGATGAATTTAACATGCAGAGGAAACACAAGATGTTTGACTGTTATGGCGTTTTGCCTGTGACCTGAAGGCTCTAAACAAACAATTTCCGTTTTAGAACTGAAAACCTGATCATTACTGTGAAACAAGGTTGCATTTGGTGATCTAAAATTCTATTCACTCAAGCTCACCACAAGTATCAGGGTTGAAAACAGACAAAAGTCTGGTAACTTGTGCTCACCATGATTAGCATACTTGGGGAAAATAATCAAAAGTTTACAGAAGCATCGTAGCTGTCAAACCTACCTTGTGGTCCCTCTGGGCCAGGAGGTCCTGCAGGCCCTGGTGGTCCGGCGAAAAAGCTTTCTAAAACAGCAAAGACTGTGTCAGTTATGCTGAGCAAAGATGATGAGTAAATAAGTACATGGGATGCTGTACTGTCTTGAAAAAAAAGGCAACCTGAAATTAAATTTTACCACTAACCTGAGGTTGGCACAAAGCTGCCTGGTTCTCCTTTCTCACCTGGAGGTCCAGGTGCACCAACACCTGTGAGGAGGGCAAAGAGTTCTCATCAAATTAAAGAGAGAGAATCACCCTATGCTTGTATACAGGTTTATATAAAGATGATTTATGCTGCTGCTGAAGTGTTAAATATCTCTGTGCTGCAATGTCCATTTCTATTTCTGTTGTTACAGCATATGCTACAGGTAACACTCAGTAAGACATGCATGGAAAGCTGAAGTGGGGCTAAAGCTAAGAGCTGGTATGGAAACATATCTCCTCCAGATAAAGCTGTCTGAACTGAAAGGTTCAGTATGTTTCCGAGTGGCTCATTTAAAGAGTCTCCGCTCAAGTCTTCGACCTGAACTGAGCTTAAATCTATTGTTGTTAAAACAGAAGAAGCTGAGTTACTCACTTATTTGTGTAGCACATGGTACAACAGAAATAAATGACTGAATAAATAAACTACTTTAATTTATTCTCTTGGTTACCTGGCTCTCCTGGAGGGCCTGGTTCCCCTTGAGGACCTGGTTTCGATTCACCTGCACAAGGATTAAAGTGCCTTTATATTTTTCATCGACTTAGCACTTAAGAAGACTACTTGATTTTAAACAAAAGCTTCAACACACCAGCAGGACCTTGAGGACCAAGTTCTCCAGGTGGCCCTGGAGGTCCTGGAGGTCCCGGTGGACCAGGTGGTCCTGCCACTTCTGTTTCTGTAAAAAGTTAAAAACACTGAGATTGTAGCGGTCTATTTTACTATATGATATAGTAAGAGTTTAAACTTTACTGGAAGATACTAGAAAAAGAGAAGCCCTCACTATCCGTTTGTGACTCTGTCTTCTTCTCAGTGACTCCAGGCTCACCAGCTTTCCCTGGCTCTCCCTTCTCCCCTTGTTCTCCCTTTTGTCCTTTATCACCTTTGTCTCCTTTGTCACCCTTTTCTCCTGCTCCGCCTTTGGGACCTGGACAATTATTGAGAATCAAGATATGAATTAGACAGAACTTTATTAATCCAAGACATTAATACAAGTTTGTTCCTACATTACATGAGTAACATTTCTTATTTTTGTAAGTGAAACACATTGTCGGCATTAGTGGATAACAAAGCTGCAATTAGTACATCACCTGTGTGTGCCTCAAAAAATATGTTATGACTTTAATGTTCAGAGACATAACACACATCTATCCATTTAATCTTACTCAATTTTCGAATGACAAAAAAGAGTATGTTGTGTACGCAAGGAAAATTCAGATTATAACATGCCAACACCTTTACACTGTTTCTGCTTTACAGTGTTCCCTCAGGAAAAACACTGTTTATGTAGCTTGGACAACCCGTACACATTTATAATCCTAACAGCTGATCTGTATTGTGTGACTGATGAGGGACAATGGTTTGCATTTACCAGGTTGTCCAGGGACACCAGCTGGGCCGATGGGACCGGATAGACCAGGGTTTCCAGGCGGTCCTGGAGGCCCAGAAGGACCGGGTGGTCCAGGGATAGACAGGGTGTCAGAGCCACCTAGCAAAAGAATTAAAACCAAAAAATATTTTCAATTTACAAGATGGACAAAGACAAGACTCCATACCCTTCAATACTTGAATAGACACACTTAAATGTATTGTCTGAGTACCAAATCCACGTTACAGTTTATGTGGGGATATTAAAAAGGGCAGATTAATGCATTTTTCCATGTTTGCACAATAATTCCTAACAGAGGAATTAGTATTCATGTGTTCAAATCTTAACTTTGCTCTTTAAATAATTTTGTCAGTAGCTGGGGGGCTGTTGTTAGCAGCTAACAACCGCTAACTGCTGTTAGCCTTACCACCTTAAGACTATTACTTACTACTAATTGTGCCACACAGATATATCATTAACACTTACATGTGACATGAACCTTGTCAAAGTCAATCCCAATGAAGTAAACTTATGAGGAGAGCATATTTCGCTAATTATAACTGAGTAACCACGATGACCACAGGCTAACCAACATTAGCTCCCACTATTTGTACAACAGGAAGTGACTTGACTTCCTGTCGAGTCACTTCCACTTGTCTTCACGTCCACAGCTCCTGCTTCTCCTGCATTGGGCCTTTAAGCATTTAGCCGAGTGAAACCGTTGGACAGAGGCAGGCCAGACGGATATGCATGATTTCAGGATCAGGCAGGTCCGTCTGCTCTGCAAGGCTAAGGGGTGCATGACAGAATGTTGATAACCACAGCCTTAGTCTGTCTGTCTGTCTTCTGTCTATCCATCTATCTATCTTAACTCATTTTGTTCATATGTTATATGACATGAATGAACTGAGTGTTATTGATACTTACTTGAACTAATGACTTTTCCGGGCAATCCTGGTTCACCTGAAAGGAAATAAAATGTTATGCTGCTTTATAAAAGTGTAAATTACTTAAAAATTGTACATCCATAGTCAAAGTGCCTTTAAAGACTGGACAAATGTTTTTTTCAACATTTAAAATTGATATTTTAACATGAGATATGTGTGTGTGTGTGTGGCTCATGGTGCTTCCCCAGTCTACAGTGGACATTTAAGGAACTGCATAATCATGCACTTTACACTGCCAACCTTTTTGCAGTGCATTTGGTTGCTGCTTGCTCTGAACATTCAGATTTTTCCATGCTTTGCTTTTGCTTCAGATACAGTAGGATGCATGCTGTCACTGTGACATCTGAGGTCAAACAACAACATGACTTCTGCAACACTTTGAGTAATGCCAGAAAGTTCTACAGAAACAACGGAGCAAGCTCAGAACACAAGTTTGGATGCTGGAGAAATTTGATTCTCAACCGCATATTCTTAGGGCCTCAGTCAGATTGTGAGAAATTTGGCTTATTTCTGTGCAAAGTCAGTGTGGTTAATACAAAATAAACTATGATTTTAGAGAAAGCTGATGATATAAGATTGTTTTTTTCTTTAAAAAATTATAAATCTAAAGGTTAAGGGGTAGTGACCGAGCTCACAGTTCCTCATGTCTTAGATTTTGTATTTCTGGTCTCTGGGTCTGTGCAAGGACTTTTCAGAGTTGCACAGGGATAACTAAAAAAAACGGTAACATCA
Source organism: Scarus forsteni (assembly GCA_036419115.1). Lineage (NCBI taxonomy): Eukaryota > Metazoa > Chordata > Actinopteri > Labriformes > Labridae > Scarus > Scarus forsteni. The sequence goes on from JAZDUH010000098.1 coordinate 37,336,651, forward strand.
CGTTGTCTTTTCTCTCCTATTTCTACCGAGGACCCTGATCATCATCACCGTTTTATATAAATAGTAGAAAAGAAGGCTTTACCTTGGGGACCAGACTGTCCTGGAATACCAGCAATACCTGGATCAATGGATCAGAAAAACAATGTTTATATTGCAAACATTTGAGAAACATGATGGTTAAAATATCTCATTTGGTATAAATTCTCATACCCGGGGGTCCTTGAGGTCCGGCAAGACCTGAAAGAAAAAACATAATAGAAAGCATGTTCTCTTTTAAGTGTATATAAATAATAATCCTAAAGCAATTCCTATACAATTAGAAACAAACGCTGAAGTTTAGTTGAGTAAGTATGATGTAAAAGTCAAAGCTGCTGCGTTACCAGGGGGGCCAGCATCTCCAGGAGTTCCTGGTGGTCCTCTTGCACCAGGAGGTCCCGCTGCACCGGCTTCACCTGAAATTGAAAACAGTCTTTGGTCAGTTTTAGTTTGAAATTCATCTGCCGGTACCCCTTCGAGATAACTCATGAAATTTTAAAGGGAGACGGACAAAGAAACCTCAACAGCAAAGCAACACACAGTCTGTAAAAACTCCAACAGGGGGCTTTCAATAATAACAAAAACAGAGATGATGAGTAAAGATCAATAACTGAAGAAAGAAAGAGAAACTGTGACTGATCAACAGTCCCCTCTGCCCACCCCTACCTTTTTCTTTTGTTTGAAACAGATTTCTCTATTCGACAACAACAGCATGTCATATCATGTACTTACTAAACTGCAAACCAGGGTTTCTGTTATGTGAAATTTCACAAAACGAAGGGAAAGTATTTTTAAAAAGAAGATTTCCTGGTTTGTGCTGCTGTCAGCATACATTCTGGCATCACTCACAGTGCAAATAAAAACCACCTCAGGTACTCTGGTCTGTCATTATGTGAAATTTATCAGCAAAATAGAACTATCGGTTTGTGTTTAATGAACTCTCCTCAGGTAGTGCAGTTTTAATTCAACTTTACAACTAACTTCAGGAAGAGAAGTGAACAGTGAAGGTGATACAGACCATCCAAAAGGTCTCTACACAACTTGGCAATGTCTAGATTGATGCTTCCAAATGTAAGGGTTGGCAGATTGAGTTTCACTTTAGGGGGGCACTTTTGCCAGAGAATTATTGTGGTCCATTACAAGTAAGTAGCACAATAAAAATTTAAAAAAGAAGGCAAAATTAAAAAGTGGGTCCTGCCTCCCTGCGCCGTAGTCTTTCACTTAATGTTAGTGTTAGTGAAGCAGCTATAGACGATCCATGTCTGTTGTTGCCCCTTTTGTCACTGCAGCTGCCATGATAAGGTCGTATTACAGCCATCAACATGAAAAAAAAAAGATTTTGAAAATCTAATGAATTACTTGGGACTATGTAAGTGTTAAATTGAATGATAAAATTATATACACAATTAAGAATGCATGATTTTTAAATTATTTGACAATATTTAGTTTTCCAATTTTCAAAGAAATTCAGCATATTGTCGACGGTTATTTTGGCAATTTTTTGAGTTAGTTTGACTCAATTCTCTGCACGCAGTACAGATTCACATTTTATGTTTAATGTATATGTCAATAAAAGAATTTGAAGCTTTAATGGTACATTGACACATGGTACACGGAGCTAACGCAGGGCATTCTTCAAGTATAAAACAGAGTCAACACAGTCAGTAATTGTCTTCTTTATGCCTTGAAGAAAATTAAGACCTTAAATTCCAGCAAATTAATCAAAAAGTAAAGGTCCATATCTGAGATGACGTGGCATCAATGAACTGTTCTGACATTTTTTTGCTTAGGGTTACTATTAAACCCTGAAAAGTCGGATTAATAGCGGATGATAACAAATAGTTCATACACATTAATCACTAATTTGATTAAATCAGTAAATTACCTAAACTTCTGTCGGGTCAAATACAGATTATATTTTTAAAATCCAATAGCCAAATTAAAGTTATACAGACAGAACATTTATGTTTTAAAGTTTTTAATTTTCACATAAAAACACTGAAGCAGCAAACATCCAGATGCTGATATTGACCTTGCCTACACTCAAAGACAGGGTTCATGGATTTCATTATAAATACACCACAAATCACAAATACACATAAACAGTACACACACAGACTGAGATACTACCAGAATGAGGTTTTATCTGGTGGCTTATGACCATTATGTCTTTACAAACATATATGTTCTGAAAGTATAAGACATCAACTGGAAATACACACTGCCATCAGGGGGAACTGTGATAATATAATTACTAATAAAATGGTACTTTTCACCTAAATTTAAGACTATTTCTATTTACTTTCCATTTATTTTTAACAGGGTGTGTTCTTTGCCACGCATTGGCTAGAACTGCTAGTCCCTTTTACTCACCATTAACTCCATTAGATCCTTTTGCCCCAGCAGGTCCTTGTGCTCCAGGCTGTCCTGGTTCACCTTGAGTTTTGAACACAAAATTAAAATCCTTTCCCACAAACTATAACATGGAACAGACATTTCATTTAGACCAGATGACTGTGACAATCAGCTGGGAAAGAAGCATCATATGTCACGTTTAGTTCAACGTGTCTGAAGAACATACATTAACACAATATTATTTATGAGTCATATTTGCTTAAACTGAAAGTATGGTGGGGAAAACATACAGGGTTTTTTAATCTGTCTTAATTCTGTTTAAATTCATATTCCCAGAGTGAAAAAAAAAACACCTGCTGCTCCACGTGGCCCCCTCTCTCCTGGATCTCCCTTGGCTCCTGGCAACCCTGCTGCTCCACGGTCACCTGAAGTTAAAAAACAAAAACAAAAAGTCAATAAAGCTTTCAAAAGTATTTTTTACACATAATATGACTTGAACGTACTTAAGACAACAAAACACCTCTAAGAATTTATTTTTTGCTTACTTTGACAACTGCTTTGCTTTGACTAATTTACTCTGTTACATCTTTAAAAATGTTGTGAAATGAAAAACAGAAAAGACGATAAGATTTAAACAAACCTTTTGGTCCTGGAGCTCCTGGTTCACCAGGGAAACCTTTTGCACCTGGAGCACCTGCAGATAAATAAATAGTTTTATGCTATGTATGGAACATCAGGGACAAAGAACCAAAGCATGGGTTGAGGAGTCCATACCTGGGCTTCCAGCAGCTCCATTCTCTCCAGGAGGACCTGAATCAAACATGTCGATAAAAAACAATCATCAGCTTTGAAATATTTGTCTCTAATATCACTTAATGCATTCAGTAAACAGACCATATCCTCCTGTTTGTTTCAACATGGTACATGATGACACATGCCTTGCACCTACTGTAGGCCTATATGTGAGTGTTTTATGGCCTCAATAGTTGTTTTTAATGTTAAAGTAATGGTTTTAAGATGGTGCCCCACTGGAATTTATGCAACCAATTTGTGCACAACAATATAAAAACTAGTTAATGTTGGTTTTGTATTTACGCTATCAGTATTGAAGGTCCATTGATTTCAATATTCATCTTCAAATTCTGCAGTTTCTGTAATCCTCATTAACCCTTCAAGGGAAAACTGAGCAGTAGCAAGCGGTTAAGAATTGTGAATGGAAACAAGTTTAACTTAATCAGTATGTTCTATTAATGGATTATGGAGGTATACCCACTGGATGCTGCTGATCTATAAATCTCTTCTGAGATTATTACCATCCTATCTGTGCTCACTGCTGCAGAAGTCCAGGAGCACCTATGCCTTATGCTCTTTATATCATTTACACGTGCCCACAGTCCAAACTGACGTTGGAAAAAGAGCTTATGCTGCCCCAACAGCCTGGAACATGATACAGACTGAACTGAAAATGGCTGAACTGGTGTCACTCAAAGATTTTCGTTCCATCCTGCTCACCAGACAGCGAGAATCCTATGAACAATGCCTGTGTTTTTAACTGTAGCTGTCCTGAAAAATTACTGCTCCCCCATTGCCAAGTTGTTGTTTCTGATTTATCTATTGGATGTAATTTATTGCCTGAACCTCTTTTACTTTATTTTTCATTTTTACTGATATCTGGCGTGTGCTGCTGACCTCTTGGCCGGGTCGCCCTTGTAAATGAGATCCTGATCTCAATGGGATTTGTCTGGTTAAATAAAGGTTAAATTAAAAAAAAATTAAAAATGGATTGATCCCAATTTTAAACATTTGATTGAGTTTACATGTGTGTTGCAAAATTGTTGCGACTTGACAAAGTTACTTATTTATTCTTGAATAAATTGATTAATACATTTTCAATGGGTAATAACTTTTTTAGTACGTATAAGGTTGAAATTAATATTGAAGACATGGATAAAGACTGAAAATAAAACCAGACTGATAAGTCTGTGCATTGAGATTTTGACTTGATTTTCAGTGTGCCTCAGACTAAAACATTATACAACCACTGCCCTATAAAGTGCCCTTCCTGAACTATTTTATGAAACAACATAAACACAGTCAAAAAGGTTTATCTATTCTCACCTAACTCCATCATGACCTCTGGCCTTACCTTTGGGACCCGCAGGTCCAGCAGGACCAGCAGGACCAGGGCGTCCTGGTTCACCTTGAGAGCCTGTCAAAGTAGATTTTATCATTAAATACTTTTCACACATAATGCATCCCCATTATTAAGCAGAGAAGCATTTTCTACCTTTCTCTCCTTTCTCTCCAATTCCTGGAGGCCCAGCTTCTCCACGGGGACCCATGGGTCCCTCCCGGCCCCTCTGGCCTGGTGGTCCCTCAGCACCTGCTTCCCCTGTAAAATACAACCAAAACTTAGAACAATGACCAAAACATAATCATTTCCACTGTGCTTTCTCATTAGGCCAGGTCTTTGTGGATTCTGCACCTGCACTGCGAGCGCTTAGAAAAACTCAAAACAACCCAGCTGTCCCATTCTACATTTCTGATACCCTTTTGCTGACTGCAGTTTACTGAGTGAGATAAAGTTTGATGTGGAGACAAAAGAGGGATAAAACTTACTGCACAAAGCCACACCAAACTGAACCAGACTTAACTTAAAAAAAGAAGGAGGCATTGTGTTGGAGGGGGTGTGTGTCTTATGTGTGCACCTGTGACCTCGTCTCTACTTCAGACCCACCCATTGTCTCTGGCGTCTGATAACGCATGATGAGGGAGACGGCCTCTGCCTCTCTATATGTATTCATTGTACCATTCATGCACCACATTTTAAGGCAACAGAGATCCAGAAAATTATGTCTATTTCACATGTCTCAAAGTCAAACTGTAACTGAAACTCCTCTACTAATCATTACCTGCGCTTCCCTTTGGTCCTCGTGGTCCATCCAGTCCGGGATGACCCATCTGCCCTGGAGGACCTGAAAGATCAAAATATGTGTTTGTAAAGATGTGTAAATAATGAGTAAACCAGCCAATTCACGTCTGATTAAAGGTCCTGAGGGGATGATTTTAGCTAAAAATAAAACCGACTAAAAATAACACAATGTGCCTTTAGACCCACAACCACAACAAGAGAAATATGAGCAGTGAATAACCAGGGGCAAGACTGCAGGTCAGCCAGCCGTTGGTCTGGAAGCTTAGCTCCACCATTGTGTCTGTTTTTCATAATGACAAATATTCAGTTTCAGACAGTTTCGAAAAACAAAAACTGCTATGGACTGGCTTCAAAGATGACTTAAAGATACCAGTAAAATATGAGTGATTTCCCTTAGACTTTGCTCTATATTTTATACACTCTGACTCACTTGACTCACTGTCAATATGCTGAGCTTTAGTGCACTTCCACAAGGCCACAACGTGAGATCATGAGGCGACGCTACATCAATGAAACACTAATGTGAATGTACCAAGTCATAATGACAGAAGGTAAAAAGTGCATCCATCCATCATCTATTCTGCTCTTCCCTTTCAGGGTCATGGGGGGCTATCCCAGCTGGCATTGGGTGTGAGGTTGGGTACACCCTAAACTGGTTACCAGCCAATCACAAGGTCAGATGTAGAGATGAACAATCTTTCACTCTCATACTCTCATGCATGCACGGGAGAACATGCAAACTCCACACAGAAAGGCTTTCTTGTTGTAAGGCACTATCTACTGCTGTGCCACAGTGCCACCCATGACTGCTACATTTGACTTCAAATCAGAAGAAAGTAAAGGTATAACTGTGCCAATGGGGGCCAGAAAAAAACTTAGATGAGAAACTCCATCTTACCTGGCAGACCAGGGAACCCACTTTCACCTGAAAAAGCAGGAATCTTGTCAATATTCAGTGTTCAAATAGAAAAATCTAAAAACTGCAAGGTGTTGGTTAACATATTCAAAGTGCTTTCTGATGCTGCTAGATTATTTTTTTAATCCGTTCATGACTAGTTCAAGAAAATGAATCTTAAAGTAGAGGATAAGACTTAAAATAAAGATGCATTTACACAAGTTAAATTAGATCATCTAACTTAGGTCCAATGTATAAGAAAATAGGAAGTAAACTAACTGAAAAAGTTGGCATGAAATGACTTTATTACAATTGTCAATAAAATGACAAGCAGGTAAAAGAACATCAAACGTCATCAAGCTGTGTTAAAATGTAACCTTAGGATCAGAAATTTGTTTTTTCATGAGAAACTTTAATAAATACAATTGTCTCAGGGGAAATTTTTCCTTTTGTATCAATGAGAAATGACAATGATTACATAGAAAAACTGAGCAACTCTGTCCTTTTAGCCCATGGAAAAGGTAAAATATATTAGCTGGTTAAAATGTGAAAAATGTGATCAATGAATCTTTACAATTTGTTAAATTCATTGGTGTTATTGTTGATTTTTTGTTGAATTTCTTCCTTTAAGGTCTTTGTACTTCCCCGTTGAATAAAGTAAGTAAAAGTATTTTGTTGAGCATAGATAACTTAAATAAGGATAAAAGATTGAAAATAGGAAAGGATAAAAATAAGGACGTAGCTCTGGGTCTGTCAAGTTACAAAGTCACCTAGGTGGTCACATTAAAACCACAAATCAAAGTAGACTTACCAACCACTAAACAGCTGTTGTAACAAAACAGAAAAATCTGACCAGGTATTCCCCTCACCTTTTTGTCCGTTCTGCCCTGGATCCCCTGTAAAGTAAGAGCCAGTGTTAGTATGGATTTAAACTACATTTGCAAAATAAAATCATTTTGTGGCTGCTTTAAACTGACCTTTAGGTCCTGGATCTCCTTTTTCTCCTTTAAGTGAGAATGCCAGCGTGTCTGAAGCAGAAAAAGACCCCGTTAGGATCACTCAGGTGTTGGTGATGACTGAATTTCTTCATCAGTGTGTTACTACCTCTTACCTCTAACAACCTCTGAGCGGAGTTCAGCTCTAACCAGCTGCTGGACAGTCCTCTGCAGAGCGACACTGTCCACTCCCGGTCCTGCTCCCACTCCTGCTCCCACTCCGGCTCCTGGTCCGGTCCCTGCTCCTGCTCCTGGTCCAGTCCCTGCTCCTCCTCCAGGCCCAGCAGCTCCCAGGTTGATGGTGTTATCAGAGCGAGCCAGCGTGTTGCCAGCAGAACTTCTTTCTATGTACGCAGAGTCCAGCGGGTCGATGATGTTGACGCCAGAGGAGGCAGACAGACGGCTGGTTCTGGCTGATGCAGTACCAACGATGGCTTCAAGGGAATCGACACGGTTCTTCAGGCGTTTTACTTCCTCACCTTTGAAAAGAGGAAATGATGATTAAAATGATTATCATTAGACGAGAATATATTATGTCAGTCTTTATTGAATATTTCACTAATTTCACTTTTATCTCAGAGGGAACACATATTGAAATAAACTCCTGAAGATTTTTTATCATTTCAAGTTTCCCCTGTATGACAACTGACCTGTCACTCTGATGTGAAAAAACAAATATGTAATCATTAACATACAATATATACTGTAGACATGGAGCAACAAAAAAAAAGTAATTTCGGGTTACATGTATAATGTGACACACCAGTGGGACTGAGCAGTTAAGTATGTTTATATTGTTGTCATGATAAGACTGTTTGCAATAAACACATCACAACAGTCTGAATTTACTGCATTCAATTACAAACCATTTTTTCATGTGCTCAAGCATTTTTTTGTTATAAAATGCTCTGCTTTCTCACCATTTGATGCTATCAATCAGACAAGGCTGAAGTTGTCAATAAGCCACCTTTAAGTTTATTTTAAGCCAGTTAAGTGGAGTATAAGTTCCTGGTAATCATGTTGCAGCTCCTGCTGCTGTATAAAAAAGCAAAATAGCATAGGCTGAGAAACTAGGTTGCAACTCCTATGCACTCTGTAAAATTCATTAAAATTCTGCAATCCATGTTGTTATCACAACATCGCACAATGTTACTGCACATCAAATGTATGTCTCATATCATGTAGTCATTGGCACAGACATGGGATCTGGAGAGTCCAGCTGATCTGTATGGGTAAAATATGCATACATTTTACTTTTGCTGAATACATTTTTTAGAATATCTGTGAAATGAAACACAGCAGTTTTTTTTCACATCCATAGACGGCCCAAACATAAAATGTTAAAGCTGGAAATGCTATGGAGCTCAAGATACTCAAATTTGTCATTTTGAATGAATAGAAAATCTCTTAAGTTAGGCTCCACTTACATAACACTTCACATTATGAAGCACCAAGGCACATTTATAACCCGCTGACATGTACAACCTTGGTATGGGCTGCAATCAGAGAATGTCTAGACAATTCCATACCTGACAATACAGATGACGAACTGGAGTGATCATCTGCTGAGACTGCATCCATGTTGACAGTAATGTGTATTTCTTATGTATGTCTTACCCACAGCGATGAGTCCAAAGAGAAGGCCAAGGAGGAGCAGCAGGCTGAGCAGGAGGCCAAGCAGCCACTTCCACCAGCTGCAGCAGGACATGAAGCCGGCACCTGACTTATCCTCACGGATCTCTGGGAAATGTCAAAATTTGAATATGAGTAAATCTTTTCGTGTCAAATCTGTTTTTTTCATGCATGACAAAAAGAAAGCTACCTAGGTATAGCTAGGTACAGCTAAGGTACTGTATGTCTAATTTACAAGTAGTAAAATTATAGTCGGTGAAATCTAATTTATCACTCACTTGTTTGTATTTCTGAGAACAAACAAAAAACAAGGAACTTCTGTTTCTATTGTAATGGCACAATAAACCAGCTTAATACATATATAAGAACACACTATTACTCAAATATAAAATCATTCATAATTCAATGAAAATAATCAACAGTATTGCTTACTACAGATAAACAAAACAAAATGTATGCATGCACGTCCTCATGGGGCTGAAATGCCAAAAATTAAAATGTGAAACATGATCTTAATGAGAATAAATCATGTTCTTAACTACCTGCATAGGTGGCCTTGTCTTTTGTGGATACTTTCAGTGTTGAAGCTTTGAAAAATAGCAAACAAACAAACAAACAAAATTAAGTAATTACTTTACGGAACTTTAGAACAATCAATGTGATCTGATTATTAAAGCAAACATGACATCCACATACATTTAGCATCTGTGCCTTCCTCCACAGTGCTGGATGAAAGCTTCTGTTTCTCTCTCTTCAGTGAATCCTCAGAGTAGGTAGCTACAAAACAAAAAGTACAAAACTTCATTACTGTTCAAAATGGTAAATGGGAAAACGTATGCACCTTTATTTAAGGAAGTTGAGTATGGCAGTGTGTAGCAGTGATGTGCTTATGTCTGATCTTACCAGAAACAGTGGTGGGTGCAGCAGACATGAACTGCTTTCCCGTGTCTTTGGTCATGATCAGCCGCTCTGTCTCCTTCTTCACGGGAGCGTTTTCCTTCTCTATCAGCACATATTTAAAGTCTTTGCCTGAGGACTCGTCTGGAGCGGGACTGCTGGCTCTCACTGTAAAAAAACAAATAATGTAACAGTGAAACCTTAGACACCTTATATATTCAAAATTAATTAAAGTTATTCAGTGGTAAGTCTTTGTTTTGTCATTGGAATTAATCTTTTTTGGAGCATTTGTATTTTTTTTTTTCAATTCAGACACCTGCTCTTTGTGTGTATTGCATTAAAATAGGATTTTTTCTGCAATACTACGATATCAAATAAATTCAGATTTCTCTGGATTATATTTAGATCAAATAATCAAAGTTTTACAAACAACACAAACTGTAAATGAAACTCTTGCATCTTCAGACACAGACTGATCTTATAACGTGTGAAGACTGACCTGTAGATGGGCTCAATCCAGGACCAGATGCATTCTTCTGCACACCATAAACTGAAACAAAGAACATGAACGGTAAAAAAGTACATATATATATATATATCTATATCTATCTTATATATATATATATATACATATACATATATATATATATATATATATATATATATATATATATATATATATATATATATATATATATATATATCATGTCAGTTCCATCATAAAACTGGATTTATGGAACAAATACATAAAAACTAATTTGTATAAAATAGGAGTATTATTTTACTAATACACATATATTTGGCTTTATACTTACTTTCTGAATTCTGAATTGTCCCCATAACAATGTGGATGAAGTAGACAAATTCTGACTGGACAATGAGGCTTATCTAAAATTAGATTCTGATTTCTTTGCACCAAGTAGGATCTTCAGCTTGTGTTGATTTAATGCCTCAGGTTGACAAAGTCTGTGAGAAAATATTTTGGGTAACCTAGACCTGGTAATCTATCAAAGACTGTATCTGAAACTGTCTACCACAACAACAGTGTGTACTGATGCGACCAAATACGAAAAAAAATCAAGATCTGTAGTTTCCTCAAAAGAACCTTTATATTTAGCAAAAGCTGCAAGATGGATCAAATCAGTCTAGCCTGCAAACTGTTTCCCATAATGCCCAAGACCAACAGGTCTGTTGTTTAAATCGACAGCACATATGCAGATGTGTGACCACAGCTTTTCCAATATCAGCATTAGTAGTAGTATTCTACATCCACAGTTCAGAAATGCAAATCAGATATGAGTTATTTTACATGTTTTGAGTTGCTACAAAGCTCTTATACATTTCACAGGTAAAAGTTTAGCTGTTGATTTTTCTTTACCTATTGGTGCAGCTGTTCCAGTGGAGGAGAGCAGTGTGGAGGTAGTGCTGGCCAAATTATTCTGGAGTCCATAAACAGGAACTGGTACAGAAAAAATACGGCATGGTCAATGCTCTTAGAGCAGAGCTGAAGATAAAAGACTTTGGGGATGAGTGTGATATAAGGAGAGGGGCTCACCACTGCTGCCTGCAGAGAGTCCTCCATTCACTGTGGGAGCACTGAGCGCCAGGTTGTTCTGAACTCCTCCTAATGATGACAAAACAGAGCAAATGTTTGTGTTATTTTCTTTGATGCTTTTAAAAGTAAAACATAACTGCAAATTATCATATATTTATATTGTAATATTTATAAAGTATTACAAGTGTGGACATGATGTATTATAATCAAGCCTTTATAATGTTTTATACCTGCATACTCTGTGCAGGTATAAAACATTAAAAAGCCTATAGTCTTCTAAAGCCTACATTATAAAGCCTTTATAAAACATTATAGAGGCTTGATTATAATACATTATGTCCACACTTGTAATACTTTATAAACCTTGGTACAACTTCTTATACATGGTTATACGCCATTATAAAGACACTTATGAAGCATTATACATGCATTATAACGTCTTATGCATGTGCTCCTAATGCATTATAAACTAGACCTTTAAGTAAAGTGTTACCAAAAATATTTTTTTATATATATTTTAGAGAAGCCACAAACTCCTTGGTACATACATCTGAAGACATCACCCACTTCTGTTTTTGCTAAGGACTTGTTGTTTTGGTTTCTGAAGGAAATCTATTCAAACGTGGATGCTCTGTAAGATCAGATATCTTTTGTAAAAGGTTTAAACCTAAGTTTTTGGTAAACTACAGTCTGAGTGCCTTTTTTGGAGTAACAATTGGTTTAACAATATATAGTCTACAATTCATTTTTGTCATTACTTTGAAGGAAAACATGCTTCAAATGGTTTGGTAAAAAACTTTTCGATCTGTTATCTCTTTAATCCGCAGCAGTATCACAAGGAAATGTTCAACCTTTAATGAAATGTAGTTCTGGATCATGAGCAGATAAGACATAAGACTGACCTGACTGGTAAAGGGTGGAGGTAGAGGACAGGTTGTTGGGGTTTGTGTTGTAGCTGTAGCTGCTGCTCACACCTCCAGACCAAATGCTGCCATAGTGGTCTAAAAGAAGAGAAAGATTTTTTTATCCAGTGGCATGGGGCACAAATTAACACAAATGATCAAAAACTAAATTCAAATAGTTTTGTCGCATTTCATACAGTTACAGCTTTCCAGATCTTGTGAGTTTGTGTCATTGCTTTTGTTTGTGTAACCTGCAGAGGAGCTGTCAGACATGGTCCTGGTCTCTACAGTGCCCTTCTTTGGGATAGGCAGGGTGTTGTTAGGGGACCGTGGAGGGCTTGGACTGATGGAGCGGTTCCCTCTCAGCAGACGCTTCACATCATCCAGCTCAGTCCCTGAAAAATAGGAAGAACGTCTCAAGCAGCAGATAGCTTTTAATTGTCTGCAGTTGACTTAGCTTGTTGTTAAATTATTGTTTGAAGGATAAAACCTAAAAGAGAGATCAATTCTGTTGTCCTGCTCTGTTTTGTGAAGGCAGATTTTGATGTGCTTAAGCTTTTTCTTAATCAATAATCCACATGACATATAACAGAAAAAACCATTTTAACCAAAAGCAAATACTTTTGAACTTTTTAAAGCAAGCTGATGGATGATTATGCCCCCTGGTGAACGAAAACTTGTTATTTATTTCTAATTACATTCTATTAATTTGATGGCCAGACTTCAAATGCGCAGTTTTACTCTTTTTCAGCATGTAGCGCCAATCTCTTCTTGTTGCCTCCATGGGAAAAGACAAAAATTCACACAATGACCAACAGGGAATTAGTACAGACCATTTATCTTTAGGCTTTAAGCACCAATAAAATGATATATTTTGGCATTTATATGAGAAGTGGGGTGTTTTTTCATCCGTTTGGTGGTTGTTGTTTTTTTGTTTTTTTAAGAAATTCTATTCATGGTGCTCACATGTACACAGCGTTTTCTCCCACTACTTGAATAAAAAAGATGCCTGACTTGACTTCAGAGAATGTTACGGTCGTGGAAATACTCTGGAAATTAAATGGTCATTGTAGTGTAGTGAAGAAATTGCATTAATGTGTTAATAACACCCGAGGATGCTATTGATAGTTTGGAAAGATACAGAAGAAAAACTTCAGTTTAAAAATACCCACCTACACATCTATTGATCAATCAATCAATTACTTTATTGTAATTGCACATGTAACAGGTACAGAGCAATGAATGTCTTCTTTACAGTAACCCATCCAAGAACATACAAACAGTGACATGCATGTGGGAGACATGGATCAGGAAGACGGTCGGGTCTCCAATGTGAGCTGGCCTTACCTGCTTGCTTAATCTTCATTCCATTTTTGCCTTATTCTAAGACTGTTATGGCCACTCAAACATTTCAGGCTGGCACAAAACAGCAACAGCACAAATCCTAACATGACATTACTGAGACTACATCCTCTGTTTCCATACTGATTACAGTGTGTTACTTACAGCTTGCTGTGGGCGAAGCACTCTGAAGCCTGGCTCTGATCTCACTCTCTAAAGAAGCAGGAGAAATTGTTTAACAAATACTGTAATTGGTTTAGCTTCATGGAAAGAATATTTGCAGTTATGGACGCATTTATAGAGACTTATTCAACAATTCAACAAAGAATTACGACCACTTATGCAAACAGATGTAATCAACAAATTCAACAGTGCAAAGCGTTCACATTTTAGTTTGTGCTGACACTGGAGTTCTTCTAAGCATAACTGTGGTCTCAGGGGGTGGTAGTGGTGTGCAAAACCAAATCTCTGTTAGAGGTTTACAGCTATTTTCCCTCTATGTCTTTACATGGAGTGGACAAGTATTACAAACATCAATCATAGTGCACTCCAACAAAGGTGCTACTTTGGACAGGTGAGGCAGGTAACTACACAGGACCCTTAGCCAGTGTGACCGGAGAACTAACAAACTTGAAACCACAGCTCAAAACGTGCAAAAATTAAAACAAAAGCAAACCTCACTAAGGGAGCCTTTTTCAGTTTTACAGCATTACTTCTGTTGATACATGTGAATCTAACCTCAGAGTAGACACTCTGACTTTAGTTCAAAGTATTATGTTTTTGGTCACATATTAGTGAACGACTTTGATAACTTTTTCTGTGCTCCCTGTGTGTTTTCATTCAGCTGCTCTTGAGTGGTGTGCAGTTTTGGTGTGCTTCATCACAGTCGCAGTGTTGTGTTTTTCAGAAATGCTATTTTCCCCTTTCCTGACAGGTTACATTGACAATTAATATATTTTATTAGTCCATCTGGAAAAGAGCCCACATAAAGTGTTTGGGAATAGGTAGAACTCACAAAAGCATATCCAGGAGATGATTGGATGATTAATCTGTTAATTACGTTTGTTGTAAAGGACTGAATGTGAACCACTTTGTAAATCATAAAACATGTCCGAAAATGGAGTTCAAATATCCTTTCTATTGAGATCTGATAAAACTTCTACTGAAGCTGCTATGCTAACTTCTGTACAGGCAGTCACTTCTTGTTGTCTTGCTCATAGCTCCCACATCTCCTTGCTCCAAAGGACTCTGATTAAGCTGTGCTGTTTTGGGCTGATCCCAATCACAGTAGATCGGAGCTTGGCAATATGATGCAAGGTTAATTTAGCCTTTTATGTAAATTCATTGCTTTTTTATAGCACTTGGATGCACTTTGTGACATCATGTTGATAAAATTGAAATGTGAAAGCTTTAAAACAAAATAACTAAAAGTGAAAATATTGGATTGGATCAAATTAGATAGCATGTATTAGATGGCACATATTGCTGTTACATGTACTGGCTGCTGATCACTGTCCCTTTCAGTGTGGTGTGTCAGGTTTACCTCTGCTCTGAGCTCTCCCCCTGGTGGCCGAAGTTGTAGTTGTGCTTGATGAGACTAAAATATAAGGGAAAACAAATAATGACACTTTGAAAATGAATTGTAAAAAACAAACCCAGTAAGATCATGAAAGTTCACCTCAGTCACGTTTTTATAATTGGTGTGTGCAAACAAAAATGACTTTTTATGTTTTCTATTGACAGTACATAAACAAAATCTACAAACTTACTTTTTATATTCAGGTATTTAAAGGGGACCTATCATATCTTTTGACCAATTTTAAAAACACCCCTGTGGTTTCAGAGAAAATATTATCAAAATTTATATGAATTAGTATAATTATCATAATAATAATATAGGTTACTGACCCCCACAAACCAACTTTAAACAGCCTTTTACAGGATTTTCCATTTTGTAAATAAGTTCCTTCTGACCCTGTCCCTCTTATTCTTGGAATGTGTTAATATGAGTACAGCTGTACCCTCAGTGGCTGTGGGTGGAGGTCAGTAGCAAGTGTATCTGTGTTGGGGGTAGATATAATTATAAGGACTCATTGGAACGTCACTAGTGTGAGCCTTAACATGCTAAATGTCATTAATATATTTTTGAACAGTGAACTGAGCATTCATTTTTGTTTCATTAGCAAAAGGTGAGTAGCACACCCTGAAGGTGGAGAATGGCCATTCATCTCTCCAGACGCAGCAGGACTCTCAAGCTCTGTCTGCTGATTAATTGGCTTATAATGCATCCTGAAAGTGATACACGCGGTAGTTTATCTGAGAATAATGCTACTTTTAAAGCGGTTTCATTTGGTATCTCTGGTGGTTTGTGTACAAAAATATGGAAAAAGGTTCTAAACCCATGCATATTAAATGTAAACTAAAGGTAATTGACTTTCAAAGCAGAATTCTTGTATCCTTTGTAATAACTTGAACTATATATTATATAACAACAGTGATAAACCTGTTTATTTTCCCAAGGTGCATCAATTTTCCCTTTTCTATTGTTTGAAAATAAATCATTCACCCCCCACCCCCACATACACACACACATACCTCCCTCCTGTGGACTGTGACCTTCTGCCTTATTATTACTTCCACCAAGGAGGTTATATTTGGATGGATTTACAAAATGTATTTACACAAGTCAGTACATTTCGGTGCTGATTTGAATTCATGGGAATTGTAGTTTATTTGCAAACTGATGTCTCGTTTTTCAAGCTTCTGTCACTACATTTCCCAGCTTCCCCTTGCAATGCCAGGGGAGGAGTTCCATCTGCTGTCCCTACTTTGTCCTAGCCAGTGCACCATCCAATTGGTTAAATGCTCTGGTTACACGCAGAGGGGGCCGATCAGCCAATCAACACTGAAAGCTGTGCACGTGTAATTCTGCTCACAGACATAGTGGAGAAGAAGAAGTTTTGCCAATGTAGAAAGCCTGACGCTGTTCTGCTGATAATGTAAATATGGAAATAGTCTGTCATAGCAGAAGTCTGTGTGTGTCTGAATGTAAAAACCTAACCCCCAAATTCCACAAAGACTGAATATGCCACGCACCAAAGCACTGCAGCATAAAATAAATACATGACAATAATGTTTGGTGAAAATCACAGTTTATGGGTGGAGCTGAGCTGCTTGGCTGAGACCTGCACCCTCAAAGTGCTTTTCTAGTTTATGATACTTTTATTTATGCTCCTTGCATTGTGCTTTTACCTTGTTTTATTTTCTACATTCTTATGCTGTACCCAGGTGTGGTATTGTCATTTTGTGACTCTGCGTATTTTTTATTGTGTTCTCCAGAAGTTGCAGTGACACTCAAATTTCCTGTTTGTGGGATTAATAACGTACCAACCTACCCACCTACCTACCTACCTACCATAGCAGGTTATCTCAGTGTACAGATTCTGACCACTAGATGTCATGTTTTCATATACAGGAAAAAAACAAAACAAAGCCCTTGATGGGCTTAAGACTCAGTATGTGGGTTTTTTGACACTCAGGATCAGTACATAAATGAACAAAAACATTTTTAAAGTGCTTTTTATAAGTCCCCTTAAACAGATTTCAAAAAGAAAAATTACTCTATGCATAGAAAACATATATATGTATGTATGTATGTATGTAAGTATGTATGTATACAACCAAGAAATCAATAAACCTACCATACTCCTTCCTGTTGTACTCTGGGGAGGAGTTTGTGCTTGAACTCTCTGGTGACAAAACAGAAGTCTAATTAGCTTACATTTTATTAACTTCTGATTTCTTGTTGCACATTTAATCAAAAACAGCTTGTTTTTGATGTTCTACTTGTGACTGACCGTCAAAGACCTCTGACATAGCTGCTGCCATGGTGGTCATGGTCTTCCTCTCCTTTGGGGCTGGTGAGTAGGCGACTGCCCCCTTCTTTGTCTCTCCAGATGCTCCAGAGCTGTAGCTGCTCTTTGTCACTGTTGAAACCGTTACAGCCCCTAGACCACCTTCTTTTTTACTACTGCTGCTGCTGCTCACAAAACTAGAGGACATGCTAGAAGAGGCTCCTCCAGCTGCCTTTAATCCTACTGCTAAACCTCCTGAAGCTGCTGCACCTCCTGAAGCTGCTGCACCTCCTCCTCCTCCCCCTCCTCCTCCACCTCCTCCTCCTCCTCCTGAGCTCTTAACTACTACCAAACTACCTCCACTTGCTGAGCTCCCCCCTCCAGCAGAGCTCCCCTCACTCGAGGATACAGCAGAGGATGAAGAAGAGGAAGATGCTCCGAGAGTAGTGACACTGATGCCTCCAGATCCGCTAGAGCTGGAAGTGTGCGAGCTGCTGGATGTGATCAGAACCGTGCTGCTTGAACCTCCTGAGCTTCCTGATATGGATTTTTCACTGGACAGCCCTGCACTCAGAGAACTGTCACCTAGAGAAAACATCAAGGCAGGAGAACAAGATTTACCACATCTTGTTTAGATGAAAAGCAGCAGTAAATTGGGTCATGTTTAAAATGGTGGTTGTGTTCCTGTTTAGCTTTGTTGCAACTGAGACATGTAATACATTTAATAAAATTATAAAAGGGTGTCAAATATAGTGTTTCTAGAGTGGCCTTGTCTCAGGGCCTACCACCAAACCCTTAATGAGGAAATTGCAGCCCTAATTTCTGATATTTTTAATCAAATTTATTTAGTGACAAATGTTGCATTCTGGACTTCAGATGGTTCAAAACAAATGATTGAGTGAAGCTCCAACACTGATCAGGGCTTCAACGCCTTTCTGACACAATTTCTTTTGCCAAGAAGGAACACATTGGGACCCACTGAGGATGGCTCCACAAGCCACTTATGACCAATAAGACCCTTTTACAACCTCTGTTGTAAGCGTTATCAATGCATTAGCTAGAGGCAAGACAAAGCAAAACTTGAGGCAAACATGAATCATCATCATGGGCGGGCTGCCTTGCTGAGTTGTTTGCCTGTGATCTCACAGAACATGAATTATTTATTCAACTTATGCTTTAGAGATGTTGAGTTAAGTAGGGACACTGTGCTGATTTTTACCTCCGTCAAGGAGGTTATGTTATTGCCAGCGCCTGTTTGTTTGTTTGTTTGTTTGTTTGGTTTTTTCTTTGTTACTCTTGGCCCTTTTCCATTAGCCCTACACGACTCTACTCGACTCTACCCGGCTCTACTCTACTCGCCTTGTGCTGCTTTTCCATTAGCTCCAGGCGCCTGCCCAACGGGGTGCAGTGTCACTGGAAACAGCTGAGCGGCACTGCGATGACATAATTTTGAACGCAACACAAAAATCTATGGCTTTTTGGAAAGCCACAGGAAAGCAGAAGAAGGCTGCAGGTGGTAAGAAGAAATCCCCCTTTAGAAGCACAGGAGAGTTTTGGAAGCTATACAACAGAATGAAGCCGAGGACGAGAGCAATAGAGCTGCAAAGAAAGGTAAGCTAACGATAGCTGCCGCTAGCATGCTAGGTCGTCGCGCTTATGACTCATCGATGACGACATTGTCTGACCAATCAGTAGTCGGTAGTCGGTGACGTTATCTTTCAGTCTCAACTCGGCTCGCTTGGAACCAGAGTGGAGTGGGTACTACAACTAGCTTTTAGGAGGTACCAGGCTAGTGGAAACATGCTGCAAATCGAGTAGGACCGAATAGAGTAGGGCCAAGGCGTGCTAGTGGAAAAGGGCCATCTGTTGGCAACATAACTCTTGTCAGGAAATGTCCAGATTGGGACAAGAAACAAAATGATTCGAGATCACCGTCTGGATCCAGGATTTTTAAATGATTCTTTAACATTGTGAGATAGGATCATTTCGGCATATGTGCATATTACTCCACCAAAAATAGTCGGGGCGTTTGGAAAAAAAAATACAGGATGAGTTTCCAACATGTTCTACAAGATATCAAAAACTGATGTGGACCTCGGAAAATTCTGGATTCTCTGATCCAGAACAAGAAAAATGTAGATATCCTTGACATATTTAGGAACAAATAAAGGCATAGACTTGCAACAAACGCCAAAATATAGCCAAGATACTGTGGAATTTGGAGTGTTCAATCTGATTTGTTTTGTCTTTAAAAATCTTGGAGCTAAAACCGCCATGATGAAAAATGTGATTTTTGTGACTAACTACTGAACTAAGATACATACCATTATGAATCCAATTGCTGTTGGCATGTTTTCATGGTCATGGAATCTAAATATTTAGATAAATTAAAGTTAGGACTAATATTTCTGGTGAAAATCTCAATATGGGTGAGGACTGTGGCGCTGGTGGAGGTCTGTGCTTTCCAAGTGCTTTTCTAGTTAATAATGTGTACATTTATTATTACATTTTACATATAATTTATAGTGATCTGGAGGTACATTTTCTTGTCTCTTTACAGCATATGCTTTCAAATCCCTCATGTAAGCATCAGATTTTGCAGGCAAGGTCTCAGGTTGAATTTGATTTACTGCCTTGACTGCACTGAAAGACATCTACATGACCTATAAAGTGAAACCCCTGTTCAGTTTTTTCTTAGTCATTAATCAGCATTCCTATGTTAAGCCTTGGCCTGCTTACTAATGTGCCTGAACATGCTTCCCTACTCCTCCATATCATTAAATTCTAAGTTCCTTTAGTGGGATTGTTTTCAGCCACTCATTAAATGCATAGGAGGTGCTGCTAGTTCTCCTCGGGGTAATGATTTTTCTTGTCTCATGAAGGATAAGCTGTCACATGGAGGTTCGGGGTCCCTATAGTTGCTCTCTTGACTTGAAGAATTAGGACATTTATTCAAAAAATGTGGTACTGCTCCTAGCATTTTATGGTATTTGGATACAATTGAGATAAAACCGTGGATCTTTCTATTCTTGATAAAATTTATTGCACAATGAGGTTCTATATTTATTGCATAGCATTTCTGCTATCAATTTTTAACTGCCTCTAAAATGTTTTGCACATGAGCAGGGCCTATGTAAACAGTTTTACATTTTTTAGTCAGACTTGTTTTGAAGAAATGATATTGAGTGGGAAGCAGTGCTTGCAAGTTTAATGTCTCATTTGTGTGGCACAACTCTTAAGGTATTTTTAAATACACTGTACATTACCCCCCCACCCCCCTGACCCTTTACCCTGCTCCTTTTGGTATTGGTACACTGTTAACTTATCTTAATAAGATGGGTTCAATTTGAGGCTAAAAAAAATCACCTCAGACAAAATCAGCACTGGCTAGCATGTTTTTTAAGTTTGTCTTGGCAATGATTGGAGATAATATCTCATCCCTTCCTGTTACTCCTTTTTTTCAGTCTCCAAACAACAAAACGTGACCTTTTTATTCCTCTACTGCCTAATTTGTTGTGGAAAGTCACATTTGTCTCTGCTTTTGCTTTGCTATGCCTCGAGCTACTGCCATGACACCACATGCCTTGGTCCCTCTATGCCATAAAAGGGTCTAAATCACCATGCTAAGCTAGCTGCTTACTAAGGCTACACTTTATCTTCTACTTGACAACTGTCTCTACAAGTTATTATTAATATGATTATTTATTTATGATTATCCTTTCGTTTTAGTTAAATGACTCTCTGATGGGTAAGGAATTTTCTGTAAAAATGCTTTAAAATCAAACAAATGAATCAGGATCTGCTGAAACAAGATGCACTAAAAGCTGAAAACATTTTAATTATCGATCTATAAAATTCCAAGTAAATTTTGTCATTTCAGTGCAGAATAATGGCTTATGAAAAAGACTGGTTTTAAATGGCAGTGAGTTTGTTGTATTCTGTTGCACAATGCTTTCCTCAGCTACTTTACTGTATGTTTATTTTCTTTATTACAGAGAGTATTTTGATTAGTGTGCATCTTTATAACAACTGCCAAATGCTCAGGAACAAAAGAAGATGAGTGTGATTCATTTCACATTGAGATTGTCTTTTCATACATAAGTAATACAAAAAGTAATGAGCTGACAATTTACATATGTTCTTTTGCCGCAAATCAATAGAATTATGTACTGTTTTTTTTTTGTTTGTGCATCATAACGAACTTGTTGCAGAGATGACTCAAGGTACAACTTACCCTGTGATGTTAGTTTAGTAGTTGTAGTTATTGTTTTTGTCACCACTGCAATGAAAAGAAAACATAAGAAAATGCAAAAGTCAGGGCACACTGATCATTATTAATTTTCTTTTACTGTGGTATTTTTTTTACAAACAATACTAACCACAAAAATAATACTTAACAATGATTTATAGCATATGCTTGGCATTAATTCCTTTTCATTATCATATCAAGGTGAAGAAAGTCTAACATCAAATGTTGGTCAACTACTTAAAAAAATAATGAATTGCTGTCACCATACAATAAGCAGTGTTACATGCTTAAAGTTGAAAATGCACAATTTTCCGATACCACTTAATCTTTGTGGCAAAGCAACATTATTCATTTTAAGTCTTACCTTTGCTACTTGCTCCTGTACCTCCACCCGAACTGATGGTTTGTGTAGTAATTAGATTATCCATTCAATGCAAGCTGTGCAAAAAAGAGCATATGTTTTTGTTCAGACAAGACTCATGGGCAAATGTATGAAAGTCTAAAACTGTCTATGAAGGCAGATTTTCACCACAGTGTTCTGTATTATTATTCCACCCTGAGGCAGTCCTTTGAACAGACACATTTTCTCATTTTGTGTGGTCATATTTCAGCCTTTGTACAGCCGTGGCTATAGAGGACAGGTCTCTGTAGGAACCAGATTTAAAGCGTTCACCTGAAGCTGTGTGGAAAGGGCGTAGCTCTTTGTCCACTTGATGAATGTGGTTTTGCGTCTAACAAAAGGGATGTACAGTATGAAAGGTAATCACTGCAAAAGCTCAGGTTTCAGTGATGGCCACAGGGGATGATATTAAATACTTAGCCAGCAGCCGTACAGGTGGATTGAGCCCATAAAGGCATGTACAGACTCTGCCAGAGAAGACATATGCAGACATGAACTGTTTTATGTGATAATGACATCCTAACCCTTCAAAATAAAAAAAAATCAGTCAAAAATCTACAAAAACAAATTTGAGCTGCACTTGAAGCTTCCTTAAATTTCTTGAATTTTGCAATTTGAAGTGAAGGCTGCTAATGTTTTTAGAAGTTTCTTTAGACCCCTCTTTTTACTTATTTGATCTTTCTTATTCTGAATTTTTATAAATAATAGTATTTATATTTTGTATTGGACAATTTAAACACAAGACTGCAGTTAACAACATTGGATGGGGGGATATAAGTTGTCTCCCTGAAGTCCTTCATGATTGGATAACATTTGTAGTGAGTTGGGGGGTCTCTATCAGAATTTTTCATCATGCTGCCACAGGGGGCACTGGTGTCAGACATTTTAAAGCCCTGAGTAGGGAACTAAAGGGTCTCTGGTTAAAATTCCAGTACAAGCCAAAGTCTGCAACAATAACTTCCCAGGCACTGCTTGGTGCACCTTTAGGTTCTGCCAGAGAACCTTTACCAAGTTTAGTACTAGGGTTGTGCACAAGACCACACAATCCAGGACCAAGACTTGCCTGAGACCAGAATGCACCAAGATCAAGACAAGACCAAGACTTTTGGGAGTCAAGACCGAGTCATGACCAAGACCTAGATAAGCCGAGACCGAGACAAGACCAAGGCAATCAAAATCAATTTTGCAAACCATGACAAGGTTGAACAGTTGAGGGGGGGTGTCCCTCAGTTACAACACTGGGAAGATTTCAGTCATCACAGGGGGAAAGAATTCATGAAATAAAGCTTTCTGTTAATTTACCAAGTGCTCCTCCTTTTCACATTAATCAAGTTAACAGTAGATCAGTGGTCTTCATCGGTCTTGATGGAAAATCCCAAGTCTGGCCAGTCTGAGACTGAGACAAGAGCAAGACCATCAAAATGTGGTCTCGAGACCGGTCTCAAGACCTAGACCGGTCTCAAGTAACACAACACAATTATGTAGTGTTGTGACCGTATTAAGTATTTAGTAGTATAAAGTATGTCAATAACATTTGTCTTTATGCTGAAACAACCCCCTCTTAAAGCCTTTTACTTAGTTCAGCTTGTATTTCAAAATAACAGTTTCACAGTCTTATTCAGGGCAGTCAGCATGATCAACAACAGAGAAGTAAAGAAAGTTATTTTTATTTAGTGGACAGAGGCTTCATTTTTCAAACAAGACAAGAACACATCATGTCTGTCTGACTGATCTCAAGTAAATACCTCAAGGAAACACTTGATGGTGCAACAATGACATTAAATATTGGCTTCATGTGTTTTACACTGTTCGCACTGGGAAACTCTGCAGATCTACTTTCTCACTGAGTACCCAAAAGATCTGACAAGGATCCAAACATTTGGATCAAGAAGCGGAATCAGTACTGATAGCAATTATTATCAATTTCCATCCCAACACCAGAGGATGCTCTTTACAGAAAAAAAGCATTGATAATGTTTTCTCTAGTTGTGCCCTATGTGGTGGTGCTTCCTGTGACCTGTAATGTCTGTTTCTTTAGCTGAAGGGCAACATGAAATAACGCTCTGGGCAGAATGTCTATGTTTTCATTTGGTTTGGTTATTATTGGAAGTGTTTGTACTTTGGTTTGGTTATTATTTGAAGTGTTTGTACAATTGTTCAACACAACCAACATTTGTACTGGGCTTTAAAATCCATTTCTCATCCGGAAACCTGTTCATCAGTGAATCTCTGGATCTCAACTCATATTCGCATTTTGCATCACCAGCCATTATTCTGTACACACTGTCTATATATCATTTTACCTGCCAGGTAATTGTGCCAAGAATGTAACTTTCAGACTTTTGGAAATGAAAATTAGTTTTGTCTGTAATTCCACACACAGCAGAAAATAGTCACACTCTGCTGCCTCGGCTTCTCCAGATGACCGTACTTAATTGATGCCGATGAGCAAAAGTACTTCTGCTTTTGATGGCAGATCAAGCCCTACGCAGGCTTCCACTTCACATTACTATAATTTTTTTACATGTACAACAGGGCGTTTCCTTCACAATCTAAAAGGAAATGTTTTCTGAAGGCCAGATGTGCCGTAAAGGTGTAGTCAGCTATCTTCTAATCTTCTAATCTAATGCAGTATTTGTCAAATTCACCATATTTCTCCTCTCCATCCACAAGATGTCACCTCTGACAGCATGTTGAAAAAAAAGCCTTGGCTCTGAATTTCAGCAGGTAAATACTGTGGCTCAGGCTGAGTTACCAAAGCAAAGTACATCCCCCACATCCAGGGGTCAATCATACTCATGCGCAGATCAGACAGAGGGGGGAGGGGGAGTAGTAGGCTGCGTAGCGTGCGCAGTTAGCGTAAGAGAGAGATACAATATGTGCAGTAGCAATGGCTGAAAAACAGCCCAAAAGAAAAAGGTCAGAGGAGTGAAAAGTGAAAAAGAAGGGTTATAACCATGAAAGAGCGAAGACCCGGGTCAACATTGGTGTTGCTTTCCAACGGTGGAGGGAACTCCGCAAATTGAAATACCTGAAACGGATGCAGATGTCGCCGTCTGTCTGCTGGATAGGTAAGCAACATTATCTTTGTGGCACTTCACTTAACAGTAACAGCCGTCGAGCATTCATCTTATTGTCTAATCTGCCAAAATGTACTGTTGTTGTGATGTTATCAATATTGTCAGTCCCGTTTCCATGACAATGCACGTCCATCAGCTTTCGGGGGTGGAGCCAGGGGTGAGGTATGAAGGGAGAGGTGGGTCTAAATTCGTTTATAAACAACCTCTCCACTCGTTTTCCCCCACATCGCTGACTACACTTTTAAGGGTCTGTCTTCAAACTCTGCATGAATGTTCAGCCTTACTTGTGAAAGAACTGATAAGTTTTTGGGAGTCACACTTCAAAGTTCAAAGTCATGGAGTCATGTGTTCACCCTTTCCTTGGTAAAGCTAAATCTGCAGGAGGCCTTGGGTATTTTCTTCAGATTTTGCTGACAAAGGGATTTGATTTTGGACTCAAAGGTTATTCTTGAGAATCTTTTTTTGCTTAAAAGCTTTTGACTCATTACTTCCAAAAAAGAGATAAAAGAAAAGGAAACAGTATTCTTTTTTAATCAATGAATGAACTTTAAGTGACTGACTCTTGTATTTTTAGTGGAGACATGTATCTGTAAGGCCGTAGGTCTAGTTTTATTAATCTGAAAAAAAAATTACCTGCAGTGTAGTCCTTTTTAACCCATTATATTCAATTTAATTGACAGGAGTGAGATGTCTTGTAATAAAAGCAGTAATTTGTTAAGGCAACAACGTTTTATAGACGGCTCCTGTAGATGGGTCTCAGTTTCAGCCCTTTGGCTAACGCCTGCAGCGTATCACCCACATGGTATGTTAACGCCCCCTCTGAACCACCCACACAGCCAGCACCCGCGTAAAGTAGGGCATGAAACAGAAAAACATTCACAGCCCAAACAAAACGATGATTATAGGTCAGATTTGAACTTTGCATTCCACAGATCATGTTTATTATTTCAAACACATTCAGAGAAAAATAGACTTCTGTCATCAGATCTTGGCTCATGTGTGGATGTGGGGTTGATTTTATTCTTCGATGTAAAACTCAAAATTCATTAAAAATTCGGGTCGTGATTCCCATATATTGACATAATAACTTTTCCTGTCTCAGAGACACTGCCAAGATATTTCGGCCTAATGGAAAAAAATACATTTTTAATAATCTTGTGTAATTATCTGTGCTCTCTGAATTTGGGGCCCCTTGTCAGTCATGAGCCTGAATTACTGTCTTGACTTTTCCCTCTTGTATGGCTCCTGGAGCTGTTATGCAGCTTCTCCTGATTCTGCTCCCCCAGGACACATTTTTGTTGTTCAAGTGCTTTTTTATCCTTGTGTGCATTTCATCTAAGATCATGCTGAAGCCATAACTTTTTTTTTTTTCTATATTTTGGATCATTATTTGTCATTGCATTTTTGTAAACATGTTGACAATTTGTTTGTTTTTGACTAATATAAGATTTTGAAGTTCATCTTAAAAAACCCTTACATCCAGTTTATATAATTAATTTCACAGTTAAACACAAATTAGTTAGCTTGAAACAAAAGAAACTGTATAAGTCTTATGCAACACCTGCAGCTGAAAACTAAGCAAACCTTTACCACAGTCATCACTTCACTTACAATCACACTACCTTCATTTGAAATAGATAGAGACAGACAGACAGACAGGCATACAGATAGATAGATAGATAGATAGATAGATAGATAGATAGATAGATAGATAGATAGATAGATAGATAGATAGATAGATAGATAGATAGATAGATAGATAGATAGATAGAGTTTCTTACCTTCTAGATCACTTATGCAAAAATAATCCCCTCTCCCCCCTTTACGTCCCTGCTGCAGAGAACCTCTATCACACTGTCCTTTTCACCACATCACATGTATGAAGTCCAGGTGCATGCAGGTAAATGTCGTGCTGTGCCAGGGACTTGCATGTGCTTCGAGAGTTTAAGTATTAGCTTTGTGTGACTCATAGCTTCAGCCAACAAGTTTCAACAAAACGAGAGGGGCCGTGACTTTGGCCCCCTGACAGACACACACAGCTCAGTTAGTGGAGCAAAAAACAGCCCCGGGCTCAGTGAATGAAGGAGTAAAACCCTGCCGGAGAGAAAGTACAAGTGATAAAACAACAAATTACACCACTGTGCCACTAATGTGGTTTGTGTCTATTAATAAACACTTGTTGTGGTTGTGAAAGTGTGAACATGATTTAGGAGACATGAAATTCTAAAATAACTTCCTATTGAACCTGAATATGATATAATATCATTTAAAGAAAGTAAAGAAAAGTGAATGCATTGCTTTTAAAGTAGGGGTACCCATGCCTTTCTTCATTCAGAACATTGTTATGCTGTCATGTCAGCTTTCAGCCCCAGATCTGTATTTTCTAAGAATCTGTCTAAATATGTTACTGTAAAACACTTGCTTTGGATCCAAAAGTGCCTCAAAGATTGAATCATGTATAAGAAAGTGAAAATAAAAACATGAAAATTAAGAATTTTAACTCTAAAATGTTGGGTTATAGTTTGCTGACTTTGTTTACATTGTTCTGTCCTTTCATTGGCAGTGAGGCCTGACGTGCACACGGCACTTTGCACCACTCTTCTTCTTCATCACCTGTGTTGGAAAAAATACACAGTCATAAAGAATCAGGGTTGGAGAAGTAGTGAAAATGTACTCAAATGAAAGAACAGCTACTTTAAAAAGTATTTATTAACTTCAAGTAAAAGTAGCAATCAATGCATCTAATCTAGCATAGGTGAAAAATATTTCATTTATCTGTACTTCAAATACATTTTTCTGTCTTGAAAGAACGACAAAGGGTCAAGGATCTCAAAGCATATTGTTTGAAAGAGTTATATGACTGCATCTAGAGCACATACAGGTAGATAGATAGATAGATAGATAGATAGATAGATAGATAGATAGATAGATAGATAGATAGATAGATAGATAGATAGATAGATAGATAGATAGATAGATATGATTTGAATGCTGTAAGCTGTTTGAGCTAGTGCTAAATTGTTAGAACTGCAGTAAAAAATGTAAATTAAAAAGGGTATTAACAGGTAATAAAAAAATGCTGTCAAACTATGACTCAGCTTAATATATTGAGATTTGATCTAACTGTTGTCAGTGAGCCAAGCTTTGACAGTGCCTTTTCACAAAAATAAAATAGGTCAATAAAGAGATTGTACAGACTGTTCAAGTTAAATCATCAAATTTGTCTTCCAAACTAAAGATGCCATACATCATTTTTAGTGCTGGAAGACATTTCTTACTTAGAAAATAGTTGTGTGTGTGTGTGTGTGTGTGTGTGTGTGTGTGTGTGTGTGTGTGTGTGTGTGTGTGTGTGTGTGTGTGTGTGTGTGTGTGTGTGTGTGTGTGTGTGTGTGTGTTTTTTGCCGGGGGGGCAACAAGCCAGAGAAAGTATGATCTCCACATACTGTAAATAACCTGCAAAACAAAATTGTAATTCATTGTATATTTGTAAATATGTTGTAAAAAAACTTTTAAAAAAGTATAAGTACTCTAAACTACAATCAAAATAGCTAATTACCTTAGATATTAAGAAATAACACAATATTATTATACTTATTTCAGGGAATAGCAAGTATTACATATGTTTTACAACTGTTGTGTAACCACAAAACTGATTTTAAAAATTCTCAATCACATTATGTGGGCTATAAGAAATGGTAAGTTTTTTTAATTTCGTTTTTTGCTGTTTTTTTGTTTGTTTGTTAAATCAGCACACTGTCAGTTCTTATAACAGAACCGTAATGCCTCATTTTTGTAGAAACTGACAATGTTAAAATGTGAGAAAAAAAGAATATTAAGGTAGCACTGACTGAAAAGCAGATGTACAGTAAGTCAGTGAAGCTAAGGCTTGAGCTAGCATTGCAAGCTGACAGGGAGAACCAAAGTTACTACACAACAATTCAATATTTTCGCAGAAACTTTCAGAGAATTTTACAAATATATCAGAAGGATAAATGATCTTTAAGTGAACTTATTAAGTGTCATACTAGTGTATTGTGTAAAAACTCACCACCCTCAGGGACAGCAGCCTATTGCTAGCGGTCATGATGCGCAGGCTAACAGTCTGCAGAGGCTCAGCAGGGGCATCCATGTTACAGAGATTTTAACACAGCTTTTCACGTCTGTCACTTTTGGTTCAGAAATGTTTTGCAAGAATGACGAAAATAAGATAAATTGATATGATTTACATGTCAGTGGATAGAGTCTGAAATTGGAGATCTGTTAAGTAAAAGTCACTTGGAAACTAGCATTTAGTTCCAGTATAATATAATATAATATAATATAATATAATATAAGTTTGCATGTTCTGCATGTGTGGGTTCTCTACAGGCAGTCCTTCCTCCCATTGATCAAAAACATGCCTATGAGATTAGTTGGTGACTGATAATGACTGTCATAATGAACTTTGTTTTAGTTTTCAAGTGAAAGTGTTGGTATTGTTGAAACTTGACTGATGAAAAGCATTAATCAGTTTAATTCTTTTTTAAACGTGAAATGTGTGTTTGTGTGTGGGGGTAATTTAGGCTATTACATTTCTCTCTAAAAAAATTCTAGAAATTCATTAAGAGTGGGCTATTTAATTTGTCATTATATTGTGAATTTCTGTTTTTATTCCTGTGAAGCACTGTGTAAACTGACAAAGCTTTGAATTTAAGATCAGACATCTATAATTGAGCCTGCAGGGGGACAAACTGATAGAGTATGTGTGGTGAATGTTGGACTGAAACCAATGTTTATATCACTCAAAAAAATACCTCTGACTTTTGATTGTAAAAAATGTCTGAGAGAAAGAAAACAAGAGGACTTATACACAAACTTACACAGCCAAAAAAAAAACAACCCTTGATGGATGTGAAATCTTTCTTTATTCACATCTGCAGGCAAAACAAGAATGAAACCATTGTGCATGAAACCTGGAATAAATTCTTAAGTGACACAGACGCTTCACATGAGGCATGTTCCAAATAAAAGCATTAAAAAAACAACATGGTATCATGATTTTACTTCTTTCATGTTTCAACTTTCCAGCATTCTTTGCTAATTCATCTTTACTTCACATCAGAGCTGCAGTCTTGTTTTCTATCTTTGTACTGCTGTAAAACAATCCCAGCTCAGGGAGAGATGAATGTGTGGCATGTTACAGCTCACGGCTAAACAGCATTTGTCAGGTATGTTTTAGTACCTGCAAGAGTGGATCTTCACCAGTGGGCTTCAGGGCCTGTAGGAGAGAGGGATATAAATAATAGCCTCAAGATTAAAATAAAACTTAGCCCAGTAAACAGACAGAAATCTATAAAACACTTGACACATGACAAGTTTTAGTAGCCTGCAGGGGAGAAGAGAATACTCCTCACCTCTTAAACTTTGAAAGATTGAAGTCATTTTATGATTCTCAAGTTGTGTGGCCAAAAGCAATGTTGGGTTGTTTTAAGAGGGTCAGGAATATGGTCTTTAGATGAAAGTATTCTTAAAACTCTAGGATATGCAAGCCTTAACATACATACATTTTTTATTCTGCTTTCAAAATATATTGAGAAAATGTATGTTGTTTTCTCAAGTTTCTTTCTTTCTAATGAAATATCAAAGCTGGTTTTCCTATGCTATGGGGTCACTTCTTGAGGTCTTACTAATATAACCAGATTTACAGGGTATCACAGAAAACTGGCGTGAAATAAAGTCTTTAATTTACACACATTTTGTTGCCATGTTTTAGCTACATTTATTTTTTTGAAGTTGATGGTGACTCCTCATCATCGAGACTGCCAGCTATTCAACATACTTTTCATTATGGAGATGGTGGTTGATCCTGGGAGAGCAGTGGTGTAAAGGAACGAAGTAATAGTACTTAGTTACAGTACTTAAGTATGTTTTGGGAGTATCTTTACTTTACTTGAGTTTATATGTTTTTTGCAACTTTCACTTTTACTTCACTACATTAAAAATTAAAAAATGATACTTTTACTCCATTACATTTAAATTGTCAACTTAGTTACTCGCTACATAATAAAATGTGAATATAAATTACACTTATTTTCACATTTTATCTAAGCTGAACACACCTCTGGAGCCTGTGAACCACTATTTAGCAGTGCAGGACTTGTATTCAGCCCTCGAAGAGCACGACTGAACTCAAGCAATTTTGAAAATCAATGCAATAGATGAACCGCAAGTTTGTGAGCTTTACGTAAGGGAGGAATGGAGAGAGGGAGTAAGAAGTGAAGGGAGCTGAGGGAGGGAGGAAGAGTTAAACTTAATAAAGCTTGGGAGAGCAGCAAATATTTGTACCTGTTCTCTTTGTTTGTACTTTTACTTTTAATACTTAAGTACATTTAATAGTAGCTACTTTAAGACTTTTGCTTAAGTGATTTTTTAATGAGTGACTTTCACTTTTAGTTGAGTATATTTTACATAATATATCTTTACTTTTACTCAAGTATGGGTTTCAAGGACTTTTTACACCACTGTGGGAGAGACCCAAAGAGAATGTGTGAACGATTTTACACTAATTTCACTGGTCAGAAAAGGTTGGCTGGTTTTGAGAGAGGACTTCTGGGCAAATGAATTCACATCTTTGGGCTGACAGCGCATAAACAACAAGTGTTCCATCAACTTGAAAACAAGAAAAATGAGGTCTATGTTCTGCCAAATTTGGCATACCAGATTGACGGTACATCATATTCACTAATAAACTTGTGAAATATTTTGAAATAGTTGAGTGATCACAAGGGCAGAACCTTTAAAATCATTTAAATATGGAAGATTGTTTCATCAGTTACATTATGAGCCAATCCGATCATGCAGTAACAAGTGTACTGCTGTGGTGTAAAATAAAAAACATGTTTTAGAACAAATACCAAAATATGACTGAAGTAGAGAAAAAAATATCCTTTCTGTTTAGTAGAACTTTCCGTGTTCTATGCTAATCTCTGTAAGAGCAATCACTGCCTGCTGTTGTCCTGCTCAATCCAAACATGCTTCACTTGGAGTGGACATTTGTGCAAAGTTTCAATAAAATCCCTTTGGAATTTTAAGACATCTTTACTAAACCTGGGAAACCCTAGGATTTAATAATGTCTTCAACATAAAGTGAGTGTGATCTTGTGCTGGAACTTCTGTTTTTCTTGAGATATTGCCTCCAAAATGGTGTGGACAGAGCTGTACATATTGATAATCCAATAATATATTTTGCCTGGGTGAAGACAAAATAAGCCATCTCATCATTCAGTGTTAATCATGTTAGGGCTTTGTTGTTCCCTTTTTAGAACATAGAAAAACTAAATCATAATTAGAACGGGATCTGAATAATATATAAAAGGGTATCAGCCTTGTTATTTCTTTCTCTGAGAGGGACTGCCTTGTTTTTACCCCAACATTCTGACTTTAAAACACCCCTGAAGACAATTTAATCAAAAATAAAATCAAACCTGGCTGTTGATGAGTAATGCTGCTCAGACTCACTGCCTGTGGTATCATAATTAAAGTTGCACATTCTTTTTTCTTTAGTCATGATATTAACCTCTTTAAAGGCAGTCGGCCAGCCGCAGGTGTTTCATAGCATCTGTTCAGCTGAAAATATGTGTTATGAAAGATTTTCAGGGGTTTTTGTGAATGACTCACTGATATCTGGGCCATAAATTCTCCCACATAGGCTGGAGTGGTTTGTCATATTACCTCAGGTCACACAGATGCCTGAGACTGACCCTTTTTTTAGTGCTATTTCTAGAGTAGTCTTCTTAAATAAACACCAATAACTCTACTGTCATAATCAGTCAATTTTTATTTGAAGAGTGCTAATTCGTAACAACTGTTATCTCGAGACACTTTACAATGAAGCAGGCTGAAGACAAACTATTTTATGGATACAGATTCAGCATATGCATAGATACATATAAAATACACAACACATATATAAATACATATACAAATATATACATCCAACAACCAAAATGACTCCAATAGCCAATCATGAATCCCTCCATCATGGCGGCAAGAAAAAACCTTCTGTTAAGCAGCAGGAAATCTTGAATGTGGATCCCAGTCTCATGATGAACAGCAAATCCACACGATGCTGATGGGTGCAGGAAGGGAGGTAAGCAGAGACAAGTGGACTGAAGTAAGAACTAAAGCTAGTAACAGATACATGAGCCAATTATAGACCTGTCGTCATCTTGATTATTTCTGCCAAGTACGAATTTATTAGAGGTTAGCCTTTTGAGATTCAGATTTCGTTTTCTGGAGGGTCCCCATGTCTATATGATTGTGGTGATAATTTTATAGAAGTAAATCAATAATAATCATGAACGCTGAATTCAAGTTTCATCAACATTGAATTTTACAACAGCATCAACATGAGAAGTTATAAGTGATTTATTTTAAGCTGACAGTGGGGGGAATGATGAGAGGAGGGACTGAAAATAAAAATTTATGGTCAAACTCATGGGGGCCCTACTGTATTGTCTCTGTTAAGTATAACTGTATTGAAGGCCTCTTGAGATGTGACATCCCATTTTCAAGAGGGACCTCGTGCATGTGGTGCTAAAATAGTTACTATGGATGTATTCAACCATGAAGAGATCATGTTAATGTCTACATGAACAGCTATAATGATTATGAACTGAAATAGGACTAGAGGAATGGCCAAATATGTGTTATGCCTATAACTGTAGTTTTTGAGGTTTTCGTAACTCCACAGCAGCAGGCACTCTCCACCAAGGATCGCAGGCCACCTGCAAGACAAGAGCCAGAGACGAGTACAGGAGCAAACAAAAGGGGCAATGGCAGATATGGAGAGAAAGTGAGAGAGAGAGGGATAGAGCCCAGTGGGCCAGATCCCTCAGGCAGCCAAAGCCTATTGCATCTTAACTATGAGTCTAAAATATGGACTATGAGCTGGTCCCAAACTGAAAGCTTTATGAAAGAGGAATGTTTTAGGTCCAACCAACCATGGCAGAGAGGGTGTCTGCCTCTTGTACCATGGTTGGTAAATGGTTCCAGAGAAGAGGAGCTTGATAAATGAAGGTTACCTCACAATCACAGCAGTATGTCAACAACAATATATTTTAAGTTCACTGTATACACTGTTCTGCAAATGTAAATGCTCATTGGTGCAAAGACTGAGACTTTCGTTTTTGTTTATTTATTTTGCTTTAAAAATTAATGGAAAAATACTGTTGTGGCAAAACTACAAACCCAGGTGGAAAGTGCTACAATTAGAAAACAAAGCATTTTGGTCTGTGTTTCATTCATGAAGCTAAAGCGAAAGTTCAAGCACAAAGATATGTATTCATTCAGGCACTCAGTTGTTCAGCAAGTCACCTCTCATTCATTTCTTCATTTTGCCGGCCCTCCTGCAAAGGTCATTTGATTCATCATCTGATTAGTGTGTGCACTCATAATTACTGCCAGACTCTGACATGACCTGCTAAGCCAGTCATCCTGCTGCTATCATATTTTTAAATCATATCATTTCTCAATAGGCCTGGGCTCAAAATATTGATACAGCAAAATACCCTCATGCACTTTTTTGCTGATATGTGTATCTACGCAGATTCTCAGAATCTGTTGTTGTTGATACACTTTTGCTGATTTTGTCAACAGCACAGTTCAAAGTCAAATCTGAACTACATGATCAAGCATATGTTCAATATTTTACACAAGTCTAAAACCTTTGAGGACCTAAATTTAAGTGTCTTGAGTTGTAGATCACTTTTTTTTATATTTTATTTTATGAAAAAGACCAAGTTAAGTTTCGGCAATTCTGATAAAAGTGTAATAAATGTACAGAATATGCTCCTATCCTGATATGTATCGTGACATAGCCTCAATATCAGGATAGGTATTGTATCGTGGGGTTGCTGGAAATACCCATCCCTATTGCTCATACACAGACAATGTGCTGTGTGATCTTGGCATCTCCAATAGTGGCCAGGGTCTAGCTCTTCAGAAGTCTGGCCCCTCAGTTTATCCTCAGGTATTATAAGCACCCAGTCCATTCATCAGGGTTCTGGCAAACTGCTCAGAAGTCTTGTTCTCATCTTACCCTGTATCCCTTACCACTACCACCAGTGTCAAGACTCTACAGAGTGCCAATCACAACCTAGTCTGTTCAGTCATCTGTTATTCTGTTATTCATGCGTCTTCTAACAAACCAATTGGGTTTGGTATTTAGCAAAAAGTGACAGCCCTAGTCAATCAAGTTTCCGACTATGGCAAAGCTTCATTTTGTGTATTTGGACACCGTTGACTACAATAACCAAAGAAATAAAAGTGGCAGCCGAGGAAATTCAAAACTTCAACAGTATTTTTAATGTTGGGTAAGTCTGTTTTATTATATGGCCCCGCACCGCTGAGGTCAGGGTGTTATGTTGATGTCTGTCCACGTGTGCAGGTTGATACTTGTGAGCTAATATCTCAGAATTCTTAAGGGATTCAAAGATGAACAGGCCACTGGTCAAAGCTCAAGATCATTCAATTTCATTGTCATCCTTTTGTTTGTGGAAAATACACATCAAAAAAAGCTTTCAATGATTTTTATCACACTTTGGGTAAAATATCCATCCAAACTCCAGTGCAATTATGATTTTGAAGGTCACGGGTCAAACTTCAAGGCCACGGAGCCTCATGTTTGTCCCTTACTAGTGAGCACAATCTTTTGAAGCCAATACTTGAAAAAAACTTTAAAGGATTTTCTTAAAATGTTGAGTTTACTCTGATTCAAGGGTGATGTAAAACATTTTAGTGTTCATCATTCAAAGGTGACCACAGTGAAACCTCTTGTTCATCTTTGACTATGAATGCAATATTCCATATTTCAAAATGTCCTCTCTCACTTCACTTTTATCATCATTTGCTTGTGCATTTAGCCTTTTGAATGCTTTAAATGATTTTCTTCAATCTCCACACCAAATTCCACCATAACACAAGTGGGGTGATATTTTGGTGGTTGTAGGTCAGAGCTTATTGTCATAGAGTCCATCACTCAGTATCATTGGAATAACAGTGATACACCAGTCAGGGGAGGTTGGTGTTGTCTGCTCTGGTGCTGTTGTGATGTGGTAGTTGACATGGTTTAGATTTGGGGGATTAGGGCATATATGAGTTAAAGTTTTTTTCACTGAGGGCAGATCCTTTCAGAGAGCCAAGAGCATCTTGTGTTCACATAAAAATGTAAAAACGTGTGGTATTTGGCTTCAGGTTAGGAGTTGATCAAACCTCACGAGCTGATCTTAACCTATGTATTTCTTTAAAGTAAACTCAAGCATCAGTCTGGTCTTTTATCTTGGGACAGCTGTTTTCTTGTGGCTAGTTGGATAGAGGGATAGAACATAAAAAATACAGATATTTTCAGCCTGAGAGGTTCATGCATGTTGTGGTACAGAGGTAACGTGCCTGCAGTATATCACAAGAGCCACAAGGCACTTCAGGAGACAGCTTTGACCTTTATCCCATGTATCGTGACTAGTCCGCTCATAACTCAGAGAAAGAAGTTTGCAGTGACTCATATCTTATACATTAAGAAATGAAGGGCAGGTGATTCATCAAGGTCAAGAAT
This sequence comes from Scarus forsteni, assembly GCA_036419115.1. Taxonomy (NCBI): domain Eukaryota; kingdom Metazoa; phylum Chordata; class Actinopteri; order Labriformes; family Labridae; genus Scarus; species Scarus forsteni. The sequence goes on from JAZDUH010000098.1 coordinate 37,373,364, forward strand.
ACATATCTTTGATGTGGTTTAAGCTTTTCAGATCCAATTAAATCTGCATTTAACAGATTAGAATGCACACGCATTGAACAAACTAAAGTGATTCACCGTACAAATGCATATAAATGAGATCCTGTCATAAGTTAGCCTGAAGTGCTTTTACTTACTTATTCATTTTCTGTACAGCTATCCCTTTCAGGGTCGTGGAGGGGCTGGAGTCTATCCCTGTTGACACTGGACAGTCACCAGCTGATCACAGGGTCACATAAAGAGACGGACCAACATTCACACTCACATTCACACTCACAGTCATACCTTAAGGCAACCTGGAGTCACTAATCAACCTACTGAGCATGTTTTTTTTGTCTGTGGGAGGAAGATGGAGTGCCCAGGAAGAACACACACATACCATACATGGGAAGAACATGCAAACTTCACACAGAAGGACTCTTCCTGAGCTGGGGGTTGAACCAGTGACCTTCGTGCATGTACCTGCTGCGCCACTGTGCTGCCCCCTTTAGTGTTTTTGTTACCTCCGCCAAGGAGGTTATGTTTTCGGGAGAGTCTGTTTGTCTCTCTGTCCGTCCGTCTGTCTGTCTGTGAACAAAATAACTCAAAAAGCTACGGATGGATTTTGATTAAATTTTCAGGAAATGTTCAGCATGGGAAAAGGAAGAAGTGATTCAATTTTGGTGTTGATCCAGATCAGCGTCTGGCCACCATGACGAAAAATGGGATTTTTGTGTATAACTACTGAACTAAAATAGATATCATTATGAATCCAATTGCTAATGGTATGTTTTCATGGTCAATGAATCTAAATATTTAGATGAAATACAGGTAGGACTAATATTTTTGGTGAGAATTACAATATGGGTGAGGACTGTGGCGCTGGCGGAGGTCTGCGCTCTCCGAGTGCTTTTCTAGTTTTTATTGCAAACGTTTATTTGTCTCTAACTTTGTCACTTTAGCCCCTGTGTGTATTTTTACTAGTTCTCCTGTTTTTCTTTCTGTTTTTCTTACTGTTTGGTTTAATATTTTGTATTTTTTTTTATTTTTTTATCTTGCTTTGTTTTTCGTCTTTCCATTTTTCATGTCAAGAGCAATGTCCACTCGATGATAGATATTGTTGTGAACGTAGGCTTTCTGTGCATACTGGTCTTCTGTCCACAGGCAAGCAACATTTATAATCACTGAAAATGCGCATTTTGGAAAACTCCTGATGAGGAGAAGATTTTCCGAAACTCCAGGTGTACCTCCTGTGTGGACAAGCCCTAAAATGCCGCACTCTGATTTCTCCTCAGTGTGATGTCGATGCGACCATATCACTTTGTTTTTGTGAGAGTGGTGCTGAATCAGACATTGCAAAGCTATTGGACGTTTTATGGTTTATTACTGGACTGTTCATCTGCTTTCAGTTGCCTCCACATTATGATGCTGCTTCAAACACCAACAATACACATGCCACTAACGTCTTGGACAATACCTGGTGTTACTATTTCACAAGTGACTGTGCTGTTTGGTGACACTTGGCTGCCTGTCTGCAGTTGCTGTAGCTACAACAGATGTTCAAAATGTCCTTCAATTCTTAGGTAAAATTATCAGTATAAATGAGAAGTTACTCAAGAAACAGTGCTCACTTATGAAACTAAAGAAAAGGTACAGTAAAATAAAGCTACTCACATTACATGTGGGTATAATCTGTTATCTTTGCATCCCCTGTCTTATATGTTGTTCACCCACCTAATAAGTCTTTCCTCCTCACCAAATATGTTACTCTTGAATCATTTTCATTTTTTTTAATAAGTTTGTTTGTCCACAATTATTACACAGGTACATTAGCTCTTTTAAAGACATATATGATCTTATAATTCCCCAAATGACTGAACAGTATTTCCATGCCTAATTAAATTGTATCAAAAAGACTATTATTTTAATATTTACTAACCTCCCAAGAAAACTTCAGTACAACATTGTTCCTCCAAAGTATGTCAGTACATTCAGCTGTTTCTTTTGAATTAACTGAAGTGTTGATAGTGTATTAACATGACTTTAATACAATTAGCCTTATAGAGATCATTTAAAGAGCAGAACTACATTGTTATTGAGCTCTTGTTAATACAATTTATTCAAAAACACTGAAGGACAGCACTGATTAAAATATTACCATAAACGGTAATTCACATTGTTGTCTAAAAGACAGAGAGAATAATGCATGATCCAAAATATCTGCAAAAACTAACATTGAGTTAGTGGGATTGTGAAGGGGGCTTAAGAACGGAGGGATGAGAAGGAAAGTTTGTATCATCTCATAATTGAATGTTGTATTGTTTAAAACTGCATTGTTAAAACTAAAAATATTTGATTGCAGATTAAAGTAAATGTTTCTGAAAGTTTGAGGAAGGGGTTTAACTCTGATAACTACAGGTACTAATGAAAGACATTTCTGGTTCAGGTTGAGCATCTTTGTATGAACACACTTATTCAGTATTGAAAACTCAGTATTGATATCAACACTAGCAAGATAGCACTGGTCAACACAGCGTTGTCCAGTGTTTTAGACAATGTGGAACAAATCTAATCGGTATCTGTGTTGGCTGATATTTAATTTTTTGTAGATATTAACAAACAATATTGGAAATACATTAGCTGTAAATCAGCAAAAACACACAACAAATCATATTGCTTCATCGTATCATTACTGGGTACATGGGTACATTTAAAAAATAAAATAAAAAAAATTTCAAGAGTTATTTCTACTTTTTTTCAACCGTACCAACGACTGTCACGTGGAAATAAACAAGACAACCTCTGTTAGTAAAGACTCTTGATGAAAATAACAATTTTGCTTTTGGCAATTATGAATTCAGAAAAATCCACAGGCAGACCCCTCTAAAAAAAATTAGCGTATAGGGTATCAGAATAAATCCAGTAATTTACATCCATAATAATTATAATAATAATAATAATGATATTAATGATGATAAAAACAACAACAACAATAATGATAATAATAATGAAAGTATAATTGAAGGTAAATACTAATTAATAATCTTAATATTGATAATAGTTATTGATTATAAATAATTGATAAAAATAACTAAAATGTGCTGAAACCTCTAAAAGTTTGAGCTTTACGTCTCACCTGCAATAACATTCATCAAAACCAAGAGAGCAAAATATTAGCAATTTAATCCCTCCTTTCTTGGGATCTTTCTGTCCTGTCTGGCAACCATCTATTTTAGCCTTTTCAGGTAAAAAGTATTTAATAGTTCATTATAATTATATCATGATAATAATATGATTATAGTAAATATCATGACAGAATTCAAAATCTCGATAATGATTTAAAAAGATTACAATCCCTGCTTCTATTTTTGGGGTTTTATGGCACTCAAAATACATATTTATTTATTTATTTTACAAAAATCTGAAATTAAGCGGTTTTTTTCACAGTATTTTTCAGAGGAACGAAAGTAAAAAAAGGAGACACTGTACAATTTCAGGCATAGACATAATAAAGGCCAAATAATAAATAAAATAATAAAAAAAATATTCATTATCTCTTTGATTCGAGGGACGTCTCTCGCCCGGATGTGTATCAGTGTACTTCCGGGTTCAGCGTAATGGTGGCGCCCTGGTGGGAGCTCACTGCTCTTGATTTGGACATTTTCGTGTAACGTGACAAAGTAATCACGGAGACAGCAGCATGAACAATAAAGACGTGTGGAGGTGGAACACCAGAGCGTCTTTGGTGTACGCTCTCGGTGTGTGGACCATGATCGGCTCCTACGCTTTTCTAAAATACACCGGACGGATCGGTGACCCCTCAGGTGAGCCCGTGCTGCATCATGAAGACTTTTGACTGAACTGATGGCTTAACATAACGATCTGTGCAACGAAATAACACGTGGATGTTCTCTTATGTAGGACTAAGCATTGCATCCTTTTTGTACAGATTAGGGATGTAACGATGTGAAAATTTAATATAACGGTATCGTGACCAAAATGATCACCAGGGCAGCTGACAGTCTTGGCTGAGACAGGGACAATATAATCTGAGATCCCTCAGGCCTGAGGAGAGCTCCATTTTGCCCCCTGACCCAACATACTAACACCAGCTGGTCAGTTGTGAACCACTCCTTTTTAACAGAGATGAATGTAAATGCAGTTAACTAGACATGAAAAAAATAATGATCGGGCCATAGGGAAATATGGTCTCCAGCCCACATGTAGACAGAATTATCTTCTCCTCTATTTCATGACTGCAGGCTAGCAACTGGGGTGTTTCTGCCACAAAGTTTTTTTTTTGTTTTTTTCTTTATCTCAACAACATACATACCCACCCTCCAGTGGTGCAGTCTGGTTTATTCTAGCGGGTAAACTCTGATACACTCTGATGTATGTTTGTCCTCTTAGGGCCTCCATAAACTGAAGACAAGTTTAACACTTTTTTACCTGATTTACCCTATCGTTTTTTAAGTCTTTGTGTTCACTTAAACTGTGCACATGAGCTATCAAGACTCCATTTTAATTATGACATCACACAAAGTGACTGATGATCCCTCACTGTCCCTGAGATGCACATCGATTTGCATCTTTGCGCTCACTGGCACACGGAGGAGCACACACCTGAGGATGCTGAGCGATTCGGGAGGGGTTTAGATCATATGTTCACATGTACATGGGCTGCACTGCAAAATGACGTAATCGACAGACAACAACAGCCACACTTTAATAGGAAAATATGAAAAAAAATAAAGGATGTGATTATCACTATGGCAGCATTTTTGTAAATATAAGTCTAACAATACTATGTATACAGCTGATCTAGAGCGACACACACCAGTCAGAAGTGCAAATAAATTGATTATTACAGGAGCTAAATAACTGTTCACACTGGGGGCATCCATCTTTGATTGTCAACTCTGGGGTGGCGAGGTTTCACCGAGTTCCCAGTAGGAAATTCCGACTTCAGGGAACATTCCAGTTGCAGTTTCCTACTCGGAACTCAGAAATTCCTACTTCTGACTACAACTGGAACGCACCAAAAGCACAGCACATGTTTTGTGTCTTGGAGGGCCGGCGCTGCGTTAATGCAGGATTGCTCAAATTAGGTCCCCCTCTCGTTTCACTGTGACTCTCCCTCTCTTTATCCTCTGTCATCGGTAGTCTGGTTCTGAGTCTGACCCTCTGCTTTGGGGCAGTGGGCCCACATCACCGCCCGGTTCATTGTTTTGTTTCGTAACCATTCTTTAGATTTGTACAAATATCAGAATTTGCTTAATTAATCATCTGATAAATGTCTTTTTCAGACCTTGAAAAATAATTTAAAAACGTGTTATCTTTGTTATGAAAGACATCAGTTAAAATGGTTATTTAGCATTTTCATTTCTTTCTTTCTTTCTCCACAACAGAAAAGAAAATGGGAAAACCAGATCTGGAAGAGGAAGAAAATCCACATCAACAAGTCTACGAGACGGCTCATACCAAGACTATTGTGGTCTACAAGAAAGACTTTGTCCCATTCACTGACAGGATCTACAACTTTTTCAAGTCCGTCACCGGTGACCCTGGAAGTGGAGGCAGTGAAAAGTAGCTGCATTGAACAGGAGATGATGGATGCTGTGGACTTGGGAGGATTTATGATGCACTATTGACTTTATTGATGTGTGAGGAACCGTAAATGATTTGTAAAAAAATTCCAAAGATGGTGTCTGCACTGAGGGGCCCTCAGTTATTTTTTTATGAGTATAGACTGCCTGACATATTTGAAACATGCAGATGTTTGAAACATTGATCATGTCAGTTTTATGGACACTTTTGTCCAAAAAATATGTGTCATAGCCACTTGTGCTTTTGAATAAACATGTGCAAATCAAATGGAAGCTCAAGTTCCCGTGGATTTTGTGGTCAGCTGTGATACTATAATGGTTAACTTTAACATCTTAGTTATTTCAGAGCGGGGCTAAAAATGTAGGATTATTCCATTCGTCAATCTGCTGGTTTTATTTTCATGATAACTCAATTCAATTTTTAGTTTATGAAATGTAACAGTTTTCTCTGTTTTACGGTTTGAACGATTTACCTCATGTGAAATGTATAAAAGAAAAATCAAATGGTTGAATTTGTTTTTCTGCATTCTGTTGCCTTACCTGGAATAAATGATCACTAATCATATTATATTATGACACTGACTAAATGACTCCAGTGGTAGCAATCTTCATAAACTATTACAGATTTATTTTTTTGTTTTTTTCATTTATAAAAATAATCATGTCCATTCAGTTTAATCTACAGTGTATCTACAAGATGATGTGTTTAAGAAATCAAAATTTAAAGATGTTAAATTATGCTAGCAACTTTTGCCAAACCAACCCTTTTTTATTTCCCTATTTTATTTTCAAGTTTTAATTTCAGGGTTTTACCATTTTAGGTATTCATATGCCGAGATATAGTAATAATAATATTCAAACAGAAATAATCCCGTGAATCGCCCTCTAAATATAAAGCATACTCATACATATTGAACTATCAGCTGCTAAATACAGGGAATGGATATGTTAATACCAGGTCTAAACTTGTTATTGTAAAAATGCCTTTATATATTGTATTTGATATCATGACAGCATGATCTTTATTTTCACAGTTTATTCAGTCTAACCGAATGCCCATTTTTATTTTTTTAGAGTCATTTATTAAGACTAAAACATTGTTGTTTTTTTTAACTTTAAATCTGTTTCAAACACTAATGGACTGTAACCATGAAAGGAAAAGGCTGATTTTAGTTGGATGAAGGCTTTGTGCCCTTGACCAAAAATAATATTGGTGATAGTGAATATTAATATATTGGATATTGGATAATGGCAACAAAAAAAAAATCCAATATCATACATCTCAAGTATTGATGCATGCTTGATATTAGTAAGTACCAAAAATAACGCCTGTATATACAGTGGAGGAAATGTAGATAAGTGTATCCTTATTAAATGGTGTATTTAAATTAGTTTTCTGGCATAAATTCTGTTTGCATTTTTGTTATTGTCCTATTGATTCCTAATTAGGGAATCTTCTCCCACATAATTTACATTTTTAAGCAAAATACAGTTTAGAATGTTACTATTTCCCCCAAAAAGTCCCCAGGACTCCCCCCCCCCCCCCCCAAAAAAAAAGAAGAAGTTTGAACATTTAAAAATGTTTTATTTTAAGTTTTTTGGTCTAAACTCTGTTTTGTGTACGAACTTGTACTGTCTTCTAGTCCGCCTTGAAGGGTTAGGGCTACCTCTGTCCGGTAGGTGGTGCTAATGGTCACCGAGCATGCGCTGTAAACACGCGCAGAAGAAGAAGCTGCGGCGTGCGCGGCGGCCGCCAGAGGGCGACAGCTACTTCACTCGTGAGTGGTCGGAAGTTGAGAGAGCGTGCTCCACCAACAACCAAAACAATGAAGGCGATCATCCAGCGGGTCACCAAGGCTACAGTGACGGGTGAGCTGCTGAGTGAGCAGGGCAGAGCTGTCCTGACTGCAGGCTTCACGTGGAGTCTCCACACTGGGGCTCACGCGCAGCTCATTCATTCACGGCGCTGCCCTGCAGTTTAGCTAACGAAGCTAAGTTAGCTTTAGCACAGCTGGTGTGTCTGGATGTGTCCAGACTGAACTCTGCACTCTTTAGGTCACATGGAGGGAGCAGGACGAGTCTTACCAACATGCTGCAGAGAATGAAAGTGTCCTCTGGATATCTGAGTCACTGTCAGCAGGGTGGCAGCTCTGTCTGTCTGTCTGTCGTGGTTGTTTGAGTGTTTGCTCTTATGAACTTTCACATTCTGTTGGTTTCTTACAGTGGGAGAGGAACAAGTGAGTGCGATAGGACGAGGACTGTGTGTGCTGCTGGGGATCTCAGTGGAGGACACGCAGAGGGATGCTGAATACTTGTGAGTATGTGGTAGGACCTGTGATGGACTCGGGGTGGAAGGAGCACGAAAGTATTTTACTCATGTAAAAGTTTGTTAGTAGCACGTGATGAATCCTTAAAGTAACAGAAACATACCCAGCAAGCATGTACTGAAAGTACTGAGTATTCAGAGGACAACAGCTGAGGAAAGTAAAATCCCTTTTTATTAAGTATTTTATAATGTATCATGGAGCAGCATGTCCTCCAAATACTAATATGTGACCCCAGAGTATCACTTGGCACTAATGTGTAAGAAATTATAAGTGTTTTGTTTTAGTTTACATATGCATGCTGTTTTTGACCAAATTATCAAAGAATGCTTATTTTTAATGTAAGTGGCCAGTTTACTCAAATAGATATTCAGCCATTTAGATTAAATGTAGCTGTCTTTTTATACTCTGTGTTTTTGATAAACTGTCAGTTTCTAAATGTGACAAACCCGGGATAACATTCCCATGATAAATCCTCTGGCTAGTGTCAGAGCTGTATGACTTCTGTTTTAAATATTAGTTCAGTATCAAATATTGTGATACTAATCTTTATATTTGTATTTAAGAATTTTAGAAGTCTTGGATGACAGAAATCGTGTGTTTATTTAGGCCTTTATTATTCAGTTCTCCAATGATATGACACATTTGGAGAGCGACAATACTGCTCTCATGATCTACACAAAAAACCTCAAGTTCACATGAAGCTGCCCACTAACTTGAATGTGAAATCTTTAGTTCTTTTTTCTTTACTCTTGGCAGCAACAGCAGAAGTTGTAGTTTTTTCAGTTACCACATCAAATATATTATTTATAAAAAGGAATGCAGTGATAATGGGGTGTAGCAATATGGCAGATTTGTGTATTTGGACAATATTACGGCCATTATATGAATATGGCTGTGAACGTATGCAGATAGTTCACATTTGGCTGATATTGATTATGTTTTAGGGCAGTTTCTGCCAATACCAATGTCGTATTGGTTGTATAAGTAGTGTGGAGAGCTCAAACAATGTAAACAGACATGTACAGTAGTAACTGAACTGGCAGAGGCAAACTGCCTATAAAAGAACATACTGCTTCCTTATTAAGGTAAGATAAGAGCCTTCACAGTTGTAAAGACAAGACCAAGATAAATTATTGACATTTATGAGCCTCAGAAACGGCATTATTAATTATTTTTCATGCAAAAAGTGAGTTAAATATGGCTTTAATCCGATGAAACAACTGCATGTGTTTCTAAGACCTTGCTCAGTATCTGCTTTTTGATGGGAACCTTTTAGACACACTTCAAATTGTATTGACTCTCCTGCAATAAATCCAGATTTTTTACAGGCTCTTGAATTTTTCTGTCAACATTTGCTTTATTTTGTAATAGAAATCAATAGGGGTGGGTTAAAAAATTGATTCACGTAAGTATCAGGGTTTTTTTGTATGACGACTTTTAAAATGATTTTTTTTGTTGAAATTTAAATGCTTCATTTTAGTTTGTGTTCATAAGCCACTTTTAAATGCAATCCAGGCTTTTGAAGAGAGAGTGTAAACAGCTGGTTAAAATATATTGTGGAATAAATCCTAAAAATGGACTCACATGTGATGTGTACTTCTCCTGATAAAGTCTGTAGGCATCATCATTGTTCATCTTTCTCGCTGGTGTTAAAAAAGCTCACTTAAGATTGCAAAAATCGGCAATATCGTATCATAGAATCGCAATTTAAATCGAATCGACAGAAAAATAGGAAAAAATCGAATCAGGGGAAAAGTGTATTGACCCAGCCCTAGAAATCAAGTAATTACACCTCAAAGTGTGAAAATTCTTATAAAAGCTGATTTTTGTTAGTGTAATAATGACATGGCTGAAACACTTGTGTTACAGAGTTTTTGTCTTATGAAGAATAACAAACTGATACAGTTAGAATCTGATGAGCATTCAGCAAATGTATTAAAATGATGGAGGATAGAAAAGAGGGATTCTAAAAATAGTGTTCCCATTTCATTGTTTCTGACCCATGAGCACTGACAGGTTTATTTTTAACTCTAAAACTCAAGTTAAAAACAGACAAGTTTATTTGTAGACTTGGGCTGGTTTAAGGTCACTCTGACGTCGATGTCAGAAAGTTTGAAATTGTCCCACAAGATCATTTACGCCAGCAGGAGAGCGGCAGGCTGTTATGGCCTGAATAAATCATCATAGTAAACACACCCAGTCAGAGTTCGTTCACTCAGTGTAGGGTTGTCTCAGCACCAGAAAATCAAACTCTTATAACTATTATTCACTCAAGCAATGTCCAATATCAGCCCCAGAACCAGGGCCACAAACAGAGAAAACTGGGCACCCAGTAAGTGGTAACTCCTTTTCAGTTGTAAAAACTGCCGGAAACTATTGAACATTTTCTTGAAGCTCAGTTGGACAGTGTGCCGGAGTTCACCTGCACTTTCTGTTAGATTTAATTCTGTCCTAAGCACATTTCCTGAGGTAAATTTGATTTTCATAATGTTTTGGTTCTTCTCAGGATTAATCATCAGTTCAGTTATAGTGACTGCCTTTCTCTGCAATCTTATGTGCTCAAAAGTAACCTTATTAAAATGCACACAACCGTTTCTTAAACAGCTCACTGAACGGCTCTGTGTGTTATTTCTGTAAGTTAGTGCTTAATTATTATTGTTTGTTAAAGGTTTTATTTTTGGGTTAGGTGCATGAAAGTGCTTGATTTGAACCAGTTTCTCTCATGATTAAAAACTTAGTGACTGAAAGTTTATTAAAAATAAATAAATAATAAATTAAATAAAGACAAAAATATAAGTATTAACATTTTAAACTACTACAGTAAACTACTTTTACTGCTAGATATTGATTAGAAAATGCCTGGATTATGTTTTCTTTAAATATCAGATGGGTCCATACGCAGTAAACTTGGAGTATGTAAGATTATTTTCAGGATCATCATGATCTAACTTTCCTGAAGTATTATTGAAGATGATGTTGTCTGCTTTGGCACTTTGTATTGTCTTTGTCTGGTAATTCTTACTTGTTAAGTAGGTGTATTAATAATGTTCAAGTAATGTATTTGCATTAAGGTGTGGCCAACCACAGCACTGTGGTGTTGAAAAGGCTGAAAATGCACCTTGAAAGTGTGTGAAATATGTTTAAATTGGACTTTTTAAAGTTTTACAAACTCTGACAGTAACGACTTAGAAATTATTCAAAGAAAGAGACTCACTCAGATGCTGTTTTGATGCCAAAAACAACATTTCCATCACTCCCTACCAACACTTACTCCAGCAATAGCTGCTAAACAACTTATGACGACCTTTTTAACCTTGACATGTTTCTGTGTGCCATTTTGTATTACACAACTCTGTTTTTTATGCTAACCAACAGTTTTAAAAAAATGTTATATAAGAAAAAAAAAGACATAATGTTGTAGTCCCTCAGGCAAAGTTCAGCTTTTCTTCATACCTGTTACTCACACATCGCTGTGACATACAAACATGTATGAACAGGCTCATGCTGACATGCTTTACTGAGGAGAGATGTCAGAGCGAAGGGGAATAAAGGTCCTCCCAGCAGCTGGGTTTTCAGTGCCTTGCTCATGGGCAGTGCTCTGCAGTGTGCTGGCTCCTATCCAGCAACCAGACCGTTCTTTTGTGTGTGCTGGTATTGAACTGGTGTTCCTTCAAAACCTAAGACAAGTCCCTGCAGAGTGAGTCACAGCCTTCCCGTAAACCTGAAATAATGAAAAGATAAATTAAAAAATCAAATCGGGGGCAGTTGACTGACAAAAGTCTTGTTTTTGGTGAAAATATCTGTTCCATCAGGAAAACCTGATAGTTTCTGACGGAGCGTTGTGACGTTCCGGTGAAAGTGATCATACTTAACAGTGTAAATCAGTGACTGTCCTTTCCAGAGGTGCATGGTGGTGCAGCAGGTAGCGCTGTCACCTCACAGCAACAGGTAGTAGTTCAACTCCCTGGTTAGACTGTCCTTTTGTCTATAGAGTGTACCCGTTCTCCACCTACATACAGACATGGTAAAAATTGTTGGTACCCTTCTGTTAAAGAAAGAAAAGCCCACATGGTCACTGAAATGATACTGACCAAAGTAATAAATAAAAAATTACTTAAAATCAACCAATGAAAATCATACATTGCTTTTGAATTGTGGTTCAAAAGAATCATTAAAAAAACAAAATTATCAAACTTTTTTATGATTTGCTTTCAACAGTGGTGTCTATTCCTATTATCTGTCTCTTCAATTTTTACATCAGTTTTCCTCTTGCCGCCTCGCCTGGGGAGCTTGGGCACAGTCCTCTTCTGAATAATCTGTTCAGCTGTAGTCACAGGAACATCAAGCTGTTTGGAGATGGTCTTATAGCCTTTACCTTTAACATGCTTGTCTATAATTGCCATTTAGCAGCAGATGAAACCTCTGCTGAGTCCTGGGTTGCTTTTCGTGTCCTGTTCTGAATAGTAGCTAGTACCTGCTTGTACATTTGTATTAACCCTTAGATATCCAATCCCGCCTGCTGGATCAAAATTCCACTTATTTTTTAAGTGAGCAGCATTCACAAACCATTTGTCCTATTCAGAAACAGAAAAAAACTGCCGTAATCTTTGGATTTTCAAGTTTCCGAGGGTACCTGAATGTGTCACAAATAACTTTGGCAACATAAAGAAAAAAACCCTGAAGAAAACAGGCCAATTTCATGAGATTTCATCAACATCGCTTTAATTTTCGAGACTTTGAAAATTTGCAGAAAAGTAACCGTGTGCCCCGGCTAAATTCTGTAAAAAGCAAAAAAAAATTATGATTCTGACCGTGTTCAAAAAAGACCTGAATGATTCACATACTACCGGAATTAGCTGTTGAAAAAATCTTTGGATTTTTGTCCCACGCCAGTGTCTTACAGGCTCATATTCCTGCTCATAGCCGTTCAGCTGTCAGTGCCTTGAAGACATGTTACAGACGTGTTAATTTTGCCCAGCAAACATCCTTTTTTCAAAGGAAAGAGTGCTGAACATATAGCCTCTACAGTTTAGACTGTAAATTTATAATATTCATATAATTGATATTAATAATATAAAAAAATAATAAATATTTAGATTTTTTTCAATTTTCAATTTCAATTTAATTTTTTCTAATGATTTTTAGCTTGCTAATTTTGTTACACTGTTTGTTGATATAATTAAGTTACATCAGTCAATAGCTGCTGTTGTCTTGAATCTATAGAGGTGCTGGACTTCATATCACAGAGAAAAATGTGACCATAGGAAGTGAAAATTGACAGAAGTAAAATCAGCCTGGAATTCAAAATATTAAACAAGGCTTCAGAATTTGTAGAAAATATTTTGAATGTAGGACCAAGACCACTATTTTTCTTATGTTTCTTCAGCTTCAGGGAACCTTTCAATGTGTTGCGTGCACTAAGTCCTTTTTTAGATTTTTTCAAAAAATATATAAAATCAGAATAATTAAACGTCCATTTAATTTTTTTCTAATGATTTGTAGCTTGTAAATTTTGTTACACTGCATGTACACATAATTGAGTTACATCAGTCAATAGCCATGATTGTCCTGAATCTATAGAGGACTTTAGATTGCAGAGAAAAATGAGACCACAGTGAGTAAAAATGTGAGAGAAGGGAAAAATGACTGGAAACTGCTTAGGATTCAGAGGGTTAACTCAAAAGTGCTCTGCTTCATTTACAGGAAACGGCTCCTCCACGATCCCTCAAAGCCATTAAGTTGATCTACAAATTTAGGCTGTCATATTTTGTGCTCAGTGCTCATAATATATCATTGTGTTTTCAGAGTACGGAAAATCCTGAACCTGCGGCTGTTCGAGGACGAGAACGGGCGAGCGTGGAGTAAAAGTGTCATGGACAAGGACTTTGAGGTGCTGTGTGTGAGCCAGTTCACACTGCAGTGTATACTAAAAGGCAACAAGCCAGACTTCCACTCGGCCATGCCCGCAGAGTTAGCCCAGCCCTTCTACAACAGCATCCTGGAGAGCATGAGGAGTTCCTACAAGCCGGAGCTCATTAAAGGTGGGTAAACTGATGACAAAGCCTTTCTCTTACTGCCCACCCTTACAGACTCACAGGGGTGTGTTGATGCAACTGTAGGACCTTAAAGAGCAGCTTAAAAAAACACCACAGAGCTCCACAAATGAACCAGGAGGTAAACAGAGATGTCTGATTTCAGCCTGTTTGGGGGTAATCAGCAACCAGCTAGTCCTCACACACTTTTGTGCTGATTTCTGGTTTACACATGCTTCATGACATGTGCATAGATACACAAACACTGATGTGACTACCACACAACAAAACTAACTAATCAGTTAAGACAGTTTTGACACTTGCTCATCTTGCCTTAAAGAAGCCATTTGCCCAACATGTTTGTCTGTTTTTTTCAAATATTACTTAACTGATATCCCTCTTTTTTTTTTTTTTTTTCAAATGTGTTTTTGGGCATTTTGTGCCTTTATTGGTAGGAGAGAGACAGTGGATAGGCTTGTGAATGGGGTGAGAGCAGGGGAAGACACTCTGCAAAGTGGTCACAGGCGGGATTCGAACCTGGACCGGCAGAAGTACAGATATGAGGTGCCTGGTTGCTAACCACTCTGCCAAACCAACACCCCGATATTCCTCTTTTTTAGGTCAGTTGGACACCTCAATGGTAAAAAGAAAAAAGCTGATTGATCATCAAAAGAGTCACTAAATGCACATGTAGAGAGCAGAAGTGTAAAGTTTTCTGTTTCTCTCATGTTAGAAGTTTATAAGTGGTAATACTACAAGACCCCCACAACTGCTTTACTGAGAAATTTCACTCCAATTTCTAAACATTTTCAACCACTTTGAATTTCTGAAATGCAAAGTATGACAGTTTGAATGTAGTTGTTATAAAATATGTGATTGAACAAAAGACACACATTCATGTATGAGCTGTACTGTAATGCTGTTTTCAGGGATAACATGTAAATTGTCTTTGTGTTGTTGTTGGTATTTGAAGAAATTTACACAATTTTACTGTAAAAATAGCTTTTCCACTCCTATGTAATGAGTTGAGGAAGTCAAGACTCTGTGAACTGTAAAAAGCTCTTAGTTATTTTCTTTCATTGTACACATTTCTGACCCTCTGCAAACAGTCCAGTGAGTCCATCAGGGTCCCAACCCACCAGACTAGAACCTGTGTTTTATTGAATTTGTTAATAATTAATGTCCCCCAAATAGGGATAAAGACAGAGTAGTTTAGAGCTGTAAAAGCCTTTCAATGTGTGTAGAAAATGGCTAGAAATGCAAAAATGTATTCTTTCATAGAAAAATTAGTATTGTTGTTTCACTGCACATATGTCACTTTAGCTCTGAAGTTTTGCAGTAAAACTACATAAGAAAACAGGAAATACTCAGTTTTCCTCTGCCAAGGAGGTCATGATTTTGCTAGTGTTTGTCTGCCTTTTCTTTGTCTGTCTGTGTTCAAGATAACTTAAAAGAATTATCACAGATTTTAATGACATTTTCCTGCATAATTGGCCATAGCACGGAAAGGGATTTTTTTTAAAGATTGATTAACATTTTGATAGAAGACAGTTCCCAACATTTTCACTAACACTTCGGCTAAAAATGTCATTAATGCTTTGAAAAACTTTTTGCAGATGTGCATCTGAGTTTGGATCCAGTTTAATTTCTTTGGTGAAGGATTATGATCTCTACTAAGATTTTCTTTGCTTGAAAAAGCTGCTCATCTGGCAGGAAACTCTACACACTGGGTCAAAATGACCTTTTGAGTTTTCAAATCGGCATCTGAGATTTTGCCTTTCCCCAGAACAAGCAATTCAACACAATAATATTGTCTAGTCTGTGATTTCAATCAGTCAGTCAGACTTCATTTTCGTAACACATGTCACAAGTACAGAGTAACAAAATTTCTTTTTACAGTACAACCCGCCCAAGAGCATACAAAGACAGTCACATTCATGGGGAGACAGGATCGGGAAGACTGTTGGGTCACTATCAGAGCAGCGCCTCGTTTTCTTAGATAGGAAAAGGGAGACATCAGGGAAAGAGGAGGAGAAAAAAGGCTGATCCCACACTAAGCTCTACAGAGCACAGTGTAAGTGAGATCAGGGGAAAAAACACGTCAGCACATAAGCAACATGATACAACATTTTCAACTTTTTAAATAAAAACTCAAGTTTAGAGGTAGTTTGCACTTTGTATTGGGAAATGAGATGTGCAGAATAAGTCAAATGGTAAATTTATCTAAAGATACTAAAAATGTATCAACCAATTATCAGATATTTAAGTTGTCACACGCAATAGTGGCCTCATTTTTTACTTTCTTTACCCAGAAATGGGATGTTAACCTGGACTTTTTCAGTGGGTGTGATGTAATATGAGTGTAGTAAGATATTTCTGACCTGAGATGAAACAAATAAATGCTTGGATTTGGGTTTTTTTTTCAGTGTAATCAACCTGAAATCTTTCATCTTGGTATAAGAGAGGATAATGTTATTACCTTGTGACATGGAAAAATAGGCCAGTATAGTTAAGATTTGGTTAATAAGACAAATCTATTTCTATATATTTAACTTTTTACACGTTTGTTGATATATCTGTTTAAAGTTAGTGCCAGCCAAGCTTAGTTAAGAAGTGGAAGCTTAAAGTCATTAATTATACCTGACATTATGATTAATTTTGTTAAGTCATTGAAGAATAAAAATAAATATGCTTGTAAAGGGTCATCCAGGAAAATGTAGAGTTTATAACTAGAGACTCTTTCTATATATTCCTCGTGGGGTGTGGGACAGCATAGTTC
The DNA here is from genome assembly GCA_036419115.1 of Scarus forsteni. Classification (NCBI taxonomy): domain Eukaryota; kingdom Metazoa; phylum Chordata; class Actinopteri; order Labriformes; family Labridae; genus Scarus; species Scarus forsteni. The sequence goes on from JAZDUH010000098.1 coordinate 37,390,105, forward strand.
GGCACTCATTAAAAACAAAAGTGTCGAGGGTCTCTGTTATCGCAGCTCACTTAAAGGCTTGGATCAGTTCCTGGTTCCCCCGCTATCGCCATTTAACTGGCCGTGTTCATCTCGGTGTAAGGCTGTGGATCATGTGTATGGGAGGTGGGGATTATTGGCGCTGTGATGCCGCGGCGGTGACGGTGGCAGTGAATCAGGTCAGCCCACCGGGGAGCAGGTGCGGAGAACACCTTGTCCCAGCAAGGGAGGCATAAGGCTTCCTAATTAGTCCCCCCTCCAGAGAGGAAATATGATGACGCAGCTCTTTTTCAGCACGGCCCGTGGCTTCATTGTGCAGATGGTGTCATTAATCTCATGGACCCAGTGGACAAAAGGACAACATTTAAGTTGAAACTTCCCGTCCTCTTACAGGCCCTTTATCTTTTGTCCCCAATGTCTCAAGGTTTTAAGATTACCACCTCATGATATCAGGATGGGGTCTCTTTAGAGATCAACAGTTAGGACAGGCTGAGGTTTATTAATAACAATAATTTACTTAATGAACTTTTATTTATGTAACACCTTGTACCTTTAGTCTTCTAAATATATTCTCTAAAGCCAAAGTGCTTAATAAAAATCAGCACAGAATTTTGATGCAAGTCTTTATTTCTTAACTTCTGTTACAGACTGAGACATGAAATACAAAAACGTGAGGTAACTATTGGCTTTAACACTAAATCATTGTTTTTGTCCTGAAATTTAGGAACATTTTCTAAATGTAACAATAAGTCAAATCAAGAATATGAATTTCCTCTTCAATGCAGAGCAGTTGTCGCTCCAGATCTTGAAGGTAAATCACCCAAATGTTGCATCAGTTTTAAACGTGTGAAGGACAAGGTTTTCCTCAGGGGTGGGCAACTGATGGCCAAGAGGCCAAATGAAGCCCCTCCTGACTTCCTGGATGTGACCCACCTGCCATGTTCGAATATAAAAGCAAAAGCCCCTAAAACTTCAATAAACGATAAACTGCCTGCAAACATTGAAAATGAAAATATTCCTGTGAAAAATAGTTACTTGGTTGTACTTATTTTATATAAAACTCCTGTATATGAATCTGACCTCTAGGCCTTTCACGATAATCAGTAAATCAATTAATGAAAACATCGATAAATAAAAACATCCTCGGTAAGTTTGCCGGCCACGATGAGTTGACACGTGCATGCATGTTTGTTTTCCTCCTCTCTTTCTACCAAACAGGCTAGATGAGAAGATGGGTCGCTCTGTGCAGCTTTCTCAACAGCTGGGTGCGTTGGTTCTATAGTGGATTTAGTGGATTTATAGTGGAGTGAGCATTTGTCATTCATTCAATCTTTGTGGAGGAGGCGGGGCCGCATGATGTTTCAAAACAATATTGACAATTATACCGTTTATCTACAATAATTTTTTGGACCAGCAAAATTTGTTACTGGCCTCCTATGCAAATATTTAAATATTGTCAAAATAAACATCAATAACAGCTAAATACTGTCAAATGAATGAAACAGTTGCTGAAACTGCTTAAAACATTTTGTTTGCCTCATTTTTATGCCTCCACAGGGCGTATACTGCCCGAACGTCAAGGTCAGTGATGAGTCACTTGGCCTCGGACCTTATGCTTCCCAAATTAAATCAGTTCACATGGAAAACATGACCACAATACTAAAGAATGTTCAGCATTATTACTCTAGAATCATCTCAGTTTGTCTTGTGTGAAATTTTAAGTTTGTTTTATTTTCGTCTTGGAATGGGTAAAAGAAGCTTCAGATATGCTGCTCCTGCAAACTGGAATCTACAAGACAGACTGTGTCTTGGAGAGCTGGTCTCTTTAAATCTTTTTAAATGCAGATAAAAGACTTTAGAGGAAGATGAAGTAGGCTGTAAATGCTATGACTGAAAATGTTCTGCTCTGTGACTCTGACTTATCTGGTTAATATGTTTGTATTTGTGTCTGAAATTTTTTTATGTCTATAACTTTGTAAATGTGCTGCTGCCTTTCTTGCAAATGAGATTTTTAATCTCAATGAGGTTTTTCTGGTTAAATAAAGTTTCATTATCATTAAGAGTATTCTTTGAAGTGTTTAAGAGATATTGCGTTGACAAACAGGCAGTGAACAGAAACTACATTCACAAACAAATCTTAACTGGAAAACTCCCCAACCTTAACCCTGATCTTTAGCTTATTACCTCCTTTATCTTGACGGCTCATACTTGTGTTATGTTCGATGTTTGTGCAAGGTTACGGGGACATCCCTCAAATCATTCATTTGGTGTTGAGTTTCAAAATCAAAGGATGATTGTGACCTTGACCTTAGAGCAGCAACCTTGAAAATGTACTCAGGGTATCCTTAAATTGGAGATGACTGAAGTGAAAGTTTCTCTTAAAGTGTTTATGGTCTGTTGAATTTTACAAGCAAAAGATCATCAATAGACCGTAGGGCTGTCACTTTATATTCAATGTTTGAATAACCTTTGAATACCGGGATAAATATATAGTAAATACATTTTTGAATGAAACATATTGAGTGTGGCAGCATGTCAGGGCACCTGGAGCAGTGGACTGTTCTGTCCAACAGAGGGCGCTCTGAGTGCAGCTTGACCCTCAGTTACATCCGCTGCTCTCTTGACCTCAGTAAACAAAGAGTTTCCACCGTTAATGGCAAACTTAAAATCAAAGACCAGGCTGTGTGTTCTGTAAAATGCAGTTTAGTCACTCGTCCTTCATTTATTTGCGGGCTCAGCCGTCAGCTTTTCATCCAAGTTATGCAGCCAAGTGCAGCAGTGGGGTGGGGGAGGGGGGATAATCGAATATCTTCGATTATTTGGGTACATGTTCGAAAACCATTTGAGTTTGATTTTTTTTTCACAGCTTTGACCTTTCCCTTTGCCCTTGACATTAAAAAAACTCTACCCAAGCTAATATTGAGCAAAATTTAATGGAAATCTCTTGTTAGTAAGTTCCTGAGCTGTTGCAATCACCAACAAAAGTTGACTGCAAAATGTTTTACCTTGACCTATAACCATGACCTCCAACATGAAATCAGTTCATGTATCTATAGAGGAGACCCTTGTGCACTGTTTAAGGAGAACAATTCCTTTTTTGGATACCGTTTACAAGGTTACAGCTTGCTGTTTTAAGTAGGGATGGGTACCGAATTAGGTACTTTAAGAGGTACCGACTGAATTCTGTAGGTACTACCGAGTATCGATTCACGTAAAATCAAAAGGTACCATGTTTAGGTACCTAAACGCATTCTTGTGACTGTGAGGGAGTGGAAGAAGCAGGCATACCATTGGGTAGACTAGGTGAATTTTCATACCGGACTTGAACACAGCACAGCAATAGCATAATGACATCAGCAGCCGCGGGCTCAGTCAACAAAGAAAGCATGGCTGAGAGAATTGAAAAAAATGAAAAAACACTGAAAAAATTTGAGATCTTAAACACAAGCAAAAGTACCAAAAATTGGTACCGTTGAGAACCGATACTGATTCCCAGGTACTGGGTATCGGTATGGTATCGGTTCAAATGTGAAAGGTACCCATCCCTAGTTTTAAGGCCGCTCTAACTTGTACCTTAGATGGTCCAAGCCCCTCCTGGACCCATATGAAAAAAATAAGATGTCTTTTTGACAAAATTTAGCCTTTATTTAAAAATTATTTCTTGATAAATTTGGACAAATAGCATCATGAACATCATTTTCAGCAAATTCCTTCTTTGAAAAAGTTTGTAACCATGATTTGTGTTATTGTGTACAAAAGTAAATATGATAACCTATTAACAGTCAGAGCTGATTCATAAGACACAGTCAAAATTTGTGCAAAGTTTATACAAATCCCTTTAGGCTTTCGAGAAAAATCACATTGTGTTGTTTGAAGAGAATCTGTGTAAGCCAGTGGTTCTCAATTTTTCCTGTATTCCCCATCCATCAAGGTTGATATTTACTTATTCTTCTGAAGATGAAAAAAAAAAAAACCTGAAATTCCTGCTTCACTATTAAAAGTTTTAACCAAAAAGAATCCACATTATGAACAATTACTGAAAAAGCCAACAGAAGCTTGTCACAGGCTGTATTGACTTTGACCTAAATCCCACCTATGACATGGTGAATATTAATAACCAATCACATTTGGGAAAGTTTGATTGGTACCAGGGAGGGCTTATGCAAATTTCAGAGGCCTGAATTTAACAACGCTACCTTCCAGGAAAACCACACCCATAAAACACTGTCATGAGCAATGGGTAAACATGAGGCTCTACGACTTTAACCTCTGATTTATGACCTCCTAAACCTCCTAAACTGTCTGGAATCCCTGGTTTCACAAGCAGAGGATGTGAGGACTACACAACTCCTTGAATAGAGATGGACATGTGGTCAAAGTTTAAAGAACATAAGTGTTTTTACTGTTCTTTTATTAAGACAAAAAAGGTATGGTTACCTTGACATGTTTCAACGTTACTCTGCCGTCCTCTTCAGAAACTGTCACCCTGACAGCTGTGACGTGTCTTTATCAGCTGTTTCCGGAGAAGAAGACATGTTGTTTCTGAAGACGGCAGAGTAACGTTGAAACATGTCAAGGTAACCATACCTTTTTTGTCTTAATAAAAGAACAGTAAAAACACTTATGTTCTAAGAAGACAGGATGAATCTAACCAGTAATTTAAAGAACATATATCGAAGACTTCACCTTTACAGTGTTGGATTTGTAAACATGATGCATATGACCAGACAGATATGTAATGCTCTCGCTCTGACAGTTGCCAACATTGAGGCATAGAAACAGAAGATGTAGAAGCAGCTTTAGAACGAGTTTAGAAGTCATGAAGAGATAACAAGGGCAAAGACATTAAGGCATATCTTTATACAGCCGTTTGAATACAAAAGCCATAAGATAAAATAACATACAAAGGAACACTTAATTGAATTAAGCATATTAGGAAAAAGCAATTAGAGGAATAAAAAGATATGTTGGACTGAAAAAGTAAGGAAGTGATAAGAGGCAGTAAGAAGACAACATCACATAAAAGAAAGTTAGTAAAAGTGAGTTTTAATAAGTGATTAAAATATTTGGCTGATTTTGCATGCCTTATCTGCTCAGGCGGGTCGTTCCAAAGTCAGAAGGCCCTGATGAATAAAGAATAAAGCTGGTATAACTTCAGTTTGAATCTCAACTTTGGAAGGACCGGTAGGCCCCTGTCTTAGTATCTGAGGCTGTGGGGGCTCATGTGTGGTCCAACAAGCCTAGCAAGACCCTTGTGGTCTTTTGAAGTTATGAATAAAATTTAAGAAACAATTAAAATTCAAGCTCAACTCTCAAGTGTTGCTGGAATATGGTTACAAGAAGTATTTTTTTTTCTTTGCCACACTAACACTTGCCAAGTGTTAAAACTCTTCTGGTAAGAGTTTCAAAAAACACTAAAAAGTCTCTTCACATGAACCTGCCCCTGCATTTAACCACATTAATTCAGTGAAATGTTGATAGCTGAGCTACAGGCAATGATGAAGTTCTCAAATTCAAAAAAAAAATATGGGTGGCTCTTTATCTGACGATTTTTGTTGTACGTGTCATACAAACCTTGAAAAGTTTCTTTGGTTTGTCTTTTATCTTCTCAGATGGACAGTTTGGGGCGTACATGCAGGTCCACATTCAGAACGATGGTCCCATCACCATCGAACTGTCGTCACCGGCTGGTCCGACCGACCCCAGACAGGTATGTTATTCAGCATGAACACTGACAGGAGATGTTTCCAAAAGAGACGACAGATTAAGCACTCACTATCTTCAGACTGGAGTTTTTAAACATCAGAAATGCAACATTTGAACAAAAACATTTAAATACTTCAGTTTTCTCTTTGCTGCAGGTACAAAAAAGTAGATTAATACAGGTTTTTTTTTTTTTAAATACAAGCTTTAGATGTTGAACTGTAAACATGATTTGTACTGAGACTTAAAAAGTAAGCAGAAAGGCAATAGTGGAAAAAGTGATGAAATGTCAAAATCAAATTCAGGTAAGGGGCTGCTTAATGAAGAGAGTTGAACAGAGAGTTTATGCATCATGTATAGGGTGCATTAATGAGTGTTTGTGCTTGAATTATAACATTATTTAATAAAGCGTGGATATACATCACAGCAAAAGAATTATTATTAACTGGCTGGTTTTTCCTGGGTTATTCTTTATTTGAATTAGCTGTTAAGAGATCTGTATTTAGATTGATTAATCGTCTCTCAGTGTTTTTAGTTGTTGTTTTTTAAGATTATTCTTTTGAGCATTTGGTGCCTTTATTGATAGGTGAGAGAGAGCAACAGTGGATTCGCTTGTGAAGGAGGGCTAGAGAGACCGTAGGAAATGACGCTTTACAAACAGGCCACAGAGATTCAAACCTGGGCAAATATGTTGGTCGTGCCTGGCTGCTGCCAAACCAGCACCCTAGACTGTCTACCAGTGTGTAGAAAAAGTGCAACACATTTTAATTTTGTAGTGTCAGTGGTTTGGTCTGTATAGTTGCTCCACCGTTGATCGGAAGTTCGAGGGATCAAGCTCAGCCTCTGCAATCACATGTTCATGGGTCCTAAGGCAAGACAATGGACCCTAAGTTTCTTCCACTACTGCATTAGTGGTGTGTTAATGGGTATGAAAGGGTGTGGATGTTCTACCTAAAGTGGGGTACACACATGTTTAAACTGAAGATACAGAGTCAGGCACTACTCCCTTGTTCTTCAGTCAGCTCACTTCTGGATTGGCTACATTCTGCTCCATGTCACACTTCATGGAGTCATGACTCTGGAGTCGTCAGCTTTCCCCACACATATGAAGATTTTTGGTCTTGAATGTTGAACAAGTTTAATATTCACAACTGTCAGCCCAGACCCGTTTTGGAGCCGATTATCAGGACAAATTCACTCTTAACACACCCCAGACCACTGGATAATATTATGGATAATCTTATTAGACATAAGAGAATGGGGCATTCACTGTCCTTGGTTGGGAAGGGAGAAAACTGGGACAAAAACAGCACGATAATCTTTGTGTGTACCTGCTTAATACCAATGGATAACTTCAGTGAAGCGATAGATGTGTCCTGTAGTGAAAGACTTGAAAAGCGCTGCACACAGTCATGTCTATTGACCATTTTACCTAACCTTGCCTGGTTCAGACATTGAATGAGGCTGATCCAGCTGCTGTGCAAGGTTGTATTATCTGATTGTCTTGTAATGATTGTGCTTTGAAAGGTTCTGCCAACCCAACGCTTTCTATGGGTTCTTTTCCAGATGGACTAGTGAAATATATCGATGACCATCTGGCATGTCAGGTTTTATATTACCTTATCATATTAAGTTCAAGCATGCTCAGCTTATAAGGAGCCACATCATTTCTGCACTTTGACCAGAAGGTGGCAGCGTCCCCTCTGCTAACACTCCTGCAGTCATGTTGTATAAACAGCTGTTTTTGTAATAAATCTTATGATGAGACCAAAAAATGTAACTGGTCAAAGACACTGCATTTGAAAGTTAAACTCTGAAAATGAAAGAAAAAAATTCTCTGTTGGATAAATGTGTTTAGTAAAAATGAAACAAAGCAGACATTTTGATTCTTAAATAACAGTCTTATAATTGCCTTGAATATTTCAGTACATTTTAATCTTTAACTGCAAATAAGCACAACTTAAATGATCAAAATCACAAAGATACGTCAAAAAATGCATTTTGGTATTGTAATAAAGAGACCCAAATTGAAATATGCAGCTCATATGTTATTTTAAAAAAGACTTTCTTATGATCCCAAAGTAGATCTGTTTTTATCTGTTACATTTGTTCTGTAAGGGCCAATAACATAATTCTATGACATGGCAACGAACAAATTATCTAAAAACACAGAACAAGACAACATCAATAACTTTTGTTCCAAAAGGGGAAAATTTTCCAGTATTTACTGTGCTTCAGTTTTTGGCAGGTGTGTAAATGCTGCAGTAAAAGAATGCTGTCGTCCATAGAAGTTTTAATAGTGTGTCTTATCAGTTAATAAATGCTAAGTGAAGAAGCAGGAGAAATCTAAACCAAATATCGTTATCTTTATTATTTGGTGTGACCTTCCTTTGCCTTAAGTATCAATTATTCAAGGCACACATGCACACATCACCATAGAGAGCTAACCACAGAACTTGTCGATGTCAGCTGCTAAATCAGTCTTTATCTTTATCTTATTCATGACAGGCTTGATGATGTTGAGATTATACCATTATTCAAGTGCCCCCTGTTCTTCTTAACTCTGAAGATTGTTCTTACTGACATTGGCTGTGTGTTGCTGCTGCATAATACATTTTGGCTCAATCAGACGCCTCCCTGATGGTGTTGCATGATTTTTAAGGTTGTTCTTGTATCTCAGCGAGAACAAACTTAAAGGAGGGAAGTAATGGCGTGTTCCATGTACATCAGAACTCGGTACAAAAGAGTAAAGAATTATGTCACATCCCACCTAGGTGTGCTCTCGTTACAAGCCAGTCATGGTAGCTGAAGCTTATCCGACTTCTCTAAAGGAAATTCCAACCAAAGGAATTCAAGCAGTTATGAAAATGCTGAAGGCTGTTTTGAGAATCTTCAAATCTTTACTCCTTGGAAATCCCCCACCACTATGACGTGCACTATATCAATAATATGTCTGTAAAAGATGTTGTGACCTCACAGTTTTTAGAACCAGGCAGGTTTTTCTCATTACTTTACATGTAATGAGAGTAAATCTTTGACGATGCTTAAAAAAACATTTTCTGTTTAAGATAATGGGACTGTGAAAAGTTTATTGGGCGGAGCATTTACAGGTAAAACTAGGATAAATTGGGATAGCGTGTAGCTAACTGAAAAATTAGTGTTTCTATTGAACTATTTATAGAGCACCATTTATATAAACGGCAATCCAAGTGCTTGAGTGACTTTTATGACAATGTGACAAAATAGAAATAAACTACATGACGTGGTGCAAGAATGAGGCATAAACTTAATCAAAATAAAATCTCAATGAAATTAACCACAATGTAAGATATGTAGACTCGTATGTAAAATCAGATTTCCACTAAGAATAACTATGAAATCAATTTAAAGCATTAACATAATAACCAACAGCGAATCTTCAGCTCTCAACATCATGTTTTTCATGTAAACTTACAAATATAAAAATACCACTAAAGGAGAGAAAATTATGCATTTGGAGTTTAAAGCAAAATCAAACTCTGAACAATGGGGACAGTAAGATCAAAGTCCTTGCCTAAATCGACGTCTGCCATTGCCACCTCTTTCATAGCTTTGTGCACTGAGACTGATTCACTGGGTTGTCACTCAGACACCCCCATGGCGAGGCTGAGATCAAGCGTGATGGTTTAGTCTGCTCTGTCTTTGTGTGCACGTAACAGGGTGTAATGTGCACATATTACATGATCAGCGGCACCCTCCAGCATGCAAAGATAGTAAAAAGATATCTTTAGTGCTGAAATAAAATGAGATTGTCAAAGAATGACTTGCCATCTTATGTTGTGATGTAGTTTTGGTCGGACAATTGGACCAAAAATAAAAGGCACACTTCAAATGACAGTTTCTGGACTTTCATAGTTTTACTGTTTTTGATGTGAAGTCCTTACAGGGCTAGGTTGTGTGTATAAAACATAAACACCCATCCTAATTCTTGAAGATGTTGGATGCTCATTTATGTGAATGAAAACAACAACTTAGGATTTCTAATCCCTTTCAGCCTTTGTTTAATGAAAAACAGAACATAGCAAAATATTTGATGATAAAACAGGAGCACTAAATACCTGAAATCAATGCACTGTCATTCCAAAAATATTGGGACAGGAGCTTTTGGTTGCTGAAGAAGCTAAGGTAGGTATTCCCTGTTTTGGATGGTTCATTTGAGTTTACAATGTATGAACACAAAATTGATCCCTGTTTCAGTATAAGCAACCACTCCAAGCTCGCCTGAAAGAGGTGGTCTCGTCTCCCCTCCCTCAGCCCCTGAAGTGATTTGTTTGCAGTGAGGAAACAATTGACCCAGCAACTGATGCAAAGTGGGTGACATGGTAACTCACTGCACTGCTGTAGCTATAATAATATTTTCATAGGCCTGTCATGATAATCAATAAATTAATTAACCGCACGATAAATAAAAAAACGTCCTCGATACGTTTGCTGGCCTCAATGAGTTGACACGTGCATGTGTGTTTGTTTTCCTTCTCTCTTTCTACCAAACAGGCTGGATGAGAAGATGGGTCACTCTGTGCAACTTTCTCAACACCTGGGTGCGTCGGTTCTATAGTGAATTTAGCGAATTTATAGCGGAGTGAGCATTTGTCATTCATTCAATATTTGTAGGGGAGGCGGAATAACAATGAAAAAAACACTAATATGAATGATGGCACAAAAGCTACGGCTCCTAAGCTGAATGCCACAGCCTCAGTGTGGGAATATTTTGGTTTTAAACAGAATGAACAAGGTGTGAGCCCATGAACACCAACCAGCTGATACGTTGCATTTGTTTGAAAGTAGTGGCGACGAAGAAGGGGAGGTACAGCGGAGCCTTCGTCCTTGACAGTCAACACTTACTGAGGCATTTGGTCGGCAAAGGAAATATAAATAAAACCGCGCAAACTGGTACGCTCACAGACAGTGTCGTTCTCTACGTTGCAAAAGAAATGCAACCCTTCAATACAGTTGTACATCCAGCAATGTTAAAAACGTTTAACAGACAGTATGAATTGACTGGGAGAAAGTACATGTCAGCAACAATTCTGGAACTGTATAAACTTCATTTTATTTTTTGTTTTTTACTGTTGTGTGTTTTTATTGAAGTTTTTTTCTTTACAGACACAGGGTCTATTTTTTATTGTTTTTGATGAGTATAATGATTTTTATTTACATGCAATTTTTTCCCCAAAAATTGCATTTTTACTGTTTTTTTTGTTAGATTTATTATATTATTTGTTTAATTTATTTTAATAAAAAGCTCTTAACCTTCAAATTATAGTTAAATACTCTTAAGAAATTAAAGTTTATTGCTTTTGATACGGTGAACTCACTTTATTATGACATATATTATGATTACATTAATGAAAAAATGATGTGTCAAAAGAATATTGACAATAATATTGTTTATTGGCAGTAATTCTTTGGACAATTATCGTCCAGCAAAATTTGTTATCGTGACAGGCCTATTTGTATTATTAATTTCAGGGGACCAGGCTTAATAAAATGTACCAATTAACCCTTTGACTTCTAAACTAAGGAATACATTTACAACAAATTATTTGTTGGTGAAATGTGTTCCTTCTTCTTCATTTAGCAACATTTCAGGATAAATTGTTCAGGTTACCCAATCAGGAAGCAAGTATGTCGGTAAACCTGGTGATTGGCTTGCTATCTATGTTGTTATACTGGTCATGAAGAGATTTTTTACAGATCTGCAACAATTTTTTTGTATGAAAACATCCCAGAGAGCAAGATTTAGATGTTTAGCTGAACTAGTTTTCTGAGACGTTTTTTATCATCAAATTTATTTCCTTCAACTAAATTGTGATTGTTAGAGGATCTGGAAATATGTAAAAAGATTTTTTTCTTACTCTGATGTATGCTCTTACTGCTAGATTTCTGAGAAGCTATGCAGCAACGATTCACTTCTAATTTTTCTAGTTTTCAAACAGTTATATTCATGTACAGCACAGGCGGGCTTCCAAAATTTTAAATACACAGGTAATTCTGCAAAAAGTCAACCACACAGTTACAGTGTCAGTCAAAGGGTTCATAATAAATTTTGGATCCCTCAGGTTCATTTTCTGTGCAGATCAATAAAGGAACATATTAACATTACTCACAGCGCATCATTACGACTGAACAACATTAACTGATGCAAAAAAGTGAAAAAAAAATACATTTAGCAATTGAAAAAAATTCCAGCTACATTTGTATATAATCAACAGTAAATGACAAAGTATTTCTCTGACAGAAAATATATTGAAGAAATAAATCTGATAAGTCAGGTTCTAGTGTCATAGGATGTGAAAGGGTTAAATGGTACTTTTTTCTATTGTGGTCCTTAATTTAAGCAGGGTCAAGAACAGACCAGAATTTTGGAAAGTAACTAGCTCTGGACAAACAATGCAAAATACTTTAGGCTTTAGATTCGAAACTGTTACGATAAAGGATAAAACCATGTTGCAGGAATTCAAATTCATTTTAGACATTTGCAATAAATTCATACATTTGTCCCTCTGAGTCAACCTGGCCCCTCCCATGAAACTTATCAAGTCTTTATACTTTGGCTGAGGGCCAACATTGGCCCCTTTACCCTGTGTGCGTTTGGCTCTCTTTCCCAAAGGGAGGGATATTAAGCAGCCCTCAGAATTTTAATCTTGTCTGTTTGGGATGTTTTGCTCTGGAGGTCGAGGAGCCAGAGCCAAGGCTGAACATGAGGGATAAAAGGCCAGCCAATGGGCTACGCTTGGCACAGTGGAGAAGTGAAGCAACAGCCAACAGACACTGTCCCTTTCTTTCCATGAATCAGGGATTTAGTCCGCTGCAGGGTCAAGCGGCCAGCAAACAATGGTGTTATCCAGAGCAAAGAAAACCATCGTGTGTGGATGTTTTCAGAGGGGTCAATTGCAGGGGGGTCCGGGGTTTCTCTGTTTGTTCACCTGACTGTTTGTGCACTGAGCTGAAACCAACAAACACAGAAGGGGTCGGGTTAGGTCGGATATCTGTCACATTTGGATTCACAGTCTGTGATTCAGGACAAAAACTCAATCTTTAGCCAGTTTAAGTTTATAACTCATTGAATTCTTTAAGACATATTCACAGCTTGCCTGAACATTCAGATAGACTTTTTCACATATTCATAAGGCCTATTTCACATAAGGTTATATACCGATCAGATATTACATTATGACTTCTGAGAGGTGAAGTGAATAGATTTCCCTTTCATCTTGGCACCTGTTAGAGGGTGGGTTATACACATGAACAAAATTGTTGGTACCCTTCCATTACAGAAAGGAAAATCCACAATGGTGACTGAAATAACTTCAAACTAACAAAAGTAAGAAAGGGAAATTTACTAAAAATTAACCAATCAGAATCAGACATTGCTTTTGAATTGTGCTTTGACAGGGTCATTTTAAATAAAATATTGAAACTGGAGTGGACAAAAATGATGATACCTCCAGGAAAGATTGAAAATGGTTTTACCACATGTTAAACTAAGATCTGTCCTGTAATTAGCAACACAGGTCTCTTCAAATGTGTAATCAGTCAGTCTGCCTATTTAAAGGGTGAAAAGTAGTGACTGTGCTGTTTGGTATTGTGCTGTGTGCCACACTGAACATGGACCACAGAAAGCTAACGAAAGAGTTGTCTCAGGAGATTAGGAAGACAATTATAGACAAAAATGTTAAAGGTAAAGACTATAAGACCATCTCCAAGCATTTTGATGTTCCTGTGACTACGTTTGCAAATATTGTTCTTGTGGACGTGGCCACAAGTGGAAAATAGATGACAGATTAAAGAGACAGATAATATGAATGGTAACCAAAGAGCCAAGAACAACTTCCAAAGAGATTAGAGGTAAACTCCGATGTCAAGGTACATCAGTATCAGATCGCACCATCCGTAGCCATTTGAGTTCAAATGGACGTAATGGAAGACAGCTAAGGAGGATATTACTGTTGTAGGCAAATCATAAAAAAGTGAGATTGGATTTTACCAAAATGCATGACAAGTGACAAAGCTTCTGGGAGAATGTCCTTTTATTTGGACAAATGAGACAAAACTGGAGTTTTTTGCGAGTCACATCAAGTCTATGTTTACAGACACAAAAATGAAGCATACAGAGAAAAGAACACTGTACCTTCTGTGAAACATGGAGGAGGCTCAGTTATGTTCTGAGGCTGTGTTGCTGCATCTAACAGGGTGTTTTGAATCTGTTTAGGGTACAATGAAATGTCAAGACTATCAAGACATTCTGGAGTGAAATGGGCTGCCCAGTGTCAGAAAGCTTGGTCTGAACTGCAGGTCCTGGGTCCTCCAACAGGATAATGACCCAAAACACACAGCTAAAAACACCCAAGATTGGATGAGAACAAAAAACAGACTATTATGAAGTGGCCTTCTGTGCGCCCTGAACTAAATACTATTGAACACTTGTGGAGGAGCTGAAACATGCAGTCTGGCAGAGACACCCTTCAAACCTGAGACAGCAGAGCAGTTTGCTCTCAAGGAATGGGCCAAAATACCTGTCCACAGATGGAGAAGTCTCATTGAGAGTTATAGAAGTCACCTAACACTAAATCAACAAAATATGAAGTTAGGGGTACCATCATTTTTGTCCAGGCCAGTTTAATTTGTTTGTTTCTTTTTAAATGAGTCTGTTGGACCACAATTCAAAAGCAATGTCTAATTTTCATTTGTTGAATTTCTGTGAAAAAAAAAATACTTTTGTCAGTTTCAAGTTATTTCAGTGACTCTTGTGGGTTTTACTTTCTTTAACAAAAGGGTACCAACAATTTTGTCAGCGTGTGTATTGGTCATTTGTCCTCAAAGTTGATGTTAGAGGCGGGTAAAATAGGCAAGCGTAGGAATTTAGGCAAGTTTGACAATAGACAAATTGAGATGACTAGATGACTGGGTTAAGGCATCTCCAAAACTGCAGCTCCTATGGGGTTTTCCCAGTCTGCTGTGGTCGGTATCTATCAAAAATGGTCCAATGAAGGAACAGTGCTGTAACAGCATCATAGCATCATGGGCAGCCAAGGCTCAATGATGCACATGGGGAGCAAAGACTGGCCTGTTTTCCAGTCCAACAGAAGAGACAAGGTGTCAGAACGAGAGTACATCACAATTTGTTGCGCAGCAGCAAAAAGGAGGCCAACACAATATAAAGCAGGTGGTCATAATGTTATATGAAGTGACTGAGAAGGGTAAAACCTTTCAAGAAAAACAAAGCGGCTGAACTAATGCTCTGCCTGTGACATTCATGAATAGTGATACTTGTATTCACTTTTTGCTTGTGCACAGGCAACCCATACATGCAGCAACTTCCTGTTTATCCTTGACAAGATGTTGAAAAACTGGGAACAGTTGTGTCTTTGCCAGATGGATCTAAAAACCCCAAACATGCCTTTACTGCTTTGGATGAGTAAAACTAGCACAGCAAGCAATATCACACAAGTCTTGAAATGAAATGTTCTTTTGAATTTGTCCTTACAGCCAATTTTAAGTAGTACAGAAACAGACCAAACTGATAATTTTATACCCTCTGAGTCTAATATTTTTTACAAGAATAATAAAAATGGGAAGTTTTTCCAAATGAACTTCTATAGCTCTGAGTATTGGTAATCATTGAGCATTGCAAAAAATAAGTGCATCGTCAAAATTACACAGAAACAAATGAAATGTGCCATTTTTTGACAATTTGAATAAATTGACCACTCAGTATTTGATGTTTAGGATTTCTTTTGTTACCTTAGGACCAGTACGGTAAGTATTCTGCTCAGCCCTTTTGGGGTCACCCAGTGAGGGCTGGAGCCTATCCTAGCTGACACTGTGCATGCACACCCTAGTCTGTTGCCATTCAATTACAGGGCCGACACATAGAGACAGACAGCCATTCGCATACATACATTTATACCCACGGGCAGTTTAAAGTCAATGATGTTAGCATGGTGTTGGTCAGATTTCTTAAAGGCGATCCAGCAACCTTCTTGCAGGTGCTGCACCAGCTGCTGCACCACTGTGCAACCTTGGCAGCAATGTCATTGATTTCTTTCAACCATATAAATGCTCCCAGATAAAATATATCATACTTCCAGTTCAGACTTGAATTTTTCTTAAAGAGTAATCCTTTGGACAATAAACGTGTGACTGTAAACAAACCTTATAATAACCTTTCTAACTGCTACATTTTTTTTAGTGAGCATCAATGTTAAGTTTATCTCTATAAACAATACTGCCCTTCTCTGTTTCTCTGAAAATCAATTTATTTTTTGTTAAAACTCTACACATTTCCCATCTCTAGTTCAAGTATGAACCCCTTTTCCTATACATCTCCTAAGGGCTGTATCCTCTGTTGCTTTGGTTTGATAACAACAGCAAGTAAATGGGTTTAAACTGGAATAACACAGCAGTTTTTTGCTCTCTGAATAATGTAATGTCTTACGCAATGCTTTGGATTTTTAAGATGACATTTTATTCATAAATATTTTGCCAGCAGCCATAAAAGTTTCAGCATCTGTGTTTACAGGGCTTCTGCAGATGATGGGTAGCATACCTTAGCTCATCATGACTGTTGTGGTGTTTTATGGACTATTTGGGAGAGAAAAGCTGCAGACTTGATCAGAGCAGGGACTGAGTTGTGCCGAGTGGCACTGGGAAGAGCTATTTCAGAGTGTGAGAGAGGCAGTGCATGCCGTCACAACAATAGACTCATTGAAGTGATCATATGACAGCCAAGAATAGCTCCAAATGAGGAAAGAATAGAAGCAGCCCTATATCCACAAAAACCGTTGTGGTGTGGAGTGTTTGTCTGCTGCACTTATGTATTTCTTCTTTATCTGCTTAAAAGTCTTAGGCATGATCTGGGAATAAAACTAAACATGCCACAGAGATCACAATCTGCTTGCATGATACAGCATGTTCACCGTGTGCTCCTCCTCCAGCTCGCAGACTGATAACCTGTTTTAGTTCAGATGGAGTTCATCCAAAATGAATCTTTCATCTATTTTACAAGTAAGCTGATCTTAAAGAAAAGGAACAGAGACTGGCAGGCTAAAAATGTCACACTCTTGGTATTATTTGATATTTAAAACCCCTGAAAGTTGCTTTCAAGTCATAAATATTTTTCAAAAACATGAATTATTCATGACTTGGGAGTTAACAATTAAAATTAAAGTTTGGAAGGACGCTGACTTAGCTATGATTTATTTAGCATTTAACTCTCAAAGACTCAACTAAATCTGATTCAGCAGCAGGATGCTAGCGCCGCGGATACAGTCCTTAGTGTCATACTTTCTACTAAATAGGGCATGTTTCCTGTCCATTAAAACCAGAGATGCACAATATTGTTGTTATGATATCTGTAAGCAGACTGAAGCTCAATTTGTAAACCATCTGTATTTATAGATGAGAACATTTCTGTCAGCAGACATGTTGGACAAACATATCTGCATCAGTTTTGTGGTTTTAAACAGAACCAGTAGATCTATCTTATCCTCATTCAATGAACTTTAAATAAGGACTTACACTGAAGTTTGGGGTCTAAATTGTAACAACTTTCGCACTTCAGATGAATTTGGCAGTATTTTTTGGGGAGTGTCAAGCTGCTTGACAGGATTGTTTTAGAGACTCCCCGACGCGTTAAGGCCTTTTTTAATGTAGTGTACCACAGAGCTCGCTGTCTGTCGTCAGGTTGTTTGAGAGCTTTTGGTGGCAAAAGGCAGATAATACTTGTTTTTACTGTTCATGTGAGATATACTAGACATCAGTATCAGCTGATATCTGCTCTCTTACCAACATTAGCCACAGGCAAATCAATGTAAAAGAGGTACCTGCTGCAGATGTTTGTGTTATTTGACACATATGATATTTAACTGCATATTCATGGAAGAACTGCTCTGGCCAAATATTTTATCCATTAGACAAACATTCTTTAATGGTCAAACAAGTCAGAAAATATTAAATTTAATTGTGGGAGAATTAAACCTACAGAGGTTATCAGAAAAATATTGGCCTCAACATTCCCATCAGAGCGTTCCTTCAAACATCCGTATTTATATTATTGAAAAGTGGATTTTTTAAATAATCAAGAAATATAACTACAAATTCACGTACACTGTTTTCCGGCTGGATTTTTATAACAACAGTATTAATTCATCGTTTATTGCAGAATTACATGTGATTAGTCTTGTTTTTTAGGCTTCAATAAAAGAAGAAGAGTGTTGCAGCTGGTGGTGCTGTTGTCTTACAGTGCGAGCGAGTTCATATATAGATAGAAAAGTGTCAGAATTCACAGTACATCACAGTTTGGGGCTACAAAGCTGCAAACTAGTCAAAGTGGCAGGTGGTAATAATCTGAATTTGTAGCCTGATTATTGTATGTAAGATTTCTACTTTTATTAAAATTATATGAACATAATTTTTTTTCATTTGATAGTCTCATATAAATATGTATATGTACATAAATTTATACTTTTTTTTTTTTTTTTGTACAAATCCATAAGCAACAATTCAATTTACAGAAGTTGTCATAATGGTTGATACTCATTTCAAATAGATAAAACCCTAGGTTATTGAAACAGGTGAGGAATGTGAGAAATACAATATAGTGGGATCAGGATGTAAATATTTTGTTACCACAGTGTCAAAGTGTTATTATTATCGTTTATAGTAGTTACTAATGCTGTAAACTGCTCCTCAAGTGGCCAAGATGAAATGACTTTTTTCCCTTTTAAACAAATGCTTCAAATTGATCAGCTGTGATCTGTAATCCTGTCACTGTTTTAAGGTGATTTCACATCTTTGATTGAATGCTGGACTAAAGATTTCTTACACTGTGTTTCCTCAGCTGTCAAAGCAGGAGAAGCAGCAGCAGAGGAAAGAGAAGACGCGCTCCAAAGGACCCTCAGAGTCTGGCAGGGAGAAAGGAGCCCAACGATCTCGACAGGACCCCAATGCCAGCAGTGGAGCTGAGGGGGACGTGTCATCAGAGAGGGAGCCATAAGGTCAGCACGGTGAGGGGGCTAAAAGAAAACCTGCCCACAGTCTGGAGCCAGGTTGGGCTGGTCTCAGGCTCGGACAGACAATCAGTTTGTCTCCAGATCACGTGACAGACCTGGAAACCTAGGAATCAGAGACACTGTCAGGCATTGCTCATAAGTGAAATTATGGTCTCTCATTTATTATATTAGTGTAAAACCTCAAGAGGAGGATGATAACTTTGAATGTGGGTCAGGCAAACAAAGGCAGCAGCGTTAAAATTCACCTCAGCATCTCTGTTTCCTCCTCCTCCTGTCTCTGCCTGCTCTGTTTATTGTTGTTGTTGACACTGCGGTGAAACTCGGCAACACTCATGAGAGACAGACCGGGTCGTTTCTGGGCCTGTGGTTCATATTGCAGAGACAAGGAAGGGCAGGGGAGAGGAGAGGTCGGGGTTGCTCTTATTTGCCTTCGGTATTTGTTTACCAGTGCAAAAACCCAGGAGTTTGCAGGAGAATAGAGACAGGGAGGCATTGAGTCAGCTCCCTGCGTGTCCCGTCTGCTCTCCCCGCTGAGGCTGCTGCTGCCGGCTCCTGTGGCACAGCTCCTCTCCCTGTGTGAACTCTGAGGCAGGCACGCACATTTACAGATACCCCATCCACCAGCACTGACAGAGCACTTGAACACTTTTGTATCTCTGTTAGAATTTGACACATTCGTATGGTCTGTTACATACAGATAAAAACATGTCGGACTTCAGTGTTATCATCTTACACTAATGATGGGATATATCAGGGCTGATCATTAAGGCCAAAAAAACAAAAACCCAGTTTTTCACACATTAAACCAAATTTATGATTTTAACTGATTTCCTTCCCTGCTTTAAAGAAAGTTTTGTTAATTTTTTTTCAATAACTTTGAAAAACATTAAAATTAATTCTGAATTTAGGTCAGAACAAAAGCTTTAAGCATACATCTACAATATTTATAAAAAAAAACAAAAATCAAAGCCAGTGGAATTGAGGGATCACCGTTTTTTTTTAGCAATAAAGCCCAATTTTCTTTTTTCTTTTTTACAACTGTTTTTATTGTCTTTTTTTTATCGAACATAATAAACAGTTGTAAAAAAGTCTAATAAATTTATATGCACAATCACACACCTGACTTCCCACAAAACATAAAGTAAATCAGTAGCACATCTTAAACAAAACACAAAGAATAGATTAATATGGACATCAACAATTTGCATGAATTACAGTGAAGTAGAACATCCATAATATACATACATATGTGTATACATATATACATAAGTACATATTAGAGGATTAAAAAAAGGGGGGGGGGGATTGCACGAGACATTC
This sequence comes from Scarus forsteni, assembly GCA_036419115.1. Taxonomy (NCBI): domain Eukaryota; kingdom Metazoa; phylum Chordata; class Actinopteri; order Labriformes; family Labridae; genus Scarus; species Scarus forsteni. The sequence goes on from JAZDUH010000098.1 coordinate 37,410,201, forward strand.
ATGTTATTATTTCTCTTTCTCTCTTTTCCTCCTTTCTTCCTCTCTCCCCCCTCCTCTCCTCCCACAACCATGCCCGTTAAGTACATAAAGTCCTTTTTTTACAATTTCTTTTCCTCATTATTTGAAATTCAACCATGAAACTGTAACGCAGCTTTTGCTGTTTAAAGATACATCTAATAAAGTGCTTTTTTTCCTCCATATTGAGTCTCAATAAGATCAATCAACCTTTATTGTATAGGTCTTTTCACAAAACAAATGTAGCACAAAGTGGTTTGCATTCACAATAAGAACAAAGAAACAAACCGAATCAAGCTAAATGGAAAAGTAATTTAAAACAAAATGTTGAAACTTCATCATACTTCAAAATGTGAAAACACTGGCAATAAAAGTGGAAAAAACTTAAATATTGGTGGAGAGCCCCCTAGTGGAGAACTTCAACACAATGTGCATTTGATATGCATGTACTGTGAAATACCAAATAAACGCCGAGTTCCAATTAATCGCCAGTTTCCAAATAAACCCCGAGTGTAGCAGTACATTTTGACAAATAGACGCCCATTCCAAATAAACACTGGTTGTAATTTATTTGGCGCAGCCTACGAGCTACGGTTTAAGTTACAGAACACACAAGCGAATGCTGAGCTCACAGCTAACAGTGCACGCTTGAAAAGAAACATTATCAGACTGTACCTTAACAGTCCACATGGTTTATTTGTTTCTCTGGACTTCCTCTCAGCTCCCGTCTCCTCCCTCTGTTTGTCAGCAAAAGGCACGTTGGTGTGCGGCACTCTGTTTAACAACAGTGCAGTTACACTAAACATCCACAGAGGGCACTAGAGTGCAAAAAGCCTGAACCTATCACACGAGGGCTTCACAAATACAAAGAAAAAGACGTTGCCACTGCAGGATATTTGCCCTTAACGTCAAGAGGCTGGACACTTCGGTTAGCGGCACATTGCTGCTTATCTCCATGGCCCCGGTGCAGCCACAAAACAGAAGACATTAACTTAACTGCTTACTACTGGTAAAGTAGTTCCTTACCAGAGTGTTTAGAGAGTGCTGAGTTGAAAGAAGAAGACAAGAGTATCACTACAGTACTGTAATCTTGCTGTAAGGGTGATATTCATACTGGTGTAATAAATAATTTGATTACATTTACCATATTTTTTTCGTTTTTTGATAAGCAAGATTTTTGTGGGAAAGGAATTAAACGCCTGTTCCAAATAGTCGCTTGGTCCCATTATTTGGTATTTTATGGTAGTTGTTTTCTCCCTCATGGCAGAAAATAATGATCTTTTGTTGGTGTCACTATTGTTTGTCGTTTCTTTACTGGAATCAAATCAAACTCCTTGATTATAGTTTTACGATAAGCATTTCTTGATAGATAAAACACTGTACTTATCACGTGGTCTTATTCAGCTGAAAATATTGTGATATGATTTCTGGTCCATATATCCCGGCCCTAAAACACACAAATGCAAAGTCTTTCTATCCCTTGTGGGACCTTGTAAGCCTGTCGTCTCCTCTCATCTTTTCTGCAGCAGGAGGCCCTGTGCCGTAATCCTGAAATGCATGTTGGGCAAATATGTGCCCCAAGACATGGAGGCATCAGCACCTCGTTACATAAGACCTTCATGTCTGACAGAAAACCAGAGCGAGGGAGACGGGAGGAAGAGGGGAAATGAGAGGAATGAAGAAGCAGAAGATAAAAATTCACAGAGGTCCATGTTTTTTGTGTCTTTTTGCTTTGTTTTTTTATCTGTGGGTGTGCAGCGGAGCAGTCCACACACAGCTCTTGTTTTATGGGAGCAGAGGTGGTAGAGAGGAATTTGGATAAAAGAGAGATGTCAAACAAGGTGCCTGCTCGCTGAATATTTTAAAGAGAGAATTTGATGTTCCCGAGGTGAGCTTTTACATGACTTAAACATGAGCGCCTGTGTGCGGTCCTCATAATGACTCAGTTGTGACAGTCCTCCATTATCTGCTTTGATTTTTCTCTCTTTTCTGTTTCTGACATTTTAAAACGGCAAAAAGGATCTTTTTTTTTTTGTCAGGATGCTTTTGGGAAATTGTGACTCAAAATGTCAGTTTATTTCTGTTATCTATCAACTATTAAAGATGTGTACGAGTGGGGTTTAACTTTATTTCTAAGAGTATTCAAATGTGGGGACCTGAAGATTTAATGAATCCCACAGTGACATTCTTTGTTTGAGTAGATCTGAACAAGAAACTGCTCTTTGAATTTGCCCTTTAAAATGTTTTCTTTAAATTTATAAAAGCGTCCTCAAATTATGGAGGCTTGATCTTTAAACAGTCATACAAATATTTTGAATCTGTGTGAAAACACAAAAAAAAGCTTTTAAAAGGCTACTGCCACTCAAAAAAGTCTTTTTTGTATTTGTAATTTGTCTCATGCCGGATTGTATTATAATCCACACGATCTACTGTCTGTAGGTTTGCTAATTTTTTTATGTTGATGTGTGGTTTTGGATGTTAAAGTTGCAATTTGCAGCATTTAAGGCATCATTTTCACCAGTGTGTTTATTTTAGAATCCACAGACTGCCATCTGAAGAAATAAAAATGCAAGCTCATAGCGATTGAGCCTTAGTTTGTGACCAGCACCATCCTAAAATGCAAAAAAGCTTTTAACTTTAAGAATACAGCACTTCACTTCCATCAATTCCAGAAAGGAAGAAGCTCAGCGTTACAGAAAAAGTATTGTTTTTTTCTTTAGGTGTTGAAAAGTTTTAGGTTTAAGGTCAAAAAGCATGCAGCTACTCCAACAGTTAGGTCACAATAAAGAAAAATGAAATAATGTTTAACCTTTATATGGTACACCTTCTCTCCAATTTCATACTCTGACATTGGAGCGAGAGAGTAGAAAATGGCTAAGCCACCTTTTTTTTTTATTAGCTTGGCTCGCCCCCACAATAGCTTTTTACGTTAAAGTTTAAATCTCTCTTAACACATTGTAATTACACGACAGCAGCAGTGTGTGCATGTGTTCATTTTGGCAAGCATGTTATCAAGTCAGAGCATTCAGACTCCAGTGTGGGCTCACACGCTGCCCTGAAAACCAGAACAGGAGGCTCCCCTCCTGAAAAAGGAAAACTATGGAGATATATTTATATTTATCCAGCTGGTATGTGTGTCCATAGTGTTTGAATGTTTTACAGGCAGATTAAAAACCTTCACTTACTCTTCCTGCTCATACGTTCCAGAGTTAAAGCTCAGTTTGCCTCTTCTGTAGAGAAACTCCTTTTTTTTGTACAGAATTCTTTTATTCTGCAGGTTTACCAGGTCAGTTTTTTTCGGTGAATTGTGGTCACTTCCAAAAATCTAAAGGTCCTTGTTATTGGGGTGAAATTTAAGGAGAAATGGAGCAGTGACAGCAGGGGGATGCAGCCACAGCGTAACACACTGCCATATCTGAATAAAAACCTTTGCTGAAGCTGTAGATGGCACGTGTGTCTGCCACATGCATATGGTGTGAAACAGCGATAACTGCTCAGCTCTCTGCACACATGATTTAGACTTTCTGAGAGAAACTTGGGCTTGGTAATGATGAATATTTCAACTGACAAAGATAATGCCTTAGTAATGAATAATAAGATGATCTCACACCATCCACAGCAGGTTGCAGTCTATAATGCATAAAAGTAAGTTAAACTGAAGTTGACTCTAAGTTATTTGCAAAGTGTGCATTTCTAAGAAATTCCTGTATTCTTGTCTTTACAGTGAAGCTCATTATGCATTTAATGTCAGCCAAAAGTATGCAAGAAAGCAGTTTATCCTTTCTGCCAAATTTATCTTTTATCAACATGTTGGTGACCAGTGATTTATCAAATTTGCTGGAGAAGGAAACATTTTCATATCAACAGTGGACGAAACCAATCAGAGACCTCACTATGACTCTGGTTGTGGGCAGTGCAGTCATTTGCACAGATTAAAGGTCATGAACTTATGCATCTATCTAGAGGAAATACAATAGTTTAATAAGAATGCTGCACTGTTATTTTAGGTGGTTATGATATTACGACTATGTCTGTAATCAGGCAATCCAACTTGCCAAGCTCCTGTCTACAGTGACCGAGAGCAGCCTGAAGCAGCACAGCCCAATCAGCATCCTTTGGAGTAGGAAGAGTTGGAAGTTACGAGTGAGACGACAGCAGAAAGTGACTACTCATATAGAGATTAGCATGGATGCTAACAACTTCAGCTGAAGTTTAAGCAGATCTGGACATATCTTTGTTAAATGAGATACAAATAACAATATTGCAAACTTCTCTATGAAAAGGATATTTTCACTCCACCTCGAATGTTTTGCAGAGAACTTGTTTTACGTTGTAGCTTATATTCTGTCCTTAACACCACCACAGCAGTGCCCGCCTACTACACTATATGATTTGCCAGTAACGAATGTGATTTGTGGAACAATCATCCAATCACCTGATGGTAGAGCAGCTGCTCTATTCTAGATGGACAAGTGAAATATATTGAACAATCCATCTGGCGTGTCATGTTATGACTTTTGTACCTGAAAAAAGTTTTCAACAATGCCTGTTTGAAAGTATTGCAATCAGTTAGTCATCACTTAAATGGTGAATACTTTTTTCTTTTTAACCTCTACCAAAAATAGGTTTTCTTTTTAACCTCTACCAACTAAGTTATGTTTTTGCCACATTTTATGTCTGTCTGATCATCCAGTCGTCTGTCTGTAAGCCAGATAATTAAAGAAAGATCTCCAAAGATTTTGATAACATTTACAAAGGATGTTTGTCAAGGCAGAAGATGTGTTTCTTAACAATGGTCAATATGGCAGTTCTCCTCAGTTTCATTAAAATTTAGCCTACGATTTCGGAAATGTTATAGTGGAGGTTGGTGCTTTCTGAGCATAAGCAGTGCCTGGTAACAGTGCTTAATCCTGTGCTCTTTCCTCATGCAGATGTTACACTGGGGACATGACAGTGAACAGTTTCACCTCAGGAAGACCTGAATCCTTGATGACTTGCACACCTGATCTTGGACTGTCCTCCTTCCTGTTCGGAAATCATCAGGACTCTCCTGGCCTGACACAGAATATTATCACCTCACTGGTGTTTATGGCTCCTCCTCCCACAAATCAGTCCAGTTTACACATAACACATGCCTTTTTCTTTTACAAGTTAATAGAGTGCACATGAGGGAAATGGGATTATGAACTGGAATGGGCGTTTGCTGCATGCATGACAATTTCCTATTCTACTTTCTAGATATCCTACTATCTCTCCATGTTTCCTTCTCCAACTGGCTTTGTCTTATTGTCTTTTTCTCTATGGTCTCAGCTACTGTTCCCACTCAGTCTCTACCTAAAACCACATCATTGACCCTGAAACAAAACTCCACTGGAAGTCCATGGGTATCAGCAAATGAATAAGAAGCATAAGGGCAGAATTAATGTCTCAGCATTGCCATTTTATTACACCTGTGTCACTTGATGATTGTCAATGTAACATCATGAAAAGCAAGAATATCTGGGCAGATACGCTGTTTCCACCAAGTGGTCTGGTTTGGTTCAGCACAGTTTGGTATGATTTAAAGTAGTAAGCCATGATCCTGCGTTTCCCATACCTTCACTTGAGGGTGCGAATGTGAGCTGGGTCATGCTGGCTACGTAATGGCATGACATCACAGCAGCGCGACACAGTGCAGCACTCTGAAGTAGAGCGTGGCTCTGTAAACAAAGAGTGACAATGGAGGGCTTCCAACACTCCAGTACTTCATGGAACATTGTTTGATCTGGACATTTTTTACAGCAACAGCAGTCAACAAATTAGTTCAAATCCACGGCTTATTGAAGCATGTCGTAGTATGTGGTCTTATTTAGCTGCTGCCGCAAGGGAATTGGTGATTTTATGACCAATCAACAGACTGTAGCACTTTTTGCTCCCCCCTTTAAGTGTTGGGTCTGTATACTCCACCCCACCTCAGAGAGGTGCCAAAAAGTGTGACAGATTAGTTATTTGGGTTCTTTTCTCCTTAGTTGACATTGGTAACACCCCATGAATGTGTTAACCTGACAAGCCAGATGGACAGCTCAATTTATCTGCCACAGAAATATTTAACTAGTCCATCTGAGTAGGAGCCCTTTGAATTTGTTTTCGGGGCAGAACATTAAAAAAAAAAAAAAAAAAACACAAGCTTGTGATTGGGCCATCGTTTGGCCCGTCACATTAATCACAGACCAATACACATCAAGCAGGGTTACCTCCTATGATGTAGCATAGCGGCTAATGTAGTGGCTAAATGGCTAACAACAGTTAACAACAGTTCATGGATGTTAGCCATAGCGGCTAACTTAGCCACTAACAGCTAACAACAGTTAATGACCATTAGCCGTTAGCCGCTAACTTAGCTACTAACAGCTCATGGCCTTTTACTATCTTCTTACACTAAATTTTACCGCACAGATGATTCATTTAACACTTATATGTGACATGAACCTCGTCAAAGACAATCCGTACAAGTAAACTTCTGAGGAGGGCAGATTTCGCCAAGTTTCACTAGGTAGCCATGAGGACAGCAGGCTAATTGTCACGTCCGAATTCTGCTGCTCCTGCCTCTCTTCCCTGATTGGGCCGTTCAGAATTCAGCCGAGTGAATTTGTTGGACAACGGAGGCTGGCAAGACAGATATGCAGGATTTCAGAATCAGGCAGGTCTGTCTGCTCTGCAAGGCTATGAATGTGTACCATACCAGCCATACTGAACTGTACTGCTTGGTGGAAATACAGCATCAAATCATAAAGGTATAACCAGACAACCAGAGCAGGTCCTGTAAATTTTAGTCATAGTTCTTTCTTCCACAATGAGGTACAAAATTGTCAAATCAAACGTAACTGTTTGAAGCTAACAACTAACTGCAATAAATGAAGATTGGAGCCTTAACATTTCAGTATGACCCTCATGAGCTTTCCTCTGTAATGCACCATCTTGTGTTCAGACTTAATCATCAAAACAAATTGACAAACATCTACAGCATGAAAAGATACCCTTCTTCATCAAAATCAGTAGACAGCTCATTTTGTGTTAGATCACTTTGTTCCAGCAGCAGAACAGTACGTTTTCTGAGCGAAGTATTAAAAGCAAGAGTGCAGCACTGATGCAGGGCAGAGTTGGCAGCCAAAGCAGAGAATGTAAATAAGGAAATCTTGCAGCTGACACATGTTAATTCCCTGTGTTTCTCTAGCATTAAACTGATCAATTAGATTTTAAAATATTACAATTTTATGATCTTCAGCCACATTTTGGACAAAAAGAGAAATGACTGTGCAAATGAGGGATTCACAATTTCATATTTTTGCCAAATATTCGATATGCTGATATTTCTGAACTCATAATCACAATTACTGATTTTTTTCGTCAAGAGCATAAATTCTTTACTTCATAAAAATTGGCCTGTTGCTTGCAACGTGAGAATGTATTTGTGTAAGGAACAGATGCAAAACAAGAAATATGACATTAAGCTATTGGGAAAAAAATGAAATTCTTGATTTTTAAATGTACCCATGCTGTGCTGATTAGGTGAATCATCCTGGAACATTTGTGTATTTTTGCCAATATTGCCACAGATTTATGGTCAAACTGTCTGACCGTGAATCTGCTGTATACATCGTCAAAATATTCCCTATCAGCTTAAACCATATTTAACAATTTAGGCAAAGACCTGCCAATACTGCTTTATTATCAATATTATTGTGCGATAATACTTTGACAACATTTGGAAATGTGGTTGAAACTATGGCTATGTCCACATGTAGGTGGTTATTTTTAGAATCTGAGTTTTTTCTTACTCCTTTCACTTTTGTGAAGTTTTGAAAAACATTCCTATCCACAAGAGAACACAGAAAAAACTGTTGGATACTCTTTATTACATTTAAATGATGTTGGTGATATGGATTTTTTTCTTAATTTCTTTAAAAAAGTTGTTTTATATTTATATCTCTGCCAAACATAAGGCTAACTTGTGTTATTGTTGAGCTAATGTTTACTGGGGTGAGCATGTGTATTGATTTTATATTGCTTGTGATAAATTTCAATTTTAGACATGTCTAATAATCTTGATCAAATCCTGTTATTAAAAGTTTTGCAGGCACTCTAGTCGGTTTCAGCATCTCTTGTTGGCTATGGGTCATCTGTCAACACAGTCACTTGTGAAACAATAACACTGGAGCTCATCTAAAACATCTGCAATATTTGCAGTGTCGCGTGTTTTTAAGCAGCATTGTAAGAAGCAACAGAAGTATACCCTCACATGTAAATAGTCCAGTTAGCAACATCTACTGCAACACACGTGAACAACAGTGATAATGTCACGTAGTGTGACATCATCCTGAGGGGAGGTTTTTACAGTGTGAAATTTTAGTCCCTAAACCCTGTTTTACCTGTCCACATGGAGAAACCCAATGCAGACTTTACATGAATTGTTCACCTTGGCAGAAGTTTCCCAAAATGTGTATTTTTCAGATCTACTCCACTGTTAATGTGTGGGCAGAGGTACAAACACACAAAAGAAGCAGTCTTTTCAAGAAAACCCGCCTACATGTGGACAAAGCCTGAATCAGCTCTTTTGAATAAACAGAAACTTTACTAAAATAAACAGCATATATTTTTTTTTACCCCATGGCCTATTTTAAATTTATAAACAGTTTCTAAACCCCATTTTTTAAACCAATTATTTTCACCTGAAAGGCTCCTACACTGATGCAATCAATATACCAATATAAAATATGAACATATGCACCATAACTGTCAACTAAGTCACTTCTGAAACAATTGCACCATGGCTTATTTAAAATGATGGCAGCATTTGTCGTGTCACACTTTTTGATCAAATCCTGTTATTTAAGGCACCGTGCACCAAATCACAATCAGGCACTTTAAGAAACTTATTTCTAACTTATTTTAGCTCAAGTCACATTTTTGCTGCTCAGAGTCTGTAATGAGACACAATACAGACTTGGCCGGTTGGGGGTGGTGTGACTTTTTAACAGCATTTCTCCCTCATTATATCATTCATGATGCTGTATTCAAATAACACACTGGTGTACTGTGAGGTTATAAAACGAGGAGTATTGTTGGCTTGATTCTGAAGACTCCTAAGCAGGGTTCACACATTAATATTATCAGGCTTTTCCTGTCCAAACTGCCCCCCTTCCCAACCAAGGACGGCAAATGTCTTATAAGATTATTCTATCAGATTGTCCTGTGATCTGAGGTGTGTTAAGAGTGAATTTGTCCCGATATTCAGCTCTGAAATGAGTCAGGGCAAACAATCAGAAATGTTACACTTAAATCTTCATCTGCCGAAAGCCGACTCACCTCGAGTCATGACTCTATGTAATGTGACAAGGAGCAGAATGTAGCCAATCAAAACAAGGAAGCAGGCATAAGTAAAAACAAGCACAACCAACCCGAAACATGAACATAATGTTCTGTGGACCTCAGAAACGGAGGACCAGCTCATGTGTTTACGCTGTCTCCAGGGTTTTTCCAGTCTTTCTTTTATTCAGTTCCCAATTTTCCATCAAAAATAGTCCAAAGACCACCATCATTCACTCTTCTCTTATGTCCTCTCCCATATTGTGTGTTGTATTTTCCAGTTGTTGCCGTAGACGTTTATGGTTGTTGCTATGCTTCTTCTTCATTTTTGTTTGATCACGCAAGATTCCTGTCTTTGAGGACTAGATACTAGATTAGCAGTGGGACAGAAAGTTATATGACATCAGTCAAAAGTGGGCATTGTGAATCCTTTAGGCTGGGTTGACCCTTTAGAGCAATCTTAGCAGGCCTATAGCTCATCTACTGAAATAAAGGTGGCAGAGGTTCAAGCCATTACAGAGAAAGTTGATGGTACTAAGAGAGCAGTATGGCTGATGGACTCCATCTTTTCTCGTAGAGACTTCTAACAAGTGGTTGTCACTGATGTTCTTGTCCAGCCCAGTTTCCAGGTTTTACAGATTATCAGTATCAGGATATTGCTGTCTCTATAAAAGCCATGTATCTTTCTGCCCTGCTGTGCTGTGGTTTCTTATCTACCTGCTCAGCTTTACATCCAGCTACAGCAGCTAATCCACCTAAAGGTTTGAGAGTCTGCAGATCTGTCTAAACGTGCTGTCAGATATACCCTCTCCTCTGTCTTTTCCACTGTTCCTGTGTTACCGCTGCATCAGACTCTGACAGAGGAAATGACTGTTTTGGCTGTAGTGAGAAATAACGGCATCACCTTGCTTCAGTCAATTCTTCCAACTTGGATTGAGTCCCTTTTGTTTAGTGACAGTGAGTCAGTTTGTCTGAGTTACACAAAGAGGAGCCAGCTGTGCTCACTTCAGTAAACACAGACACCAGTGTGGATGGAGGGAGTTGAGCCTCACAGGAAAACACCTATTTATATGCTTTTGATGATTACACTGTCCTGCTGTCATTTGACAGATTTGAATGTACTTTTTGTTGCTATTTTATAAAAATGTCAAGAGAAAAATGTGTTTTGTGTGTTTTATTGGTTGTCTTAGACAGTTTTCAAATGTGTTTGTAGAATATATTAGTCAATAGAATATATTTATGAATTTTCTCAAAATGTTTTACAAACATAAATTCAAGGATAACCTGACAAGATTTTGAAGGTCAAGAGCTAAGGGCATGGAGTTTCATTTTCAGCCCCTGTTGCTGAATGCAATATCTTAAGAGGCCTCTTGAGGGAGATTTCTTTCAACTTTAGCAATTTTTCACTTCCATTAAGGGTTAACATGCTTAATTTTAAAGGTCAAACTTCAAGTTTTGATCATTCTTTGTGAATGTGATGTCAAAAATGTACTTTCATGGAATCTCAGCTAAAGGTCACTCTTTTACAACAGTTTATACTAAATTGTGTACAAATGCATCAGTTCAACATCAGTATTGGCCTTTTTCTAAACATGGGCCATAGCCAAATGGATGTGAATGAGCTTGAGTCAAGCACAGCTATCTGCTGATTCAGAGAGGGGGTTTCTCTTTGATGGAAAAGAAGTCCTGTTGGACAAACAAGAATCTGCTTCCATGATCAAACGTGAGAAAAATATTGCATTGTAGGAGAATTATAACAAAAAAAAGAGCTCAATACTGGCATCATTCTTAACTAAACAAGTGGTTCCTGAACTTTGGCAGATGAAGTCTTTTCTAGCCTCACTCAATACATGTCTCTACTGACTGACAGCAATGATCTTCTCTAACTTATTCACACATAAAATCCATCTCATTATTTTTCTTCAGAGTACACCGAACTGGAATATCAGGTGATACTGCAAATGTGAATTTTCAAGATTTCAGATGATCTCAAGGTTGAGGCATTGCTACTATTTATGTATCTATTTTGTTTTTAGCAGGTGTCATCTCTGTTATAGTTACATGTTGGCATTAATAAACCTGAAATCATCCTACAAACTTTGCTGATACCTTGCTGGTAGTGCATTATGGTGGGCACTGTTCTAATTTTGCCTTGCCCCAGTGCCCCCGACGTCAGGGTAGGACTCCCTCCACTAATATCTTAAACACTGGTATGAACATGGGCCCTGACTTTTACACTCAGTGCATTACTAGTTTGCATTGATCCCAAATATCACCGGATCATAGTTCCTATGTTGCGTCCATAACGTTCTCAAATAGTGTGTTTTGATGGTTGTTTTTTAAATAGAAGCCAAACCTGACACTCCAGACAGCCATTAAAATATCTCACTAGTCCATCTTTGAAAGAGCTCATAGAAAGTGCTTGAGGGCTGAACGTTCCAAAGCACAGCCGCAGTCCTGTAGTCTTGCTCATATCTCCTACCTCTTCCAGCTCTGAAGGACTTTGGTTGGGCCGTGCAGCTTTGGGCTGAGCACAGTCGTTGTAGACTGGAGCTTGACAAGATGGATCTGCTTGATTACAGACATTTAAGTGGGCTGATCCAGCTGTTTTTCTAAAGGTATGTCCATGTGTTTTCAAACTGTGGCATTTGAAGACTCCAAAGAATACTTTTTGACGCTTCCTGACGCTAATTTGCCCTTCTCAAAGGGATCTTTACAGACATTTAAGTGGGCTGATCCAGCTGCTGTGCAAGGTTGGTATAGGCCTGCAGATTTTACTGATTAGTAAACCAACTTACGTGGACAAGTTTCACAAAATGAAGGACAAGAGCTTTTAAAGTGGCATCTAGTTCCAGATTCATTATGTAAGCAAACAGCTTTTCTCCCTTTATATATAAAATTCAACCATGAAACAAAAACAACAAAAAAACACAGTTTGGTAAATGTTTCTAATAATGGGCAGTTTTTCCATTTTAAAAAGAGTCTTTATTTTGATGTGCCTCAAGCAACAAGGTTGCAATAGGAGTGTGGTGATCCTTTTCAAAGCAGGATAGCTTAATTTGTCGGAATATTAAGGTTAAGGGCTGACAGGTGAGCTATAGATGTGGAATTGCATTTGTGTTCAGACAATTAGCCTACTGTATGATGTAGTTGCTGTAGGATTTGACCTTAACTTGGTTAAAGTCCTAGATTTTGGCCTTCTGGTGATGCATGGGATGTAACACATTTATAGAAAGTCATTCTTCCTCATATAAGACAATAACACAGTACACCAGCATCCCTCTGGTGGGCCTTTGGAGTGGTAAAGGGTCACATTTCATAAATACAGCCACATACATTTCATCTATTCTGGTCACGTTTTTTTTAGATAAGGAGAGCTAATAAACAGAAAAGACTGAAAAGTAATGAATCATTAATAAATGTACATGGAAATGTATGCATCTTTAGCTCTGATGGAGTGAATAAAAAACATTTATCAGGTGGTGTTCTGCTTTAATTTAAACGTATGATAGTGAATAGTTCCTGACTATGGAAAAGTATTTTGCATAGTGTGTGACCCTGAAACTTTGCACACATGTCCACCATTACTCCAGGGTAAACTAAAGGCATTTGGGAGGTTAAGTTTCAAAATTATCTTAAAATGTCACAAAACATGCACCTAAACCATGGACGAAATAAGTATGCTATCATTTTAGTGCAAAACTACCCCAGCTCTTCTTCTGGACACTTGGCTGCATTTTCACTGTCTGGCAATTGTATTTCTCAAAGATTTATATGGCTGCCAAGCGAAACTCTAGCTTTAGTTTTATTCAGCATGATGCTAACGCAGGCGTGACTGTCCTTATTTCTTCCCTCAGCATCCCCACCTGGACCATCCACACTGCCCTGGCTGTAGCTTTTTGGCTTTTTGTTTTTAGTTCAGCAAGCTATTCCTGGCCTAGCATGCCATATCCCACATCTCCCCCCTATAAGAGGGAGAGGAGCCGCTGCAGCTTGGACTTGGGAGCACTCGTTGAGGAAAGACATGACCCAAATATGTCTGCTAGCTTGCTAACCCAAGCACTGTAGCAAATTGGGGTAAAGGAGCTGCAGCTCTCCTCTGCAGTGACTGCATTGTGATCCCAATGCCAGACATGCTGTACAGTAAGAGAGGAGAGTGTAGGGGCTGCCCTGGATTATTGATGTTCTGTACCAAACAACTGAGAGGCCTGCAATCGACCACAGCTGGAGGGACAATGAGAACAGAATGACTAGAATGATGTTAAATGTTTGTATTTGTGTGAGGTCACCAGAGCCTTTGACAACAGGGATGGATGAATGACTAGATAAAACATGGATGGAAAGGTAAACTGTAGTAATATTAGTTAGAGAGGGATTGTTGGGTGAATGGATGTCTTAGTGTGCTCAAGTAAAAGAACAGTTACTTTGATCAAATTTAACCTGAGTACCAATAAAATAGCAATCAATGAGTCAACTCAAGAGTACTACAGCTAAAGTAAAGCACTGAGCATTTTGAGTTAACATACAGTATATATAAATTTGATGAGAACAGGTCTATGGTACATGGATCTGTCACTAACTTTACTTCTTACTTTAGTCCACTTGTCTCCTCTTACCTCCCTTCCTTCGCCCTCACACCCATCACAGAATCGTGTGGATTTGCTGTTCATCATGAGACTGGGATCCACATTCAAGATTTCCTGCTGCTTAACAGAAGGTTTTTTCTTGCCGCCATGTTGGAGGGATTCATGATTGGCTATATGGGTTCATGTTGGGTGTTAGGTGTATATATTTGTATATACATGTATATGTGTATTTTATATGTATGCAAGTATCTATGCATATATGTGTATCCTTAAAATAAAGAGTTTTATGCTCTATTGTAAAGTGTCTTGAGATAACACTTGTTATGAATTGGCGCTATGCAAATAACGATTGATTGATTCATAAATTATAATTTGTTTTTAAATAAGGAAAATAGTTCATAATAATGATATGAGGCAGTAGTAAGGGTTAAATGAGGATAAAAAGAATCAGATTATGTAATATATGTATCTGACTCTCTCCTTGGCTATTGAGCAAATAATGAAGAAAATGTGGACATGTTTTTTTTTTTATTAAAATTAAGAAGTAATGTTGAAACAATCAATCTTCCCATGGGAAATGAATAATTTATGTTTTCTTCCTTTTTTCTATTTTATGGATTTTTTCTGGCCACAAAAAATATACAAAACAATTTTTTTAGTATTTTATAAGAGCTGACACTTCATAAAAGACTCTTCAGTAGTCCACAAGCAAGCAAGTCTGTCTCTGTGTAGTTGGCTTAATGTTACAGAGAAACATTTAAGAAACAATTAAGAAACACTTAAAGAATATATTACCTTTCGGATGGAGAAATGGGTAACAACTTCAGATCTGGACAGACCCATCTGAAGTTATGTAGGTCAATCCAAAGTTCTAATCTCAAATACAACTATAACTGTTTTAAATATACAGATGCTGACACAGGTAATCAGTTGTGTAAATGGACACCCAAGGATGAGGGCAGGGTAGTGGGAGTGGGCGCAGTGTCAGTCAAACATGGGGAAAGTGGGTTAAATTCCAGGCATTCTCCACTTTCTGAAGGTCTGGTTTGTCTTCTCTGTAACTTATCTCACATCTTTTGTGTGTTTGTGAGAGCCCTTTGCCAAGCCCACTGGCTATGGAAAAACAATTTAACTGGATTTAATTTGTTGCCCCCCCCTCTCCTCCTCTCCCCTTCCTCCCTTTTGTGTGTGTGTGTTTTTTTTTTTTTGTTAGTGCCTCTTAGAGGTTGGGAATGCTTCTTGTTCAGTTACTCCATGCACAGTCCGAACTTCCAAACTTGCTTTGAAAGTCAGACGGCCAGAGTTTATGTTAGAGGACAGGTTTAGGGCCTCCATGTGTGGATTGTCACAGGAGTGTGATTTCCCAGTATAATGCAGAGAAAGTACCGTTTTTTAGGGTGAACTAGACCTGCACAATGTGGACCATTCATTCATTCATTCATATTCTATACCGACTATCCCTTTCGGGGTTTGCGAGGGGCTGGAGCCAATCCCAGCTGTCATTGGGTGAGAGGCGGGGTACACCCTGAACCGGTCACCAGTTGATCGTAGGGCCACATACAGAGACAGGCAACCATTCACTCTCACACTGATACCTAAGGGCAATTTAGAGTCACCAATTAACCCAATGTTTTTGGTCTGTGGGAGGAAGCCAGAGTGCCCAGAGAGAACCCACGCATGCACAGGAAGAACATGCAAACTTCACACAGAAAGGCCCCTGTCCGACCCAGGGATCAAACCGGGGACCTTCTTGCTGTGAGGCATGTGCACAGAACGATATATATTTACAAATGCAGCTTTAACGATAAGATGTGTAGGGCAACCAGGTGTGATATGGAAAACGTTGTCCTTGTCAGCATATTATAGATACCAATGTATAAACTGCCATCTGCTGGTGAAACGAATAAGTTTAGAACAATAAATTTCACTGAAATGCCATTTTTAGTCTTTCTTCATGATCTTTTATTTATCTACTGTGTTTGGTATGTAGCTCTTTGTTGAAAGTGGAGATAATGTTTGGTTTGTTGGCCCTATTGTAGGGTTGTTGTTTTTTTTCATTTTTGTAATATTCATCATCGTTGTACTGGAGTCGTGTTTGATCCAGTGAAAGAAGTTTAAATGAGCTTACAGTTGGGTTTTTTCTGTTTATTTTGATATCCATTAGGTTTAAATTGTAAAATATCAGTGTGTTCTTTGATGCACTTTATTTCTAAACATACTGCTAGAGCTTCACATGACCTATCACTGTGATCTCGAAAACATTCATGGAGTGGGGTGCAACCATGTACTCATCATACATTGACACTCTTGTCTTATCTTGGTGGTCCAGATTCAACTCCAACATGAGGCCCATTTTCTGTTTGTTTTCCCTTCTTCTCTACCCCCAATCCAAATCCATCCACTGTTTCTCCACTATAAATAAGTGCCAAAAGCCCCCAGATTTCTTTAAAAACACAAAGAGGGCTTGATTTAGATTTTGCCTTTATTGAGCAGCCCTATCAAAATCTGCATATGAATGTATAAGCAGAAATTCATACACATAAACATGTAAGCACACCATGCTACTGGTTATATTGCTTATTTGTTTTTGTTTTTTTTTTGTTTTTCAATATAAAATTAAAATGTTATGGAAACATAAATTTAGACAAAATGCACGAGATGTTTGCATTTTATGATGATAAAAACCAGTCATTTGGCCAGGTAAGCATGAAAAAGACGACTCTTGTTGTCATTGTTTCACAGTTTTTTCACTGGTTTCAATTGTCATTATTTTTTTTCTTTTTACAAAAAGCTACTTAAATTAAACAAATGGTCTGAAAAATGCCAGATTGAAATTTACATTTGAATAAATCATATTTTGACCAGTTGATACTACTGTACATTGTAGTTACAAAGAAGAATATTTTAATGAGAAGGACTTGCATTTTTTATACCACTGTTAACATGAACTATACTGATTAAGCTGATTTTATCCGTCCCAATACCTTGCTTGAAAAAGTATCCGTATATCTTAAAAACTTGACATTGCCCAGCCCTATAAGGATAACATCTGGTAGACACATAAATCTGGATTATTTTTCTTCTGAATGTAAAAACATATTCTTCTAGTCCGTCCCCCTTTTATTTTATCACCTTTTACTTTATGCTCTAAAGGGTTAAAAAAGCACAGTGAAACCAGTTGCCTAGAGCCCCGACCACTTTTTCCATTCTTGCTGGAATGTTTCCAGTGCTATTTATATGAAACCTCAGGCCCGACAATCAAGAAACCAACTTGGCCTGGATTGAGTTTTCCTCATTATCCTAAATTTCTGTTTCATTTAAGCCCTTCCTCTGAAAAAAAAAAATCATATCAGCCATGGCAGCCAAATCTGTGCTTTATCTCTCATACGACAACACAGATTTGCAATGACAACATGTACAAGCCGGCACACGTGAAATCAATCCATATGACCTAACTGCTATTGTGTAACCAAAGAAAATATGACATGTAATCTGTCCCACTGGATGAATGATGCACTGCAGGGAGAGTTAAAGCTCTTATTTGTTAGAAAATAATGTCCAAAGGGGAAAAAACAGCTGTTAGTGTTTGGACTTAATGGAGGGACATACTTTAGAACAATAACACTGCATTTGTTATCATTCACGGATGCAGTCAGCTCTGTGGGCATCCCTGTAGTGTTTAGATGCTGCCCACAGGATTATTATATGCTTGAATAAGTAAGCAGTACAAGTCCAAAGCAAGCAGCTGTACAGCCTCACAAACTTGATATTACTATTCAGCAATTCAGCTTGCATGACCAGGCTGCTGCATCACTACATATCAATAAATGATATTCCCAGAAGAGGGCAGTGAAAGACAAAACTATTTGATTTGATTTACTGCTTGTTATAGAGCTTTTATGTAAACTGATATTAGATGATCCCCAGCTGCAGAGACAAGTAAAATCCACCCCCTCCCCCAAAAATGGTGAAAAAATATATGAACCATAAGAACATAAATAATAAAATATAAATTATGAATATAAAGTATAAAATTCAACGTTTAATTACCAAATCCCTTTCAGCAGAGTTGGGATAATGTAAGTAAAACTAAATACAGTTATTTATTAACTTCTTAATCTGTATGTATTTTAAAATAGAACAAAAACAAGATTTTTAAACTGATAAATTCAGGTTTTTTTTAACATTTTTCAAACAGAACCATTCTGAATTCTGAACATTTCTACTAGTTCACAGCTTATTATTGCCCATGCCATGGGTACCTGGGACATCTATAAAAGTACTTTTCAAACTGAAATTAAAGGTGCTATGAGGAGAATCTATTACCGGCGACATTAGGAGTCTGCTACCCATGCGCACGTGCGGCGACTGTTGTAATGCTGCGTTCCAGTAACCTCGGAACTGGGAGTGACATCATCTCTGACTTATCGGCCTTCTAGTTGAAGTCGGAAAAAAACATGCTGATCTACCAGGCTATTGTTAGCTGTTGTTAGCTTGGGGTTGGCGAGGTTTCACCGAGTTCCTAGTAGGAAATTCAGACTTCGGGGGACGTTCCAGTTGCAGTTTCCTACTCAGAACTCGGAAATTCCTACTTCTGACTACAACTGGAACGTACCAAAAGACCCAAGCCAAAGCATGTGTTTGTTGTGATGCTAATAAAGCATGCAGCTCAGACCTTCGTCAGAACTCTGCATTGCTTTACAACTTCTTTTTTCAACAACTTACAGGATGCAAAGCGACGAGGTAATGTATCTCTTTCTAGTTACGTAGCGGTAGTTTTTGATGTGTGACAACAAGCAATTTTTGGAAAACTTATTATTGTAGTTTTGTAGCCGGCTATATATCACTACTTACAGCCCCGTGCTCTAAGACGTGTCCGAATAATATAAATTTGCTCTAGTTTTAATTGTCTTGTTCCCGAAGTTGAGTATCCAGGCCAGTCCAGCCCTGTCCGAACCCGACCGCGAAGCTAAGGAATATAGATAACCTATTTTGATGCTATGAAACTCATCTCAGAGTGTGCATTTCGATCATGCATATATCTAAAAGTGAGACTTTTTTGTAATTATTTAGAAACTCCTCACAGTCCCTTTAAGGTTTTAAAGCACAATGTCTTTCAGTCTGAACAATGTCTTTTTCAAGACCATCCTGCTTATTTCAACAAAACAATGCCAAGACACAATCTGCAGGAGTTAGAACAGCATGGCTTCACAGCAGAGAGTGTGTGTACTGACTGCCCTGAATGCAGCTCAGATCTCTCCTCTACAGTCATGTATGGTGCCGGATGAAAGGCAAAATACATCAACAGGAATTCTGTTCCTCGAGCAGAATTGGAGAGAATTCTTCTTTCAGTACTTCAACAACCAATATTTTGTCTTCCTTAATGCTTACAGTGTGGTTGGAAAAAATGGTTATGAAACACAAAAGTGAAACTACTGCTGTTCCAGCTGTTTCGGGAGCATGTTGAATGCTTTAAATTCAGAGTTTATGCATTACCGACAAATAATTAACTGGCAAATTACCTGAACAAACAGATTAATATACAGCATATGACATACACTCTAGGGCTGGGTATTTCCAGCAACTTCACGATACGATACGTATCCCGATACTAAGGCCACGATACGATACGTATCCCCATACACGTAAATTGTGAACACTGACTATGCTTTAAGCAAAATTCTTGACAAGTTTAGTTTTTTTCTTATAAGAAGAAAAAGAACAAGGATGAGTTTTAAGTGGTTCTACAACTTGAGAGACATAAATTCAGATCCTCAAAGATGGTAGACCTAAGTTCAAATTTAGGACATATGCTTTATTATGTAGCTCGTCTTCTACTTTGAACTGTGCCACTGTTAACATTACCCAAAGTGTATTTACAGCAACTGTCAAAATATTTAGGCCGTATCGATTCTGTAGAATCCATATCGATACACGTATCCCAAAGGAGTGCGATACGATATTTTGCCGTATCGATATTTTGAGCACAGGCCTAATACACTCACACTCTATCTAAATAAAATTACAGTTGTTATTGAAAAATGATGAGTAAAGCATTTTGAGATCCTGTAACTTAGCACAAACACTGTACAGTGTATTTATGGAGTTTAAAGTTCCAAGTTCAAAGGTATCTGTGGATCATTTTGGAGAGTAACTTACCTGTCAATGGGATGGTCGAGGGTTCAAGCTCACTTCCTGCACACAAGTTCATGTCTCCTTAGAAAAGACTTGACTGCAAATTACTCCAAAGCTGCAACAGTGACATGTAAATGGGTCAACAAGGATAAGAAATATGATCAGTTCTTACTTATGGGTGGTTTATATGATAACTTAGACTATCAATGATGCCACTACATGTAAGACAGGCATGACAGACTACATATAAGACCTGGCGTGATGATATTGGAGGAGAGATGGGAGACACTGAAGACCGAAAAACCACCACAACATGGCTTTTGCAAAGTACCACACCACGATAATTTTGTCGACTCATTATTTTCATCATAGCTTTTGACAACTTTCTTTCCCCTGATGAAAACTAGACTATAACAAAACAACACGTGTGCATTGACAAAAACTAAATTAACTAACATTTTCATCAGCAGATAAAAACTAGACTAAAATGTTTGACAGAGATAAATATAAATGCATGTAGTCTCTCACCAAGGTGCTAAGCTACTACTGTTTCCAACCTTTCTCTTTTTACAGTTGCAAATTCAGAACTCTCTATGCCTTCACTGGTCAATGTCTCTGATGTGAGGCAACAAAGTGTAGAGGGAGGACAAAAATAAGACATGCTGAACTCTGTCATGAGGTGCACAAGATTGGTCTTTTGCTTTTTGTTGTCACCCACAACACAAATGACACAACCCATTTAAAGGTGATGGGTCCTGAAACACTATTACTCTCTGAAACTTTATCATGCATAAATGCTGTAGTTTGACCTCAATATAAGTAAAGTAAGTGTATAGGAGTGAAAGAGAGGATGTGGTTTGTGGTGGAACAGCACTGAAAAGGTCTGACCTGAAAAGGTCTAAGCTCATGTCCAGTACCAGTGTCATTTGTATAACATTCTCACCTTTTCAAACAGTCCTCTTTGGTCCAAGTGAAATGCCTGTGTAAAGTATGAAAGTGATTATAATAATAATAATCACTTATCAGAGGATTTAATTTACTCTATCTCAAACAGCATTTGTGTTAGTTATTGTTTGGTGTGCACTATGCAAAAAAGCTCCTTCTCACCTCACCCTACCTCTAAGTCAGTTCTGCGAGTGTTCATCTGCTCATTTACAGAACATTATAACAGCATAACCCTGAGACTAACATGGCTGCTAGTGGTAACAGTGGTAACTGGAAAAGCACTCGGAGAGCCCAGACCTCCGCCAGCGCCACAGTCGTCACCCATATCGTGATTTTCACCATAAATATTAGTCCTACCTTTATTTCATTGAAATATTTAGATTCCTTGACCATGAAAACATACCATTAGCAATTGGATTCATAATGATATCTATTTTAGTTCAGTAGTTATTCACCAAAATCACAATTTTCATCATGGCGGCCAGACGCTGATCTGGATCAACACCAAAATCGAATCAGTTCTTCCTTTTCCCATACTAAACATTTCCTGAAAATTTCATCAAAATCCATCCATTAATTTTGGAGTTATTTTGTTCACAGACAGACAGACAGATGGACGGACGGACAAACAGACAAACAAACTCTCCCGAAAACATAACCTCCTTGGCGGAGGTAACCATCAGTAACGGACAAGCTGCAGCCTGGTGAAAGTAGTGGGCTAAGTTAAGACAACACAACAAAAGTAGCTCACTCCATTCAAGCTACTTTGTCAAATTTGTCAAATACCATCATCAATATTATTTTAATGTTATCAGTATTGCTATTGTTTATCGCTATGGTATTATCACATACAGCCAGTGCTTATCTGCATATTTATTGGACTGTTCAATTTGTTTCACTTATCTATATCTGCTAGGGGTGAGTATTGGCAAAAGCCTCACGATACTTTGGTCACGATACGATAATATCACGATATATCACAATATTGTGATATATTGCGATATTATACAGCAAATTGGGGAAAACCTAGAAACAGTGAATATGTAACTTTTCCATTGTAGTGTAACTGAAATAACTTGAAAACACGGAGTGCATCGACACTTAAATTAATGTGGCAAAGAAATTATTCCTGTTATCCCTTTAACAATGTATTGAAAGCATCCTAACCTGCAGTGCAGCTTAAACTGTAACTGAACACATGAGGAACAAAGTGCTTTGAGTTACTGACAGCACAAAATGGTAAAAAAATCACATTTCTCTTGTTACTGTCTGAACTGAATAGACTGCATGAAACAAAACCTGTGTATACATATTTATGCGTTGTATTTTATTTCCAACTCTGATAAAATATGAGGTTTCATTTCTACAAAAATATCGATACTAAGATTAGAAATATCGATATTGTATCGGGAGTCAAAATATCACGATATATTGCGATATCGATATTTTTTCACACCTCTAATATCCGCTATATTTTTTTCTATTGCACCTCTTTACTTTGCCTTTTAAATATTAATGTCACTTTGCAGTTTTGTTCCTGAAAGGTTCTGTATTATTTAACATGTTTACTCATCTAATTACTTAGATATATCCATTTGATTTTTTTTAATCAGTAGCACAAATTAACCATATTCCCACATGATGGAGA
Source organism: Scarus forsteni (assembly GCA_036419115.1). Lineage (NCBI taxonomy): Eukaryota > Metazoa > Chordata > Actinopteri > Labriformes > Labridae > Scarus > Scarus forsteni. The sequence continues at coordinate 37,432,875 of JAZDUH010000098.1, forward strand.
TAATTAAACAAGTTCTTAACTGCTGTAAATCGTGTGGGTTTAATATGTTTGCCACTTAATAAAGGTCAACTGAAATCATTTTCTAACAGCTAAAAGCATGTCATAGTGTCAGTGGCACAGTCTGATTTTGAGATTGGTTAGTAGTTGGAAGGTTGCAGGTCGAGCCCAGCTCCAGCTGTTACATCTTGCCCAAGGAAGAGACACTTCACCCCAAGTTCTTGCCAACTATTTATGCAATGTTTCCATTCAAAAAATAATAAACAAATAAGTCATATAAGTTAAGCCATGCTACTCTTTCTTCTCTGGGCTGGACTAAGATGTAAAGACACACATTGGTCTTTGCAACCAACAGCCAAGCAGGCTCCCTGCTGAGAATTCTTTATTGACATTTTCCATAACTGCATATAAAGTGGGATTTAAAAAACAGTGGATATATGCAAAAGCCAAATTCTGAAGCAGTGGGTGGTGATTATCGTTAGTACTGCTTTTAAAGGTCTTTGGCATACAAACACAATCACTGTGGTTGACTTAACCATGAGCAATTGAAAACAAGAGGAGCTACAGTTAAGAAAAAACAGATTCAAAGCACCAATGGATTTAACATGTCAAAAAGTCCTCCTGCCAAGCTAGGCTCTACATATTTCTCAGGGTGGTTGAGCTGTCAGTCAAACACACAGTTGTCAGAAGGCGTTATGAAGATCTTTTTCACTGACATCTGTGTGGGTGTCTAGAGGCTTTAACAGTAACTTGTGATGTTGAAAGTTTACAACCATTGAAAATTACTTATTATGTTACTGCTTTATGCGAAAACTTACAGGCTAGAGTAACTTTGCATTGAGTTCTAGTTTTACTTGTCAGCTATAAAAACCTCATGCACGCGGCCTCTTGATTGCATTGACTCCACTGTCATTTCAAATCCATTTATCATCCATCACCTAATGGCAGGAGCAACAGATGAAATGACACCTTTAGCCTAAGATATGCTCAAAATCACAATTTGAGGATGACATGTACAAATAATACTCTATCGAGCACATCCACTAGCTAGGTATGCCTTGCCACTGACACAGCTGTGTTTACATTCTGCTTGCATAGGTCATGTGCCAAAAAGAAAATAAAAACGGTGGAAATGCTTTAGAGATTTTATTTATTTTGGCAGTAAAGTTAAAAGGGAAACAGTGCTGCAATAATATATTATTTTACAGCTGCATCTAAACTTTGAATAGTTTGTTAAATTGGACATTTTTATGACTTCGATCTACCTTAACCAAGATTATCTGTGCATTCACTCACTTCATAATAACTTTGCATGTAACGGTTTTGGGCCTGAATACCTATCAGATCATTCAGTCCCCTATGAGGCATCCATACCCTTCAGGTCCTCTGAGAAAGGCTTACCACTGTTCCAAAGGTCAGGATTAGGATAACATCTTCAGGGCATGTTGGCCATGGCACAAGGAAGAAGTGATAAGATTCTGGTGCTGATCTGAGTCCTGATGTGGATTCAAGAATATATTTCAAGGATTTGTGCCATAGCAGAGGTTTTTGGTCTCAGAGCACTTCTAGTTCAAATATACTGTTGTGGTATTTTATTTGTCTCTCAACTGTGTTATCATTTATATTTCCTAGTAATTTTTTTGCAAATGTCATCAACATCATGCTCTTAATGTCACTGTGAATTGCTGTATGCATAAATAGGATTCTGTTTGATGCTTGCCCTGTCTTCATACAGTATTAGATACATATAATAATTAGTAGCCAACACTTTAAAAAATGTGGCATCGCAGTCTAATGGGCTGTGAATTGGTGGGAGGGGGGGCAGTAGATTAAGGGCACATGACTGATCGGGGCTCCTTGAAACATTTTTTTTTTTTCATTTATTATTATTATCTTATTATTATGTCCCTTCACATAGAAAAAAATACAATGCTTGTCTATCATTGTAAAGAGGTAATATTAAGCTGTCCTTTGCATTGGTTAACTCCCATATAGCACCTTTTTTAATCTTTATTAAGCAAAAGTTAGATTTGTGTATTCATTTTACTGTAGCAAATAGCATACTAAAGTATTTTGATCTTTTAATTACAGTTTAAAGAGGGAGATTTAGGCCTATTATCTGCACAGCGGGTATAAGATCGAGGATTCACAAGGACTGATTACACGGTAACTTTTAAATTCTTTAAATTGTCCAAATATCGGAAAAGTCTGTTTAATACACCATGTATTATATCATTTCAACTGAAGTGTTTTATCTCTACCATTTGAAGCTTATTAGTCTCTTAAGCAGAAAAAAACAATTTGAGGGTCATTCTACAGAAACGTGCATTTTTGGTATGGCAAGATGTCTTTTGTTTTATTTCTTTTTTTTACATTTAAACTTCAACTACATTGTTACATATGTCATTGACTTTATCAATACACATAAATGAAAGCTTAATGATTTTTTTTTGGTACACTTATCACAAAACACCCTTTAACAAAGTGTATCCACACATCTGATTGTCACTGGTGTTACTGATTGTTACCCATAAGAAAGGTAACACCAGTGACAGTTTCACAAAAAATGCCCTTTAACAAAATGGCTGCTGCAGAGCATGACACAGCATGTTACTAATTTTGATCTATTCACTAAATTATGTCTTCTAAATACATTTTTATTCGTTTGTTTGCAATTCCCTGCCAATAAAGTTGGTTACACCAGTGACGTCAACTAAAAGTTTCATATGAAATAATGATATAAATGTTAATATTTCTGAAAACTAAAAAAGGACAATGTTCTTACCAGGGTCCCTCTTCATAGGTCTTCAAGAAAGAGGTCAAAGGAAGTCATGTAATCTGAGTGATTTCTTTTTCCAAAATAAAAGACTTTTGTCACATGCTAACACCAGTGACATGACTGCAGGGGACGACTACTTTTAAACATATTTTATAATAGACTTATTTGGCATTTTGTTTTAAAATGTAATTTATATCATATATTTGATAGTTATTTATACATTTTTGTACTTTTTTCTTTGATAAACATATTTTTAAACTCAAAATACAGCACTTTCTCTCCATCGATGACTGTGGGGAAGAGCACTTTTGTTGTGGTTGGGGTTCTAAATAACTGATTAAAAAGCAAATATTACCAAGCTGATGGCTCCAAATAGTGTGATAGCTGAAATATGTTTCTTAAATAAAATACTTTAAAAAATCTAACACAAACTGTTTTCTTCGGGAGTAATCTATCTCTTAAGGCTAGGGACAGAAAAATGCATGTTTCTGTAGAATGAGCCTTGACTGAAAAAAGTAGAAGTGGTCCATTAAAAAATAAGTCGCCATATTGATTCCCTATTTGCTTTTACTGGTTCTTTGCTGATTAAGACAGCCTATTAAACGTCTTTTCGTGGGGTTGAACTCTTCTGGCAGCACCCTGGTCTCGGCTAAAGCTATGAAAAGCTTTGTTTTTATTTATTTGAAAATAAAATGAACCCTCTTCATGGCCCATTAAGTCTTACATCCTAACCAGGCTCATTTACACAAATTTGTGACCCGGGATTTACTCCAGTCCATGTGTGCATGCCCACGCTCAGCCCGCCTCCCTCTCTCTCTCTCTCTCCTCGTGCTCTCTCTCTCCCTCTCTCCTCGTGCCCTCTCGACACTCAGCAGACGGACGCATCCATGGAGGGCTCGTGCAGCAGTCCTCTGCCGTACTATCTCCAAAACCCCATTTCAACATGACCTAAGAAGTACAACCCCGGCTCTTCCAGCCAGAAGCTCGCCGTTTCTACCACACAGCCCTCTCAGCATCGCACCGGCACCGATTTACAACTTTTTTAAAACCTCTTTCATCCCCCCGTTAGCTTCCCCGAAACCCCTCCCCTGTACTTTTTCATCTGCCCCCGGGAGATAAAGTCAATTCCCAGGGACACAGAGGAGTCTGCTCGGTTATTATCACTCTCTTACTTTCGGAAGGTCTGCATGGATGTGGCAGCGGAACAAGGGATGTCTCTGCCGGGTATCCGGATCAGGAATCGACCAGAGCAAGTGATGCCGAGCCAGAAGAAGGTGAAAGCGAGGCGGAAAAAACGAAAGGAGTTGGTTTTGATCCAGATCTGCTTGTTCGGCGGCTTGCTCCTGGTCGTGAAGGGGTTTTCCTACTTAGCGGAAAATTCAGGTGAGGATTCAGCAGTTTGCTCTGAGGGAGGGGAGCTGACACCCCTCTGCTGGTGCATGTTTGTGTCATTTCCACTTGACGTGAGCTCGCCTCTTGTGTCTTTTTATGACATTTAGTCTCTAAATGGACATAAACTTTCGTAGAGGTAATGTAAGTGTGGCCGGGTGTCACACTGGCGTCTTAAAGCCACTGTTCCAGTCAACATTTCCGCTAAATGTTGCTCTCAGTTCTCACAGTCTCTCCTCGTGTTAGACATTTCCTCAATTTCAAAACTAAAGTGAGGGTTATTTTTAAAGTGGGGTATTAGCTTAAATACATGCGTCTTCATTTTTGAAGTTTTATGTTAACAGTGAAGTTATCCTGGGGATATTTGTAAACTGTATGTACACGTGAGAAGCAGACTATCGATGCCATGAGGTATCGCGATACTTCAGTTGATGAAGCAGCATTACCCAGGAGGGAGTGCTGTCATACCAAGTATCAGCATCCAGCAAACAATCAGATGTAAGAGGTACTGATTCTTAAATGACACTAATGCTCTAACCCAGTTGTATTGATCATAAATATGTTTCAGTGTCTTTCTGTGTCAACACAGACCTCAACAGCAGTGCAGCAGCTCTTCCTTGGGCAGTTGTCCCAGCTCCTCTGTTGTTGCTTTTATTAATACCTTAACAGATGCAAAACATGTTTCTTTGGGTAAAGATTTGATATTAAAAAAGATTTTAAAAAAAAGGCACAGGGCTAGATCAGGCTCTGCAAGTTGTTATTGAGATACTTGGGAAAACTGGGAAAACTTGGGAAACTGCTTTACCAAGAGCACAGTGTGAGCTGGTGTGTTGAATTAAACCATGTTACCACAATTGTTGTTCTTTTCTTCAGACTCTCACTATTTTTCTAGAAACTGTTATTGTGCTGATTCGCCTTAGACCCCTCTGGAAACCACCCCTCTTAACATTGAACCCTTAATGTCAGAGCAAACAGTCAAGGTGGCCTTGAATTTGGACTTGTTTTGTTGTGCTTTCTTTGTCCTGGGTGACTTTCGTATTCGATGATCCAAGTTTCATTGCATGTCAACACTCCTAAAAATGTTATTTCCTTCAATCTGTTTAAAAATGTCTACACAAATTTGCTTGCTTTTTTGCGTTTGGTCAGGACTCAGAAGTTTTGAGTCACATTTTTGGCATTTTTCATTTAAACTTTGCTCAACAGTCTCTTCATTAATGGAGACTATTTTTGTTAAAGTAGTGGATCAATTTCAATGATTCGTCACCTGAATGCTTTTAAGAGTTGTTGATGTGTATATGCATTCGGGTCATTAGTTATCTTGGACATCCTCTCTTCCTTCATGAAGTCTTTTGTGCCATTCAAACACACGTGCTGTGTTCCCCCTTACACCTCAGTCTGTGTACAAAATGATTCAGCTGCTGTTTTTCTTTCATTTTTACCAGACATTTCAAGTGCATGCATTGCTCAACTTTTATCATTCCCTGACACCTTATAAAAACATACAATTTAATCTTGTTGCTTTGAGTGAACTGAAGATGTTGACTTACTGGAAATGTCCAGCAGTTGTACCTGAATACAGCCTTTAATATAACACAGTCAGTGTGAGTGTGAACCACACGGTCTTATCCTTATATTATTTAATAACCATACCCTGTTTGTCCAAAGGTAATCAAATGTGTTGTTAGTCAGGACAGAAACCTGGCTTTAAGTGTACAAAATACACAATATTTTACATGCAACTATAACTTATTATTATATAAGGTTTTACCAAAATATCCATGGTAGTGAATATTTTTTCTGATTGCTGCAATAACAATATCCTGGTATGTGTAATCAAGATGTTCAATTGATGGAAGATGCCTGAAACAAGACTGGGGATTTATCAGGATAGTTTATGACGGCTGGTTCGGTGCAAGACTGACAAAGAAAGACAGGTCATCATCTTCAGATATGACATACTCTATATGTAGCAAATATGGCAGTAGTAATGTAAGACAGCAGAGACATGTATATGCATACACTGGTCACTTCAAGTATGACCAGGTCCTATTTATGGCTTTGTGCCAGACATTCTGTCTGTCTGTATGTCTTCATACACACTTGGAAACAGATGCAGGTTGACCATGTAGGCTGAATACATAGGTAACTTAAATCAGGGTGCAAACTAAAAAGATATATTTGATATGATATGTCCAAAATCAAATAAAGATTCATGAATTGGTCCCCAACTTAAGTAATGAAACATGATTTAAAAATTCATGTTATCAGTATGGAATTTTTTTAATTCAGTGAAATAATTTAGCATTGTGATACTGTCATTCCTGGTCTATTAAATCATTATAAACCACATGGAGGTGCTTCAGGCCAGTGGTTTTTAGATACGAGGCAAGTCAAAATGTGCAGAGAGACTTTGTGCCATCATGACTTTTAACAATACAATAACTTATCATTGACTTTTAAGTTTCTTCATCAGTTTACTGTCTGTTTATGTTTTTCAACAAAAAGTTTCATAAGTTTTTACTTCAGTGTTAAATCCACACTCCATATAAGTTGTGGCCAGTGAGGTTCAAATGTTTGTTGCAGATCTGATAAGATTTCATTATACTTAAGAACAAATTCTTCATTAAAAATGTTAGAACCCTGTCCTCATTGTCCATCAAATTTTAGTTGGCATTACTGAAAAGAAATAGATGTACAGATTGAAAAGGTACAGTGATGTGTTAAGAGGCTCTTTTTGATGAAATGAACAGTGTCTTGAGATGTAAACATGGTATAAGTTGTGCCTTGAGCAAACAAAGTTTGGAAACCACAGATCTAAGCCAAAATGATATCAGAAAAGGGTATGCTAATCACACTCTAACTATATATCACTCTGTGATGATATATTGTGATATACTGTATATATATGTAATATAGTGTAAACATTAGGGGTGGGAGAAAAAATCGATTCACATAAGTATTTGGATTTTTTACTTGATGATTTTTTTAAATCAATTTTTTTGTTCAAAAATTACATTTTTTCCAAATGTAACTGCTTCATTTTAGTCTGTGTTAATGAGCCACTTTTAAATCCAATCCTGGTTTTAAAAAAGCTAACTCTACAATTTGCAAATTTTTGCAATTTTTAATTGCAATTTAAATTGAATTGGCACCTAAAAAATAGTAAAAAAAATTGAATCGGGAGAAAAGCGTATTGTCCCAGCCCTAGTGAACGTGACCACATGTGTAACACTGTTGTTACTATCTAGATCAGAAACACAATAATTACACAATACACAATAATTATAGTGTTTCAAATTTCATGTCCATGTGAAAATAATGTGGAAACTGCATTTAGTGAAGTATTTTTACTTCAGAGGAAGTCCTGTTGTACGGTGATTCAGCATGTAAAGCTGCCAGTGGATGATGAGGAGGATAACAAACTGCTGATATTCAGTACAGCAGCATGAACTCAAGTGACAGTGCTGATATAAACCACCTCACAGCAGCAGTATTTAAAGATAAGGTTGTAACAAATTACTGATGTGAAGATGTTTGACGGGCCGACAGTATCCTAAAAAGTAAGCTATTGGTATTATTTATAGCCGACATTTTAGCCATACATATGGCCATATTATTCAGTATCCCTCACATCGGCTGAAACATTGGCAGAATGTGTGAATGTACCACAATGCTTCACCTTGTTATAACTGAGTGAATGCATTTAGGAAACTCAATGGTATTTTTTTTTTTAGAAAATACGTTATTTCTGTTTTATATCTGTTTCACAGGGTAAGAAACAGGTCCGTTTTAGTCAAGTGGAGAGTGTGCACTATCAACCAAAAATACTGGAGTGATATTAAGCTCAGAAATATCAACATGTTGGATATCAGGAAAATGAGTGCAAACTTTTTAAGAAGAGCACTTTTGTAAAGATCTTATACTTAGTAATTAACATGAATTCTCCAGCCTAAACAACAAAAGTTACACAAACTTCTATCCATAATGTACAGCCATTTTATATCTGTAAATATTGATGAAGTTTGATATCTGATGCTACTGATAATAAACTTTCTTAAAACAATTACCTGCAGATACTGATACAGATAATATCCTGCATTTGTATAGGAACTACTGGTATTACTTTAAGTGTATCAGTGCTGTTGCAACACTTTGTATGAGCAGCAATTTATAAATATTCTTTGAAAAGATATTTATACAACAGTGTGCCATCTTAAAATGTCCAGAAACCTAGAGCACCTACAGTTAATGCAAAATATTATTTTTGAATTATGCTGTACTTAATATTCTCAAATGTACCTGCCAAAAGGTCTGACTGCTCAGATTATTAACACCATGCTGACATTCAGTACAGCAGTGTAAGTGTTAACATTGATGTTAAACAACATTTCTACCAATAGAGACCTTTGGATAATAAATTGTAATGAAACAATGTACTGTTACAACTGATTCATATTACATTACAACTGAAATATTGATATTTTAATGTGAAATACCAAACTTATCACAAATTGAGTTTACTGGAGCAGAATGGCACAGGCTGTGGTGTTGTACTGAATAAGTTATACTGCTGAATGTAATCACCGCTGTTCTGATATTCAATACAACAACATGACCCAGAGAGTGATTATGCTGTTTAACATTTTTTTAAGTGTCACATTGACCAGTGCCATTAAATATGGTACGAGCACACACTAATGAGTCAACATGTTCTAACTTTTGGAAGATGGTTTCTAAAAGACTTTCTCCTGTCAGGTTACTGTAAAGGGTCATTGCCTCACGATTTCTCACTCCAGACTAGAAACAAAGCAGTTGTCTGGTAAAATCCCACATTGTCATAAACCACTCTGTTTCCATAAACAACAGGACAGGAGTAATATTGTATAAAAATGACTTTACAAGTGATCATTAAATTTAAACTGAGTAATCATAGAGAAATTAATGTGAATATAGAACATGTTTGCAGTTTTATTACACTCTAATGTCTGAGTTACTTTATAAAGCTGATGAAAACAAAAGTAAAAAATTCTCAGCCGATAATTTATAAATGTTGAATGAGATCTTAAATTAAGCAGCTTGATAAAATTAACATAATTAATGAGGTAACCCCAACAATCTTAAGGAATAAGTACAAGTGTGGAAGCGAGAATGAATTGGCTGAAGAGAGTAAATTTTCAGGAAATCAAAGCCATAATTCAGTCGCTCTCATATTGTTGATACATGCGGTTTATATGATTAATTAACAACAGAGCCTGTAATCAGATATTCTGTTTTCAATCAGGAGCTGTTAAGTTAAAGGACTTGTTTTTTTCAAACTGGAGATAAGTTGGGTGATGGATGATACAGCCCTGTCATGCTGATTTCATTGTAGAATTTATCTTCTGGAAAGACTTTGGTGAGAATCATGTCTGGAAAGTCGTGTGATGGAATGAGTCTGGTGACAAATCCTTTTCTGAACTCTTAGATGGATTATCAGAATAGAGGAGCAGAGGCAGGAGAAAACAAAATGAGAATTAACTATGCAGTCTCTGAGCTTCCCGTATCTGAGGGTCTTCTCCAGACTGACTCAAGAAGGAGGTCTAAGACATCTGTCAGTGAATTAAAGAATAATCAAACACCAGGCTCTTTTTTCAAAATAAAAACATACAGTTTGTTCATGGGCATTTATTAGTCATATTGACTAGCAGTGGTTCAGACGCTAGTCCAAAGAAAAGCAGAGCAGTTGTTTCTCTGAAATGCATACAAAGTTGTAGAATGCCATTTCAGAAAACCCAGAGGACCTACAGATGTGTTTTGTCACGATGCTCAATACTTTGACATTGAAATAATGCCAGTGGTCCAGTGCAAAGCTTTATAAAAAGATGTTTTTGTGTGAAATATTAATTTTCATAACATGAATAATGGCTGCCAGCTTTTTCAATTTTTAATGGTTGTGATCAGATGCCTTTAGACATTATTTTGCTTTTTTCAGTAACTAATTTTTTAAGTTTGACTGTGGCTATGAGTTGTAAGTCATAAACAATGGAAGCAAACCAGAACTTGCCTATCTTATATGATTAATCTTTCTTTCTTTTTCTTATTTATTTCTATTTATATTTAGAAATCATACCACAGAGTAAAGGACAATGACATAAAGAGGAACATACCGCAAATCAGAAAATAACAAGAAAATGTCCCCTCTAAATTACTGTATTAGTTTCTAACTTAATCCTAACTTTCCCATTTTTGAAATTACACTTGAACACATCATGTACTAACATTTGCCTTATAGTCTTTTATCAAGCCAACATTCCACAAACCTCCCCTTGGCAATCCAGCCTTTATTGTAATCAAAGCTAAGCTACTTTTTCATGCTGAATCTTTGAAATGATCTACACAGAGTTTTTAAGGAGTTAATCTCATTTTAATCTCGTTTCTAAGTTTTGGTATTTTCAGAACCGTGAAATACCAGAGCAGCTGGTGATTATAAAATCCCACATAATTTACGACCTAATCACAGTAAACATCACAAAGACATATGGCTGGCCCTAGCAGTTGTTTCTCTCAGACTGATCTCTTTAGACTATGCATTGGTCTTAACTACAGATTAACATAGATTTATCACTTTTCCCAAAAATCATCAAAAACCACAGCAAAAAAATGTGGGCAACACTAGCTCCAGAAAGCAGAGACATCGCTTTGACCCTCTAGGATCATGGGTAGTGTAGTTTTTATGTCTTAAACAATCTTTTCAGGTCAAATTAAATTTTGACTGATTGTATGTTTATTTGTTTGGATGCTTCTTAGCAAGATTCTTAAAAAACTAGTGGACAGATTTTGCTGAAATGTTCAGGTGATGTTGGTAATGGCCAGCCTTAAAAATGATTCGATTTTGGTTGTGATCCAGACAACTGCCATTAACAAACATTCATTTTTGCTCAGTAACTGTCTGATTAAAATTATATCAATATGATGCTGATGAGGTGTGAGTGGTGGTCAAGGAATCATAAATATTCATCAGGATATTCTTATGGATATAACAGCGTTACATGAGCTACCTTCACAGGTCATGGAGTTGTAACTTTTAAATCCTCTATTTTTATTTAATTGACAAATAAATGTTATCAAAATAAAACACACACACACACACACACACACATTTCAACAGAAAAATGCAAATGTATTAGTTTTAACAATCCTAACCCATTTTTGAAATTACAAAACATCATGTACTAACTCCTTATAGTCTTTTACAAGCATATGAATAGCACTGAACACATGAACACATTCAGGAAAATATTTTAAGAAAGCTAACATACTTTTTTCATGCTGACTTACTGCTTGCAATCGAACACAGAGTTACGCTTTTTAATCGTGTTAATCTCATTTTTAATCTCATTTCTATGTTTTGGTATTTTCAGAGGGCTGAACCTTAAAATACCAGAGCAGCTGGTGAAATGTCATGCCATTGCACTCCACAGACCAATCACACTGGCTACATTGTGACATAGCAGCTGACCCTAGCTGTTAGCTCAGACTTTGAGAACTTCATTCCTTGACTATCGCTTTATCTACATTGATTATCCAGATAATTTATCATCTGCCCTGCTGTGACATGAATCTCATCAAAGACAACTGCTGCGTTCTCAGTAAATTCAGAGCAGATTTCAGAAACTGACACTACTCTTAATTTTTATGCATTCTCCTTGTGTTCAGTTTTTGTGGAGAACAATTTTTGATCTAATCACAATAATCAATGAATTTCATTAAAAGACCTTATTTATGCTTTTTCAGATTGGGCTTATGTGAGATTAAAAGATTAATTAATTGCACATTAATCATATCTCAGTTTTTTAACTCCTCCCTTTCTTCCACATGTGTAAGTGGATGACAGAGGTCCAGCCCAGCAGACAAAGGGATGAGTTTGAATTGCTGATGTTGTGAGGTGAGGCCAGGTGATCAAAGGTGGAGGTCTCTAGTATTTGAATTCCATCTTATTGTATTGGCAAGAAAGGGCAGGGTCCCTGCTGGGCTAACACTTCACAAAGGTCTATGGCATGGTAAAGTTTTGAAGTAAACCCTGCATAGAGTATAGATAATGTCTTAGACCCCTGCTTTATTTAATTGACATAATAAATGTTATCAAAATAAAACACACACACACACACACACACACATTTCAACAGAGCTGTAACATGTTTTTAACCCAAGTTTTTACAAAAAACAACATGATCTCCAGATGTTTTTTACAGATGCATATGACGCTTGTTGGCTGAGTGAACTCATGTGCTTAAGGAAAATATTCAAAACACTGCAGAGGCTCTGTATGTTCATTTTTTAGCTGAAGTGTGAAATCACACTGCAATAGTTTATCATTTTTTACATCATTTACTAAATATGTTTAAAGGTTTAGCTTTTTATTTTTTAGGATTAGAAAGTTAAATACATCCTTTAAAAAATTTATAAATAGCTGATTAAAAAGAGGGGAAAATAGGTTTATTGGGAAAAAATCCCTGTGAATTTTATTTTAAATGAAAAACATTTTTTTAGGTGGATGCACTAAGTGCCAACAAGATAAGTCCAGAATATACCTTCATGTAACTCTTCATTGTTTAAAAATCACAAATGGCAGCAATCAGAGAATGAATGCAATTAGATGCTTCACTGTCCCTTAGGGATGGGATGAAATAATCGCTAATATCATCCATCAAATAGTTTGGTGACAATAGTGAATTCCAAAGTCACCAACTTGCATCCAAAAAAGCCAAATGATGACCAGAAAAAACATTGGCACCATCTGTCTGGCAGTATTTTGGAAATAAAAAATAAAAAAAACAATATATTCATAGCATACACTCTCTCTAACCTCTCTAGGGTTAGAGAGAGAGTGTTATTGTTTGTGTTTGGCCTGTTAGGCCTTGTGTTTTTCTGTGTGCAACTCAAACAAAAACAAATAAGTTATAATTACACAGCAATATTTTTTCTTTTTTACTTTTTTGATATTGTATCATGACGTATCGTGACCCAGGCATATCAAGGTGCAGCGAATTGTGAGTTTAAGTGTATCGTCCCATCCCTACTGTTCCTGCAGGTCACAATATGCAGTAGCACCAAACAGACAAATCTGTCCAAAAATTATTATCCTACCTTAGCCGTGGTTCTGCTGGATTTGACCAAATTATTGTCCCAGAACACTGACAAAAAGTGACAGCCAACAGTAGCCCCATTCATACTGCCGTTTCAAGTAAGTAGTAGTGTCTGTGGCATAAAAGTAAAGAGATGAGGGAACATGGACAGTGTTTCGAGATTGGCTGAACCTTTCGAAAGCAAATCGAGCAGGTGATTGGATGAAAATTCAGTCAATCATATTTAGGGATGTAACGGTATGAAAATTTCATATCATGGTTATTGTGACCAAAATTATTACGGTTATCATTATTATGGCGGTATTGTTGCATTGTGCTCAGAATGTTCAAAAACTACTTTAACACAGTCTTGAAATCATTTAACCCCTTTGATAATATAATTTAACATTTCTTTTGTTTTAGTCAAAAATTGTGTCAGGAAATGTCCTATAAGTAAATTTGTTTAAACTTTTTTCATTAGAAAATAAAAGTAAACAATTCTGGCAAGTATTTGCCTTTATAATGTTATAAATGCTTAAACTGTGTGGAATAACAAGAAACGAATTTGTACTTTAAACTTTGCGACACACGGCTGCTTCATCGAGGGGCAGACGCAAATAGTTTCCCCTTTCCAGACAAAGAGCAGCATCATCGTGAGTCACTGACACAGTGTGGTGATCAAACACGTTATAACGGTAACTTTGAAAGGACACGGTAATGATTATCATGGGAAATTTTACCGCGGTTTACCATTTTACCGGTAACCGTTACATCCCTAATCATATTCATTACAGGCCAGTCAGATGATGTAGTAAGTGGGCACTACTGGCGTGTTGTAAGGACAGAACTTAAGCAACTTCTTGGAACAAACTGTCACCAAAACATGCAAGAAGTAAAAAAAAATCATTCACGTAGAGAAGCTTGTTCTCTTGTTCTCTTGTTGTTGTGTTTAATTTAGTAAAGAAATGTAGCCCAGATCTGATAAAACGGCAGCTTCTATCTCTTCTTGCTCTAAAGGACTTTGATTGGGCAGTGCTACTTTGGGCTACTCACAATTGTTGTAGTTTGCAGCTTGGCAAGACAGATCTGCTTGACTACAGACATTGAATCAGGATGATCCATTTGTACTGCAAAGTTACACACAATATTAAGGATTGTATATTCTAAACTGAATGCTAAAAATGAATGTTTATCTGTGTCATTGCATTATTTAAACATAACCTAATAGAGCACAGAACAACCATTGAGGATACTCATGACACCTTAAGATGAACAGGATAAGCATGCAATGGTTCAGCAGGATCAGGCCCCTGATATACAACAATGAAAACAGACGATATGGAAAGTTTTCAGGGTTTTTGCCTTCTGTTTATATGAGAATGGTGCCTGGAGTGTCTGAATCTGCAAACTTTTGAAACCAGGGTCCAGAGTGAAAAGTTTAGAAAAAAAAATTGCATCTGTATCTATGTAAACGGGAATCAGAGTTTCTCCTGGAAACGCTGACACACGACGCATGTGCAATACTCTTTTAGATAAATGTTGCACACGCATCCCAGGAACAACAACTTTGTCAATCTACTGAGCAACATGTGTGCATCTTACTGTGCTTCGTTTGTTATCCAGACAAAAATATGCAGACACATTTGTTGTCAAGACAAGAACCTCCTGCGTCTTTGTCGTCCACTCGCCTTTGCTGTTTATGAAAAGTCTGTCTTCACTGGAAAGTGTACCCATTTTGTAACACCACTGTTTCACTACAAACCTACATCGCCATCTCGTGGCCTGACATTCACGATACAGCGGTTTAAGTCATTCTCACATCTCTGTGTGAATGGGGAACGCTTTTGAAAATGAAAAGGAAAAGCCTTTCTGTTTCTGGTGACAGTGTTGTCGTGTAAATAGGCCCTTAGTTTGTACCTTCTCAACTGTTCTGATAAAAGCCCCAGCAGACTCCAGTACATCAACATATTATTTCAAGCTGCAGCCACCACTCATTTGTGTACCGGACAGCATTCTTTTGTCTACATAGATAAATGCAATCCATGATGAGTGTTGACTGTGGCCTGCATCAACTCATTTAGTTAAAGAACACTCAGTTTCAAGTCAGCAAGCTGATAGATGTGAAGTTATTTCAGAGGTTGGGGTCTAAGACAGCAAAAACAGAATCACCTTTAGTTCTGCTGTTAGAACGTAGGTTGAAAGAAAGCCAAGATTAGATGATCTCAGTGGACAAGCATTGAGAACGGAAATATAACAGTGGGTGCATGCAGTGCTTCTTAATTATGTACAGTAAGCAACAAGACGTTGTACTTTATTCTAATCTAGTGGGGAACCAGTGGAGAGATGCAAGATCTGTTGAGATGGTCTTTTTACGAAGTAGCTGATCTCTAGCAGTTTTAAATAATCAGGCATGCAGCCACATGTAAGTGACGAGATAATTCCTTGGTTCATTTTGAGGTTGGAAATGCTTTTTTTTTTTTTTTAATGTATATTTTTGGCATTTTGTGCCTTTATTGATAGGAGGGAGGCAGTGGATAGGCTTCTGAAAGGGGGTGAGAGAGTAGGGGAAGACACTCTGCAAACTGGTCACAGGCAGGATTTGAACCTGGACCGGCAGAAGCAAGTACATGGAGTGCCTGGTTGCTAACCACTCCACCAAACCAGCTACCCGGAAATGCCTTTTTTACAGCCAGGCAGGAGCAAGCTAGTCTTGTTGAATTTGGGAAAAATTTTGCCCAATTAGAGCTCATATTTCTCATGCATACCACATCTTGGTCCTGTAGCTGTGTGAAAAAGCATGGCAAACGTAATGTATTATTGTAGCAATGGAACAGTTATGAGGGCTGCGTGGTGGCGCAGCAGTTGGGATGGGACGATACACTTAAACTCATGATACGCTGCACCTCAATATGCCCGGGTCACGATACAAAACGTCACGATACAATATCAAAAAAGTAAAAAAGAAAAAATATTACTCTGTAATTACAACTTATTTATTTTTGTTTGAGTTGCACACAGGAAAACACAAACACAAACAGTATGCTAACGAGCGGTAGGCTTGTTTTTGCCGTCTTCGTCTTTTTTAATGAGAAAGCCAAAATACTGCCTGACAGATGACTTGTATCCAGGCGGAGCGTCCTCAATTTCGACTCCATCATTTGGCTTTTTGGAGGCAAGGTAGTTGGTGCTAATGTTTGTTGTCGTCGTCACTTCTGGTCACATGCGCTATTACCGGACATGACGTCTTTATTTCGCAATCCTATTTTTTTCAAACTCGATGCATTTCGTCACGTTCTGTATCGCGATATACAGTCATGGAAAAAATTATTAGACCACCCTTGTTTTCTTCAATTTCTTGTTCATTCTAATATCTGGTACCACTAAACGTATAATACAATGAACACAACAAAAAATGCAGCTGGTCACATAATACTTTATGTCCTATTTGACATTCTTAAGCTTAATTGATTCCCAGGGTATATAAGAGGCCATTTCATGTCACAAGCAGCACTGCACATGCAAAGGCCTAGAGTGGTTTCCTGCTTACATTCAAGCCGTAGCACAACTCAGAAGTTGTCAGCTCTCACATAATGCCTAAAACAAAAGAATTATGTGAAGCCACAAAGGCAGCCATCTTGGCACTGCTGGAAATTGGCATGAGTGAGAGACAGGTAGCGAAAAAAACTGAAGATCTCCAAGACAGCCGTTCATTACAACAAAAAAAACAAGCTGAACATGGCACTACCAAATTGCTACCTGGCCGTGGCAGGAAACGTCTTTCTACCCCACGAGATGACCGTGCACTCATCCGTTCCTGTGTCAGGAATCGTCGCCAGACCTCCAGGGACCTTAAAAATGAGTGGGCACTGTTGAGAAATGTGACTTGTTCAGCAAGGACAGTTCGAAACCGACTTGTTGAAGCTGGTTTGAAGTCACACAGAGCACGCAAGAAGCCCTTCATCAATGAAAGGCAGAGGAAGGCCCGGTTACTCTTTGCTCGAGACCACAAGGATTGGACTGTTGATGATTGGGCTAAGGTTCTCTTCAGTGATGAATCCAATTTTGAATTGATGCCCACTCCAGCCAACTTACTGGTTGGGAGGAAGCCTGGAGAAGCTTACAACCCAGACTGTCTTGCCCCTACAGTAAAACATGGGGGTGGATCAGTCATGATCTGGGGTTGTTTCAGTCTGAGTGGAACAGGGCAAATGCAATTGTGTGAAGGCCGAATGAACCAGGTCATGTACAGGACTACCCTTGAAAACAGTCTTCTTCCATCAGCTGGAAAACTCTTTCCTGCCTCGAATGACTGGATTTTCCAACAAGACAATGCCCTTGCCACACGGCAAGGTCAGTTAAAGCCTGGATGGAGAACCACAACATTCGCACCATGCCTTGGCCTGCTCAATCACCAGATCTTAATCCAATTGAAAACCTGTGGAAAATCATCAAACTCAAAATGGAGAACCACAAGCCCAAAAACAAAGAAAATTTGTTTGAATTTGTCCAACAGGAATGGGCTGCTGTGACAGCAGAACAATGTCAGAAGCTGGTGGAGAGCATGCCAAGACGCATGGCTGCAGTCATCAAAAACAATGGTTATGCAATCAAGTATTAACTCTTGTGTGTATCATGTGTTTAAAACAAACAGAAAAGAAAACATGGAATGCTTAAAAGTAGTGTTTTTGGCGGTACAATGCCATAGCTATTGATGTAAGAATTTAAGTAATTTTGGTTATTATCAAGAAAACCATGGAAAATGAATAGTTCTTAGTTCTTAAATTAAACTCTCATGAGCTATTTTTGTTGTTATCATTATAATTGTCCAAACAAATGTACCTTTAGTTGAGCCAGGCATTAAAATTAACAAGAAATTGAAGAAAACAAGGGTGGTCTAATAATTTTTTCCATGACTGTATATTGCCAAATGATATTTCATCCCATCCCTACGCAGCGGGTAGTGCACATGCCTCACAGCAAGAAGGTTTTGATCCCCAGGTCGGACAGGGCCTTTCTGTGTGAAGTTTGCATGTCCTTCCCCTACATGAGTGGGTTCTCTGCGGGCACTCCGGCTTCCTCCCACAGATAAAAACATACTTGACTCTAAATTGACCTTAGGTATGAGAGTGAGTTTGAATGGTAGTCTGTACCCCACCTCTCGGACAATTACAACTGGGATGGGCTCCAGCCCCCCCCAGGAGCCAAAGAACAATAAGTGTTAAAATGACCTTTATGATCCAATTATATTCTCAAATAAATCTCATTTTGATTTTTTTGTGTTATTCTTGTTCTCATATTCTCAGTGTAACTTAAAAACAGATTTTGAAGCAATGATTTTAAACAGTGATAGGGTTTTTTGTTTGAAAACAATAGATTTTGATGTTTGAGTTGCACTACATAGTCCTTGGATCTGTTTTTAACTTTTTCCACGGTGACAAATATGTTCCAGGTTTGGACGTCCCTGGCCACGGCGGCGAGGATCAGGAGAGATGGGGAGGAAGGAAGCTACTGATGGAAACAGACAACAGCAGCCTGGAGGAAATGGGGAGCGAAGGATCTAAGAACTGCACCGCTCCAGGTAAGACAGAGATGAGATGAAAGAAAGAGGACACCCAAGTGTTTCCCTCCTCCTTCCCTTCCCTGTATCCTTCTCCCTATGGAGCAGAAAAAGAGAGAGAGGAAAACAAGATCAAGTGGGAAACAAATCATCACCCCACATGTTCTTTCAGGACTTTCTACCCTTTCTCTCCCCCCTCCTTGATGTGAGATAACCCAGTTTGTGAGGTCAGGTGATTTCCCATGAGCACATGGGGTGATGTTCTTGCTGCCTCAGCAGTTTTTCACTCTTCACTCTCCATCACTTCTTTTTAAAGATCCTCCAGGTTTCATAGCTTCCCCTCTCGCCGTCTGGAAACAACTCTTTCATCCCTCCTGTTCCCTTTCTCTGTGTTTGCCTCACATTTTTCCCTGTGGTGGCTGCATCTCAGGGAAAAAAAAATCTCTGTTTCCATGGCGACCTTTTATCTAATAATCAACCGGCTTCTGTTCGAGGTGCTCAAGGATAGCGTGTGAGGATGCTGGAGGCAGTTTGAGCAGTTTCTTGTTTGTAAAGTTTAATAGCTCACTGTTGTTTAAAAGCAGGTCAGCCACGTGACAGCAACCTTTAACGTGATCATGACTTGTCAATTAATGTCCGATCTGTTTCACAATTATCGGGGGATGGCATTGATAAATTCATCTTTGAAATGTTAAAAGTGGGAAAGGCTTATCACAGTCTCTTCAACATAATGCCCTTAATACTGTGTGCATGAATTGATGTATTATAAAAGTTCAGGTCTATGGCTGGATCTTAGTATTTCCTCAGATAGAGACAGGCAGACAGTTAGCAGCTAGGCCCACGCAAGCAAATAAGGACTAGCTTGTATTTAAAGGACTAGATACTATCAAAGGTTAATATGATTACTCATTATGTATTAGTGTAAAACAGCACAGCTCATCAGACTCTTATGTGACAGGTGCAGCTTTTCTTGTCTTTACAGGTTTCATTTGGGATGCTATTTAGCAAATACTTCACTCATGGATCATGGATTAAGGTGTGCTTGTTACCTCCGCCAAGGAGGTTATGTTTTCGGGAGAGTTTGTCTGTTCATCCATCCGTCCGTGAACAAAATAACTCAAAAAGTAATGGATGGATTTGGATGAAATTTTCAGGAAATGTTCAGCATGGGATAAGGAAGAACTGATTCCATTTTGGTGTTGATCGAGATCAGCATCTGGCCGCCATGGCGAAAAATGTGATTTCTGTGAATAACTACTGAACTAAAATAGATATCATTATGAATCCAGTTGCTAATGGTATGTTTTCATGGTCAAGGAATCTAAATATTTAGTTGAAATAAAGGTAGGACTAATATTTATGGTCAAAATGACAATATGGCTGAGGACTGCGGCGCTGGCGAAGGTCTGCGCTCTCCGAGTGCTTTCTAGTTTTTAACTTTGCTATGATGCAATATGTGTTTTGGCCAAGTTGTGGCTCGAGCAGTGTAGGTGTAAAAGCGACGTGAGGTCACGTCCACTCGAGTTTCATCGCGACCATATCATATATCATATAATAGGATGTATAGTCCAGTATTTTCCTGACTGTATCCGTTTCACTCACTCACCAAACACAGAACACTGCAGCTGATGACCCTGCAGCAGCATCGTCTGTGAGTTTTCTTTGTTCCGTCTAGACGGAACTAATGTCCTCACTGACTAATGTAGCATGGACAGAGATTGTTACTCTGTAGTCCGGAATAAAAACTGTCTGTTCTGGGTACACACACAAGACACACAAGCACACACAGCTTATTGGCTGTTGCCGCACAACCACACACGACATCGCCTGAAAAGATCAACTTTTTTCAACTTTGACGTCGGGTGATGAGTGAACCATGGAACACCGTAGTCACATCGCTGGAGGCTTAACCCCGCCCATCACGGCTCTACATTGACTTTGCATGGAGAGTGATCTCCGAGGACACTCAAGTGGCTTCCGGTGTGTAGGCAAGGTTGTGTGAATGCACCTTTAATCTCTGTGGTGCCATGCTCAACTTAATTGTCAATATAGATGTCTCATTGTTTATAGAAGAACCTGAGAGAGTAAGTTAGAAAACATGGTGTGTTTAGCAGCAGCAGCAAATCACATCACAAGACCTAAAATGCCACGAAGTACAAACTCAATCGTGTTCATGTTCTGCAGTTGTGTTTTGCACAATTATCATCACAAATAAATTTTCACACCTTTTGAAGACGAAATATAATCAAGGAGGTAAAAGCCATTTTAGCTGTTATAGAACTCCGGCATGGTGGTTCGATTGGAAACAGCTACGACTCTTCCAACAACATGTTGCAACTTTTTGTTTGAGAATTTCCTGGTAATTGAGTGACCCAATTAATTTGGTCTTCACAGCTGAAGCTATGATTCATCATGCGTTATTGTTCATTCAAAAATTGTTAGAAATCATTGCATCACAGTTCCAGGACATTTTTTTTACCTTGTTAACAGTTTGTCAGCCATCATTTTGAACACACAGTGATGCTTAAAGTTCAAGAACAGGGTTATGTAAGATATATTTTATTTTTCTAAATTAAATTTTAAAAAATTGGTTTGCATCAGAGATCTAATTTCAAGTATTTATCCAAAAGGGTAATCTAAGAGCCTGCAGCCGTGGGAACAGGAAAGTGCTAAATGCCAAATACTTCTGCATTTTTGACTTTTCTTTTCTTCTGGACACCTCTATGTTATGGTTTCTCATTACTTTAGACGTGTCTTTCCTCAGTGTTTCGAGGGGTAATCCAATTGTTCCCTGGTTGGAAGCTTCAGTTCGGGAAATTTTTTTTTTGTTGTTGTTTTTTTTTTGCATTTTGCATTTAACATTTTGTTTCTTTATTGATAGGAGAGAATGACAGTGGATATGCTTGTGAAAGGGGATGAGAGAGAGTAGGGGAAGACACTCTGCAAACTGGCCACAGGCTGGATTTGAACCTGGGCTGGTATATTCGTATATGGGATGTGCCTGGTTGCTAACCACTCCGTCACCCCGAGAGATGTTAGTTTTGCTAGTCGAAATATGTGTAGTGCGTTCTGGTCAGCACAAAATACAGAGTTAAAGTGAGAGATATTTGTCATCTCTGGAATTTCTTATGTATCAAGTAAGTTGTCTTCTGTTACCTAACACTTCAGCTTTTACACCTAATAAAGCTTCTCTATAATCGCTTAAATCCTTACTCACGACAATACTTCATGACTCTATGTGTGTATATTTAAGAGTTTAAGGAAGTTCATTTTGTTTAATCCTCTGTTGTAATGGAATATTCCTACGCAGCATGTAAAGAGATGACTCTGCTCCACATCACAATGACATTTGTCTCTTCACCTCCTCGAGCAGGAGGCAATGGCCTCTCTCGTGGCATCCTCTCGTGAGCTCATTAAGCAAAATGGCCGTCATCAATCTCCTTCCTCACCCTCCCAAGGTCGTTGCTGTCATCTATAAAGGGAGTCGAGGCCAAAGTTCAACTTATTCTCTCATCCTGCTTATTATACAGAAGCTGCTCTTTCCTCCTCGTGTGCTAAATTTAAAACTCGTACCCTTGGTGGCTGCAGCCCATGCGTCCCTCCTGAGGACTGGAAGGTATTTTTTTTGCTGAGAAAAAGTCTATATTTTCTGAAAGTCTTGGCCCACTCAGGTGATTTCTGCTTCCGTCCCGCTATAAAAGACATAAAACATACAGGGGAGATAGTGAGTCATTTTCAATGACCTTTGAGAGCGAGAAATCTGCAATTTTAAAGGGTGCTGGATGTGTGATAGAGGGCTGTGAAAGCAGTGCTCGTGTTTTGGTAGGTGTCAGCAGGTGCATTTGTTGGTTATTTTTATAGCATCCATATGAAACTTTTCCACCTTGAAATAGTGGTTTTAAAGTCAGACTGACAGTGGAATAACTCAGAATAACGTACACGTCATGAAGATTACAAAACAAAGAGCCCCAGATAACTGCTCTTCGCACCAAGTAACTAAGGCAGCATCTTCACGATGCAACATGAGGTTGATCATTTTCTGTAATCATCGACCCATGTTTAAAGAACTTGCTGGGTGCAGAATTCCATTTAACTTAAACCATCTCTAAACAGCTCACACCTCACCTTGTCCATTTTCAAAATAGCTCTGTAAGTTCAGACTCTTTACAAACATATCTTAACTGATGAATTACTCTCTCAGGTTTAACATAAAGCAACAGACCACAGGCTTCATGGTAACAATTAACTACCCAAACACACACTCCACTGACCAAAAGTTTTAGGGTGCAGACACTAGCAGAACCATATTTGTTCACAATACAGAAACAGAACTGCATCCTGCTAGTTGAAATGGTTCCTCAGCTTCTCACAGCCACTGCAGGTTTCACCCTCTATCATAACTGTGTGTTGCTCCCAGGGGGTAGGCACTAAGGACTTAGGTGTGTTTCATGGCAATGCAGCTACACTTGGGCCCTGCTTACACTGAAACGTTTTCACCTGAAACGGAAAGGTTTTTTCCTTTGCGTTTTAAAAAACAGTCTGCTTAGACGTGAGAACACTTTCCGGTTAAAACAAACCTTCACAATCAACAATTATGAGTGGATGCACGTAGTTTCTTGTTTAGTCAAGAAATATGTCTGGATATTTTTCTCTGGATAACAAACTGAGCAAGGTAAGCAGCATAGATGTTGGCTGAAGCTGTTGTTGTTGTTGTTCCTGGTATGCTGTTTCCGGGAGAAACCTTGTCTATATGGAGCCGAAAATTGGTACGTTTTCAAAACTCTCCGGGTGCTGATTTAAAGCTTAGCCAAACCATCCCTGTACCAGTCCATTACAGGCGAACAGAGGTATTGTAGGTGAAGGTGCTGAGGCTCAGTTTTAGACAGGCCACTCGACCCTGGTTTCAAAACTTTGATTCAGGCACTCTCATGTTAAAGCTATGGTCTACGATTTGGAAGCTTTGTACATATTAATAACACCGTTTATAAGGCTGTTATGGTCCTATGGTCCTATCTACACAGTATAAAGACCAAAAAGAACGAAAAAAATCCATTCAGTATATCCACTGAAAAGCTGCATACTAGCTGACCAATCAAACCTAAGAACCTGCGACTATTAATTGGTCCGTGAGTTGGTCTGTGAGTCCATCAATCCTCTCCCTCACTCATGAGTACGCAGCATCTTGCCCATGGTCCCGCCTCCTCCCTCTACCTCCGGTGAGCAGCTAGCAGCGTTAGCTACTGAACTATCATGGATCTGCTGGTTGAGGCCTGTTAGCGGGCTAACGGCTAACGGCTAACGGCTAACGGCTAACGGCTAACGAATAGCCTCAGCCAGCCGTCAGACCTTCAGCATCGACCGTTTCACCCCTGGTTGATCAGGTAATGGCTTTGTTTACTACAGTGGGAGATGTCTGCTGAATAACTCTGGTTAGTTTGTGCCTGCACGGGCTAATAACTTGTAGGGGAGCGGGTTAGCCTGTTAGCCGCTAATCGTTTGCACTGTAAGCTGAGCTGGGAGGACAGGCCGAGAAAGATAAATCCTCCCCACACTCGGCTCCGCTCTGGCGGCGTGAGACCCGCATTGCCGCACAATCCAATTGAAATGGCTACTGCTGTGTGTTACAAGGGGATGTCTGTCGTGTTTGATACTTTCAGTTGAGCTGAGCTGTTTTTGATTGAGTTTGCTGCTGATATATTGTGCTAGTCGCTCGTAGCTCTGTCGAGGGGGCTTTATGAGGCGACACGAGCTGGGGGCGGGATCTTGGAACACGGAGGGGAGAGGTGAGGGAAGGGGGGGCAGGCTGCGGTTTCAAATCGTAGACCACAGCTTTAACATGAGGTGAAAATGCAATGAAAATTGTTTTTGGCTGTATTTGTTGTCGTGTAAACTGGACCTTAGAGACCGTCAGTGGGCTCCATACTGAACCATATTTCTAGTTGTGTTGCTGTAAGTGCTGCAAGTATTATTTTCAAGTGCTGAATTACATGTAGTCATCCTGCAACAAATGCAGCATGCACTGCTGTAACATAGCAGGTCATGACCCAAAGCTGAGGTGTCAGTTTAAGCTATTTTAAAACTATTATTTAACAAAGTCTGTCTGTTGTCAGCACCAGCAGTCAGGCAGCTGAACACTGGGAATAGGGAGTTGATGCGTCTTGTAATACTTGTTCAGGCTGTAGACCCAAAAACATGGTTTATGAGGCAGATGCTAAGCCAGGCAGATCTTCTGTGAGTGTTTTTTTTTCTATCAGCAGTACCTTTACTGCTCCATATCAATGATCTCACTAAAGATTGGGTTGCTGATGACAAACTCATGTTACTTTGTTTAGTTTATTGTTACTGGTGTGTGAGTCACAGCCAATTAAAGTTGTTTTATGTGGCAGATATTACGTAACATTCAGCAATGTTATAATTGCTTGATTGTGTAAAAGTAAAAAGTACAAGCATTTGTCAATCTTAACATAATCATGTCGCTTATCCTTTTTTTAATCTCTGCACTTTTCCTCCTCCTGCTCTGAGTGTGCATGAAAGTCTCTGTATCCATGAGACTGCCAGAGCACTGCTCCTGGTGTGGGATAAAAGAAAGAAGGGGTTTAGATTTGCAATAAGAAGTAACTTTTAAGACCTAGATAAGATTTTCCAAAACAGGAAGAATGTATTTATTAGACAGAACAGGGATTAAATGTGCAAAGAATAAAACAACAATTATTTAGCGTCATTTTCAATTTTGTAAAAGTTTGAAACATATTTTGGAAAATAACATAAAAATTGTGATGTAAATTTTTCCAATTTAGCTTTACTACCTTCTTCCAACATTAAAGATGTGTTTGTTCTGTGAATATGTTGTTAGAATTTCACAAGCAAAACTAAGAGGTCCCCTTTTTGCAAAAGCTACTCTGCACTGTAACTCCCCTGTAACCCCTTATCATGCAAATATTAACGACTCGTAGACTAAATCAGTTCCCTTTTAAATAGTTTAAAAAGAAATGGGCATCTTTTAACAAAATTTGGTGGCATCCCGCTATTAGCATGTTTATTTCTGCCATAGCAATGCTTGATTTAGCATGTCTTTACTGTCCTGCTTGAGCTTTTGGGCTAGCACCAAGTAAACATTTCAGAAAGTGCTGTTTTACACAAGTCAGTTTTGGCAGGTTGCCCTTTAGTTGTGTGACAGGAGGTGAGGCTTTATCCGTGAATTGAATCCCAATTTTCATCAGAGTAAGACCCCCATAACAAATGTACTAAATTATTTGCAATCTTTAACGCAATCTTTATTTTTACACCTTGAACTAGGGGTGTGACGATCCATAGATCTGGATCGATACATCGATTGGTTAAGCAATGATCCAATCACATCGATGGAAACTCAAAACATTGATCAACATCGTTATCTTTAATGTACGCCTTTATTTTGAAATCCCGGACATGCGTGTCAGTTTCCGTCCAACCGCACATCGCTCTGAAGTTTCCAGGGCTCTCAAGTCTCACGCATTCAGCTTATGAGACACACATTTGAACCTTTTCCCTCTCTTACACGCCACACCTGATATTTCTCCTGCTGGAAAGTGTATTGTGTTGTGCCACCGAGTAACACCGCTGTAGGCGGATGTGTAGCAAGACGCTGTTAGCATCACAGAGCTAAACGTGAGCCAGACATATCGGCCAATCATAAAATAGCTCTGCTGTATCCGGGTAGGAAACGGTCGAACTGACAGCAGAGGATGCTGCACGCACAACAGCAGTGCATTATCTCACGAGTGCAGTAAGTTATGTCATCTTTTGATTTTGTAGCCCACTGATTAATGAAATTACATATAGTTAGAAAGTAAAACAGCGAGAGCTTAGTGTCATCCCTCCTCCACACCGACCATTAAACAGTGAAGCAAAATCTAATCACACAGACATACAAACTGTGCTTACCAGGCATCACAGTAAAACAAAATCATCAATGGTGAGTTAGTTAAGAGTTCTAATTTTGAACATGAGAAATGTTTTGATTTAATTAAAATTGAAACTACACATTTTTAGTTTGATAGAACATGGTCAAATGTTGGAGGTCAATAATAATGAAATTTAAATAATTCAATAATTTGTATTATAATGTTGCATCATTACTTGATATAATATACAAACATTACAATGTAACAATAAGACCCATAGGGTCATTTCAGGGGCAAAAAAGCACCTTACCTGAATTAAACTAATTTTAATTTTAAAGCATGATTAGATCATTCAGATGGTTATAATTCTCTATAAACAATCATACCCAAAGGTCAGCACATTGTTTCACATTTCAGTAATAAAACTATCAAAATTGATTTGTATTTCTTTCTTGCAACATGTGAAATGTAGCTGATTGGGTTCGAATCGTGACAGACTTTGTGATATCGGCAAATATCGTATCGTTGTCCGAAGAATCGGTATCGTATTGTATTTTCATGATACTGGTGATTTACGCCCCTACTTATAACAACAAGCACACAATGTAATCATGAAAAAAAGTCAAGGAGCACAGTTTTGGTTACGTCGTCATAGCTAACTAATGATCAGTGACTATTTGAATAAAACATTTTTTCCTTGCAATGATTTAGTGTGGAATCCCCTGCCTATAAAAAGTTTGGGTACAAATATCAAAACAAAACACTTGGTCAGAGTCTTTCAAGCTTTTATTCTTGTTATTGACGACTCAAGCCAGTGACAGATATTGTCAGCCTGCATCAGGAACACCGCAGTAAACCCAGCCTCGACTGACACACTTTGTTTTCCTGTCTGTTGAAAAGTCTTTTAATGTATCTTCACGTCAGTGCTGTGCCGTACACCCTTTGTGGTCTGCAGAGAAAAACCACGACAGAATCATGAGTGGTTTCCACACCAGCAGAGTCATCTCTGTCAAACTGTTTATTTATGTGTTTATATGTTCTACACTTTTTTAATGTTAGAATTAACTAACTCTTTCATCAAAATTGTATCATTTGTGAAAGACATGAAAAAAAATTGCTAAATGTCACAAAATAGCACCTACTGTTCATACTTTAAAAAACAAACTCAAGACTTACCTTTTAAGTCTAGCTTTTAGCTGATTATATTTATTATTATTATTATTTAATCTTAATTATATATTCATTTTAATCCCCTTAATATGTTTTTTTAAATTTCACCAGATATTTATTGTTTAAATTTTATTATCTGTTCTTTGTTTTTTTTTCCATCATATTACTTCAGTACATTTTATCTCATTTCCCCATGTCATTATTCAAGATTGTATTTTATTTACCTATTTATATGCTTATTTATTTATCAAACTTATTTCTTATCAGGGATTTTTTGCTGTTATTTTGGTCTTAGCTCCAGTGTTCCCTCATTTTTTATGAAAGATGGCATTTCCTCGGTCTTCTTAGTATGTTTTCTGTTAGAATCTCTTCCTTATAACTTTGTTTGTGTGTGTGTAAGTGAGTGCGTGTGCTGTATGTGGATTGCGAGGGTGGGGGACGAGGCGGGGGTGGGTTGTGTTTTTCTTGTATTAAATTTTTCTACTTTTAATTACATTGTATTTTTATTTTAATTTTTTATTTTTTTCTGGATTTCTGTGTAAAGCTATTTGTGCTACAAAATTGTGCATGAAAAGTGCTATCCAAATAACATGTGATTGATTGAATGATATTTGATGGTAAATAAATAATAATTTACATTTTGCTATTTAAATAAGGGGTAAAAATATTTTAAGAATTAAGATTGTCACCAGTGCTTGACCTTTTTCTCTATTTTTTGGTGGAAATAGGCTTGTTTTTTTTAAATTGTATAAACAGCGTTTTATGTGTAATAAATGACTAATTAGCTATTTTTATTAAGCTTAACTAAGGACATTTACAAACTACTCTGGTCTAAATTCTGGAGTTTGTTGATGTATCATCTATAAAAAGGATTTTACCGTCAGCAGATCAGAGTGGTCAGCAGGATTCATCCTCTGGAAACCATAAATGTTGTTTCTGTCAGCCGGCCAATCAGCTTATCGAGTCATGTGTATGATCGTGTAGTGGCTTGCATGGGTATTTGTACACAACAGCTTGTGTGTTGGAGTGTGTGAGTGAGTGTGTGTATGTGTTTGGACAGCGTGTGGAGCATGAGTGTAGCTGATGAGAAAGCATCCCGACATGAGCTCTGTGCTGCGGGAGGATCCAGCGCGGCAGAGGCGCTCGCTGATTGTTGCCTGAAATTATCGTCCTGCTGATCACGGCGTGGGGTGAGAGACTCAGAGAGAGAGAGAGAGAGAGACCCTTATTTGCTAATTTTTTTCCCTCCCAGCCACAGATGAAACAAGCGATCATACCCGTCATTACGTCTCCCTGATTTAATCGTGAAGACCCTGCTGCTGCGAGTGATTTCACTCACTTGTTTCATCCCCCCACTGCCACTCACTGTTTCAGTTTTAGCAAGAAACAAAGAGGAAGCACTGAACAGAGTCAGTGTTAACAAATCTTTAAAAAATAATCCTGGATCTCCATGTGTATTCAGATCATTACCAAACTCTTGTCACTTCTCTCCTGTGCCAACAATCCCTAAAACAATGAACCAAACTCCAGAGCACTAATGGAGATAAACTGGCATATCTTCTGACATGAACGTTAGACTCTTGTGTAGCAGCGTTGTGCACAGGTCAAAAGCTTTGTTGGAGTCAGGGAATGCATCTGTCAGGTTCAGTCTTCCGCAGCTTATGTGTCTGTGAGCACAAACTTTGTCCTTATCTGTCATGTTCTATGGTTCAAGATAAAAGTGCCACGATCAATTAAAAACTGATCATTATTGACTGGTATTTGTTTAAGACAAGTGGTCAGCTGATCAAATTTAGTGCATGATGTCACTGATACCCTCTTATTACCTCCACCAGGAGGTTACCTTATTGCCTGCATCTGATTGTTTTTTGTTAGTTGGTTTGTTGGTTTGAATGTTTGTTTCTCAGTTAGCAAGATAACTCAAAAAGTTATGTTCAGATTTCGATTAAATTTTCAGGAAATGTCCAGATTGGGACAAGGAACACATTATTAGATTTTAGGAGTAATCTGGATCACTGTCTGGATCCGCCATGACGTAAAAATACAATTTTCACAAATAACTACTGAACTAAAATAATTATTATGAATCCAATTGCTAATGGTATGTTTCCATGGTCAAGGAATCTAAATATACAGTGCAGGCCAAAAGTTTGGACGCACCTTCTCATTCAATGCTTTTTCTTTATTTTTATCACTATTTATATTGTAGATTCTCACTGAAGTAATGATGGCCACTTGTTTCTCTTAACTTAGCTGATTGGTTCTTGCCATAATATTAATTGTAACAGTTGTCTAATAGGGCTGGCGGCTGGGCATTAGCCTGACTTCTGAACAACACAGATGAGGGTCCCAACCCCCAGGCAACAAACTCCATTAATTAACACTGGTAAGGCACACCTGAGAATTGAAAACCATTTCAGGTGACTACCTGTTGAAGCTCATAAAGAGAAGGCCAAAAGTCTGCAAAGCAGTAATCAGAGCAAAGGGTGGATACTTTGAAGATACTACAATATAAGACATATTTTTAATTATTTCACACTTTTTTGTTAAGTACATAACTCCACACATGTTCATTCACAGTTTTGATACCTTCAGTGAGAATCTACAATATAGATAATGATGGAAATAAAGAAAACACATTGAATGAGAAGGTGTGTCCAAACTTTTGGCCTGTACTGTATATATGAAATAAAGTTAGGAATAATATCTATGGTGAAAATCACAATATGGGTGAGGACTGTGGCAGTGGCAGAGGTCTGTGCTCTCCGAGTGCTTTTCTAGTTATAATTGTGATCTCAGTGTTTATCAAACTAACTGCAGATATGATTTTTGGCATAATCACGCAGCCGTACCATGTTGTTGTACTCCTATTCTGTACTGACTTCATAGTGGAATGAAGTTCTGTTGCATTCTCTCCAAGATGCACTGAAGTAATCATTTTCTGGAAAAATATATTTCATTTGTAAGAAGAGGATCTGCTAAGTGGAAACTTGTGAAAACAAAAATAGCACATATGGTTGTTCAAGCAGAGGAGAAACAGTCTGGTGTTAGACTGTTAGAGCTTGAGTTCTCCTCTAAAGACTCTCTGCCTCACTTTGAATGCATCTTTATTTCCCTCCTTCCTTCTTTATCACCTTCATTTGTAAAGATAGTAACCCTCCTGTTTCCCTACTGTTACTTTATTCAGGAGAAGCTGTGTACAGTAGCATTAGCGCTGTGATTAGCTGTTGGTACTTCAAACATGTGACTGCACTCTGCAGGGGTCTTTCCCCGGAGGCTGTCCCCCTCCTCCGCTATTAAACATCCTCTCCGCTCTGCTCGGCTTGCCTCCGACGCAACACTCCATTTTAGGAAAGGAGGCTGCGATGACTTAATCAGGGCTTCCCTGTGAGAAATGTTGTGTGACTGCACGCATGCGTAGGGCTGAAAGTTAAAGGAGTGGAGCCTCGTTAAGAGTCATATTGATTAATGTGAAGGTGCTGGCCCTGCTTTCTGCAGTGAGTAGGAGGATGTGTGCCTCAGTGAGTGTGGTGTGTATTTGTTTGTCTCACTTACGTGGGCAGCCTCTCGGTTCCTCCCCATGTGCCGGAGGGGAGTGAGTGAGCATCGCCTTCATGCAGCTGATGAATTAATCAGTTCAGAAAAAAATGATCTCTTGCTAATACCTCAGTGATAGAGCTCCACTAATCAAATGCAAAATTGACCTGCGGAGCTTGCACAATGATTTCCTTTGAGAAATCTATCCTGCCGTGTTACAATATTAGCTTTGAGTGGGCTGCCCTGTCAACACAGTGACAGCAACTGCATAAACAGTTGCAGATGGTGGCAAAGTTCTTTCATAACTGCCTAACGTGCAGATTGGCAAAGTCATCTTGTTGTGTTATTGCAGAAATAGGAGCTCAGGGTGCTCAAGGGAATTCGAGCGATCCATCACAGCAATTAGCTGAGCGAGTCAGAGAGTCCCCGCTACATCAGCTCACGCTCCTGCTCCCCCTGTTTCTCCCTCATTTCCCCCTTAAAACGCTTTTTTTCCTTTCTGTTTGCTGTTGTTTTCTTTCCTTTCTGTGCAGGCTGATTGTCATGTTTCTTCTTTGTCTCTCCTCCTACTAACAGAGGAAATGCTTCCAACTTCCCCTGCTGAATTATACAGTTCAGGTTGTTTGCCAGCAGCAAAAGTGGCTTGACACACCTTTAAAAGATTCATCTTCTGCTTGTGTGACTGTGAGCAATGTTGAGGCTGTTTCCTGAGTGCCACGCACATCGTCCTCTCCTGACACTTCAAAGAGTTTTGGAGGACAGTGAGGCTCATGAGCAAGCGCTTTCTTTACAGCTTATTGCTGCCTCAAAGACTAAAATTAGGACTGAGTAACATAAGAAGTTTTTCAGTTAAAGCTTTGTATTGAAATATTTTGTGAAACAAATTATTATGCATGTCTTCTGACTTGAGTTCTTATTGGGAAGAAAATGTGTGAACTGATTTTGGAAAAAAAATATTCAAGCCAGGTCTACTGGCTAACAGATAGTTTGGTCAGAACAGCAGAATGATTATGGACCCCAGAACAATGTCTTAGAATGTTTATAATAAATAAAAAATGGAATCTATTAAAGGAACATATACAGTATATACAGAAAATTGCCCAAGTCCCTCTGATCCAAGTTCCAAGCGAGTGTCAAGTCATTTGGTCCAAGTCTCAAGCAAGTCCCAAGTTTTTTCTGTTGTGGCAAGTCAAGTCGAGTCAGAGGTTATGTCAATTCAAGTCCCCCACCATTGTTCCCCGGCCCACTCAAAAAGCATTCAGGTTTATATCTTGAAGAGAGAATCCTTATCTTCCTAAGGTCAATGTTAAAAAAGAGCTTGCAGACGATTAAACCAGCATATACATATGGATTAAACCAGCATCAAGTTGTTCATTTACCCATTACATTACGTCTGATCAACTAGACCCAGGTAGGTGGGAAAGGCTACATGCCATTAAAGAAATGGCACGTTTGATTCAAAAATATGTTGATTTTCAAACATTTTTACACCCACATTCACTGTCTGCTCAGTGCCCACTGGTTATCATCATGCGTTCGTGCGTGCTGCCAGCCTACCAGTGCTTCTCTCTTACATGAAAGAAAAACAAATGAAAAAAAAACAAAAAACAGAGCTTGTCTGAACCTGCTAGAGAGCGTGGCGTGCACACAGACTGCTCTGGTCATACTAGAATGAGATCCACATGAAAAAAAGGAAAATGAACATATGCCACAATTTTTCTAACTCATGTCTCAAGTGGAGTCAAGTCTGGAGTCATTGTCTCCCAAGTCTGAGTCGAGTCTCGATATTTTACCTCCCAAGTTCGAGTGAAATAAACCTCTTTTTATGTGGATGCACTGAGTAAATACGCCTTGACCATAACTCTACAGAGCATAACACAGACTCATATTCATGTCCTCCTTACAGTGAGAGCCTTTAGGTATCATGTTTATTAAAGCAGACACTGCTGGTTGAACCAGGTTGTAAATGTTGTTTTATTGTTAATTAAGGTTGAAAAAATGTCTATATAGTCAACCAACCAATCAGTCAATCCATTTGTTTATTCACAATGTAAATTAAAACAGATGCATACAGTCAAATTTTATGATGAAAAGGCCATTAG
This sequence comes from Scarus forsteni, assembly GCA_036419115.1. Taxonomy (NCBI): domain Eukaryota; kingdom Metazoa; phylum Chordata; class Actinopteri; order Labriformes; family Labridae; genus Scarus; species Scarus forsteni. Next base: position 37,466,393 of record JAZDUH010000098.1, read on the forward strand.
TGAAAGTTACAACCCAAAACTAACCAGAACTTGTGTGGAGGGGCTCAGACATTAAATGATAAAGACAAACAGAATATAATGTGTACAGAACTTAAAACTACAATTTAGTGTCAACCTGAAGAACTTAAATGTGCAAGATAACTCATTTATTCCCTTTTTTATAGTTAGTAGAGTTACTTTTAGTTTATGTATGAGTAGGGATATTTGTATGTCTGTAGATGTCTGTATTTATGTATGTAATTAATGATTGTATTGCTTTATTATGATAAGGAAGCTAAAAAAAAATTAATGGCTAAGGGATTTTGGCAGCAATAACCTTAACCAAACGTTTCCTGTAGTTGTAGATCAGACCTGCACAACAGTCAAGAGGAATTTTAGACCATTCTTCTGCACAAAACTGTTTCAGTTCAGCAGTATTCCTGGGATGGCTGGTGTGAATTGCTCTTTTGAGGTCATGCCACAGCATCTAAATCGGGTTGAGGTCAGGACTCTGACTGGGCCACTCCAGAAGCCGTATTTTCTTCTGAAGCCATTCCATTGTTGATTTACTTCTATGCTTTGGGTCGTTGTCCTGTTGCATCACCCATCCTCTGTTGAGCTTTAGTTGGCAGGCAGATGGTCTGAAGTTTTCCTGCAAATATCTTGATAAACTTGAAAATTCATTTTTCTGTCAATGACAGCAATCCGTCCAGACTCTGAGGCAGCAAAGCAGCCCCAAACCATAATGCTCCCTCCAATATATTTTACAGTTGGGATGAGGTTTTGATGTTGTTGTGCTGTGCCTTTTTTTCTCCACACATAGCATTGTATGTTCCTTCAAAACAATTCAATTCTGGTTTCATCTGTCGACTGAATATTTTGCCAGTAGTGCAGTGGAACATCCAGTTGCTCTTTTGCAAACTTCAAACGTGCAACAATGTTTTTTTTTTGAAGCAATGGCTTCCTTGGTGGTGTCCTCCCTCGGAATTTATTCTTGTATAATGTTTTAGGTATCGTAGGTTTGTCAACAATAATATTAACATGTGCCAGGGATTTCTGTAAGTCTCCAGCTGACACAGGATTCTTCTTCACCTAATTGAGCATTCTGCGCTGTGCTCTCAGTAATCTTTACAGGACAACCACACCTTGGCAGAGTAGCAACAGTGCTGAACTTTCTCCATTTGTAGAAAGTCTGTCCTACCATTTTATTTTGTACGTTATTTAGTGTTTTAGTCTCATTAATGCAGCTATAATGTCATCTGTGTTCTGACTTTGCCTTTGATACAGCTGCACTTTTGTCTTCATACTTCTTGAGATTTCATGAAGTAATGTTGCCTTGACACATCCCAAGAATGAGCTTCAGCTGCAGGCAGAGAAGACAGGTTAAGCTTGCATGACTAAGCCACTCAACATGTACTGTTTGTGCTCCTCAGTAGCACATTAAAGGTTAAGGTGCAGGCAGAAAGTGAAAAGCAGTTTGAAATGCTTTATGGATGTGAATATTTCAGTCTGTCAGGCTGCATTATTTGAGGAAACGCGCTCCACACGAGGAAGTCGAGCAGCTGGCAGGCCGTGACGATGATTGACAGCACCACAGCTCCCAAGTGGCACACCAGGCACTTCAAGAAGTACCGAGGGATCAGCATGTAAACAACCAGACTGAATTATTGTCTTTAGAGGGAAAGATGTAACTGCATAATCATACCTCATGAAGGAAAAAAATAATGTATGATTACCATTATTTTGCCATAAAAGCTAATACTGAATTACACTTACCCTTTCCTTCAATTAATAACAATGAAGGCCATTAAAAGACACACATATACTGACATTTCCTGTTGTATTGAGTTATTTCTGTCTTTTTAAAAGCTCTTAACTCTCTTATTTCATGATGACAAGCCTGTTTCTGTGTGATAACAACAGCAACATTACTGGCGATGTAGAAAACAAAACAAAACAACCGCCTAATCATTGTGAGTAACAAGACCAAGAGGGACATGCTTCTATTTTCCACTCTTATAATGTAAGTTAAGTAGCTATGAGGAAATTAATGAAATAAATCTAAGGGCCTCATTGACGACTTGAAGCACTTTATCTCAAAGCCGTTGGTGCACAGCTGTTTTGAGTGTGTTGGTGCACGTCCTATTTTGACAACACAATTCTTGGCACATGGCCAGGCACAGGGTGCAAAGAGGGTGGATTATATGCCTTCAGTTAACATAAATGTGTTTTGGGCATAACATATATCAAACCAAGCAGAGGGTCAGCTTTCATGCCCTGTAAATCAGTGTGGAAACTGCCCGGTGCTTTGCTATTTACATTGTAGAGTTCATAGTTTGTTCTGAATTATGGCTGACTCATTTATTTCCCCCCCTTTGTTGTGCCACATAATACACACTGTACAAATGAATGCACTTGAGACTCTACTTGAAATATGTTGATATTCACTTTAATTAAAAAAAGAATAATTTTCCATGAAGCATTTGAAAACTTTAGAAATAATGAAAAAAACTAGGTAGACACTTCCACGAGTGTGAAAGAGAAGAAATCTCGGATGAAATGATAAAATCAGAACATTTAATGTTGTGAAACACCCATTTACTCTACATCAGTGCCCCCTACCTTTTTGAACTACAGCTTGGATTTATATTGTACAGTATAGACGTAGTTTGGTCTTTGTGGATCCGCAGGATCAGAGAGACCTAAGGCCTTGTTCCTAAACCTTAATAAATACATATTCATGAACTTGCTGTGTTTTACCTGCTGCTTTAGTCATTTAAAGGTCACCTGTTGACAAGTCACTAATTAAACCATGACACTTTTGTTCATGGGGAGAATGCTGTGAAAAACGGCATGCACATTGTGCTGATGGTGTCTGTTTTATCCACAGATCATCAGTCCAATCTGATCTGATGTTTCTTTTAATTATTGATGTGTATCTTATTAGTTTACCTCTGAAATGAATCCTTACATCAGGAGGCTGAGCGCTCATGTGTGCCTCAACTGTTATGTTGTAGAGACAAATATATTTACAGGGATGTCCAGAGCACAAATGGAAGTGAGCATGAGCACAAGGTATAACCACATCTTAAGTTGTACCTTTATGCTCATCACAGCAGTGGCTCACATTTATGGCCCTTTTCCATTAGCCATACTCTACTCTACTCGACTCTACCCGGCTCTACTCTACTCGCCTTGTGCTGCTTTTCCATTAGCCCCAGCTGCCTGCCCAACGGGGTGCAGTGTTGCTGAGCGGCTCTGTGGTGACGTCATTTTGAGCGCGACACAACAACCTGTGGCTTTTTGTCACAAACCCAGTAAAAAAGGAGAGCAGAAGAAGGCTGCAGGTGGCAAAAAGAAATACCCCTTGAGAAGTACAGGAGAGTTTTGGAAGCTATACAACAGAATAAAGCCGAGGACGAGAGCCATCGAGCTGCAAAGAAAAGATGTATGAGGGTAAGCTAACGATAGCTACCGCTAGCATGCTAGGTCGTCGCGCTTATGACTCATCAATGACGACATTGTCTGACCAATCAGTAGCCGGCAGTTGGTGACGTCATCTATTAGTATCGACTCTGCTCGCTTGGAACCAGAGCGGAGTAGGTACTAAAACTAGCTTGTTTTCAGAGGTACCGGGCAAGTGGAAACATGCTGCTAATCGAGTAGGGCCGAGGCTTGCTAGTGGAAAAGGGCCATTAGATTCTCAGTGTAGAGTCTGAGCAGTTCAGCTGCATCAGCAAATATCAACAATCTGGTAATTTTTTCAAAATAAAACCTCCTTCAAGGACCTCTGCACTACATCAAACTACTGCTGGTTGTAAACTTAATTTTTCCTCATTACCTCCGCCAAGGAGGATGTTTCCGGGAGAGTTTGTTTGTCTGTCTGTCTGTCTGTCTGTCTGTCCGTCCGTCTGTGAACAAAATAGCTCAAAAAGTAATGGATGGATTTTGATGAAATTTTCAAGAAATGTTCAGCATGGGAAAAGGAAGAACTGATTCGATTTTGGTGTTGATCCGGATCAGCGTCTGGCCGCCATGGCGAAAAATGTGATTTCTGTGAATAACTACTGAACTAAAATAGATATCATTATGAATCCAGTTGCTAATGGTATGTTTTCATGGTCAAGCAATCTAAATATTTAAATGAAATAAAGCTAGGACTAATATTTATGGTGAAAATCACAATATGGGTGACGACTGTGGCGCTGGCGGAGGTCTGCGCTCTCCGAGTGCTTTTCTAGTTTTTTCTGCTTTTGGCTTCGTTCCTCTTTTTAATGCATAAAACACACACGATAGCCCATTTCTATATTTGTAGGCTAATTTATCTGTGAAACTCACTGATGATATGCCTATTTTAAAAGAAGCTTTGTGCTGCATGAGCGTCTTTGATTGTGTGTGCTTTCCTTGTTCCAGTAAGTATTAATTGTGCTTGAGTGCTCACCGAAGTAGCAAAAAAGAAGTGTTCAAAAAGCACACTTTCAGGCTGTGCTCAGTGACGTTAGCTCAGGCACTAGTGGTTTAAGGTGCAGTCACTATTTTCTGCCCATGTTTTCTGATCACTCTTCATTTGACAGTCTGTTCTAACTTGGGCCAAAAATATCCATATTAATTAAAACGTATTAGTACTGAATTAACACACTGTGCATTTCAGTTTAGTACAGTACTGAAAGATAATTGTGTTCCCCTTAGAATTTTTTTACTACCTAATTGAACAAAGCAGGTAAGGACATGTTGACGTAAAATGATGTATTTGTAATCCTTCTATCACATCCCATTTTCAGTCTTGAAATTCAAACCTTTGCTGCAGTCACCTCTCTGCTCATGTGAAAAGATTTTCTGTCCACTGAGCCGGTTTCATGCTGAGCTAATGGGAATGTTTCTCCATGCCACCTCAGTCACTCATGTAAAAAGTGTCATTCATGTATTATTTACAGTCAAATAGTGTTGTGTGAGCTACCAGTCACTTCTTGAAAATGAAGCTTAGGGATGAAGAAATTCTACAAACATGTATCTCCTGTATAATAAATCACTGCCAGCTCTCCTACGTACTATCACTGATGAAGTTCAAGTGTTGCTTTTCTTTTGTTTTCTCATTCATTTAATCTGAATGCAGCGTTGAGGATACGTTTTATTTTTTCCAAAGGGATGAATCATTGCCGTTTGAGCTTTTATGTGGATTCAAAAGACTGACGTTAACCTACACCTGAGTACACTGTGCAGCCTGAGTTACCATAGCGACACACACTGTTAAAAAGTGAGTCATCTTTGTTGAATTAAAAGGCCACGCTTGTGCCAAAACTTATACCTTTGAGTTTTTATCACGTTTACTGATTTGTTGCTTGATGTTTGACTCAGACTTTGGTCAACGGAAAGACATTTCAGACAGTAATGTTTAAAACGGTAATTTTAGCTGTTACAGATGTTTTTATAAAGACCTCTTTTGGCATATTTTTCCCACGATGCAAATGTTCTCTCCACTGTTTGATGATGAAAACAGAACAGAGTTTGTCCAACAGGTGGTTTTCACTTCTCTATGAAAAAATTTTTCTCTAAATTGGTGTGACACAACAGATAAACATCTGAAACTGAAATCTGTCCAACCAACATGAGTTTGCTGATGGCTAATGTTTGAAAAAAGGGCCATTATCAGCTAGTACCGATGTTGAACTGATGCTGGTGTGCGTCCCTAGTTTTATTTACTTTATAGCAGAGATCCCCAATGACTGGGCCATCGATAATTTTTGCCAGGCCATAGAGAAACAAAAAATGGTTAATTTCAGGACCCATATATAATACCAAAGAATGTTTAATTCTCAAAGAACTACCAGATCTTTGCCTCTCTGTCAGTCACTATCTGTCACTGTGCAGATTTTACACTCAGGCACTCTGTACCTTTCACCAAGTGAGTAAGTGGAAAAAAAAAATGAGGGATCGATGGAAAAAGACAAACAGTTGGTTATTGTGAGTTAGGCAAAACCATGACTGTATTGTTTTATATCTAACCATGACATGGTACAAAAAAGTTTGGGGACCACTGCTTTATTGGACCGCTTCTACAAGTTTACAAAACTGGAAAAAATCTTTGTCTGCCGTTGCAGGAAGAAAAAAAAGTTGAAACTTATTTCAAGGCTGAACAAGGTCTGCAATGAATGAATCCTGACTCAGTATTGTTTTGGTGGCCATTACGTATTTAGATCGAAAAGCAGAAAAAAATCAGTGAAAAAATCATGTTATGCTCATTTCATTTGGAAGAAGCCATTAGAAAAATACATTTACAGGTGTGGCTGCAGTTTCCAATCTCTGATTGGACCAACCCAGTCCTGCCATGACCATAACAGTAGAAAACACTTCAATAAGCCCATGTTTTGCCTTAAGTCACATTCATATATTCAATATTGATGTCTGATAGATTCACAGTCACCAATGTTCATACAAAACATCTACTTGTCCTACACTGAGAACTCCTGATCCACCTGTATTTTCAGTCCATCTGTTCCACTTTATTTGAGTCCCTGTCACTTTAAGGCCCTCTTCCCCACATGGATTGAGTCTGTTTTGATTGGCTGAACTGTACTCTGGTAATTTTTCGGTTCGGCATTGCTCAGCATTTTGACTATGCATTTATTCTACAGTTTCTGTTCTGCACTTGGCTCTCCAATTCTAACCAGTGGGAAGGATGTTACGCTGTTGAGTCTGTTTGAGTGGTGGGCTGAGGAAGTGATCCATTTCAGGCAGCTTCTGGTGCTTTACTGGAAAGAAAAGACAGAAGTCCAAAGGCCACATGCTTACTGTCATGGCTATGTGCTCTAAAATCAGCATGAGTACACTACACGTAATTGGCCTGCCATCATCACTGATACCGACACTGATATTCGTATCGGTGCTTCTGAACAATTTAAGATGTATGCTAAGAAAGAGGATTTCACAGCAACACATAGTAACGCAACCTTGTTTAATTATTTAAACAAGCTGACTCATCCTCATTTATTGATTATTTTGTGTTTTATTTTTACAAAATTTGAAAGAGAAGATTAGATTTGCTAGATTGGCCTTTAAAAAGAACAAGTTTTCGTAAATAATCTTCCAAGAGAGAAAGTAAAACTTAACTTTAAGGGGCCATATTATGCTTTTATTCAGAAATACCTTCCAGCAAAGTCAGTCATGTCTTTACCCAGGATAAAATAAATGCAGGAAGGGAAGATTAAATGTTAACTGTGGAGAAATAAATCAACAAAAAGTTCACCTTGCTTGTTGTTCCAAAACATTCAGACTCATTAGTGTTTTTGCTCTGAGCAGGGAACAGGCGCCGCACTTTGAGGATGCATTTTTTAAAATATTAATCGCAAGGCTTTTTAGTTTGTTTATTCCATTCCCTGTTGTTTTCGCTCTTTTCTGACAACTCAAATTATACAAACAGACCATATAATAAATACATTACACAACAAAATCCTTCAACATTGACCCAATATCATGTGAAGCAACAATAAATCATGATTGTGCTGTTATAGGTCTTGTTCAATGACTGTGCACACGGGACACAAAATCAAGCAGTCACATGCTGGAGTTGGACACTTCTATCTGTATTTTTGTACAAAAGACCTCTGGGAAGCCACAGAGTTGCCCAATTAAATTTTAATCCTTATATATTCTGAAAGGAACAACAAAGTTTATCTCATTTCCAGTACGACTGAGATGGCAAGCATATGCACAGTAGAACAAGCCAAGCAATATAGAATGAGCACTGTGATCTTAAAGGATACACATGGTTAGGAACATCAGAGACTGTGGCGATAAACAATGCTGAATTGGTACTTAGGGACCCTGTCATCAGAATATGGCAGCAGAAATAAGGCAACAGTTTTCCAATCTTCTGTTTTCCAATTTTGGTGACTGCAAGTGGATTGTAGATTCAGTTTCTAGTTTTTAGTAGCCAGGAGTGAGGTAGATGTGCTGCCGCAGCCCATCTACCTCAAGACTAGAATTGCTCTTCTGCATACTTTGGTTGCTGTATTGCTGTTGCCTTTCTATCATCTTAAGCCACTTCAGTCTGTTTGAGATGCTCCGTGAAAGCTTGTGTCACCTGAAGGCCCCTTTCCCCAGTGTGTTCTGATTGGTTGACTGTTCTGCTTTGTGGCAATTGTAGACCCTATAGAAATCCATGATAATTTATTCACGGACAAAATTACAAAATTGGACATTAAACATCGAATTCAATATAAACGCGGAATATCATGGCCGATTTTACGTAAAGTCTTTTTTTCGGTCTAAAAGGGAACACATTTTTTGGGAAAAAGCTCTAAGGGGGTCACTAATGATGGGGACAATGCAGGCTTCACTTCTCCTCCCTTTTATTAACAATGCAAACATAAAGCGGCCACCTGAGACACCTAAGTTGTCAAAGAAGCTACGAAACTCCGCGCGAACTCCAAAGTACAGGGCAGAGCAGTTTCCAGTGACTATAATGTTACAGACGATCAAATGTTCAGCAAATGTTCTCATCATACTGTGGACTGGACTGAAGATCCATGTGAGGACCACCTGAAGAGTAAGTGATTAGATTTCATTACTTTACCGTGTCTCTTGGTTAAACTTGTGTAAAATACTAAAAACCTAATTCTCAAAAAATTAAAACAGAAAAAACAGAATATGAGAAAAACTAAAGGGGACTTTGGGAAAAAATAAGACATTTTTTAGGGCCCTACAATTGGTCAGTTTGGCGCTGCTCAGTGCCTTTGCCATTCATCCCACAGTCCCTGCGCTGCACAGGGCTTTCCACTCTGAGCCAATGAGCATAAACTGTTCACAAAACAATGACATGACGCCACAGTGGGACGTCTGTTCGGAGGGGGGCTTTTCAAGTATAGAGCCATTAAGAGGGTGAGAGGGAATCCTGTTGCTGCAGAGGGTACACTTATTCTACCCATTCAGTGTCCTACTTAAGCCCATTTCCCCCTGAAGTCTGGATCATTTGCATAGTGTGAGTGCTTTGTGGCATGCTCAGAGGATGTGGTATAAGCACAGCATGCTTGGTCCCATACAGGCACACACTCACAAACAAATATTCTAATTTTTGTAGGCCAAAGTTTAAATGAGTGACACAGAAGTTGACTTCAGACTGCATCCTTAAATCCTTTTGTCCGGGTTTTCTGCTGCTGTTCCCAACCAATTTGTAAGCAGTCGTGTATTCATAAATAATGATTTTATTGTTATATAAGTGTTCATACACAGTTTGTCAGATTTTTTTATTTCTATTGTAGCTTTAAGATGTTGTTAGCATCTGATTTTTATGGGGTCTAATTTTTCTCATCCTTAAGTGGTCACAATGATCAAGAAGTTATTACTAGTAAGTTCTGTGTTGACTTTATCTCCTGCTGCAGGGTACTACACTCATGATATATGCATGTGTTTGTGAGCATGTGTGTGTATGTTTTGTATGGATGTTTGTTTGTGGGGTCAAAGTGTAGAGTGCTCTGAAGTGAACAAGGAAGGAGGGGGAAAAGCGCGGGAGTCCTTAAATGTCACATTACTCAGCACGGTAACTACATTCACGACATGCAATGTGTCAGCCCACATCATCATCCCCCACTGAGCATGTGCAGAACAGGCCCCCAGCCCTCCACGTGCACTCAGAATATGCACGAGATGAACACGGGGATGAGCTTGTACAGGTCCCCGAGGGCGAGGGGGGTGCGGTGCAATTTTAATCACCTTTTTTTGTGTTATTTATTTATTTTCCTTCGTCACTCTGAGTGCCACATCCTTCCCCCGGTTTGTTTTTGTTATTGTCCCCACTTTTTTTTTGCTCTCTTTTCCGTCCCAGCGCTGTTAAAGCATTGAGGGCTTCACATGACGTCTGCACCTCCGAGGGGCAGCGGTGACTCCTTGTTCATCGGGCCGGATCAAACATTTTTATCGTCTGTGTGAGGGAGTGTCAATGTTAAACCTCACATGAAAACTCTCTGCGCGCTCTCTGCTCCAACTCGCAACCCCTGTCAGGTCAAACTCCCACAATGCTTTGCTGGCAGCCATATGGTGTAGGAGGCTATTTTTAGACACAGTCATATTTTTCATATAAAAGTTCACATATTCGCTATCACTTGCAGCTTATTATAATTACTAGAATAGCATAAGGCGCTTGACTCTTAGTTAGATGAAACAAACATTTTGGTTTAATCAGTCCACTAGTAAGACAGTTATAAGTAATAATTTGTTGTTTTAACTCCCTACAGTACAGTTCTTCACAGAAATTGGTGTTGCACATTTTTTAAATGTGCAAATATAATGATTTTCATGCTTTTTAAAGATATAAACAGGAACATGTCAAATATGTGGTCTCTTAAATGTTGCACTTTTCCTACTTCAGACTAGTCTTATTGGTTTGTTTTCTTGTATTCCTAATCAACATTTTTTAATCTTGCAAGTTGCATTAGGAATTGTTAACCAATACCATCAGTTTCTGCATTTGTCCATCAAAACTCTTTCTTACTCTTTCTATTTCAGGTGTGATATGCTTACCACTCCTTACTAATTGAGGAATTAAAAACAATCAAAGCCATCTTTTCAGCACTATAGCCAGGCTGATAGAGTCAGAGCTCTATTGGGCCATGATTCTTGCAGCCCTCAGCTGTGAGAACTTTGAGCTTCTACAATAATAAAATTCTCAAAATTATAGATTAAATTAGCAACCCCCTGCCTTCGCCTGGGCCTGCCATGCCATTAACTTTTGTTAAACACAACATAGACTGCAGTTATCCAATTGACCTCCAGAAACTAAATTCTGTCTTCCCCTTCTCCTAACATCAATCATTCCCCAGAACACAACTCCTAACCCTGGAAAACCTTGTCAAGGAGATCTTTGCCCCAGTTTGTTCATCCTTTTTGGAGACAGTCAATTTATATTTATTGACAGGCTACATGCCACAGCCCTTTATAGTAGCTGTAATCAAACCTCTTCTAAAAAAAACATACCCCAGGTTCAGGCACATTAGCTAATTACAGGTCTATATCAAACCTTCCATCTACTTCAGAGACCCTTAAGAAAGTAGCAGCTAATCAGCTTTTATAACTTTCTACAAAACAAAGCTTGTTTGAGAACTTTCAGTCCGGATTTAGAGCTCATCACAGCAGAGACCGCTCTAGTTAAAGTAACAAATGATTTACTTTCAGCTTGAGATGAGAGACTTCTCTCAGTACTTGTTTTGTTAGATCTTAGTGCTGCTTTTGACACCATAGAGCATAATGTTCTTCTGTAGAGATTAGAGGAATAACTCTGCTTTAATTTTTTTCAAATCTTACTTATCTGATAGATACCAGTTTGTACACGTGAAAATTAGTCTTCTTTATACACCAAAGTCAGTTACAGAGTTCCTGAAGGTTCTATGCGAGGTCCAGCTCTATTCTCCCTTTATATGATCCCCTTGGTGATTTCATGAGGAAATACTCAATGTTTTCTTTGCTATGCTGACTATACTCAACTGTACCCATCAATAAACCAAGTGAAACAAATCAGTTATCTCAACAAGAACCGTGTCTAAAGGACATTAGGATCCAGATCCTAACTGTTAGAAATCTCGGGGTACTGTCTGATCAGGATTTTTCCTTCAACTCATACAGAAAACAAATTTCAAAACCAGCCTTTTTTCACCTTTGTAACATTGCAAGTATCAGGCCTATTCTCTTTTATCAAGCTGTCCAAGCAAAGTGACCTGAATTAGCTTCTCTGCATCTCCGATAAAATCGAGAATAGACTTCATTATTCTTCTTCTCACCAATAGAGCTCCCAGTGGGCAGGCATCACTGTATTATAAAGAGCTTGTTGTGTTGTACAACCCTCTAGAACATTACACTCCCAAAATACTGGCAAACAGCGCAAATATTAAGAAAAATGAAAGGAATACAAATACTAACTCATTAACATTATGGAACTGATGCAATGGTTTCATAATGAAGAAACCAAATTTTACCCTTACTCAACTTTATTTGTGGTTCTTCACTAAACTAAATCTCCAACTTTGTAGAAATACATTAAGACATCTTGTTCTTAGCTTCATATGAGTAGAATACCCATTCTGCTAAGCCAACTTGAAGTCATCACAGTGTTTCTGACTGGACCTTAAACACATCTTTTAATGAGAGGTCCATTAGTTTTGGGGGAATGTTAAGCTTGTTTAGCCTAGCTGATTAGCTCTTATGTTGGTCTTTGCATACATTTCAGTACAGACTTGGACACTGGACGTTGGACTTAGAGGACTGCAGACGGAGTTTTAGAGACTCAGCTACAGTTTAAGAGGATGGCGGAGCTTCAGGAGCAGCAGACAAGTTGATGGCATCCATGTGAACTCATGACGTTAATCCACAGGTGATCAGTGTTTTACAGGCGATATTAATGATCAACAGATCTCATTTTTTGACAAAAATTTGTCAATACTGATTGGTGCTGATAAAATCAGGGCACCTTTGGACTCTGCCCTCTGTCCATTTACCAAATACAGATATAAAAGTCCAAATGACATAAAAAAAATGGGTTTGTAGCTACCACAATCTATATCCATGATACTGTGGTCTGAAATATCCACACAAGTTCTTGATGTGTTGGTCTGAGAAAGTGATAAATCAGAAGAGTACTTCGCACATCTAATTCAGAAGACAAGTGTGTAGGAGGAAAAAAGGTCAATTACACGTGTAGGTAGGCTCCTGCACACTGTTAAGCTTGCAAGAAATTCATTTGTTTGCAACGTTACGGTCTCAGACCTTCATCAGGAAAGCAGTTTGTTAAAGAGTGCAGGATGTCTTAAATGGGAGGTGGCAACCACACTTGTGACCATTCATCATGATGTCATATCTGCACAAAAACAGTAAACAGACAAAAATATCAACTTCCTGACTGAGAGAGTTAGTATCAGAATGTCTAATTACAGCCTACAAGTAGGACTGCAAAATGTAAGGATCAAGGTACAGAGTTTGGAGGACAAAAATGCACAGCATCAAATCAGACTCAAAGAAAGGCAAGAAGGTTAATTGGTAACACAGGTAATCAGACAGCAAACAAATCCAAAACTCATGAAGCAGGGAATCAGAGTCCATAAAGGGCTAGCAAAAAGGTCGGTACACAAAAAGACAAAGAGGTCCAGGCAAACAAATCCAAGAAGACGTGAAGCAAGAATCAGGGTCAGAAAACCGACTGGAACATACACAATAGAGCTTAATAATAAACGCTGGAATGAGGCGTAAGAGCACTTCGATCTGTCAACAAGACAGGGAAAGACATGAGGTTTAAGTACATGAGGTGGGGGCAAATTGGGGGTGATGAGACACAGCTGGGGAAGAACAATCAGGGATCAGGTGTGACAGGGAAGCAAAACCTACAGAGACAAGGAGAGAGGAGTGAATTTTCAAAATAAAACAGGAAGTACAAGGCAAAACATGAAACCAGAAACAAAACAGGTAAGTAAAGAAAAGAAAAGAGCAGGATCAGGACCTAAACAAAAACAGCAGTTGAACATTATACAGTGTGGGGGCCATTAAAAGTCCATCAGACAAATAATGTTGTAGAGAAGCATTATGATAAACTTGAAGTTAAAACAGTCCATTGATAATTAAATCACTGAAATTCCCACAAGACTCCAAAATACAACAGCCTAAAATGCAGTATGACCTGTTGACTTGAAGTGGACAAATAGACGGTCAGTAGGGCACCTGGTCATTAAAGCTGGGCCTGATAATTAATGTGTACTCTTCATTTGTATCACACATTGTTAGTCAAAAAGAAGGGGGAGAGAGAGATGTTTCAATATAAATCACAAAAATATATTCAGAGAAATTTCTTCATTAGACCTTTTTGTGTCAGAGTTTGTAAGATGTAAATCCAGTATGCTTCCTGCCGTTTTAAAAGTCTGTCATCATTGCCACCCCTGGGTGGTAGTTTGGCCTGTTCAATACCAATGAAGTACATAGCAGAGATGCTTGTTTGGCTTCATTAAAATGCCGCAGGACAGTCCCGGTCATTTTTGCGCATAGATCTTTTATGATCACTGATTGTTCTTTTTAATTTCCTGCTTGTTTGACCAATGTAGGCCACGCCACAGGTCTTAGAAAGTGAAAAAAGAAAAAAAACTCGCGCAGGGCCCTGTTTAGCTCACATGTGTATGGATCTAAATTTTGCTGAATGCACACAGAAGAGTTAGTCTGCTGCTGAGCGCTCTTCCTCTCACAGCTTTAGTAAGGCCAGTGTGCCTGTGTTTTCTAAATCAAGGAAGAGTCAGTTTGTTTTTTAGGCCAATTCTGCTTCGCTTCACTGCAGCTATTCCCTTTGACAAGATACAAAATAAGAGAACACGCCAGCTGTGGCATATCTTTTTTCCCATATTACCTAGAGATTTTTGTTCAGACTGTGATTAAATGACTCCAGACAGAAACAGATCCTTTATTTACTTGCTCAGAAAAGCAGCAGATGTAAAAACATAAATCTGATCAGATGATATTTGGAGTTTACTTTCTTAACACTCTCAACCATCTCTATCCTTTAAAGTCAAAAATATCTTCAGCCTACTATTTGAAAATCATCTTCAGACATTTTTTCACCCTCAGCAGCGTGATGCTGTTAAGGAAGCATCTATAGCATCATTCAGAAGATTTTTCTGTTGTTTTTCCACAAAAAGGGTCTACACAGACTGCACACACACGAACACACAAATACTAGAGAAAAAAAAAACATTTCCCACTGTGCATAATTAGCCAGAAGTGTGAGATGCAGAATCATTGCATTCATTATGGGCTGGATGGCTTCCACTGGATACTAGTTTGGGAGCCGAGGGAGATGTATTGCAAATCCATAGTGCCTCACAGCCTCGGTGTGGAGTCGGTTAGCAGGGAATTCATTAATGGCATATTTAACTGTTAGTCATGGCACAAGGCCCTCGCTGATCTGCTAATGGAGCTCTACTGTGGCACTATTTCTGTATTAAACTGTCCTTAAGTCTGTGGGGGACCCCGACAGTCTGATAAAAGGGAATCATTCATTATGACAACAAAACACTCCCAGGACTGATGAGAAATATTTGACTATTTTATCATTTCTGCCACCATTCAACTGGGGTGTATTTCATCAGTTATATTAACCTCCAATATTGATTCTTTGAACCACAATGTGACGCTTCATGATATACATAAGGATGGGTATCTGTGTTACACATACAGTATGTAAAGTCACTAGCACTGCGTTGGACACCATCTTAACTTCTGACCTGGTTAAGTCTTCATGGCATAGATTCAAGGTGCTGGAAACACTCCTCAGAGATTTGGGTCCACATTGACCTTATAGCATCATGTATTTGCTGTAGACTTTTCAGCCACACAAAGGTGTTTTAAATCTCCTGTTCCAACACATTCCAAAGGTGCCTAATTTGATTGAGATTGTGACTGTGGAGCCAAATGAAGGACAATGAACTCATCTTCAAATAGAAAAAAAACAGTTTCCTATGATATAAGCTTGATGATATTTTGGTTTATCCCGCTGGAAACAGCCATGACAAGCTACATTGTTGTACAGATGCAAGAAAAAGTACGTGAAACCTCAGGGATTACTTGGATTTCTTCATAAATTGGTCATAAAATATGTTCTAATCTTCATCTAAGTCACATCACTAAACAAACAGTCTGCTTAAACTAATACCGCACAAAAAATATAAGTTTTCATGTTTTTTTTCGACATAATGTGTAAACAGTCACAGTGCAGGGTGGAAAAAGTATGTGAACCTTTGGATTTAATAACTGGTTGACCCTCCTTTAGCAGCAATAACCTCAACCAAACATTTCCTGTAGTTGTAGATCAGACCAGTCAGGAGGACTTTTGGACCATTCTTCTGCACAAAACTGTTTCAGTTCAGTAATACTCCTGGCATGTCCTGTGTGAATGGCTCTTTTGAGGTCATGCCAAGCATGAAAAACATAAACAAATTACATTACTCTAGGACATTGTCGCAGTTGATAATGGTGGTGAGGACACATATCAATACACATGTGTACATACATGCACACTAATATTAGCAGGTCAAGGCAGGTTTTTTCAAAGCGGTTTAACCCGCTAACAATCGGCAACTGACTGCCAGCAGCCCGGGTCTAACCGGCAGCAGACGAGCTGCGTGACTGTTTTTTTTCCTCTGGCGCATCAAGCTAATGTCATCATGTTGATGACATCATCAGCATGACGAAGCCCCTCCATGTAAACTATGGAAAGGAGCATGGATGCTGTGGACAAAGTTTTCTTCACTTTGCACTTAGGTCCCTCTTTAAAAATGTACAAACTCTGTCCTGATGATACAGAGGCGTAGGAAAATGGTTGCTGAGACAGAATCACTTAAGTTACAGACATATATTCTCTTTTCTGGCCTTTCTTCAGACATCTGTGCTTGAAAATCTCCCGAAATCAACAGTTTTTGAGATACTTAGACGAGCCCATCTGGCTCAAACCAATGTGAGAGGGTGATTAGCTTTTTGAGTCAGTAAAGTGTGTGAATATAATGGAGTGACCAGTGAGTGCAGACTTAGTTATTTCGCAGTACCTAACCATTCATACTTTGATATCAATAGCACAAAAGTCATGTGCTGTTTTTTGTGAAATGATGTGATTTTTAGTAAGATTAAACAAACAACAAATAGTTGATGCAGTGAAAAATGTTATAAATTTAATATTAGCAGGTGATCTTATTTTGATCGATAGAGGGACAGGGACAAAGTATGAAAGGACACAGTGACGTCATAAGTGAGGGGGTCCAGGGCACAGGTGAAAGAGTGCATGAGCACATGGTTTAACCAAACTTCATCTGAAGTTGCACTTTTTCTTGCGGTGACAGCACTGATGGATATGTAAGGATCTAGTCATCCTTTCAAAATAAAACACCCTTCGATCCCCTTTATTCAACGAATGGTAATTTAAGTGATTCTTTTGTTCCTCTATGGCTCATTACCAAATGATCTGCTCCATGGCCCAATGGTGGAGGTCCTCTGCTATAGACATTTGCTTTTCATTCACACTAATTATACACATTGGGAACGTGTTCTCCGGATAAGCAAGGTGCAGATTTCCAACTGCATCTCTTTACATGTCCATAATGTGGCTTGTAATTCTTGATCAAAATTCAAAGCCCAGTTGATGAATGATTCGGCTAACAATACAGATATTAGACGGAAGTATGTTAGTAATCATAAGTCGGATTTTCAGTGTAGAGGATGGTCTTCTGAGGCACCTCACCTGAACACATAGAGGAATAAAAGAGGGATAAAAATAGTGTTTTATCAAACAGTTACACAGCTCACAGTGTGTTTGTACTGCTCTTTTTCTCGCGTTCTGTCTCTCTCTCTCTGTTTATCCATCACACACAAACACACACACATAAACAAACACAGACATGAACACAAATCCTCCGCTGAGCCTTTTACTCCAGAGGTTGGATCTGGTCTGTACCAAACTGTAACATAATATGCTTAGTCATCAGAAGGGCAAAACAGCAACAGCCACGGCATCTGTATGCACACAAACACACACTCTACCCCTAAACCAAACACACACACACACACACAATCTCCCTTTTCCACGTGCTCAAGTACACACAGCCCAATCCAAATAAGAGTTGGCCATCCAAATCTACAAATGCAGTTAGACAACCCCCTCCCCCGTCATCTTACCCCCCGATGCCAAATCCAGCCAGTGGTACCCGTGTGTTACCATGACAACGGCCTGAAAGTATTATATCATCAGTGAGGAGGGAGCAGGGCAGAATTTTACACGCATGCACGCACACACACTCACATACCCTCACTGTGTACTTTGCCCTCGCTCTGTTGCACACACACTCCCAGATATCCCTAAGTGCCCCCACACCCCCACCTTCCTTGTCTTTTTCAGCGTACGTAGCCTTGGCGTGTGTTACGTAAGTCTTCCATCATCATCGCCATACAGAGGGCGGGTGCAGAGGGGGAGAGTCATATTTTTGGGGGGAGCAAAGTAAGTCAATCAAAATCCGTTTGACCTCAAGTTAAAAATAAATACAGTGCAGTAATGTTTAGTTTACGTCCTCAAAATTTGAATTTCAGATCCAAAAGTTGTTTTTACGTCTTGAGATGCAGCATGTTTTTGAAACTTACTGTGCATATTAATTATGTTAAATCTTTTGTTTTTGATGGTTAGGGTATAAAAGCAGGTGTAGAACTTAATAACTTTGTCTTTTATCCAGGGCTGAAAGATATATCGATATCATATTTATATCAAGATATGAATATTCAAGTTATTAATATAAAAAAAGCAACAATATAAATGACATAGATTTCATCTGCGCTCGATCTACATGTACAGCTCTGGAAGTCACATGATAATTCATTTTTATGATTGCCCTTGAATGCATCACTTGATGCACACGTGCAGTAGTGGTAATCTAAGTCAGCTGTTATGTCACCGGAAGAGGTAGTAAACAGTCTCATTGCTGTCCGGCAACGGAGCTCAAAAGTTTGGGAGCAGTTTACCAAAACAAAAGAGAAGAATGTGCAATATAAAATCTGCAAGGTGGAACTTCCCTTCCATGACAGTACAACGGTGATGCATATGCATCTGAAAAGGAAGCATGTCTTGGCTGATTCAATTTCTGACGAAGAGGGACAGTTGTCTCGATAAGCTAATTGGCTAGTTAGCTGCTAACATTAGCGCCAACAGTCTGGTGACAAGACGTCCCCAGATAAAGCTGCCCCCAAAAATGTGCCCCATTTCATTTTTACTTTTGTGCGTCTACCAAACAAAGGTTATTACTATAGCCGCATAGGAAGCAGAAAGCATGAGGGAGCAGGTTGAGCGCAGAATAAGAGGACAGTTATTGTTTTGCCAAGTCTGCCCATTACAAGTGACTTTGGGCTTGCTCTTCTACTTGTGTGAATCCCACATGATTATCATCCAGCTGCCCACTACAAAGCAAGACATGAGTGTAGTAGGTAGTTTGTCCTTTCCTCACCCCAATTTCCTGGTTATCATGCCCGCAGGACTCAACTCAGCACACCCCCAAACACACTCACACATGTGGCGCAAGCACAGCTATGCAGACGCAATCGTTGCCAAGTCTGCTCATTATAAGCGGTTTGGTCCACCAACAGCATACTGGTGCCATACATTCATGATGTGACTAGTCGATTAATCGCAAAAATAGTCGTTTGTGGCAGCCCTAGTAGTCATATCATATCGTATCGTATCAATATCAAGATATCTGGTATGAATATCAGGATATTAAATTTCGCCCATGCATTTACATGTAAATGTTGATCAATGCATACTGTCCCATTTAAAGAAATCCTAAATCCTAAATAAGTTTTGTCTAATACCATGACTTAGAGCAGGGGTGGGCAATTGTTTCCCTGGGGGCCACATGCAGCCCTCTTACTCACTCATTATTTCTATCAATATTTTTCCGACTTTTTATATAATCTAGCAATATTATATTTTATTTGGTTGGAAGGCCTGTTTACTCACTTTTGCACCAAGGTACAACTTGTGTGCTCACACCAAAGGCAACTTGGCGACCGAGATTGCGTCACTCACACAAGTTGCTTCGCCTGTCCTTAGCTCATTTGGTCATCATCGCTTAGTGTTGTCACACTTGCCTGAGTTTCACCACCATCATCTCACATCATATAAAAGAATGTATTCGCTGACATTATTTCAACTGTATACATTTCACTCACCTACCAACCCCAAAACTCTGCAGCTGGCCCTGCAGCCGCATTGCCTGTGAGTTCTCTGCGGTCTGTCAAGGCGGAACTAATGTACTCACTGACTCAATGTTTCCCACACTTATTGAACCAGAATAAAAACAGTTTATCATGCATTTTGTCACAAACTCACACAACGCTGATTGGCTGTCACGGCACAGCCACACGTGACTTCACCTGAAAAGTTCAGTTTGTCCAACTTTGTCAGCCTGGTTGTTGCATTACCCTCCTTCAACCAGTGTGAGAAAGATGGAATATTTTTTGCCGTCCAATTAAAAAGGATAAGTATAAGGCCAGCAAAGAAGCAAAAGCAAGAACATTTGCTTGTTAACTTGTGAGTTTGCAATTTGGAGGTGGTGTGCCAAAAATAGCTGTGTTAAAATCAGGGTCATTTAAATTTTCACAGATATGGGAAAACACCCCAGATATCTGTCTCCAGTATCCGTTAGGAGAGGGGTATAGCCAAAACATATGTCCGCTGGGACTGTGACCACATCTCAGACAGCCAAGTTATCATTTGAAAAGTGTAGACGATGAAGTATAATAAACTGAATCAGCCCATGACGTACGCATAGAGAGGAAGTTAGAATACAAGTTAGACTTTTCTGCAAGGCATCCTCCAATAGCCCCTCTCTCAAATCTGTCTTCCATGCAGCTTTTGTTTTGTCCCAAGACATTTTATTTAATCCCTGTA
Organism: Scarus forsteni; assembly: GCA_036419115.1. Lineage (NCBI taxonomy): Eukaryota > Metazoa > Chordata > Actinopteri > Labriformes > Labridae > Scarus > Scarus forsteni. The sequence continues at coordinate 37,486,812 of JAZDUH010000098.1, forward strand.
TCGTTTTGTAAACTGTGGAGACCCATTTCCTGTCAGATGGATCTAGCTGTAGGATTAAATCTAACTGCTGCCTTAGTATCAAGTGGGGAAAAGAGAGAAATGTTTTTTTGCAAAGCTGCGGATTTGAGGATATCTGTAAAAATGAATTCTATATATGTTACAATCATTTATTAATGTTTTGAAAGAAGAGAAATTATTTTCTGGAAATAAATCACTGAAGAAAACAGCCCATCTCTCTGCCAAGACTGAAATGCACAGTCTTGTATAATAATAATATATAATAATAAACTTTATTTGTATAGCACCTTTAAAAACATTAGTTTACAAAGTGCTTTGACAGCAGTCAGGAACACGAGATAACAAAGCACAAGAGTTTTAACACAAGGAAAAAAGAACAACCGAAAAAGGTTCATTAAAATCAAAGAACAGTTAGGACATACACAAATAGCAAAATGAAGCTGAGAAAGTTCCACAACACATTAATCAGTTTAACCCCAAAAGAACGCAAAATGATCCAGGCCCAGTCCCTAAACACGGACACAGAGGAGGCCCCGACCCCATGGGGCCGGAGACACAACACACCAGGATACAGCAACACACAAGAGGCTGAAGACTCAAGTGTAAACTGCACCCTGATGGTTCTATCTAACATGCGCAAGTGCCATGTCCAGTGACTCTAGTCCCATGATTCAAAGGCCCCCTCCATGTGTCATAGGAACCCAGACAATACAGGAACACTGCTGCTAAAATGAGACCAATAGAAAGTGTGAAAAATGATTCTTTGCAGTTGGGAGAAATGCACAAACCTGTTTTAAACCAAAATGTCTCCTAAGTTGAAGCCATCTTTTAAGAGAAGATCTGACCACGGGGTTTATTAGTTGGGCATCAGGGGGCCTGCATCAATCGTGAAGTGAGAGTGGGTAATGGGTTAGAGAGAAGCTCCATCAGAGCCTAGTCTGTGCTCTCCTTTTCTCTATGTGGAAATCCAATACAAAAGCTTTGCAACATTAGCGGCCCAAAAATAAAAAACAAAATAAGGCAGACCTAGGCCCCCTGCTGCCTTTGGCACTTCCAAAAAACCTCCTTTTCATCCATGGGTTTGAGCCCTTCAAGGTGAAAGATGGAAAAGTTGTTGAAAGGCGTTTTTGGTATAAATATGGGAATCATATACAATATGTAAAGGAACCTTGGAAGAGTTGTCATTTTAACTATATTTAAACACCCCAATAATGAGTAATGCTGACGGTTAAAAGTCCCAAGTTGTTCATTCCAATAAATACGTAAATGTGTCCTTTTCTACTTTAAAGGATGACTATACAGTTTTTAAAGGGGAGAAATGGTTGAACAAAATATGTTTCAATAATAAAACTTATTCGGTGGGTGTATACAGTAATTATTTCAGTCGTAAGCATTGACACCATCTAAAGATGAGCCTGACATGTGCTCCTCATAATGTTCTTGTGATGGCTGTATTCATTTTAAAACTATATACGATGAACATAAGCAGTAGTAGCTCCAGTTGCATTACGGCCCACCAGTGGGAATATTTCTCTGTGACCACAGAAGCTTATTAACACATTTAGCATAGTAGTGAAACCATTAACCTCCATGTGGCTGGTTGTCTGTGTGATCTTTAAGAGACACAGAGACCACGTGGATGCTTTCCTTCTCGTTCAGTTTTTCTGATAGCTAAGTTCTCTGGTGTGAACCGACCTGAGATGATTTATTAACTCTTACTGGCAGGAAGAACTGATCAATTTGTTTCTTGTGATAATTTAAAAGTACATATAGGGCAGGGCAAGCCGTTGAGTTGTGCTGTAATGTTTTTTGATCCTTTAAACAGAATTGAAAGTAGGTTTTTATCACTTCCATGATTTTAGTTATGTTTAGTGATTTAGAAACAGAAACTGTTACTATAAAGGTTTCAGTATGAAGTTACTGAGATATGATTTTGGTTAATATCAACCTGCCTTATGATGCGCTTAAATATGCAGCAGTCATTGGTTTTCTATCTCTTCATGGTGTCATGGAAGCACTGGGTCAGAGTACGGTGAAGAGAAGGCAAAGGGGGCTTCCTGGTTTATATTTAAACAGCAAAGATTGCAGGAAATCCCTAAAGACTCTCAAGCATTACTCCACCTTTCACCCCTATCTCTGTGATGGTTATAAATAACATGAAAGACGGGGAGAGTGAGGGAGAGTTGACGGGAAAGATGACGAGAGTGCTTTTCTGCTAGGGTTTGTACAGTAGATGTGTGAGGGAGACTTTCGGTCCGAGGAGAAGGCAACTGACAGTCTGCATGTGCACGTTTGTCCCACCTCTCAAGTCAAAGTCAGAGAATTGTCGGGGTAATTTCTTTTTCCCTTTTTTAATGTCTTTCTTTTCCATAAAACCATTTAGCTTTTTCCACTTCAATGTAAGATTTAATCTGTTTTTTCCTCAACATCTATGCATTATTCTTAAATTGTCTGCTTTATTCGACTGAATTCTTAAAATTCATCTTTTCGGTACACATTTTCTCTTGTCTTCACTCTTTAACTTCTAATCTCTGTTATTTGATTTTATACCCTCAATATTTTCTATTGATCTGCACAATAAAGGCCTGAATCAGTTCTTTCTTGGAATCTACTCATCTTTCTCAAATATTCAACTCGTTATAGATACCTAGTTCGTTCTTTTTTTTCTTTCTTGAAGTTTTCCTTTAAATGTTTAGATGGACAGGAGCTCAAATACTTTTCTAGTCTTTGACTGTCCAATAGAGCTGCAGCTATCGATTCTTTTTGTAAACGATAACTCTATCAAATTTTTGTTGATTAATCGAGTAATCGGATAACGGTTGCATTGCACTCACTGCTATTTTTTTTTTACATTGAATCACTACACATTATTATTAGTAACACACAAAACAGAAAAGCCAGGTCACTTAAATTAACAACTTATTTTTCTGATTTTGAACATTCTGAGCATAAATGGGATCTCAAAATCAAAATCTATACTTTAATTTTTACTCTGAGCCTCCATGTTCAGAGGATGATGCATACCCACATCGCAATGTCAATGTTCAAACCATATATTGTGCAGGCCTATTATAACCGTTTCCAAAAGGCAGAATCTGAACAAAATGGGTCAGGCACACAGACGAGAGCAATAAAGGAAACACTGGAAAGTGACATAAGAGTACAACAATCTGGCAATGAGACTGAGGGAGACACAAGGTTAAATACATGAGGTAATGAGGACACAGCTGGAGAAGGCACCTGATCAGGGTTCAGGTGTGACAGGACCAGACAGAAAGCAAAACCTACAGAAACAAATAGCAGTTAAAATCTCAAAACAGGAAGCACAAGATAAAACATGAGTGAACAGAAAAGGGACTTTGATGAACTCATGCAGCATCATGACAGTATGTGCCTTGATAGAAGACAAAATCTTCAGGAAAAAATGTTTTGAAATGACAAACAAAATCAAATTTTAGTTTTAACTCTCAAAACTTTGACCTTGAAATTTCAGCACTTTCTTAAAGTTCACAATTATAAAGAAATATTCCTCCTCTCTTGAGTTTGCAATCTGTCCTGCCTGGCCCTAACACTCTTTCGTCTTGCCCCCAAGTGTGTAGCATCAGATGTGTTAGCATATTTTTATGAATGAATATGAACCTGGGACTATTCATCATCACTGTGCAGAGAGAGTGGGCTCTGCAGCCTTTACTGTAAATATAACGAGGAGAGGTGTGTGGGTGAGCCGCTAACCAAAGAATAAACTGTCTGTGTGGATGTGATTCATTTGATCCTGTCCTGAATGTGAATGTAGAATATGAACAAGTTCAACTTTTTCATGCTTACAAACTAACACCCAGAAAGTCTTTATGCTTGTAAGAATCTCAATCATCTTGTAAGGAAAAAACACGTTGTTTGTTTTTCATCTTTTTGATATATCTGTGGGAGATACAGAAAATATCTCTTAATTTGGCCCTACATTCAAGTCATCATTATGATCTGATGATGCTCATACTTGCTTGAAATGAGTATATGTGCATCTCGGGGAGGGGTTGGAGAATTTAACTTGTAAAACTATAACATTGTATTGTCAACTCAAATGTTACACAGAACACAAACAGAACACACACAGCCCTCCCCCCCCCCAATTTTAATTCGTAAAAGCCTCCCATGGACTGGTGTTGAGTATTTGCGCTTTGCTGTTAACACTTATAGCAGTGCATTTGGGACCTGTGTATATTTAAATATAACAGCATCAGTGTTACTGTGTCCATGTCAAATAAAAAATAAATACACTTTAAAAAAACGCACATAATTTCATTTCCCCAATATTCCATTGATGTGCCAACAGTCCTCTTTAAACGTTTTATGCATGATTCTATCACAGGACAGGTCTTGTATTTAGAGTAGGGATGCATGGTATTGGATTTTTGCTGATGTCTGAAATACAATAATGCCAAACCCATTATTGCCAGATACTGATATATTGACCTTCTTTATAAAGGACAGCTAGCCTTCCATTTATAAGGTACAAAAATTGACCTGCTCCTTTTATAGTGACAGTTTATTCATGTTAGAAACAGATGTGAAGCAAGAAAAAACTTGAAGTTCTCACAGAGCACAACACTCCACCAAGGCATTTTGACATGCCAAGTTATTCGTAAAAATGTGGAACGCTTCCTATCTTTGTTAATAAAGAGTTTGTTAATATCTAAACTAACTCTTAAAATAGAATTCCTGGATCTGCATCTGAGTTCAGATCACCATCAAATTCTAATTACTTTATCTTTGTACCATGACCAACATTTACTTGAAATTTACTTAAAAACCTGTCTACAGCTTTTTGAGATTGACTGACAATTGCAGACAAACCAAGAAAATAAAACAGCAGCAGAGATAATTTATTGCAAAACAAATAAATATGTTTGTTCTCCAGATGTACGTCCATTGACAGACATTGAGGATGCCTGATTGTACTTGCTGTCTTCCTCTGATCTGTATGTCGTTAACATCCAGTGGCCCGAGGGAAGGGTTCAACAGAATTCTAACACTGATCTCCAAGAAGTTCAATACCTTCTTCCTAAGACATGCACAGTGTGTAGGGCAGTGATCATCAACTAACTGCCTGGGGGCCACATCAGGCCCACCACAGGTTTCCATCTGGCCTTTTGAATGTGATCAAATTCTGATAATATGTGGTGTTTTTGGGGCCGTTTTATCCTTTTGTACATATATGATTATGATTCCAATCCCTAAAACAACGGCAAATCAAACAGTTTTCTCTGTTGTCTCCTGTTTTTTTTTTAAGTCACTGTGTTTCTTGTGATGTTTTCCTGCCCTCCCTTTTGTGTCTCTCCGATGATGATTCCTTCCACCTGTGCTTGATGTTTCCCCAGTGTATTTATTCTCTGATTCCCCTCTTTTCTTTGTTGAGTCTTTCTCTTTCTCTTTCCCTTTCCTTTCGTTTCTCTGTTTTTGGTTGTTTTTTGTTGTGACTTTTTGTATTTTTGGAGCTTTGTTATGAACTGGTTTTTAATATTTTTGGGCTTGGACTAATTTAAAATGAAGCCTTTTTCTGTTCAATCTGAATTTGGATCTTCACATTTTTTGTTAGTTTTTTAGGTTAAAAACGGTTACATGGAAAGTTTTATTAATGTTGCTGAGAAATCAAACATGCAGTGGTGTTCACAAATAAGCTTTTAATTAGTAATCACATCCTTGTATATCAATGGTCAGAATATTCCAGGGCTGAACAATTAATTGCAAACTAGATTAAATTGCAATATGGCTTGTTGTAATTTTCACATCACAGAAGATTAAATGTTTTTAGCCCAAAATGTGTTAAACATTTTGGCATTGTGATGTAGTTTTTTGCAATTTCATGCCTATTTTTTACTTCCATTCATACACTTTTTCTCACTTTTGGACCATTTTTACCTTTTTTTTTAACCCCTTTTTTGATGTTATGCCTATTTTGCCCCCATTCATCTTTTTATGGCCACTGTCAGAACTATTTGTGGAATTTTTACATGGTTTGTGAAATTTAATTTCAAATATAATTCCCAATTTTGCTGCCATAATCAATTTTCCTAAGCCAATTTTGGATTTTTTTGCCAATTTTTCCCCCTTTTTTGTCAATTTCAAACCTATTTTGCACATATTTATTAACCTTTTTTTCCGCTTTCATACCATTTTTGCCCAGTTTGTACAAGTTCATACCTATTTTGCTTCTGTTCTTCACTTTTTCACTTTTTCTCCAATCTTTTATCCTTAGATTAACTTAATGTCATATTGGTTTTACTATAAAAAGATCTGCTTATGTTTGTTTAGGAATACATAAGATGAGGAACATTAAATCAATTGCAGAGTAAATCGCAATATTGGGGAAAAAAATCACAATTAGATTATTTTCTCAAATCGTTCAGCCTTAGAATATTTATTGATTTATTATTTATTTAAATAGCAGTTCATGCTCTTCAATAACCACACTCCACCCCGGGGGCTCCTCACTCCCACATCTACACATGAAACTCTTTCTATGCCTCTCTTGCATTTGCTCTGGTTCTGTTTATATCTCCCTAGTTTAATATAAACTGGTGTTGATGATCTTTGAGCAGCTGTTAGCTCACATTGTTCTGTACTGATTAATCACCAGCGTTGATTGTTCTGGGACATTCCTAAATAAGATCTTCCTCACTGAGCAACTCTTTCACCGTCAAAACAGACTGCAGAAGATAAAGTAGACAATTGCACAAGTCAATTCAGTTAAAACTGCCGATCAACTACTCCAAGTCGTCAAAAGAAACATAAAACAAGGAGTAAAAGGAGAGGAGGAGAGGGTTGGAGTGCAGAAAAAAGATGAGCAGGTTGATTTAGGATAATGATAAAACATGAAAATGACAAATACAGAATAATTTGTGGATTCTTTGCAGCTGCAGCAGGCAATACACCCTCATCACTGCCCATGATTACTTGAATGAATAATATTGGTGGTTGTTTTTATTTTAAGCCTAATGAATCACTGGTTAAAGATGTGAGGGTCTGTGGTATAATTTTGTATCTATATACAAATTGAGCCTTTGAGGTATTTGTCTCAGGTAGAACTCAGAGTTGTTAATGCATTCACACTAGTTTCAATTATTTTGTCATACTGTGTAAGTAATGACTGAAATTTAACCTCCCTTTGACCAGAGGCAGCCTGTTGTGTTTGTGTGTGTGTGTGTATTTGTGCATATGATTGTTTTTATGGAATTTTGCTGTTACCTTGCAGTTCTGTGATGATGCCAAATCAATTCCTCCATATTACAGCTCCTACCTGGATTTAACCAGAAAATGAACTCCTTGGACTGTGCTATTTTTTCATTTGTTTTTCTACCGCTTCAGAATGACTTTGTCAGTTGTCGCCTTAATGCCTCTCTCGTTTTGTCCTCTGTAAGGCTGGATGATATGGCCTGAAAATACATCACTGATTTTTCAACCAAAGAAGATTTTTGATGTTAATTAAGGTTTTAAGCTCTCAAAATAAAGTCATTTGACACAGAAATTACTCAGTTTCCATTAATTCACCCAAATGTGTCACAAAAGTTAATAATAATAATAACACATTGACGCCCAAGGATGCTGTACAAATTTTAAACAACAACAATACCAGAGAGCAGCGGCAACCAGCCGTGCCAGCGTCCACTCACCTGGGCGTTGCAGAAAAGGAGACAGGAGGAAAGAAGAGGGGGAAAAACAATTCCAAACAAGGCACCTGTCAGGGGAGCACAGTGTGGGATTGGAAAACACACCTCAACACATGAGCATGATGACGTACTCTGTGCTTGGATTTTACAGCATAAACTGTCTTCTTTCTTCCTGCTTGTCCTCATTGGTCAGTTCCATCCTGAGGATGGTAGTGGTGACTGAGTGTGGAGCACTCTAGACTGTTAAAACTGAGATATTTTAGTTAAATGTGAGTTCTCTGAACAGATACATTAACTGGGATGGATGTGAAGCAGATGGGTCCTATAGGTGAGCATGCTAATTGGCTCATCTTGAGTATATAGAGAAGTACAATTGAGCACACCTCTGTCATTTATAAATGAGACCTTATGTGTGTATTAGACAGATTTTAATATTAATGCTCGCAAATGCAAAGGGCTGCATTGTACCTAAGTCATGTCATATTTTTTTCCTAAAATCCTGTATCAACATTCTGATAGGATAAGAATAATCCTGATATTTTCAAACAAAGGAAGCCTAATCTGGTTCAAAAGCTTTAATCTGGATTTAAAAAAGGGAAAAAAGGATTTAAAAAGTTAATCTGATTTGCAATCCTTCGTTTGCTGTGGGTCATTCTGAAGACTTGATCTAACCAGGTGTCCCCTTCAGTTTATTTGAAGACTCAGTGGTGAAAATGAACGTAGCTCAAAGTTTTCTGAAGTGGGAGGAATCAAATGGGTCATCGAGTTTAGAGGTAGTCCACATGGTCGTTAACATTACTGTGATAGTAGAAATAATGCGGAAGGAACCCAGAAGAGCAGATATGAGTCTGTAGAGGATGTAATAGGAGGCAAGAGAGATTTGGCAGAAATGCAACAACACGGCAGCTAGCGTGATACGCTTGTGCATCTGAAAGGTTCAGTGGAGCATAAAGGAGATGCAGAGGAGCTGCAGAGCTCCCGCGCGAGGAAAACAAGCCAAACAGAAGTCATGCTCGGATCGACTCAGAGCCCCCTCAGCGGCTCACTGTGCCTCCTTCCAAATTGCCGGCTAAATTAGACTGGCATGGGATGATGCAGGCAGGCGGGCGGGCGGGAGGGCGAGCACGCGGGCAGTCAGGAGAGTGAAGCAGACCGAGGCAGAATGTGTCCCACGGCATGCCGAGGCCTGATTACTGATTGATACATTGACTGCTGCTGATTGTGCATAGTGAAGAAGAACAGGGGAGTGAGATGATTGCTGAAAGGGAAACCGTAAAAATTTCACCGTCCCTCAGTGTGTGTTTGTGTGTTTACGCGTGTGTCTGCACGTGGGCTTTTGTCTGACTCGGTGTGTTCATGCCGGTGTGTGCTTGTGTTTGTGTGTGTGCTTACTACAGCGCCGGGCTATTTGGGGTCAGAGCATCCTCTGCAGTCTCTCAAAGTTCATCCCAGTGACCTCACTTACAACTGTCTAAATACCCTCACAATGATTACACCACTTTTCTGTCTTTTAATCAGAGTGTAAAGATATTAATGATCACCAATGAGCTGATATGACTCCAGGGCTGGAAATGTGGACCAGAAATCATCTCTCAATTTTATTATGTTTTTCCAACAACCACAGAAAAAGATGTTAATGGGACATTAGAGTTAAGAAATCAGATTTACACAAAATAGACAAAAAGCTGATTAGTACAACCATCTTACCAACTAGATTCCCATCCCTCCTTTATCTGCACTACTTATCCCTTTCGTGGTCGTGTGGTGGCAGGACCCTATCCCAGCTGACATTGTGTAAGAGGCGGGGTACAGCCTAGACTGGACGCAAGCCAATCACAGGGCCACACAGAGAGACAAACAACTATTCATGCTCATGCTTATACCCAGCGTCAATTTGAATTCACTATATAATCTTATTCATGATCTAAGGAGGAAGGCGAATACCTCGGAGAGAACCCAGGCATGCACAGGGAGAACATGCAAACTTTACATAGAAAGACCCTGATCAACCTAGGGAGCAAACAGCAAACTAGCTCAGGGGCACGTGCACTACCTGCTGTGCCACCGTGTTGTATTCCCAAAATAAAAGGTTGCTAAATACTTAAAAAATGTAAGAGTGAAACGAATTATCTGGAATTATCTATTCCACTTTTTTTAACCAGTAATGATGGTTTTCCACTTCATGTCATGCTTTGTTACATTATTAGTTGTCGAAAGTAGTTTTTTATTTTTGTTGAAAGGTCATGGTGTTGCACTTAATGTTTTACTAAGGTGAAAATTCAGTACAATGCTTAAACAGTATGATGTATTAAACTGTACGATTTAAAAAGCCTCATGAGCGATAAAAGAAGACAGTATGAAGCTTGGTTACAAATTTACAAAAAAAGAGTATTTTAATAATGCACAATAAGATATAGTAAACCAGAGAATCACAAGATTTACTAGTCAGTCATTAAGAAAATGTCCTCCTGTAAAAAGTGTTTTGTGTAAAGATTTGAAAAAAGGTAATGAGTCTGCCAGCTTCATGTTCTCAGGTAAGAAGATTTTAAAATCTGTCCCATGTAATGTGAAGCCAGTAAGGGGAAGAGAGAACTGGGTTGTTGGATCTACAGTTCATGTTTCAGCATTTTAAACATGCTGTAAATGGGCCATTGAGGACTGACATATGCAAGTGTGGAGAAAACAGAAGTCATAAAGTGAAGACATAAAAATTAAAGTTGAAAGACTGAAAAATGATAACATTATACTTTAATATTGGGTGATAAGGAACTCAGTTTTGTGCTCTGGTATCAAACAAGCATTAACGTTTGATTTTATTTATAAGTAACACTAATGTTCCCTGAAAATGATCGTGTTAAAATGTTATTGGCTCTCCCTCATAGAAAAACTTTGTTCATGATAGAATTTCAGCAGAAAACGAGGTCGTAGAAGGTTGAAAACAATAACTGAGGTCAGTTTCACGTACAGCGCTTTGTGGTTTTGGTTTGGTTTATAAAGGCTGTGCTTGCCTGTTGTTGCTGATACTTTTTCCACAGTTTACTGCTTTCTGCTTTACTTTTCATGTTTGGCTTGGTTTGGTTTGAATTCCATTCACACCTACGTAGAACTGGTTCAGCAAAAACAAAGCAAGACCTTTACTTTTTAACTAGACCAGTTTTAGCTTTCACATTGCTCAAATTGAAACAAACTATCCAAATTACCAAACCAGAGTTTATTTACAAATAACCAGATTTGTGAGGTGACACAGTAGTCGCACATATTTGATTACCTGTTAGCTTCTATGATTGGTTTCTTACCTTGAAACTCCATCTACTTGACAGACTAACAGTGAACATGGAGAAGTTTGTCATTGTAATTCCAGGGATGCTGGGCTCCTCTCTCTGTCTCTGACATATCTATGCTTAAACCTTATATCAGTCCGACTCTTTTCTGTCTGATTATTTAAATGGTTCAGTGCTGAAGCTGTCATATTCAGGGAATATCTTTTTTAGGTTCCCTTCCCCACACTCCATCTCTTTTCCCATCACACACTGGGGCACATGTATTTTCCCTTTTTTCTCTATAAACATCATGCATAATGCACTGCATCTCAGCCGCAGCTCTGCATGTACTACATCAAACGTCAACGCTAATGGCAAGTACACGGCAACGGAGCAGCGGCAGCAGCAGAATCTGAGGAGTGACTCCTCTCTGGTTCAGACTTCAGTCTATTATTTTTGCCCACCTCTCCTACTGCCACTTAAACACACTCAGGCTGAAGAAGACCCGCTCTCTGTTGCTATGGAGTTTGTCAAGTACACTCTACGGGCACAAGTGCTGGTATTGATGAAACAGAAAAAATAAAGATAATGGGTGGTTACAACACCAAAGTCTAGAAACAAAGAAAATAATCAATACCATAGAAGAAAAAAACAAGAGTTATTGTAAAAAAAAAAAAATCAGGCTATTATTTGATTTTCAAAAACAAAGGTTGCTAACTAACATTAACACACTGTTTGAATTGAGCGAAAACATTGGAAATAGTCAATTTATTTATTGAAGTTGTCAGAATATTCTAGATTCTTGTGTGTGTGTGTTAGAGTAATGTTTGTGTATGTAGGTCTGCTGGCACATACATTTCTCTTCTTTATAGACTAATGTCAATTTGTAAATTGTCCATTATTTAGAGTAAACCTGTTAAACAAACCAAAGTACTTTGAGTAGGGGTAAGAATCAGAACCACTCCAGTTTGGAATCAGTAAGAAGTAGCTTGAGGAGTTGTACATATGTTTAATGATTTCCCCCAAATAGGGCTGGGCGATATGGCCTAAAAATAAAATCCCCAATTTTTTCCCCCTCAAAACTCGATTTACGATTTTAATTCATTTTTTTCCTCTCAAAGTAAAAACTCAAAGCTGAGGGATTTTCACAGCTTGTTAGCATGTTTTTCTCTGATCAGTATTTAATCTAATAAATAAATACAAGTCTATAAAGGTGCTTGTGCAAAACCTGACAGGACCACCATCATGAAAACTGTAAAATTTCAGTGTTTATTTTTTCAAACTTTACAACTGCTTAAAATTTAAGTAAGTGAATGAAAAAAATCTTTATTTTTAATTTGAAATGTTCTTCAGAAAATAATTAGAATTAATGGATTTAATCAATATATTTCCCAGCCCTACCCCAAGATAGTTTTTTGTCAAGTGTCTTCTGAAATTATCTAGTTACTTTTAGCTCTCTGCTCCTTATGCAGAAAAGTATAGCCTTACCTTCAGGACAGTTCATTTCTGACAGGGGCAGTGCTGTTCAAAGTTACTAAATATGGAAAAAAGGAGTCAAAATTGCTTCACAAAAATAATAAACACCAGACAATTGTGTAAAGGCTAAGTGGGCTATACTTTATGAAACTTAATGTTCACTGTATATTTTTGTCACTGTTTTTAAGCAAATAAAATATAAATGGATTCATTTCCAACTCAAGCCTTCCCATAATTATTGTATTTTGTACATATTTAATTGTAAAGTTTGAGAATTCCTTATGACTGCCATCCTTATAAACCTTTCTAGAAAGTACCTGGAAAATGCAGAGGTTTTTGTAAGATCCTGAACTTTGAGTCTCAATTCATCATGAATTGTAGGAACTGACTTAATATGTGCGTAGATTACTTTGTCCTTGGTGGGTTTCTATTGAGCCGAGGTATCTTCGAACAGAGTTTGCCTTTTGATGAGCCTGAACTCTCCCTCCCTTTTTGTTTCGTTAAAATAAGTTCCAATAAGGCAGGTGACTCACTCATTAAAGCAGCAATTGCGTAAGTAATGACCTAATAGGTGTATTTGAAAGAGGACTATTGAGCTTTGAGATATGTAATCATTTTAATACGATTGTGTGCCCCTGTTATAATGGATTGCTGCCGTCACTTATTTGGTAGACAGAGGCTTTGTGTTGGCGTGATACATCACAAAAGACCAAAATAAGGACTGATGGAAGAAATCTCACAATGATTGATTCAAACTTACCTTGAATATCTGAAGATTAAATGACCTCTCAAGCAGAAATACAAATGACAGTCACCGTTTTGAGATGTCTCAGTGTGCTGTAAGACTGATGCAGAAGATCCTTTCAGAGTTTCTGAGGTTTGGCTTATTCATGCTGCAGTAATGACTGTGCAGACATGAGTAATGGCCGGTCTGTTTATGTTTTCATAGTTCACCTGTTCTTTCAGAAATTACCTTTTTTGTCAGTCCTACCCATCTGCTGTTTTAATATTTTTATCATGTTTATGATATGAGTCATAGCAACAACAGCAAAGACAAAATAAATCAAGACATTTGGACCCTTTTATGAAACGAGGTTTTGCATGCAGAGCAGGTGTCTTCCCTGTTGTTTACCTGACACAGTTGTGTTTATTTTTACCCAGAATGCTCAAGTTGTTAAAATAGAAAATAAACACGCCCCCTGGTCCGTTCAAAGCTGACATGTTCTTATGCGAATCCCGAGGCGTCCCAGACAGATCCGTTGTTGTCAGTCCTATAAACACTACACATGACAAAAGGACTGATTTACATGGCTGACAGGTCATGGAACCTTACGACTGTTGTGTCTGGCTGTAATCATAAATAAACCGTGTTGTCTAACTTCAACATTAAACACACCATGAATAGTCAAGCTATCCGTTCTCTTTTTGCCTGTATGTTGTGTGTTCTCAAAATCCCTGTGCACCATGCACTTTTGAGAACACACTTGCCACCAAAATAGGGCCCAGTTTACAAAGACAAAGTTAAACTACGTCTGTTTTCTTTGACCAGTCAGCTGCTCTGGATAGTTGTTGTTTATGACTGACTAATTGTGACTGAAGCCATGTTAAAGATGAGGAGTTTCTAAGTAATTACAAAAAATTATCACTTTTAGATATATGCCTGATCGAAATACACACTTTAAGATGAGTTTTATAGCATCAAAATAGGTTATCTATAAATGCTATTCCTTAGCTTCGTCGTCGGGTCGGACAGAGCTGGACTAGCCTGGATACTCAACTTCGGGGACAAGACAAATAAAACTAGAGCAAATTTATATTATTCGGACACGTGTTAGAGCGCAGGGCTGTAAGTAGCGATCTATAGCCGGCTACAAAACTACAATACTAAGTTTTCCAAAAATTGCATGTTGTCACACATTAAAAACTACCGCTACGTAACTAGAAAGAGATACATTACCTCGTCGCTTTGCATCCTGTAAGTTGTTGAAAAAAGAAGTTGTAAAGCAATGCAGAGTTCTGAGGAAGGTCTGACCTGCATTTATTAGCATCACAACAAACACACGCTTTGGCTTGGGTCACATCTTTACGACAGTCGCTGCGTGTGCTCATGGGTAGCAGAGTCTTTATGTCGCCAGAAATAGATTCTCCTCGTAGCACCTATAAAGCAAAGACTTGATAAAGGGGATTTCCTCATAATTACAAACTTGAAAGCACCTGTAAATGTTGCATGTTTACAAAATTAGAGCTCAAGACCCTCTGAATACAGAGTGTAAGAGTGATCATTTAGATATAAACTACATGTAGTTTGTGTTTTGGACAGGTGCTTGGCATGTTTTCAGCTAGTACACTTGCTCTCTGCCACAAAGTTATAGGCTTGGCTCGGTGAATCCCACTGCCCTCTCCTCTCTGTCACCTCGTCCTCTCAACTGGACTCAGCTGCTAAGCTGTGTCTCACCTGATTGTGTAAAGAGACATTAACCTCAATCTGTTTGCTCCCAGGCTGTCCACTTCTACCCAAGTGGAGCCAAGTGGATGTGTTAAGTTGCTATGAGATAGTCTGCTGGCTGTATGTCAGTTCATTACGTTCCAACTGTGGGTTACAGATGACTAACATCATGGACTGTGACAACTACAACTACGAATTCCTTTTGGCAGTTTTACAACCAACCATCAGTGCTTACATATGCATCACAAGGATTTCTTTACCTTCATTTTATTCCATACAGTTGTGCCAATTAAAGCCAGACTGTCTGCATAACTCTATGGCTGTGTCCGAAATGGCATACTAACGTACTACTCATACTAAGTGTGAAGTGTGTAGTGCGGTCACATTAGATAGTATGAAAATATTAAGTTTGCGAGAAATACCCGGATGTATACTATATCGGAAAAAAATGTAAGTATGCGAGGTGGGCATACTAGTCACACTCAAACACCCCATAATGCATTGCGAATCCCACAATGCATCGTGAGCAAAATTAAATAAGTAAATGTTAAATCATCTTGAGACCGGCATTCAGCTAAAAATCAGCCACTAGCAAACTTCTGCTTTCAAAATAAAAGCATCTTTAATTATCTTCTTTTAGTTCTTTTACACTTTTGTAAATTGGGCTCTTGTTTTGGAGCCGACTGGAAGTTTCTTCGATAGCATAATGGCAAGCATAACAGAATGCCAAAATGAAATTTGTATCCATGTGTTTTATGGCTCAAATGACCACATTTTGGTATTCTACGTGGTAAATGCTCTCTGAACTTTCAAACGTGGTGAATCAACAGAGATTTTTGATAGCCTGGTGTGCTTCTGATTTTTGTCGTCTGGGATTTGAAATGCATCATGAGAAACTTAGTAGTATACTACAGTGCGTACTGTTGGCATTCTAATCATACTTATAGTATGTAGTTTACAGTATATACACGAGTATGTAGTATGTAGTACGTTAGTATGCCATTTGGACACAGCCTATGACTTATTCTAAATTTGTGGTCTTCGAATGAAGACGCTCATGAGCTTGAATCAAATTTGATTCATCTCGAGCTTTCATGTTTGCCCTCATCACTACTCTTGCTAGTTCACTGAAGGGGCTAAGGTTTTTTTAAGTTGGGTAGCTCAAGGTCCTAAGGAGAGGGTGCAGACACAAGTCAAAATATAGCTGTCAATAGTGCTATTAAATGCTCAATATTAACTCACTTTTAGGGTAAAACTACTCAAAAAAGTTCTTTGGCTCGACTAAACACTACAGCGAGATTCTTTACAGTGCAACGCTTTTCCTTGACAAAGCTCCTGTGTTTAGATTAGAGCTTTTGTGTTGCAGAGGTTATGTGGAGAAAAACTAATCAATATTCAGTGACAACTTTACAACAAGCAAACTACTGTTACTAATTAGAAAACCAATTCTAATGAAGAATCAACAATAGCTCAAGGAAACAATATCCTTTCTCTGTATCCTTGACATTTTTCCTGTCAGTTCCTACTACGTGATGTGATCAAGGCAGACAGGAAACCAGAGCTGTCAAAATTGTGTGCAAAACATCACAAAATATTTACTGCAAAGCACTTACTGTATGTGTGATTTTAAGCAGAGGAGGAGAGAGCAGTTTATAGATTAATTCATCTCTATAGCACAGCATTGAGTATCTGGAGTGATGTGTTTTGGACGTTGTCAACCCTGAGCTCTCACCGGTTCTTCTCACACATGAAATCCACACTTGAATCGATGAGAATTGGTGAAGGAGCAGGTCAATAAGAAGAATGGTGGATGGTTTGGTATCAGCTTTAATCTCTGATTGTAATTCAGAGTACTTTTTTGAAATCTTTTTATATTCTGAAAATTTTTTGTAGCTTGTGAACAGCCAATATTCAGTATATTAGCCATCTGACAAACTTAACATTGACCCCATTACACAAAAGAAAGCTTACAACTCCGATCTAATGCCATCATTTCCTTGTCGCCTTAAAATTGGCACAGCCATAACAACTAACCCTAGCAGATCATGCTAAGGAGATAGAGAGTCTTATATAGAAAAGGTGTGAGTGTGAAATAAGTTTGGAGCTTAGTGTGGTGAAAGCAGTGTTGACATCAGGTTGTTGGTCAAACTGGAGGTTAGCATTGTGTTGCTTACTCCTGGCTTGGCCTACAAAATAGCATCAACCCAACACCACTCTGCTCCGTTATCCCTCAGACTTTTAACCAATCCCTGCTCTTATTTAATCCTTAGTCCAGTCTTTTCCCATCTTAATCACGCCCTCTCCCTCACTTAAGAGCAGCTTGTTCTTCTCCTTCACACACCAGCCCAGCATTTTGGCTGGCTGCAGTTTAAGCAAGCTAACACAGGCTTGTAACAGTAAATATTAAACACATCCAGCCGTCGCTGCGAGATGGCCGTCTGCTCTGCTGCTCTGTTCCCTCTGTGGCTTTTTACAGGCTGCTCTGCATTGTGTTAGGCTTAAAAAGTTTGAGCTGTTAACATTGTGCAGAGGAGGACTGCAGCCACTCGAGCACAGTGAGATGCTGTGGATGCAAATAGGTCAACAGAGAAGAAAAAAATGAGATGGAAAGAGGAAAAGTGTTCTGACTTATTTTTACTTTGGAACAAGCTGTAGAGGTGAAATATGACTCACTGTAGGTAGAATGATAAACTACTTTAGACTCAATCACTTTGCTCATTAAGGCTTTACCTATTGATTGCTGTTATACCTTGTTCAGAGCTAAAGGGCATTTTATCATTCTGTC
This sequence comes from Scarus forsteni, assembly GCA_036419115.1. Lineage (NCBI taxonomy): Eukaryota > Metazoa > Chordata > Actinopteri > Labriformes > Labridae > Scarus > Scarus forsteni. The sequence goes on from JAZDUH010000098.1 coordinate 37,504,461, forward strand.
ATATATATATGACACAATACAATACTGCATTAGGTACACTTTATTAGTACCAGGTACTGTATGACCTCAAAACTGCCTGAATTATTCATGGCATACATTTAATCATGTGCTAGAAACCTTTGAGAATTTGGTCTATACTGACATATTTTATCGGAACATGCAGTTGCTGCAGATTTGTTGTCTGCACATTCAATATGCAAATCTCCTGCTCCAACACGTTCCATAGGAGCTCTGTTGGATTGAGACCTAGTGACTACTACGGCAACAATGAACTCCCTGTCAGATTTAGAAAACCAGTCTGAGAAGATTTGAGCTTTGTGACATGATGCTTCACCTCTCTCTGTAAGCGGCCAGAAAATGGGGACACTGTAGTAATAAAGGGACGAACATGGCCTTTAACACTGCTCAGGTAGGCTAATGTGTTTAAACAATGCTCAGCTGGTACGAAGAGGCACAAAGTATGTCAAGAAAATATCTCTAACACCATCATACTGCCACCACAACCAGCCATAACCAGCCATAACCATTTACACAGGGCAGCATGGAGCCATGCTTTCATGTTATTCATGTCAAAGTCTGACCTTACTGCTATCTGAATGTTCCATCAATTTTCCAATTTATATAGGGCTACCTGCTCTGGTTATCTGCAGCTGTAGCCCACCTACTTTAAGATTAGATGTGTTGTGTGTTTTTAAATGATCTTCTGCATACCTTTTAGCGATTGCTTTATTAGGGTCCTCTCCCTCTAGCAAAGCCAGAGGGGTCATTTGAGTTAGTGTTGCCTTGCTTTCATCTAAATCCACTCTGGTCGTTACATATCAAAAAGTATAGAAGTATCAGTTTTCACTCCGCGTATTGATTTGCAGGAGTCATCAGAAGCCATTTTCAGCTGTCAGCCTGTGCTTCAGGTTTGTTGCAGGTTTTGGTAAGGACTTTTTTGCAACAACTTAAGGCAGAACTTGTCCTGCAACCAGCTGCTGATCAAGTTAATGATCATGACTGTTTTTTGTAAGTTTAATAACAGTTTTCAAATACAATGGAAGGTAATGACTAGATGGCCACACTAGAGGCTGTGGTCTTATTTAGCGACTCTCCTTAGAAAGACACTAAGAGCTGCAGAAATCAAACAAGTTGGGGACTTCTAAGTGTAATTTGTACTAGAAAAATGAAAAAAATTACAAACACAATTAGGAGCTCTGAGGCTTCAGTTTGCCAAAATCCTCATCGTTCACTTTTTTGTACTTCTTCAAGAGGCATTTACCAGAACGTCTTGAGATCCCAGTCTGCTTTCTGCTCTTAGCCTTGGAGGGACCTTGCTGATGTAGTTTAACTACCTTGGGTGCACCTTGCTGCTGTGTTTATGTATGGTTGTGTCATGATCTTGCATCCTTTAGTTAAAGTCATTTCATGTTTTGTCTTGTGTTTCTTGTTTTATTTTGAAATCACTAGCCCCTGTTTGTCGGTTTAGCTTCCTGTGTAGTCTCGTCGTACCTGCTTCCTGATTGGTCCTCCCAAGCTGTGTCTAATCATCCCAATCGGCACATGTATTTAACCTTATGTCTTCCTTTGTCCTGTGCCAGTCCGTAGTACCGCACAGTCTTGTTTTTGAATTCTTTCTTATCTTGTGTTACCCATGTATTACCCACTAAGTTTTTGCCTCAAGGTTTGGAAACTGTCGACTTGGTCTGATTGATCTCTTGTGTACCGAACCTTGCCAGGTAAATAAACCTCTTGCTTGTTTGACTCCAGTTCTGTGTCATGCATTTGTCTCTGAGCCTGGTCTTATGACAGATTGTCCACCACAGCCTCACTTTGTTAGCAGAACTTTTCTGATCCTTACCCAGTCTTAACCCTTTAAGGCCCAAGACAATAGATTATAGCCAGAAAATTCTAATTTTTTGGAGCTGAAATGTTTGTTTCACTTTCTGCTAAAATCCATAAAAATCTAAATGTCCATAAAATTCAACATATAGATTTTTCATATCTCATTTGATACATTAGGTGTTTTTGGCAACTGATAATCCATTTGAAGACATTTTTATCATTTATCTGATTGTATTCAGATATTTTTTTTGTAATTTGTTGATCACATTGAGTAGAAAGAGGTATTATAAAAGTATGTATCAAATATGATACAATTGGCTTTATAGGGTTAAGTCTCCTACGCAGCTGTTTGTGTTTCAGGTAATGACTGAGTTTGATCCTATAGTATAATCAAGTCTACAGAAGAACTTTTAGACTTAAAGCAGCACTACGGAAGATTCTCGCTTGACCGGATAGAGAACTCAACTACCCATGAGCCCTAGCACGCGCATACTGCCGTAAGGATATAGATGTGCCGGTCGCGTGCATTTGTTTTGTAGGCGAATCACAGAAGCCAGGACTTCACTCAAAAGCATTCTTCTGTCTTCAGCGGCTGTTTGCAGGATGGATAGCGACGAGGTATTTATTTATTTTTGACTAAATGACGATGTTGAAAATCGCTAAGTTCAACTTGGTTTTATTACCGTGAAGTCGCCCCCGTCCTGTTGAAGCGATAAAGTGAATAAAAGTAAAGACAACCACGAGCTGGCGATATCACACACTTGAAATAGGTCTAAACAAAACTACATACTGGTACGTTCTCACAAATACTGTAAACGGATGGTAAACAATCAACAAGTACTTACAAGTCCAGCAATAACAGGGCCAAGTCGGCATCGGTTGGACATCCCTCCTCGTCTTTTTTTTCACGCCAGCGAGTGAACACCGAACCGATGTTTATTCTGGTCCGAGCATTCAGCTTGTTTTTCTCTCGCTTTCTTTGTTTTGTATCCTCAAAATGAACTTTTCTTTTTCTTGCGTTCTTTGCTGCCTCCGCCATGACTACAGCTCTGCGTTTGGCTTTCGCCGACACTTCCGTGTTTTAAACAAATCGGGAATCGGGGGAAGTGACGTAGCCTATGCTGTAAAGCAGTCCAAACTTGTAGTTTTTAGTGTGGCAGGGTTCCCACCATCCACCTCGAAGTTACATAGCGCTAGTGAAAGCGATACAGACCACTTCAGAGCACGAAAGAGGTTTCATTCAACACATTGTAAAGTGGTGGACCATGACGATGAATATCTAAGGACTACATTATGTTTAAAAAACTACATAGTGTTGGTTTAAGTCTAAGTTTGCTCATTTTGCATTTTTGTGATTGAACAATTTATGTTTGATTTGAGAAGATTTTTTCTTTATACAGTGCTTTTGTCACGCTAGCCTAAAACCTTTGCACAGCACTGTATCTACCAGGGCTCAGCCATCTTAGGCACATAAGGACTTGACAACCACAATCTGAAAAGAAGTGTGCAACTATTTTCCTTTACGTTTTTATTATTAAGATGCTCCCCCATTTGTGGCCATATAAATGAGTCTTTTTCCCAGACTGCACAGACTGTCCTGTGAAGCTCTCCCCTCTGCCAGAGAATGGCAGATGTCTGTAATCTCCTGCACAGAATGCAGGTGGGAGGATGAAAACCAGCTTGGCCACAGGCCCACTTCCTTTAAGTTAAACACCGGGGGCAATAGAGTCTGCAGAGATACTGAAACCACAGCAGTGCATGGTCACCTACACGACAGGTTCCTTAGTTTGAAGATATCACGCTGTCCTTTGCATTGGTTTTGCTGACAGCCTTTGAATTAAAATCCCCCCTGCAAACTGAGTTTTCTATCACAGAGGGCATGTAGTGTCCTTTCTGATGTTTTCAGAAGTGACCACCATCAAACTTGTTTATAACTTAAGTGACTAGCCAATCCTTGGAGAACTCAGGGCTCATCCTTGAATAGCGTTGTCAGTAATCACATTACCAGGTATGCATCTGTTTAAATGTTCAGTACACGTGAATCTGCAGAAGAGAGGCCCCTCACTCGACTGTCGAAAGTTTCTGTTATGACTGAAAGTATACTTGTCTGGCTTCTTGTGTGACTCACCTGCTTTCACTTTGCCGCTAAGAGAGTAAATCAAATGGTATCTGTGAAGCTGTGAAGGTTGTTGTCAGTCTAACTATCAAGTTTCATTCTTTATCAGGTTTTATGATTTCAACTCAAATGTGCATAACTTCTCAAGAGAGCATTATTCCTGTTAAGACTGATATTTCTCTAGCACACACCTACCCATTCTGATTTACAAGAACAGATTCAAATGAAGTTGGACCAATGTCTAAAATGTACAAAAAACATTATAAAATACAATTCAACTGATTCTTGATTGAATACAATGTAACTACGTATTATTTAAAGATTTGATGGTCAAAGTTATTTTATTGGGCGTTTTTTTTTTAAATATTTACTCATTTGAAATTTGATGCCTGCACATTCCAAAAAAGCTGGGACAGGGGTAACATTCTTAAACCTTTACAAACTGAGGACACTAACTGCAGAAGATTTGTTAGTGGAATTCTTTCCCATTCTTATTTGATGTACAATTTCAGGTGCTCAACAGTCCAGTTATCACAATTTGCACTTCATAATGTGCTGCACATTCTCACTGGTAGACAGGTCTTGACTGCAGGCAGGTCAGTATAGTACCTGAACTCTTTTGCAATGAAGCCATGCTGTTGTAACATAATGTGGCTTTGCACTGTCTTCCTGGAAAAAACAGATACAACCCTGAAAAAGATGTGGCATGGATGGCAGCATATGTTACTCCAAAACTTGTATGTACCTTTCAGCACCAATGGTCTCTAAGCAGGACAGGGCTGGGCTGGCCTGGATACTCAACTTCGGGTACAAGACAATTAAAACTAGAACAAATTTATATTATTCGGACACGTCTTAGAGCACCGGGCTGTTAGTAGCGATATATAGCCAGCTACAAAACTACGATACTAAGATTTCCAAAAATTGCTTGTTGTCACACATCAAAAACTACTGCTACGTAACTGGAAAGAGATACATTACTTCATCCCTTTGCATCCTGTAAGTTGTAAAGCAATGCAGAGTTCTGAGGAAGGTCCGAGCTGCATTCATTAGCATCACAACAAACACACGCTTTGAGTCACGTCTTTTGGTGTGTTCCAGTTGTAGTCAGAAGTAGGAATTTCCGAGTTCCGAGTAGAAAACTGCATCTGGAACGTCCCCCGAAATCTGAATTTCCTACTGGGAACTCGGTGAAACCTCGCCACTCCCGAGCTAACAACAGCTAACAGTAGCCTGGTAGATCGGCATCAGTCGGAGATGATGTCACTCCCAGTTCCAAGGTTACTGGAACGCAGCATAACGACAGTCGCCGCACATGCTCATGGGTAGCAGAGTCCTAATATCGCCGGTAATAGATTCCCCTCATAGCACCTTTAAGTCTATATTTGCAAAAAAAAAAAAAAATCAGTTTGAATATTGAATGAACTGTCTTTGTCTTATATTTAATAGAACATAGATCAAAAATGATTGGCAAATGATGTTTACATTCTGTCCTTATTTCATTGGAATTGGGGTTTGTACAAAAATGAAATGAAGTGCTTGTAAACAAGATAAATATTTGAACTGGTGGAAGTATAAAGGACACCATTTCTGTTTTTACTCTTGTATTTCTCTTTTTATTAAATAAATCTGATCCACACATATTATTCAGTTTGCTGATTAGAACTTAGCAAAGGGTGAGTGAGTTCATCATTTTGTTTTTAATTTGATCTCTCTGTAAACATGGGAGCCATGCTGTATAGCCCTCTTTATTAAAATGTACTAACAATGAGAGATTAACATGTTTTATTGTGCTGTTGAATAATGGAACAGCAGAAACAGAGGATCTGACTTGTGTCGTAGTCTCTGGTAATGCTGGAGACAGTAACAAAGCTGTTTTTTTTGTCCACTGGTTGTTCAGTATTTGTCACTTCACCTTAATCTTCACAAAGCCTCTCTGTTTCCTGTGCAGTCTTTCATTGCTGTTGTTAAAGTACATGTTAAAGGTCACTTGCCCAGATCTTTACCTGGTTCCTGGTTTGCCTTTTCCAGAGCAAAGAGAAGGTGATGAAATCTGTACCAGATGTTCATAGCGGCCTGTGAATGTGCTCCTGATTACTGTGGGAGGAAATGATGACAGGGCTGATTTGATGCTTTAGAGGCGTGAGGCAAAGGTTCCTAAACACTCTGACAGCCCAGAGCCTGTCGCTGTGGGGCCGGGAGAGGGGAGGAAGTCAAGAGCCATGGAAAGGAGGTTGAAAAACTTAGGGCACCATTAAAGCAGAACTCCCCTGTTTTCATCTCTCTCTTCGTAGTCTGCCAACTTTCCACTCTTCTGTCTCCGTCTTCGTCACACAAACAGACGCTTTCTGTTACCCAGTTGTCCCTGTGTGTCCCCATGCAAAGACAAGGTGTTTGCAAAGTGCAGCTAAACTCCCACTACCCTTTCTTCTCTCTCCTTTGCTCTCCATCCCTCCTGCCTCAGCTCACACAGGTTCAATGGTTTTCTGTGCTCAAAGAGTTCACCTTCCTGCTGGGTGTTTGAAATATGTTCCTTGTACCGCCCTCACACACAGATTCATACACTCTTGCACGGTGTATGGTGCTGACCGTATGTTTCTGTCTCTGCAGCACTGCACGAGTTCCCGACAGACCTGTTCACCCATAAGGAGAGAACAGAAGGAGCTGTGGCCCTGCATGTCCTCTGTGTAAGTTACCCCTTCTGCCATACTTACTCTGTCTTCTAAGACTATGGAAAAGTGCCTCAAGACTTTTATTTAATCTCTGTAAATTGGTGAAAATGTTTATCACGTAGGTGCCTCTCTGGTTTCGTAGATGATAATACATAGTTTGTAGGGGTGGGGAATAATATTATTTGCATGGTGACAGTATAGCAATCAAAGGCCACTAAGTATCAACATTTTTAAATTAGATTTAATCAATTAAATTTCAGGCATTTTGCAAAGGTTTTGGCTCTATAAAAATAAAATTAAATACTTTTAAATCTAAATGATGGTGCTGTTGAGCCATTGCAGGTGATGACAGGGTCACGGTCATTGCAGGAGAGAGAACATGGTGGCACACGAGAGAGACAAAGGAATGCAGTGTCGACATTTAACTCCATTGTATGAACTTTCTTTGGACTTTTAAAGGGACGTAAGAGATGGACATCATTTTTATGGAGTGAATCATGAGAATAAAATAATTTGGAATATGGCCCACTTCGCTTGGCACCAGCTAGTGAAAGCTAACCGTGACGCAACAAACATAATTAAAGCCCCCTACACACCGAGCGCGGTTTGAAGTGTTTAAGAGTTTGAAGCAGGAAGTGTTCTTGGTGCGCTTGGTTCGGTGAGTAGTACCTTAACTCCGTAGCAAAAATCTGTAGCTGTAATCCCCCTGTGGAGCTGGACCAGAGTAGCAGCATCAGCAGCGGGGAGGAGAATGATGTGGGTCCACCCGATCCTGATGGAAAGGCAGGTATTGGGGGAGTACAGGCTCGTTCGGGAGCTGCATTTTCACAGAATGCTTCCAAATGTACTTCAGGCTGACCAAGGAGCAGTTTGAGAGCCTGTTGTCCGTAGTTGGTCAAAGTGTGGAAAGAATGCAGACAAACTTCAGGCAGCCAGTCTCTCGTAGCACAGTTCAGTTCTGTATCCGTGTCCACTTTTTTCTGAACTGGCCTCTCCTATTGGATGCGCTAAGATGTCGTCACAGTGCGCTGCCGCGCGGCACGGCAACAGGCGCCCCCCTTGCGCGCAGCTGGCCATTGATATATAAATTTGTTAAAGCAGCCGTGCTTGCGTGGCGGTAGCACATACACAATGAATGGGTTTGCCGCCGACCGCCTGCGATTGCCACGTTTGGTATGTAGGGGCCTTAAAGCTAACCTGCTGAAAAAACAGCCAACACTTGACACCCTGAGCTTATCAAATCTGCTTCCCAACTATGAGCAAGCTAAGAAAATAGTGCAATCCATTACTGATTGAAGTGCAAAGACTCACCATGTTAAGGAGAAGGGCTTTTGTTACATGCACAGGTATGAGGCTCTGCCTTGGCATTATTTCACTGGCACAGCAGCACTGACACTACACAGAGCAATGAAGCTAAAAGTTTAAGCGTGGCTAAGCAAATCTGTCTTTGATTTTTACTCCTGTTTTTAATAAAATTGACCAAATATGTGATGAATATGCTGAGATGTTTCTTATCAAATTTTATATAGTTCTGTCATTTTTGTGTCATTAAGGTGCAGTCAGGTAAAGATTCAAAGCATAATATTCAACAACAGTATATATTAAGAATCACAATAAAATCAAATCAGGCCTCAAGTATCATGCTAATGTTGTATCATGGGGCCACTGATCATCCCCATCCCTGATAACTGGCTAGTCAGAATCAATGTCAAATAGGCTGCAGATGGTTAACTTTGATTTGGCAAAAACCCTGTCAACTGTTTCTGCTTTCCTTACGCTTGAAGCAGCTGTGGTTGAATCCCAAAAGCTTTGTTTTCAGTTCCATCAGGACCTAATTATATATCTTAATCCAGTGTTGAAATCTGTGCTGAAATGTGCGGGAGATCAGCAGGATAAAACCAGGTTAGCTAACTGAGACAAAATTATATTGTGATGCCTTGAAAGCAAATTTTTCCACCTTTAAATAGTAGTTTGATTTTTTTTTTAGTTGCAGGGCTTTTAAAAGAGAAGATGGTGTTGTTGCCACTCTCCTGCAGAAATCAAGTAGCATATATGTATAGTACTATGTAAGTTTGGCAGCGAGTTACAGACATCATGCGAGAAGTAAGCGCTCCGACTTGAACGTTCACACTTGATTGCTGAAAGCCACTTGGCTAAGAGGGGAGGTTCATTTACCTATCTCTGTATTGCACAATGACTTGGGCCACGTGATGAAAGTGGATGATGACTGATGTGGTTAGGAAAACAAGAAGAAAGTAAATGTAGGCAAGAGCTTTAAGGTATGATGGGCTACAAGTCAGACATAGAGCTGGCTATGTTGATGTTTGAAGGGTGTCACAGTCATTCAAAGTTTTTTTGGCTTATTAGATCTGTCATCATCAACTTGCTATCTTTTATTAGCAAGAAACCCATTCAACCTGTTGGACCTTTGCATCTCCACCCAGACATAATGGTAACATCTGAATATACACACACACATACTCCACATGCTTCCAGCTTGAAAAAAATGATCAGTTAATGCATAAAAGCTCAATTTAACATACAGTATATAATACTGTAAAGCCCATCATCTGTTAAAAATGAATAGTAGCACCGTGTGTGAAGTTAGACACTGAGGCCTTTGTTGGCCCCCAGAGAGTCCCAAAACCGAGCTCAGCTGCTTCATGTTTCATTAGGTGACATTATGAGACCATTATGCTGACTTTGTGAAATGAGTATTGTCCTAAGGCTCTGTGTAATCATGATATGTTTAACTATCACTGCCAGACAGGAAATTCTAGTTTGTCAAGGAACTTAAAATAAACACAGTTGCTGGTCGAATTTCAGTATCAGAAATAGCTTTAGTGGCCAGGTGAGCACATAGAAAGAACTTGACTTCTTGATTTCTTTATAAATGTTTGTGAAAAATCAGAGTAAAAAGTAGGTATTGAAAAAATGTTGTGTTTCTGTTATAAAAACAGACACACATTTTAAGCGTAAGAAATAATTTATACATACCAACAATAAAGTTATAAGAGCTAACAAAGCTATCCAAGCCTAGACAGTAGAGAACTGCAAAAGATACTTAAACAGTATTTGTGAATAATTGTGTTATTATGTAACAGGTAAGCTTTTAACATGAGCTCACATTTAAGAACATACATAATGTAGATGCATGATAATTAAGAGGATATTTACATATTCTAATGCGTGACCACTTGATTGACTTTAAAAATCTTTTTTACAGGCACAGGAACCCACATGTGATTTTGTAACACTGTTACTTCACTGTAAAGGTGCGTTCACACCGGACACTACCTGTACTACCTCGGCTATCAGTCTCCATTCAAAGTCAATGTACAGCCGCGATGGGGCGGGGCTAACCCTCCCGCTATGTGACAGCCAGCGACAAGACGACCACTTCACTCGTCGCGCGATGTCAAAGTTAAAAAAAAGTTGATCTATTCAAGCGATGTCGTGTGTGGCTGTGTGGCATCAGCCAATCAGCGGTGTGTGTACGTGTGACGGTGCAGTTATTCATCCGGACTACAGGGCGGATGACTTCCTTCTAGGCGGAACTAGTCTCAGTGAGGACATTTGCAGACGGACCGCGGTAAACTCACAGATAATGCTGCTGCATCATCAGCTGCAGAGTTTTGTGTCTGATAAGTGAGTGAAAAGGACACAGCTGGAATAATGTCTGCTTATACATCCTATTATGTGATATATGATATGATCGCGGTAAAACTCGAGCGGACGTGACGTCACCGACCGACGTCCGACGCCAACGGCGACCAAACAGGTATTTATGGACGCGCGACGCTACATCTGTGGGCGACGCGACTTTGGTAGCTGGGTCGCTTGCGGTGTGAACGCACCTTAATACTGAAAACTTAAAATTAAATTGAATAGTCCCTGCGTATAAAAATGTTCATGATGACAGCCCACCCTTTAGTATATGGGTGGTTACCTGGACCACTGACACTATCTAAACCTGCATACTTTTATACTATATAATAAAGATGGAGTTAAACTGAAAACATAGTATGTAATGGATTAATAATTAGCAGTTTTGCTTATGGGAGAAATCACTATATGTATGTGTGCCCTACTCGAGTGGCCGGAATTTTCAAGTATATAACAGGATCTCACTGGTTGTGTTAAGCTGCCCTGAAATACACTGTGACTCCTGCAGGTCAGCTAAGACGCAAAATTTGAAAATTCACTTCACTGGACTGAAGGACCGAACATTTTCAATCATGTTGAATTAAACTCAAATAAGTACTTATTTGTATTTGTAATTAACTTTTGTCAACACTTTTTGTTGACTTTTATAATGAACAGCCATGTTAGCTTGTCATTGACTTTGTCAGCAGTCTCAAGATGGTGTTTATTTCATGAAAAAAGATTAAGAGAGTTTAAAGGAGTTCAAAAGATGAGTTTAAGAAGCTGAAATGGAATGCTAGGTTGTAGCTAGCATAACATAGTATATAGTGCTTATGATATAATACCTCTTAGCTCAAATTACACGTTTGTTTAAAGGGACTGTGAGAAGTTTCTAAGTAATTGCAAAAAAGTCTCACTTTTAGATATATGCCTGATCGAAATACACACTTTAAAGGTGCGTTCACACCGGACGCTACTTGTACTACCTCGGCAATCACTCTCCATTCAAAGTCAATGTACAGCCGCGATGGGGCGGGGCTAACCCTCCCGCTATGTGACAGCTGCGTACAAGACTAGAGCTGAAACGATTCCTCGAATAATCGCGAGTATTCGATTACAGAATATCCTCGAAGCAAATTTTGTGCCTCGATTTTAATATATAATTATACATGTAAAACATATCTGGACTACCATACAGTGCACGGTGTTTGACACGGACGGTAATTTCTGTGGCACAACGTGCCTGCTACCTTCGCTGCTGCGCGGCTTGTAAAATCATGAAGGAAGAGAAAAGAGAGGGACAGAAAGGAGAGAGTCCACATTAGAAATTGCAGAGAGTGTCCCAAGTGTGTGGTCACTACAAGAAGGGACGAAAAGAAAACAGTGCATTGTGTCTGATGTCAAACGGAGATAGCTTAGCACGTAGCTTAGCATGATAACACGTCGGCACTGCTGCAGTAGTAAACATCCGGTCTGTTCGTCATCAGAGCGACACTGCAGGGTGACACTCGCGATTCATCAGCAGAAGCAGCTAATGTGATCAATAAACTGAGATATGGGCTAGTAAATAACCGACTTTGATTATGGCTCCATGTAAAGGCTGGTTCAGAACGTAAATTGATGCGGGGGCTACTTGCCCAGAGTCATGTGTATTTTGTTCACATACTTTTCACATCCAATAACTTTACATTGAATTTGATTGCAGGGAGTAGAACAGGAAACACTGACAGTGAGTAGAGGAAGTAGATGTAGGGAATGTTTTCATATGTTATAGAAATGTACATTAGCTAGTTAAATTATCTTAGTATCTAAGTATGATATTATTTGGTCCTAGAAATAAAGTAAACAAAATAAGATCATCAATATGGTACAGTAGGAAAGGCAATAATTTAGCAAAAAGAGACAAGCATGAATACAAATAAAATAAAAATAACCAAACTTAAAAAAAAACTGAAAAAAGCAAGATATGGCCCAGAGTAAAAATAAAAGTATAGATTTTGATTTTGAGATCCCATTTATGCTCAGAATGTTCAAAATAAGAAAAATAATTTGTTAATTTCAGTGACCTGGCTTTTCTGCTTTGTGTGTTACTAACAATAATAATGTGTAGTGATTCAGTGTAAAAAAAAAAAAAAAGCATTGAGCGCAATGTAACCGTTATCCGATTACTCGATTACTCGTCAAAAAAATTGATAGAGTAATCGATTACAAAAATAATCAATAGCTGCAGCTCTATACAAGACGATCACTTCACTCGTCGCGCGATGTCAAAATTAAAAAAAGTTGATCTATTCAGGCGATGTCGTGTGTGGCTCTGCGGCAACAGCCAATCAGTGGAGTGTGCGTGTGCAACGGTACCCGAGACAGACAGTTATTCATCCGGACTACAGGGCGGATGGGTTCCGTCGATGCGGAACTAATGTCAGTGAAGACATTAGTTCAGTGAGGACATTAGTTCAGCCCTGACGGACCGCGTTAAACTCACAGATAATGCTGCTGCAGGGCATTAGCTGCAGTGTTTTGTGTTTGATAAGTGAGTGAAAAGGATACAGCTGGAATAATGTCCGCTTATACATCCTATTATATGATATATGATATGATCGCGGTGAAACTCGAGCGGACGTGACGTCACCGAGCGACGGCCGATGGTAGCGGTTACCAAAATGAGGTATTTATGGACGCGCGACGCTACGTCAGTGGGCGATTTTGGTAGCTGGGTCGCTTGCGGTGTGAACGCAGCATAGATTATCTATAAATGCTATTCCTTAGCCTTCCAGTCGACCGGACAGGGCTGGACTGACCTGGATACTCAACTTCGGGAGCAAGACAATTAAAACTAGAGCAAATTTAGGCTACATTGTTCAGACACGTCTTAGAGCACCAGGCTGTAAGTAGCGATATATAGCCGGCTACAAAACTACGATACTGAGTTTTCCAAAAATTGCTTGTTGTCACACATCAAAAACTACCGCTACGTAACTAGAGAGAGATACATTACCTCATCGCTTTGCATCCTGTAAGTTGTTGAAAAAATAAGTTGTAAAGCAATGCAGAGTTCTGAGGAAGGTCTGAGCTACAACACAACAAACACACGCTTTGGCTTCAGTAACGTGCTGTGGTGCGCTCCAGTTGTAGTCAGAAGTAGGAATTTCCGAGTTCCAAGTAGGAAACTGCAGCTGGAATGTCCCCCGAAGTCAGAATTTCCTCCTGGGAACTCGGTGAAACCTTGTGACCCTCGAGTTGATAATCGAAGATGGATGCCCCCCAGTGTGAACAGTTATTTAGCTCCTGTGATAATCCATTTATTTGCACTTCTGACTGGGGTGTGTCGCTCTAGATCAGCTGTATACAAGGTAGTGTTTGACTTATATTTACAAAAATGCTGCCATAGTGATAATCACATTCTTCATGTGATATTTGTGAACAACAACGCAGGGCGTGCTAGCAACAGCTAACAATAGCCTGGTAGATCGGCATGTTTTTTTCGAACTTCAACTGGAACGCCGATAAGTCAGCGATGATGTCACTCCCAGTTCCGAGGTTACTGGAACGCAGCATTACGACAGTCGCCCTGCGTGCTCATGGGTAGCAGAGTCTTGATGTCGCCAGTAATAGATTCTCCTCACAGTCCCTTTAAATACAGTTTACTTTAACACTATTAAATAACACAGATACAAATATTATGCATACATAATTAACTATGCCTCTGGTCACCATATGTTACTCCTTCATTTTGTGGGGAAAATAACATTGAATAAATCTCTTTTTTATCAGGGGAAATACAGTAGAACCACATGGTGCTAATTAAAGGTCTAGTCTACATGCCCAACATACGCTCCATACACCTCCCTGCGGAGCCACTAACAAAGTTTTTTTTTTAGTTCTGCAGTAAACTCCAAAATAGATTTTAACAGACTCTGATGTGTCACATTTGTGAAGTTTCCCTTGTAAGTCGCATCAAATGCAGCATTTAAATCCATGCACTGCAACCAAAATACATCAAATAGCAACACAACCTCCCTAATTATCTCCCATGTTCAGGTTTTTTACGTTATAGACTAATTACCTGCAGGCTGTCATCCAAAGATTGACTGTAAGTGCTGTTCTTTTCTTTCTTTCTTTCTTTCTTGTCCCCTAAGTTTTCAAACACAATCTGAAATGTAAAAGGGTAAATTAGATCAGATTTAATGAATATAATATTTTTTGTCTTTTTAACCTTATCCAGAATGTTGCTTTCAAGGACTTCAAATTTAAAGCCTTGGCCTTGAAGCACATCTTAAAATATATGCAAGGATTAATCTCATTCCCAGGAGCCAGGCAGAGGATTCATCGTATTTCATCTTTTCAAAGTTGTCCAGGAGAAAAGTTTAGATGGCAAATTAGTTTGTAAAAATATGGAAAGGCTTCCATGTTTATTAATACTTATTTTGAATGTAAAGGAAAGTGATGAATAGGGAAAAAAAAACTCTGGGCTCTCGATGCTAATGTACTTACAAACAAAAACAAACATTGCTTTCAGAGAAAACCCTTCAGACCAATTAAAAGAAGAAAATCTTTCCTTCCAGACTGCCCATCCATCCACAAAGCTGGAGATAAATATTTGAAAATAAGGCAGAGAAACCCCTGATAGCCTCCGATGGAAGTGCACTTATAATTGAAATAGAATGCAATGTAAAGTTTGGACACCAATGTCTTTCAAATTTGAACCTCCTCTCTACTTTTGCCCTGATAAGTCTCAGGTGTGTTGGATGTGAGATCAACCCTGCACAGAAAGGTGTGGAAAACTGACAGTGTGGCCAACCTCAATCCAGGAGGACAGCTCTGCTTTAAATACTGCCCCATTATATGTGGTCCTTCAAACTCTAAGCAAAAAAGATGTTCTTATTCTGATTCATTATGGTCATATTTAAATGAGTACAAAAACTGTCAAGTAGTCATTGTACAGTGGTCCAGAAATAAATCCTAAAACCAAGAGGTGAAGCCCTTTTAACACATTTAACCCTGATATTCTCAGGATGTCCGGGTAATTCACTGAAATGGATGTTCAAACTTGCTCTTTGCCCTGCTGGATGGGGAAGAAGAGGTGGAGGGGGGATGAGGAATCACCTATAGGCAGCACGCAACATCGAATATACGCAGAGGAAGTTAGTGTTTGGGATATGATAGGGGACAAACAATTCATATCACAATCTATATATACTTACTTCAGTGTTGCATGTTAAAAAGTTTATCAGTTTTATTGACTAAAAAATTCAGAGGAGCACTGTAGCTCACAGAAGTGAATATGAAGCAGCGTTACTGATGATTAAAGATGATTAAACCAGAGAAAGAAAGCTGCAGAGTTTCATCTCCATATCCTACAGCAGCTCTTTGGATGTGCCAGAGACCCGCTGGTATTGGAGAACTTTGATGATGTTTAGTCAAAACAACACTGATGATGTCCAGATGCACATCAGAGTTTGTGTTACTCTCCTTATAATCAGATAAACTTCTCTTTCTACAGTGACTGTTCCTCTCTAGTTTCTCTTTTACCTGGTTTGTGTTGGTTGCACAGGATGATGTCATCAGTGATTTACTCAGATAATTCACTGGAGTGGTCAGACATTAGCCTATTAAGACTTTATGTGGATAAAGAATAAGAGGGGGGTGTGAGGAAATAACCCTTATATATAGTCCAATTGAGAAACTTGTCTGTTTGCATTCAAACCTACAGCTTGCCTGGGTAATGTCCAAATAACTCCAGGGTTATTTTGCAAGTGTGAATGGGGTTTGAGTTAACATTTTAGCACTTCTTGTTTTAGCCTATACACGTTTTATGTGTTTTGTAGATACATTTCAGGAACATGGTCAGTGGTCTTATGTATGTATAAAATTTGATGTTTTTCAACATAAAATGCTTCTGAAATTGTTAAATTTTTATATTATAAGGCCTTATGGTGTTCTATAAAGGAGAATGGCTAACAGACTGCCAACAATGGCAGAGGAACCTCAAACCATATCATTTCTAATCATTTTTAGAAAATAATGTTTCATACGCAATTGCCACATCCTTAACTGTCATGCTATCATCAGGTCATGCTAAGGGGAGTTTTTTCCTGAGCAACACATGGGATGTAACTGAGATATTAGCAGGAAGTGTGGTAGTGCTGGTAAGCCGCTGAGCCAAGTTGTTGTTCCATTGTAACTTACACCAACTTTTACTCTTGCAGAAAACATTTTTGTGTTTGTTTGTAATATAGTCATGATAATCAGACATGTACGTTTAATGTAAATTTTTTTTACCATAGGCCTTGTTGTAATAATCCAAAAACCAAGTGAAAGATGTGGTTTTTGTTAAGGAAACAAGCACAATGTCAACCAGGTTGGCCAACAAAATGTATCATCACTGCACCACTAAATGTGAATGTTCTGTTTTTTTAATTAAATTATCAGTAGATGACTGGTTATGGGACCTTCATTATGTTAGCAGGTTAAAGTTCATCTGTTAAAGGTGCAAGTCCACTGGGGCAGTGCTAAGAATCAAAGAGTACCGGTGGGGACACCTGGTAGTGCAAACAGGGAACCCTCTAGAGATCTTATTTTTTTAATCCGCCTAAGGCAACTACCAAGGCTGCAAAGACTGGGCTTTACAGGTGAGGTCCGTTGTAGAAGTTATCCCTACAATTGAGACACATCTACTAGATGGGCCTTGGTATATAAATTTGTTAAAGAATATACTTTTGTCACTCTTTAGTTACTGACCTGTTAAGTGCTACTGGTCACTGAATCACCATTCGTTCTGGCAACTGTGCCCAGCAGTGGACTTACTACCTTGAGCTGATGTGACAAACCTGACAATATAGAGTAAGAATGGAACATCATCATACTGGTAGGTAGGGCTGGGCGACATTACTTAATCTCAATGTCACGATTAAATTAAACTCTTACCTCCATTACGATTACGATTATACTTAAATTTTTTCTGCTCAATGTCCTCTGCACAGAATACAAAATGTGCCCAAACAACGGAGACAGCATTTTTCTTGGCTACAAGGTCCTCTGATAGATTGGTGCATATCTCCTCCATGTTGGTGGCACTTCCTTTGCTCTATGTGAAAGTGAATGCAGACTGTATGGAGGGTGCGCAGTCACATGACTTACATAGGGAAATAATCAAAATAATCAACGTGTAAAATTACTTCGATGACAGGGACTAAGTGTCAATTTGGATTATTTTTTGATTAATTGCCCAGCCCTACTGGTGGGTCTAATTAGGGAGCTGCTGGTGCCACAAAGAAGGGGAGAAGAATGCCTCTGACGTTTTGTCGCGTTTATAGAAGTGCTCTATCATGAGGAGGACAGATGTTACACACACTGCAGAGGATATTAATCTAAAAAAGTAGAACATTGGCTCTTTAAAAAAAATCACAATTTGTATCACAGGAGTTATAATTTCTACCCAATAATAATAGTGATTGTAATTATAATGAGAATAATTCTAATCATGAAAATTAAACTAACAGTCCTGAAGTTCAGTGGTAGCAGCAAATATTTGCAGGTGGCCCTAAATATTCCTACCAGGATTGTGGGTAATGTAGTTTTCCTTTTTGTTTAAGACTGTGAATTACATTTCCCAAAAAGTGGATACCATCAGGTTGTCTCCTTAAATATTGCATGAATATGACCAATATTTAAAGCAATTATGTATTAAATGAATATGATTTTTATTTTTATTCTATTAGAAATGAAGTGGAGTCAAATGAATAGCATTTGTCCTTTTCAAAAGAAAGGGTTTTTAGGTAAAATGTTTCCAAAATAAACAATAATAAGTAAAGATGTTTCAAAAAGTACATGTTGTAGGTCAGCATAGCCCTGATCAAACACATAAGCCTTTGAACAATGGCATGTGCCTCCTCAAAAATGAAACTACAAATCAAACCACGCAGACCACAAGTCTGTAGAATCAAAGTAGTTGTTTTTTCTTCCTGTAGTATTGGGTCTAGGCGATCATTGTACTGTCAACCTTACAAACCACATTAATAAGCAACAAAAAAGAGGCAAAGGCCCCAAAGACCAGATTGCCTGTTTCACAAACATCTCTTAAATACTTTGACTTCTATCCTCAGAAAGATCTGTATTATCTCTCTAGCAGATTCTCATAGGTTCATCCAACATAAGACCAGTCCCAGTGGCCTCTGTAATGCAGCCCAGCAGGGGTCATATGTGAGGTCAAAGTCTGATGGCAGTCCTCTGCTGTCACTCTTGTTTGACTGTCAGAGCGTAGGCAGAATGCTCCGGTACACGATGACCCGTGTTGTGTTGTGCTGTTCAGCTGCTGATCATCTCTTGGGGGCTGACTGTAATGGAGGCTCATGCCAGCGTAGCAGCATCTCCAGGGAACTATATGGAGTACAAACAGAGCACGAACATGTCTGACATTATGGCCGATGTCACTATGTTCAATGTTCCCTCCCTCTGAGTTAGCCTTTTCCTGCTACAGAAGGGCAAATGAAAGTAACCTTTACTAAGATGCTTGTGTATAAAAAAAAGAAAGCAAAAAATAGATGCTATCATCAGAAGCTATTTCCCTCTGATATGTAACCTTTAAAGTTAAAATGTGCATCATCCCTTCAGAGCAGGTGTTACTAAGCTTGGCAAAGAAGAGAGACCTGAATGTTGTTATTAGGAAGGAAAAACAGAACTAAGCAACCTAGTTTGCTGTTGTGCTTCGTTACTTTTTGGGGGGGGGGGGGGGGGGTTGGAAATTTTAAGCGCTTGGGTCAATGCTTCTCTGTTGTCTCTGTGCAACTTCATTAATTGTGGCAGATTTTTTGTTTTGATTTGAGAATGTGATGAAACTTGAAAGTTCATGAATCATTATTCAGAAAACCATTGTTCTTGATGTGTATCCCCATCTTGGAAATGGTTACCCTCAGTCCAAGCGTTGATTATTTATTATTTTTTGCCTCTGAAGTCCTCACAGCTTCTGAAGTCAAGTTAATTGCCTAAGATTCCCTCCACCCTTTAATCTAAATCATGATTTAACTCAGTTAGGCTAACATTTAACCTCTGACTTGTTACTTCTCTTGAATGAACAGGTTATATCAGGGACTGATTGCCCTTTGCTGGTTTGATTTTGTGAAGTGTTCTCTCTTATGGTGCAAAATAGTTCGACTAAAACCCAGCGATGTGCCAGTTTGGTGTTCAGATTTAAAATGGACTATAATCTTTAAATACAATGATGAAGTCAGTTTGGTTAGTGGTATTACAACAAAAACAACAAGCCAATTTTTCAGCACTTTACAAAAAAGTAACAAGCCACTTTACAAGGGATTAAAGAAGCCACTTGGCAGAAAGTGGTAGTATGTTGTAAAACAAATTAGACAGTATGAACAGCCAAAAAACTAAAAAAGAAAAAAAAAATCAGTAATAAGCAAGCCTAAATAGTGAGTTTTTAAAAGTGACCGAAAAGGAGACAGTGTTTTAACTTTCCTGATCTCCTGTGGCGGATCATACCCACTGCTTAGGGCCCACAAGGAGAAAGGTTCACCTTTAGTTTGATGACCCACCAGATGATCTCAGGTGACATGAGGGCTGGTAGGGCGCAAGGAGGTCAGCATCTGTGGCTGGAACCCCTTTTTGTTTTTCTTAATTTAATAAAAAAAGACATATATACTTGAAACCGATGAAGTGATTTCAAAATCAATGTGATGTGTTTTTTTCCTTTCCTTCTCCTTATTCCTTTCCTTATGATATTGCTGCAGCCTTTTCAATAAGTAGATGTTTGTTTTTGGTGAGAAAAGTGTATAGAGAGCTGCAGAAATCTGACCAGGATAGAATGTATTTATAAATCACTGTTTATAATGCTTTAGCTGATTGAAACAACCTGTAATTAGATTTTTTTTTCAAGCGATAATAAAATAGCTTGTTTAATGGTTTATCAAAGACATGGAGTAGCTAATGGTGAATGAATGACCATGACATTTTTATCTCTAAATAGGGGTACACACATAAAGATTTTCTTAATCTGAAGAGATTTTTTTATCTGTTAGAGACCCCACACATGAAGTTAAAAAGAGACATTAAACAGTTTGTATCGTACTGTGTGTAGTGTGCTCGGATAGTCTCAACACAGCACACCACAAACATAGCCATTCTTTCCCACCAGTGATCTAGTCTCTGGTCCTCAAAGACAGAAATCTTGCATGATTAAACATGATCAAACAGAATGGAAGAAGAAGCGTAGCAACGACCATAAATGTTGTCTGTGGCAGCAACTGGAAAACGCTAAATGCAATATGAGAGAGGACATGTGAGAAGAGGGAATGATGGGGGTCTTTAGACTATTTTTGATGGAAAATCAGGGACTTAATTAAAAAAAATACTGTGGAAAAATCCTGGAGACAGCCTGAACGCGTGAGCTGAGGTCCACGGTATTAATGAACAAGTTTAATATTTGCTATTTTCTGTACCAGGCTCCAGAGGCAAGGGGCACCAACCCCTTTCAGCTGCTGCATCGGCCAAGTTACAGCAAGTTAGTTATTAAAGATTTAAACAACTCTACATCTCAGAATTCTTTTAATGGATCCACATGGTAAACAGTCTTTCATTGCAAAGGAGTTTAAAAAAAAAAGATGACCATTCAGATTTCAGGGTGGCTGGTTGGCCTAAGCTACCACTGGATGTGCCTTTGGTCAAGAAAGCTGACAGATGTTATAGTAGCAGCTTGGTAGGTGCTTGGAGATACCTGGCATAATTTCCTTTATAAATCAAACCTTGAGATGAGTACAAAACAAAGCATACAAAGGCAGTTCATGCTGTTATTGTTTTTCTTGGCTGCACTTGGCTCCTCTGCCATAGTTTGGACACTCAAGTCATAGACAGTACAGGAAATATACCTTCAAATTTTATGTACCGTTATATTACTTACGGTGTCTGTCAGCTATTGATAGCAGGGTATCTGAACCAGGAATGTCACACCTTCTGCTCCATAGAGGGAAGCAAGGTGAACAGGGAGCACTTAAGAAAATGTTAGGGAAAATGATGTGCTCAGACTGTCTGCTAATAAAATTTGCTTTGGATGATGATGGCGCAGCAGGTAGTGCACGTGCCTCCGAGCAAGAAGGTCACAGGTTTGGTCCACAGGTCGGGCAGTGGCTTCTCACTGGGCACTCCAGGTTCCTCCCACAGACCAAAAACATGCTCATCAGGTTGATTGGTGACTCCGAATTGCACTTAGCTAGTGTGAGTTTGAATGGTTGTCTGTCTCTCGATGTGGCCCCGCGATTGACTGGCAAGAGGTTCAGGGTGTACCCTGCCTCTCGCCCAATGACAGCTGGGATAGGCTTCTGCCCCCACCCCCACCCCTGTGACCCTGAAAGTAATAAGCTGTACAGAAAATGAATGAATTAAAAAAGTAAAGTTCAAATTTAATGGATGTTAGAATCTATTTAGCAGGGGTGGGAGAAAAAACCGATTCGCAAAAGTATTGGGATTTTTTTGTTTGACGATTTTTAAATTGATTTTCTGTTCAAACATCAATTTTTTCAAAATTTAAATGCTTAATTTTAGTTTGTGTTAATAAGCCACTTTTAAATGAAATCCATCTTTTTGAAGAGAGAGTATAAACAGCTGGTTAAAATTTATTGCTGACCAAATCCTAAAAACGGACTCAACTGTGATATGTGTTTTTTCTGATATAGTCTGTAGGCATCGTCATTGTTCGTCTTTTTTTGCTGGTGTTAAAAAGCTAACTAAAGATTTGAAAAATCGTCAATATCGTAGAATCGCCATTTAAATCGAATCGGCACCTAAAAAATCGAATTGGGAGAAAGGCTAATCATCCCAGCCCTACTATTTAGAATCTAAAAAATGATAGTTGTATTTATGATGCAATGTACCCATTGTGGATTTAGATTTAACAAAGGACATGAATTTCAGCTTCATAGATTGTCACGTGCCCCATCTGGATACACAAAAGAGTGTGAGTATGGACTGTACCACAGCCAGTCAGCAGAGAGAGCTATAAAGCTTTGGCCTCAGTCCCAGGCAGCTGTTGCTCTGTCCATCTAAAAATACTTATACTTCATGTCAGAGAACCATTGTAGGTGAATGTTTTGCTTGACCAGTGTCCTTTTCCTAAAACTTAGCCCAGTCCTTTAAATGTGCGGGCTCAGTCTCAGCCCTCCTGCTGGTGTTTGTCAGTTCAGCTCACTCACTCTTACCTTTTTTCAGAAACAGGAAAAAGAAAACCTCCTGATGCAAAGTAAAATGTGACTCACTCCTGAGAACAAAAGGCAAAACAGTATTTGCTCTCCATGTCATTCTTGTGTTAGCAGGTCTGTGAGCAGCTTTGTTATGATAAAGGAGGAGAATATTCATGCTCTCCTTTGTTCACACATTCTCAGACAGTTTGTCGTGACTACCTGACATTTTCTCTCTTGATCATTTCCATCCTGTCTTTGGTTTTCTTTGTAAGTAGTAACAAGAGGGGGCACACAGAGGATTTTTGTGGGATAAAACACCAGGAACAAGGCACATACCTTTCAGAGACAACATTAAAAAATCATATGATATAGTTAGCTGACGTGAATAATCCTGTTGTTGAAGGCACATTTTAGAGAAGGCTTTCTCGTGAAGTTACCCAACGGTTATTATTGACTATGTATCATATTTGTCTCCAAAACACTGGAAGGAAAGAAGAAACAAAACAATGTGAGTGATTGATGCCAGGAGATATATTAATGGCAAACAAAAAAGCTTCATGCAAGTTTATAAACAGTAGTGGAAAGTTTCTCAAACACCCTGTGCGTTTGTGATATATTGCATAAAGAATCACTGTAATGCTACGGCCACACCGGACTCGAATTGGCGTATTTAAACGCACATAATGCCTGTGACGCGCCGCGCGTAACGCCCGAGGCTGGACGCTGGACGCTGGACCATTTTGACAAGCTGGTGCAGTAGAGAGCCGAAGCTTGTCGGACTCAGTGATGACCCGTGCAGGCAAATCCAGCTGGAAACGAATATTTACAGAACTTCCCTTCAAAACCTGTCTCCTCAGCGACTTTAACCCAAGCCTGCTCCTTTTTGTTCCAGTCTCTGTTGCATCGAAAGTTCAATATTTTCAGCTCGAGCGTCCGCCCGGGGCGAATCTGCATCCAAACACGTCTTTGCATTGACTTTGTATGTAATCTAGACGCGCGTCTTTGAAAATTCACGTCCGGTGTGGCCACACCATTAGTCTCCAAGTCCAGTGTCTTTAGTTCAGTCACAGCCAAAACACAAAACAAATCAAATTAGGCCATTTAATACTTAAACTTGACTGCTTCTTCTTCTTCCATTGAAGAAGAAATGTTGAGTATTGCGTTTGGTACCATGGATTAACTAATGACTAAGGTCACATTTTTTCATTGAAGACAGTATTTATTAATAGGCTTTGTGTCTATATAAAGCCAGCAAGTGCAGATGCAGTCCCTCAGGTGTTGAATACACTTTGCAGAAATACAAATAAACCAACAACTTGGATGGAACAATGAACTCTGACAATTATTGTGGCATTCTCAAAACCCACCTGCTCCCTTCTAACCTGGCACACCAGATAGACTGTTCATATATGTCACTTGTCCATCTGGGAAAGGTCCCATTGAGTGTGTTTGGGGAGGGCTGGAACCTTTCAGAAGCATATTCAGCAGGTGGTTGGACAATTGTTCCGCAAATCAGCATTTATTACGGGCCAATCAGATAATATTATAGGTGGAAACTACTTTGCGACAGAATGTAAGCCACTTCATAAAACAAACTTAACAAAACATGTCAAAAGTGTAGGGAAAATATCCTTACAATAGAGTGATGTTTTTTTGTATTATTTAATAAATAAATGGGGTCTCGATCAGGTAAAACTGCTACTGAAACTGTTAGCATCCATGCTAATCCCTGTATGTGCAGTCACTTTCTGCTGTCATCTTGTTTGTAGCTTGTTCCTCTACCTGCTCCTAAGAATGTTGCTTGGTCCGCACCACTTTGGTCCACTGCTTGAACAGCAGATGGACCTGTTCAATCTGCTCCCTTGAACATGATGCTTCAGTAGGATAATGCCCTTGCCACACATCGAGCAGAAGTAAAAATTGGCTGCAGGAGTCACTATCCTGATATTTTTACCCACTGTCTAATATAAAAGACACTTTCTCCTATGTCTCCGGATTAGAGATTTTTGTCAGAGATGGTGCTGAGGAGTAAAGTGAGGGGAGCACCAACTTCTGTCTTCTAAAACAGTTTTGCATTGTTTATCTGTGTTGCCAGCTCTTTAAAAATCAAGGCATTGGGATTAATTTAAGCAGAGGTTTACCACATTTTTCTGAAAATTCCAGAATTTAATAAACATGAATCGAATCATTGTTTATTTGTGTAAACATAGCTAACATGGGTCTTTTGCTTTAGCCTAAAGTGTTGCTCCAGGTCACTGTTCGTGGTATTTTAAATAAAGACGTTTAAGCTCTTTAGGGAAATCAGCCAGAATATACACACTTTTCTTATGGACTTTTAATGCCAGATATTTCTTTTAATGAAAGCTTATTCTCATATTTTAAAACGTGGTCCCTCAGTCATGTTGTTCATGAATATTTTAAGTCTTTCCCGTTAATGTGCTGCACCGCATTTGCATCAGATCAGACCTCTGTATCTTCAGCCTTCAATTTCTAAGCTGGCTGCTTCATTTTTCATGATAATTAAATCTAAATTTAATGTAGTAGTTAGAGCGGAGAGATGTTCTTCACTGTTACATTTAAGATACAGAGATTTGTTCACAATAATGAATGGAAAAGGGTACAAAGCTAGATGAGGGTAGACGTCGTCACGTGTGTCGATGTTGAATACACAGCTGGATGAACTTGGTTACTGTTGCAGGGTGGACTTTTTATCTAATGATATCATATGAAGAACCTACATCAGGCAACATGTTCAAACATCATTGGGTCTTGTAATATTTATCCCTCTCTCTTGTTCTGTCTTTACAGGCCATCTACATGTTCTGCGCTCTCGCCCTCGTCTGTGATGACTACTTTGTCCCCTCTTTGGAGAAACTGTGTGAGGTATGAATCTTCAACTTGAAAACATGCTTCAAGGATTTTCTCTGTTTCAAACTCATAGAGGCACTTACTACTTCAAATCCTAAGGGAACTTGTTATGCTTTCTTGTATAAAAGGGCATAGTTCAGGATTTTTAGAGTGGGCTTCTATGAGGTACATGCCAAAGGTCAACACATTAGCCATAGCAGTGATGATCCACTCTAGCTCTGAGGATGGAGCTGTCATAGAAGCTCGGCTAAAAAGTGATGCTGCACAGGCCAATACATTGAAAGATATTCAGTAAATTAATGGTGCTGCACTAGACACATTTACAGGAATGTACTTGATCATTTAGTCGGACAGTCGATCAAACTTTATTTTTCACTTCACTTTTTGTTAAAAAAAATGTTGCACAAAGTGCTGTACATTCAAGAAGATTCAAGAATACACGCAGATACGTGTCAAGGGATATAAAATAAAACACAAAATTAGCTCATCTTTGCAACCCACATTTAACACACAACCACTCACTCACACACACTCAAGGACACCAGGTGAGGACTCTTCGAAAACGTCTGCAGATGACTGAGGAATGCCAGAAAGCCACTTTGTTTTGGATGCCATCTTGTTCCTCTGCCTGGGGTTGTTTGGTACACTTCATATAATGACCGTTTTTTTCTTTAAGATGAACAGTTTTATTGTTTAAAATTCAGCAACTTATACAAACACATCAACTCCAAAACCTAAACCGACCCCTGGTCACAACCACAATCTCAGTTGGTTATAAGACTCAACAATGCCCCAGCAGGTCCAATGTGAAATGTTAAGATGAAGTAAGAGGTTGAGGGACAACAAATCATGGATACCAACAAATGAAAAAGTAATAAAACAAATAGAAAAAACAATTAAGCAGTTATTAACCACAAAGGAAAATCCAGGGACTAATAACTTAATGTACACATAGAAAGATCATGTGTTTTGAATATACTTATGTATATGTATGTATTTAGTAAACATCTAAAGACATTTCTAAGGACACTCTCTGTCATCAAAAACTGTTAGAAATGCAACAAACTCCCAGCAGTGCAACCCAGTAAGCTACGAGCTGCTTATTGAAAATCCACTTAAAAGTTATCAAAGAAAGGCTAATGACATAGAACACAAGTAATGCAGTTGTAAGCCCCGAGTTTTTTCTGTATGATATCTGAAGAAACGTCACTACACTCTCTTACCTGTGAATGAGTTAAGCTCCAATAGGTGAACATAAAAAGACAGAATGGACGTCCAGGTCACAAAGGCAGCATGGAGAGAGATATCTCTACGTCTGAGCGATATTTTGGCCCCAAAGGGTTTTAAAAAAAATAATAAGGAATATCAAGTGAAAATCAGAAGGAGTGAGATGGTGCCTAAGGAGGTAAAATAAAAAAAAGGGCCAAATCAGAGAAAAAACACACAGCAAGATGAGGATGCTTGAGTTAGCGGCTGAACTGCTAGTCTGAACATTGCCAAAATGGATGGAGGGAGAGGACCGTGAACCTGACTTATTCTCAGGAAAATGTGTAATTTCAGACAAGACAACAAGAAACAAATTGAAAATAAAAAAGCAGAAATTGAAAAGACTAATGCATGAAATGGCTGAAACGAGAATGTAAGAGACTGAGGAAAAGCTACAAAACATGGAAGTAATGGCAGAAATGCTAAAGCTGAAAGAACAGCTGCAGGCACAGTTCATGTATGGGCTTTTGAGGAGAGAGAAGATGCAGATATACCAGGTGCCAGAAGGTGCTGATGGTGGAGCCAAAGAGATTAGTCCTTTCATGGAGAAGCTGATGAGGGAGAACCTGGATATTCCCATTACAATGGACCTACAGATTGAGAGGGCCCTCTGTGCTCTGGTGTCATGGCCATTGGCAGGTACACAGCCCAGATCATTCCTCATCCAGTTTTTCAGCTTTAGGAGGAAGGAAGAAGTGATTAAACTGGCATAGCAGAAAAGGGCTTCACGTGGAATAATCGACCGGAGGTATTGCATGAAGGGTCCTAAAGGAAAACAACATCAGATTTTAGACTTTGTATCCAGCTCAGCTGACTTTTGACACGAAGGGACCCAGAGTAAAAAAAACCGTGGAGTAGTCCCAGACTAGTCTGATTTGGACAGTCAGTAGGACACCATAGGAGACAGAATGACTGATTTTTGTGGCTGATGGGTTCCGAAACCTCCTCCTCCATCTGGGTCTTATTTCTAGGATAAGTGCCATCAAACTAAACCTCCTCTCCAGGTTATTGTAGATCTTTTGCACTTTCCCACTTCGGTGAATGGGAATCAATTCAAGGAAGAGGACAAATTGATTTCTCACTTTATTTGACAAGGGAGGAGACCCAGGAGAATTAGTGTCTTGCAGTTGAGAAAAGAAAATGTTTGAAACTAAACTATTACGCTTCTCAGCGGAACATATGAAGCTTTTCAGACAGTGTGTCAGTGATACAGGATAGAGATGACAATAGGTCTAAAACATGAATAAACAAAGGTCTTAAAACATATCTCTCATTCACGATCAGGGGCATTGCAAAGTTTCCACATTCTTCTGAATAAACATGGACTGGTGCAGAAGGATTTTTAGATACCTTCAGCTGCATCATTATTATAATCAGGAGTTCATATTCAACAATTAAAGGAAAATGAGTTGTACAAATATTTGATTTTTACAGATCAACACCCAAAAAATCAATTTCTAAACTTTGTTATGCCCTTCTTAATGCAAAAACTGGGGACACCCATAGCATAAAAGAAAAGTGGGGAAAAAGCAGCACGAATTAGTCTGTCAGAGATTGCAAGGGAGAGAATTTGTTCATTTCAGTGGTCCTCAACTGGACCATGGACCAGAGAGAATACTGTTGGGAAAACATTTTGAGGTACTTTAAAACACTATATCAAGAAAAATAGAGGGACAACCGTCAGTCATGCTGGAGACATTGTGGCAAACCTGTTCTTTCCTCTGTAAGCTACAAAAATCTGAAGAGGTCTGGATATAAAATGACACAAAGACTTTACGAGGAGTTATGACTGTACCTTTTCGACTAAAAAGAGGAGAAATAAGAATCTGCACATTGCAACCTGCCTACTTAATGTTCATTCAGTTTTATTTTCATTTAATTTATTTGTTTTCATTTTCATTTATTTTTTTATTTCAATGATATGCTGTTATCTATTTTTAATGTTTTTATTTGATGTTTCCTACTGCTGTACTGTCTGTAACAGCAACTTAAGCTACTGAATTATCCCTCTGGGAATTTATAAAGTATTTTTGATTCTGATTCAGATTCAGATTTAAAAAAAAATCAAATATATATTACAAAAGTTAAAGGGACTGTGAGGAGTTTCTAAGTAATTACAAAAAAGTCTCACTTTTAGATATATGCCTGATCGAAATACACACTTTGAGATGAGTTTTATAGCATCAAAATAGGTTATCTATAAATGCTATTCCTTAGCCTTCCGGTCGGGTCGGACAGGGCTGGACGGGCCTGGATACTCAACTTTAGGAACAAGACAATTAAAACTAGAGCAAATTTATATTATTCAGACATGTCTTAGAGCACCGGGCTGTGAGTAGCGATATATAGCCGGCTACAAAACTACGATACTAAGTTTTCCAAAAATTGCTTGTTGTCACACATCAAAAACTACCGCTACGTAACTAGAAAGAGATACATTACCTCTTCGCTTTGCATCCTGTAAGCAATGCAGAGTTCTGAAGAAGGTCCAAGCTGCATTCATCACAACAAACACGCTTTGGCTTGGGTTACGTCTTGGTGCATTCCAGTTGTAGTCAGAAGTAGGAATTTCTGAGTTCCGAGTAGGAAACTGCAACTGGAACGTCCCCCGAATTTGGAATTTCCTACTGGGAACTCGGTGAAACCTCACCACCCCCAAGTTGACAATCGAAGATGGCTGCCCCCAGTGTGAACAGTTATTTAGCTCCTGTAATAATTTATTTATTTGCACTTCTGACTGGGGTGTGTCGCTCTAGATCAGCTGTATACATAGTATTGTTAGACTTATATTTACAAAAATGCTGCCATAGTGATAATCACATTTTTCATGTGATATTTGTGAACAACAACGCAGGGCGTGCTAACAACAGCTAACAATAGCCTGGTAGATCGGCATGTTTTTTTCCGAATTCAACTGGAACGCCGATAAGTCGGAGATGATGTCACTCCCAGTTCCGAGGTTACTGGAACGCAGCATTACGACAGTCGCTGTGCGTGCTCATGGGTAGCAGAGTTTTAATGTTGCCGGTAATAGATTCTCGTCACAGTCCAATTTAAAAAAATGTGACATTATTTCACAGTGTCATTCAGCCATAGGATGTATTTCTGTAAATAGAATTTTTTGTCTGGTAAGCTCAGATATATTCGTCTTTTTCTGCTCTTTTGCAGCGTCTCAATCTCAGCGAGGATGTTGCTGGAGCCACCTTCATGGCTGCTGGAAGCTCCGCCCCCGAGCTCTTCACATCTATCATAGGTATTTACCCTGCAACTGCCTCTTTCATCCATTTGTACTATTTAACAGGATACCAAGCTTCAGTATTGTTTGTTTCAAGGGTGTGTCCTTTAACTGAGAAGGAATTACTGTAACCTTATTGGTTACTACAAGACAAGACGAGCAGAGAGATGGAAGGGAAAACTGAGACACTGACAGTTGCTGCTGTTTGTCCGCTGCTGTCCTGTTGCATCTGTGTGAACTGACAAGCTGTTAAATGTTGTAGAGCAGCCTGTTGCAAGTTTCAACCTGGCTTGCGGCAGATCTTTGGCCTTGGCTCGGCTTTAAAGACGTTTAGGTTTCATGTTGCTTTAGTGCTTTGATTACTTCCCCTGCTGTTTATTACCCCTCACTGATGTTCAATTTCTCTTTTTAGAGATAGGCTACAGGATTTTGATTGAAATTGGTGTGACTGACTGTGTTTACTGGATATTTACATACTGTATGCATGTCTGTAGATGAGTTTGGCACTGATGGGGGGCTCGAATACATTTCCATCTCAAGCAGGAAGCTTTGCAGAAAAAGTTTGTGAAGCACTGTATTAACCTGAGATCCAAACCGCTCTCATCATTTCTTTTTATTGGAGGATTGCAGTTTTTAATAAACAGGGATAACAGCAATCCACCCACTATTATCCAGAACTTTAAACTTTACCACTGTTACTGCCTGAGGTCTAAACAGGACCTCCATGACATGAGAGCAATCCACACATCATCATTATACATGAACAGTTCCTGAATAAGACGGTATTCCCCACCAATGGATGCTTCAGAATAATGTTTCAGTCCCTAGACACTCAGTAAACAAACATGGTCTCAATACACAGAATCACATTAAAGTCATCTTATGTAATCAGCTCTACAGATTTGTTGATGAGGGGAAGAAGCCATGATGTTTTCTCTTTGATCAGAACAACTTTCAGTGCCGTACATCCATCTAAAGCAACAATAAAAGTAAAGATCTCTTCAGTGACGGCTTGTGATGTTGCAGAGCTTTGTTCTTCATCGAGAAATCCTATTATACACACAGATGGAGCTTAGGTGGTTTAAATCTCTGCTGATATGTTAAGCGAATTCAGAGCATTTTCTTTTTTCTCACTTTGTGTTTTGTGTGTGGGCTTGTTACATTAATTGTTATTACACGTTAAAGTGAATCTAAAAGCCTGAAATTCAGCCACTGTGATTTTACCTTTTTGTCCTCTCCAGTTAATTGTCATTATACGTTGTTAATTTTGAAGAACAATCTGCAGGTTGGCAACCCAAGTGAATCAGGTTATAGGAAAATAAAGGCAATGTATTTTCAGGAAATGCATGAATTAATGAACTACAGAGAGCTCAGAGGGAGTTATGTTCTTACTTTAGCACTGAAAATGGCCGACGAGCTGTGACATAATACATTTTTTTGCCTATATTTAGTATTAATAAATATGGCTCATAATAACAGACTTGATAATGAAGGGGAAGAATTTGTTTATATGTGTGCACACAATGGCCAACTGACTTTTAATTATGAACCTGCAAGGTGTCAAAGAGGGCAGGAACAGGTCAGGACGAGGGGAAATAAATCATAGTGGAGAAATATTAGGGTGTGATGTAAAACAAGGGGAGAACAGAGCAGGTTCTGACCAGACCAGGTGTTAGTGCTGAAGATTACCTTTTTGAGGGAACTGTTTTGGAATCATGCATGATTTTAGGTATAACATAAAATATTAACACAACAAGAAGGTATGATAGACAGATGATTCAGCACCAGCAGGGGGAATACTGGACTTTATGAAACAGACACAAGCATATGTACCCATCTTTACAATAGGTAAAATGGAGAGTAAGAATATTAGAACGATGTAGATTTAAATGAAACAAGCTCTTAGACAATTAAACAACTACGACTTTAAATTGATCATAATTAGCTGATTTTTTCCAAAACGTGTGCATTTGTGTTCTGTAAAACATTAAAAGTCAAGCATTACCTTACGTAAGAGACACTAACAGACTTGAGTTTGTATAAAGTTTAAGATAGACTTCAGTATGAACAGGCAATATTACAAATAGGTTTACTATTAGTACTTGGATTGTAGTCATATGTAACTTTGGTAACTGGATGAATTCACAGTACTAATGCTCAGCAACACTCATAATGCTGATATTTATTTTATTTTTATTTATTTTTTTTTTTAGTTATTTTTTCGGGCTTTTATGGCCTTTATTTGTAGGACAGCTGAAGATTGACAGGAAAGCGGGTGAAGAGAGGGGGGATGACATGCAGCAAAGGGCTGAGGCCGGGATTCGAACCAGCAGCCGCTGATGGGGGTTGGCAGCCCCCGTACATGGGGTGGACACTCTACCAACTGAGCTAATGTCCGCCCCATAATGCTGATATTTTCAAACTTATTCTGATGCTGCTGATATGGGCTCTGGTTGTCAGGGTGTCCCAAGCAAAGTTGGTACTTCAGTGGGCCACCCAAGTAATAATATTAATAAAACATTTTCTTTAAGGTCGCCTTACAAAAGTATAAGTCCAAAATCTGTAGTTCCCAGTCCTTTTTCTTTTTGAATCTCTCTGGTCCCATTGGTCCCTCTCTGTGATGAACATGTTTCAATGTTTATTTTCCAGTTGATAGGTCAAATGACAGATCATCTGGTTAAAACAAAACACTGAAACACCTACAATGTATAATTTCAAATGTTGTGTCTTTGTGTTTGTTCTCTGCATAGGTGTGTTCATCACCAAAGGAGATGTGGGTGTGGGGACCATCGTGGGTTCAGCTGTCTTCAACATCCTCTGCATCATTGGTGTGTGTGGCTTCTTCGCTGGTCAGGTATGATGCCACGGCTGCAGGATCACCGATTACAACAAATGTTATAGTTGTCTGAAATGTTGCACCCACATACAAACATACATTTGAAAATACTTAGGCTGTCTCTCTTTGTCAGCTCTGTGAATGGCTGATGACCAGGTGTACCCCGACTCGGTCTTAATGTCAGCTGGGGTGCCACCTGTGAACCTGAAAAAGATCAGCGGTATAGATCATAAACCCCTAATTGGGAATTTGAAACAAATCAGGGCTTCATTAATCAATGAACTGGTTGCTAAGTGAGATGAGATACCTACTGGATCAGTGGTTTCCTTATTTTACATTACTGTGAAAATGGGAAGACACCACAGAGAATTAAAGAGTTAATATTTTGCTTTGCCGAATTTTATAACACCCTCAAGTTGATCTATGTGTCTCCTATGCATGATAGAGTAGTTCTGTACACAAGACAAAAGTCCGCTCCCACTCTTTAGACAACCAGTAACTGCCTAAAGCAGCTCCTTCCCTGGCCCCTCCAATTGACCTACCAGTGTTACATCATCACATTGTTTCCTTGTCAGTTTAAGCCCATTGGCTCAAGCTGGCAAGCAAAGTGCAGAAAAGAATCAGTGGAATGAATAACTAAAATGAACTGACTAGTTACCTCAGAGTGGAACTGTTGACCAATCAGAGCGCACTGGGCCCACTGGGAAGGGGGGGCTTAACGTAGCAGGGCCTTTAACAGAGACAGGCTGAGAATACAGGTGGATCAGGGCACTCAGTGTATGAACACTAAAGTTTTTTTCCAAACATAAGTGACTGTGAGCACAGTATAGCAGACATTGAAACTGGGTATATGATCCTAAGCTAAGAAAAAGTATGTTTTTAAAAAGCCCCTTTTCTTGACCCAAGTATTTATGCAAGTATATTATGTAATTTTTCAGTCTTTGCTCTGTAAAACATTTTCTGGCTTCTGTGATATTCATCTTTTCTGTTGTGTCAGTATTGTCAGATTTCTCATTTGTTTGGTGTTCTGTTCTGTCTTGATATGAGAAATCTCACATTTTAGGATCAGACAACACAATCATTCACACCTCTGAATGTGGAAAAAAAAACAAAGAAAAGTTCAGTTGTTTTTGGAAACTCTTCCTGCTTTGTTTCTGATTGTGCTTCTTATATTCTCCTCTGTGCTGGCTTTGCTCAACTGGCCACATGTGCATGGATCCTATCAGCCCAAACACAAAAGATAGTTTGTATCTCATTTCTGCTGTGCATCCTCCCTGTTTTGTTTTGCATGAGATTGGGAGATAACATAGCAGAGCGCAGCCTCTCTCTGATGCTATCTGACATGCCAGGGACATTGAAATGAGCAGAGTACAAGGATAAGCTCTCTGCTCGGAAAAAAATATATGCAGTGGACTCCAAAAGCAGTGATGCAATCCCAGATTGTGCGTTACGTAATCATGGAGAGATAATGAAGGAGAAGGGCAGGCGGTGTACCGGGGGCTTGGAGGGATGGGGTGCAGCAAAATCATCTTCAATTCTGGCACTTGCACCTCACTACTGTTTGTTAGCTTTGGCCTGCGATACAAAGCAGGACTCCTCTACAAAGAACTTCTGCACAGTGAAACAGAGTACAAGCAAACAGCGCAGAGCTTTGTTTTGCTCTAACTTTGCCATCTGCCTCGCAGCGGAAAATGTTTTCTCATCAGGGAGTGGCACTTTCAAGATGTGACTCCTGACCCTCCTCTCATGTACAGTATACAGTATGAAGTGTGATGCTGTGTGGGTGAGAGTTGTACTGTTAGTCACTGCATTGTGGGCTCCTCCTGCAGCGTATCTGATTACATAAAGTCGATAAACACACACAGGCATCTTTTTCTATGTAGGATGCTACCTTTTCACTGATTCAAGAGGTCAACTGGAGTGTTTGCATCAGTAAGATAATGATGTCAGAGGTGTTTCTGCAGCACCAACTCCAGGAGGATGAGTCCTTACTATAAAAGCGTATGAGACGAAGCTGCATGCGTCTTAAAGTGAGTGTGCTTATCTGGCCTTTTCTTTTTTCCCTTGCAGGCAGTGAAGCTGTCTCACTGGGCCCTACTGCGAGATTCAGTCTATTACACGTTTGCTATCACGGCCCTTATTGCGGTAAGGGGTTACAGACTCACATGCACAGACACTGCTCACATGTTTTAAGTGGTTTTATTGCAGATATAAGCAGAGACACGGAGCCTTTATGCCGGTTTAAAAGTGCAGCTTTGGTATCAATATCCAATTTGCACTTTCTGCCTCAGCATTATTGGTGCGAAAGGAGAGAGTCAGTATTGTGCATCCACTTTGTTTTTTGTTCAACAGTTTTATAAGCAATTTCCCTTCAGTGAAGATTTATAAGGTTTGATCAATCATGAATTATTTGTGAGGTATCATAAGAAAGCAGAGCTGATGTTCTGCACATCAGGAGTGTGCATATTTACTAACAGATTGGAAGAAATTGATTTATGGTGTCACTTTAGATAACTCAAAAAGACTAAAGGGAGATGAGGAGATGAGTAATAAGATCTGGAGGTGGCTGAAGATAGTTAAGGATAAAGGACTGGGATGAAGGCTAGAGTACAGGCATGAAAAATGAAGATAGGTTGAATTGCTGAAGGTGAAGCTCTCTGGAATAAAGAGATGGAGTAAAGGAGGAAGGGATGATAGTAAAGGTTGTGGTATTAAGGGATGAAGGTAGAAGTGGGAGGGTGAACAGAGATGGGTAAGGTTGGCGAGATGGAGAGTTGAAGGTAGGATTAGAGAAAGCTAAGCATGGTAGAAAGAAGGGATAAGTAGGCCTGTCACGATAATCAATAAATCAATTAATCGCACGATAATTAAAAATGTCCTCGGTAAGTTTGCTGGCCTCTAAGTTTACACGTACGAGCATATTTGTTTTCCTCCTCTCTTTCTACCAAACAGGCTGGATGAGAAGATGGGTCACTCTGTGCAACTTTCTCAACACTTGGGTGCGTTGGTTCTATAGCAGATTTAGCGGATTTCTAGCGGAGTGAGCATTTGTCATTCATTCAACCTTTGTGTACACACACTGAGAGCTGAAGTGAGCGTCGTAAGGAGTAACAAGGAAACAAACACAAACATGAATGAAGGCATGAGAGCTACGGTTCCTAACCTGAATGCCACAGCCCCAGTGTGGGAGTATTTATTTTTTAAACAGAATGAGCATGGTGTGAGCCCATGAACACCGACAAGCCGATATGTCATATTTG
Source organism: Scarus forsteni (assembly GCA_036419115.1). Classification (NCBI taxonomy): domain Eukaryota; kingdom Metazoa; phylum Chordata; class Actinopteri; order Labriformes; family Labridae; genus Scarus; species Scarus forsteni. Next base: position 37,540,368 of record JAZDUH010000098.1, read on the forward strand.
TTTCAAAGTAGTGGCGACGAAGAAGGGGAGGTGCAGCAGAGCCTTCGTCCTATTGTTTAATTTATTTTACTAAAAAGCGCTTGACCTTCCAATGACAGTTAAATACTCTTAAGAAATCAAAGTTTATTGCTTTTGATATGGTGTACTCACTTCATTATGACATATATTATAATTACATTAATGAAAAAATGATGTTTCAAAACAATATTGACAATTATATTGTTTATCTGCAATATTTTCTTGGACAATTATCGTCCAGCAAAATTTGTTATCATGACAGACCTAGGGATATGGGAAAGAGAAAATTTGAGGAAACAGGAAGCTGAGGTTAGGATTAAAGGGCTAAAGACTGTAGTTAAGAGAAGAAGTGATGGAGAACGGGGTTGAGGACTGAGGAGATCAAGGTAAGGTTCAAGTGATGAAGGTAAGAGTTGAGGGATGATGAAGACCCTAAAGGTTAAAGGGGTCAAAGTAAGGGATGAAGGAAGGGATAAAGGAAATTTAAGTAAAAGGTAAGGGTCCAAGGATAAGGGTAAAAGAGGGGGGGGTCTAATGGTTTAAGATTGATGGTAAGCGTTGATGGATGAAGAGAGTGGTAAGGGTCAAGGGATAATGTGAACAAGGTAGAGGTCAAGAGTTGAAGCTAAGGGTCGAGGAATAAAGGGAGGAAAATAAGGGTTTAGAAATAAACTCTTAACTCTTAAAAATTAAGAGTTAAGAGACAAGGGTTGAAGAATATAAGGACAATAAAAGGAATGTAGGAAAAAAGGGTGGCAAGATATAGAGAAGTTTCAAGTTAGGAGAGGATGAAAAGAAGGTTTGAGAGATGAAAGTTAGAATTTGGGGATGAGGAAGGATGCTGAAGGTTAAAGTGATCAAAGGAGGGGCTAAGGATTGAGGAAAGGAATACTGCAGAGGTTCAAGAGATGGGAAATTCTAAGAGAAAATGTTTGTAAGATGCCAAAAAGACGTTTAGGGGTAAGGGTATGGCTTGATGGATTGAGGTAGAGGTAAGGATAAATGTAAATGAAGGTAGGGATGACAAAAAAAGATAGAAAAAACTAATTCAGTTATTGTTCAAATATTATATGCAACAGTTAAGGCATCTGGGGGAAGCTAAGAATGAAGGGATCAATGATGGGGCCAAGGAATAAAGGGAGGGGTAAAGGTACAGTTTAAGAGATTGAGGGGTGTAGCGATGGGTTGAGGATAATGGTAGAAGTCCCAATGAAGGTAGAAAGGCAAGGTTTGAAGCTAAAGAGATGAAGGGGTAAGCATCAATGAAAAAATGAACTTTGGAGTTCAGAGAGCAAGATAAGGATTTAGAGACACGGGGATGAAGGTAAGAGTTTGGACATAAAGGTAGGAGATAAGGGGCAGGCTTAAGGGAAGAAGGTAAGGGTAAAAGGATATAGGGATAATAGAATTAAGGCAGGTGGAAAGGAAAGATGAGATGGACATAGAGGTGTGAATAAGGTTTGAGTGAATAAGGTTAGAAATAAGGGATGAGAAAGGAAAGTGGGAGTTAAAGGTATTAAAGGATCAGCCAAGAGATGAAGGGATACAGGAATGGTCCAAGATAAAAAGGACCGAAAGGATGGTTACAGGGTCCCAGGGAAAAAGGTAAGCTTTAAGGGTTTTGGGATGAAGGTTCAAGTTAAGAGGTATGGGGATACCAAAAAAAATTAAGGGGCAAATTGGGTTAAGATTTGAATCAAGAGATCTTGAAATGAAGGGGTGAATATGAGGGTCGAGAGATGAAGGGTTGAAGACAAGAGTTAGTATATAAAGGTTAGGGGATAAAGGTAAGTGTTAAGGGGTAAAGGTAATGGCCGGAGGATAGCTGGATAAAGACTAGGAGAACACAAAGAGTTGAAGGGTGAGGATGGGAGCCATGTGTTGAAGGGAGAGTGGGATCAGAGTGGGATGCAGGAATAAAGAAAAGTTAGGGTCAGGACATAAAGGGATGAAAGTAAAATAATGAGGATAAAAGTTCATCTCCAGGACTGATAAAGGTTTTGGGAGATAGTGGCTAGGGTCAAGGGACAAAGTAATGAAGGAAGGAGTGGAAGTGTGAAAGATTAAGGGAGTTTGAAAGTCAAGAGACAAAGTGATAAAGGTGTGGGAGTAGTATTTAAGTGATAAAAGTAAATAATAAAGGGATAAAGGTATGAATCAGTGGCCATAGTGATGGAGGTGGGAGTCTGAGAATGAAGAGATAAAGATAATATTCAAGGGGTGAAGAGCTAAAGGGATGAAAGTAGAGGATTAAGGTACAAAGGTAATGGTCAAGGGATGACCGGATTAAGGTTAGGTTTAGAGGATAAAGGTAAGAGTCAAGGGACAAAGCAATGAAGATAGGAGTCAAGGGAAGAAGGACTAACAGTAAGAGTTGAGGGGTTATTGAAGGATCAAGAGATGAAAGTAAGAAAGAACATAAGGGCTGAGGGATAAAGGGGCAAAGGTAAGAGTTTAGAATCAACTGACAAAAAGGGATGATGTTGGAAAACTATTCGTCAAAGGATAAAAAGTTGGAAGTCAGGGCCGAGGGATTGAACAATAGATAAAGGACGAAGGAAGGAGTCAGGTGATGAAGGTAAAGTAAAAGGGAGGAAGGTGGGAATATAGGGATGAAGGCAAGTTTGGATGATGAATCAGAATCAGCTTTACAGGCCAGGTATGTTGAAATCCAGGAGGAATTTGGAAGTGTTGAGTATTAAAGACGAGGGTTGTGATAAGGTAAGGTCTTAAAGGAAAAGGGTTCGGTTTTAAAGGTTTTTGGATGAAGGTAAAGGTTATTGGATGAACAGATGAAGCTTGGGGTTGATGGATGAGGGAGGGAGGAAGCGGTGGGTTTGAGGGATGAAGGGCTGAAAGTAGGAGCTGAGAGATGGAGGTAATGTTCAAAGAATAAAGAGGTGGAGACAAAGGGTTGTAGTTTCATGATAGCCTGACAATAGCGTTTAACATTTGCTAGAGTTGTTTTTCAGTTTTGTTGTCTAAAACAAACACCAGACATTTTTAGAATTAAATCTGCAATTTGCTAACTGGCTTTTTTCCACAAATTATATAATTCCTGCATCAGACTTGTAAAATCACTTGATGTGATGTCACAAGGAGCACGGATCCTGAACAGACCATCAGATTTGATGTTTTCAGACATATGTGGACCACACACAGAGGATTAAGTTGGCTTATCTCATATTTTATTGGTCAATAGATTCACAGAATAATCAAATATTTTTGCAAAAATACCTAAAAAAAAAAAGACTTTCCCTTAATATTTAATGGTGCTTACCAGTAGTTGTGTTTTGAACTTCCTCTGTCTGTCTGAGCTCTGGATTAATGATGCCCTCAAGTGGAGGAGATGTTTAATTGCAGAATTAAGTTTTGTTTCATTTACCTCCAGACTCTGATGTCTTCTTGTATCCTTTTTCTGTTTTTAGTTCATCTATGACGAGAAAGTGTGCTGGTAGGTACTGACTTTGTTTTGCTGCCTTTTTTTTATAGTAATTAGTTTTTATACTTATAAGGACATGGAGAGCACTGACAGTGTGTTTGTGCACAGGTGGGAGTCTCTGGTTCTACTTCTGATGTACGCAGTCTATATCCTCATGATGAAGTAAGTAAACCCCACCCTCCCTCCTGTTACTGCAGGTTTACTGTAAGGTAAAAAAAAAAAAAAATACAATATAATCACAGTTACACTGATTTTATTCTTACCATTTACTCTTGCATACTTTCCTAGTCCCTCTTCTATTGAGATGTTATTGGATCTGTTACGGTTTTAATTTATATATTTATTTATTTGTATATCTTTCATTTTCTTCTGTGTTTCATTTATTTTACTTTCCTGAATGTGACATGTCCAAATAACATTTACATTACTATTTCTTCATTTCAGTGTTTTAATATAATTTCTTAATGTGCCAGGCAGCTAAAGCTTTAGTTAATTCGGAGTATCTGAAATAAGTTTATCTTTAGAATTCAATATGTATTCAGCACTAAAATTAATAACATTGTTTCAACTTCTTGGCCTAAAAAGAAGTATTACAAGGATGTGGGTTACCTTTTCCACAATAATTGTTTCCATATCTACATGAGCTTTTCTTGTTTTTAGTTAAAATATAGTTTTTTAAATTATAATTAAGAATGGAAGCACAGTTACAGTGTTTTCAGTTGCTATTATGCTGTTTTGTGTAAATGTCTCTGACCGTCTCTGTCCAGTGAACGTTCATTTCATTTTCCCCCTGAATACTGACAGTTGATTTTTCTGCTGAAGTGCATTTCATTGTCCCTTTCAAAGGCGTTATGTAAATGGAATAATAGTAATCGTGACAGCCCACTTTAGCAGGGTAAATACATCCCTAAGTGACTGGAATATTTAGCTCTTGTTTAACAACAGTCATCTCTCTGCAGGTTTAATGGTAAGGTGCAGCGTTACCTTGACCGTCGAAAGAAGAACTCCATGAATCTGGCCAATGGGCTGACAGGAAGCACGGACCTGGAGGACAACGTCACGTGCGATGCCACTGCTGTCCTGCTAAAGAAAGGTAACAAAGTGTGCTTTTTTTAAACAGACTTTGTCCTTGAACAGGATGATGTAGCTGCTTGTCTCTGCACTCAGAAATTCACATAAATAAAGAAAAGGCTGCATCATTACCCTTCATTTTTTATGCAAGGACAGAGCACCTCATTATATTCTGTGCTTGTGAAGGCAACACTTAAGGATGCATTAGCATCCTGTCTTTAAACCTTCACCTGAAAACCAGATCCCCATCTTAGCTTAAGGATAAGGTGACTTTGAAGGTCAAGTGTCAAGGTCATGGAGTCTAATGTTTATGAATCTTGTGAGCAGAATTTCTCGATTTCCCTCTTCAAACTTTGCAGATAATTTAGGATTTGTAAGGTAAAAGGTCATGATCATTGTCCTCATACTCACCTTGTTTTAATAATTTAATTTTGAAAAATGCTTTGGGTGATTTTCTTTACATTTGGCACAATATTTTTGCTCATCATATTACTTAAAATTACACCACCACAAACATAACGTCATTGTTTCTTCTTCCCGTCACTGTGTTTTCATTGTTCCTATGACATTAAAGAGGTGGGCCAGCTTTACTTTATTAGTGAAGGTATGAAACCCCCACATGGTGGGTCTACCCTTCACTAAGATAAATAATCAAGTGAAACACTTTGTTACCATCAGGCTTCTTTTTGCCCAGTCCACTGTAACACCTGAACTCTTAAGCAAAGTTAGTCCCAGGAGGGGGTTAACACTGAGGACAGATACATTTAATTATTTTTGTTTGTTTTTTTGTTTGTTTAGCTAACTTCCACTGTAAGCCATCTGTGCTGATGGTTGATGAGCTGCTGTCTGCGTACCCCCACCAGCTGACCTTCTCTGAGGCCGGCATGAGGATCATGATCACCAGTCACTTCTCTCCGAGAACACGCCTTACCATGGCCTCACGCATGCTCATCAATGAGGTAAAGTAAGACTAAATTTTGGGAGTGGGAAATAATGCCCATGAACAAAAAATGTTAACGTTATGGATATATTTTCTAAAGCCTTACCTCAAATTGATTTCTGAATCCAATCGAAACAGAAAACATTCCTCTTCTTAATTAAACCTGGCACGCTTCTTTTCTGTGGTTTATAAATGTCTCGAACAGATATGTAAAAAATAAAATTAAAAAAAAATCACTGACTCAGATTATGGAATCTCTTCATTTTGATTTCATGAAGGAGACAACAAAGAAAAATGATGTCTCTGAGATTATGGAATAGTATGAACAGAATTATAAATATTTTTATTTTAAAAAACTGGCTGGGTGAGTTGGTTATTTCCTGTTATCTTATTTTTATCTGTCTGTTTTTAAAGTACTTTGTGCTTCAGTTTTTGTCTGAAAAGTGCTATATAAATAAAAGTTGATTGATCAGTTGAATCACAACTATTGTAATCAGTGTTATCGCTAATTTTAACTACTGATGCAGTTCATGTTCATGCTAAATATATTACAAAATGAACCAAATGAAATATTTAACTGTTGAATTATAGAAAAATAAGCGCCTCCATTGGGCCAGTGAAATTGATCAAGTACATCACTGATAAGACAAATTATTTTAATGCTGTTTTTAATTGATGTGACTACTAATGCTGAGTGTGTGAAAAAGACAGACATGACAAACAATGTTTATTTTTACATATTTTAAAGTCAAACTGTGTTAATGTGACACTCTTTTTGTTTGAAAAAGCAGAATGAGAGTTTTGTACACGCACACAGAACTAAATCAGTTCAGAAATGTTATACCACCTTCTCCACCACATCAACACACAGCTCTACAAATAAGCTTAAGTCATGGTTTAACATTTACTATATAATTACCTTTTATCATCTCCAGAGACAAAGGCTGATCAACACCACTGAGACTCGAGTCAACCGCATCACCAATGGTGACTCCGAGGCTGCAGCCAGGACTCAGGGGAGGCGGAGCTTAGAGAACGGGATGGGCATGGCTGAGCAGGGTCTTAACGGCCGGTGTAGACTCCAGCGCCTGGAGTCCGGGAACGAGACGGAAAATGAAAACGAGGATAATGAAAACAATGAGAATGATGGGGAAGGAGAGGGAGAAGATGATAAAGATGGCCCCTTGGTGCCCTTTAAAATCCCAGGTACAGCCCTGGATGCATGCTGAACTGAAATCATGGTCGGTGATGCTGTCACTGTAACTGTTGTCTGATCTAACATACTTTATGTTTTTACATTTATCTCCTCCAGCTGGAGGGTGTAATAAGCTGAAGTGGCTGGTCATGTGGCCATTGTCCCTGCTTCTGTTCTTTACGGTGCCAAACTGTTCAAAGCGGCGCTGGGAGAAATGGTTCATGGTGTCCTTCTTCACTGCCACCATCTGGATTGCTGGGCTCTCTTATATCATGGTCTGGATGGTCAGTACATTTTGTATCGCCACATTCATGCATAAAACATGTCCTGCCAGTGTAGATCAGGGACATATTCTTCAGTTTTTGGATGATTAAGTAAAAAAGCACAACACATTATTTTGTGGAAAACATTGTTAAACTGAACAGTAACCATGAAGGAAACAAGGAGGGAGTAGAAGGAGTGTTTTCCTCTTCCTCTACTACAAATCAATTTGCTCAGATAGATAGATAGATAGATAGATAGATAGATAGATAGATAGATAGATAGATAGATAGATAGATAGATAGATCTGAACAGAATCATAAAACCTTTAAGAACTTTATTTTAGAGGGTTATTTCTGCCCTTTAATGATACTAATTGGTATTGTAGTTTGGATTGCTATCACCTTTAAAACGTAGCCCAACTTGTAAGGTTGGTGCATTTGGACAATGATCAACACAGCAAAACTCTAAGGCAGCACCCAAAAATGTGCCTAACTCCCCTGGTTTTATCCCCTGGTAGCAAACTAAGGACAAACTTTAATACGATGCTGAAGTCAAAGACAGAAGTAGGTATCCCAAGAAGACAGCACACAAAGAAGACTTGTTCCTCACTCTTGCTTCACTGAAGAACTAATGGTTATCCTCAAGGGAAAGAGGGGATTTTGGCACAACGGCAATTATTTTCTGTTATGTGAAGCTTTCATAATTCTTTTTACACTATTTATTGGAAAATCTTATTGCATCATATTGCTTTAAATATATTGATTTTTGACAAATTATAAGAAATATTGCTTTTGCCAACTTCAACATGCAGCATGATAGTCAAAATAACTGCTGAAAATACAGGCTTGACTTCCGCTTCCGGTATGCCCGAACGAGACGCTTGATCTCAGGCTCCCGTGCGACTCGATAATAAAAAGTCCATGAAACTAAGGTGAACTACAGAGGAACTCACGACTGGAGGGCCAGCAGAGTACCACAATGAACGCAAGCCAAAAACAGAACAAGAAGGACACTAGAAGTGGAAAACAAGACGAGACCAAGTCTAACCAGAAACAGCTAACGCTACAGGCTAGCATGGCGGCGGCCGCTGATAACAGCGGGGACTCGGAAATGTTAGCAGAACTGAAGAAACTCCGACAAGAAAACGGCGAAGCTTTCCGTGATACTAAACAGTCCCTTAACAGACTCGAAGTATCCATGGAGGAAATAAAAAAGCAGATGGAGAGCTTTGAAGAAAGATTAAACATGATGGAAAACAGAGTGAGTACCACCGAAGACAGGGGTATACGTCAGGAGAAGCGATCGGATACCTGCTAAAGATGGAGGCTAAACTCGCGGCTAAACAGGAGGACTTAGAGAACAGGCTGAGGCGCAATAACATCCGAGTCTATGGGATACCAGAGGAAGCAGAGGAAAAGATATGATGACATTCTTAACCGAGTTTCTAAAGACAGCGCTGGAGCTTCAGGAGGGTATGGAGATTAAGCTGGAACGAGCACACAGAGCCATAGCACCGAAGCCGCAGGTGACGTCACCCCCACGGTCCATAATAGTACGATTTCTGGACTTTAGTGTGAAGCAGAGGGTGCTACAACAAGCCTGGAAACAGCGAGATGTCACATTCCAAGGCCAAAAGGTGTACTTTGATCAGGACTACTCCTTCGAGGTGCAGAGAAAAAGGAAACAAGTGCGAGAGGTGATCAAAAAACTAAGAGAGAAGAATATTAAAGCCCAATCCCCATACCCAGCCCAACTGAAACTTTTCCTGAACACAGGAGTGAAGGTGTTCCCCTCTTTACTGGAGGCGCAGCCACTACTGAGGGAGCTTGGAGTTGAAGCCGGACTAGAGGAGAGAGATGTCCTGGAAAGGGAACTAACTCAAGACATGTGGACGACGCAGAACAACCGGAGGAGGGGGAGACCACTCTTATCCCCCACTGACATAAGAGCCATTATTGACAGTGCAGATAAATACGTGTGAGGAGCGTGAGTACAGCTTGCTCTGCTGGTTTCGAGTCAGTCGATAAGTTAATTACACAGATATGTTCATTATGTAGTAATCTTCTGTTAATGGACATTATCAGGGACTTAAAATTTTGAGTTATCACTATATTAAAAATAAGCCAAATACTCAATGTTGGGTCTGAGCGGGAGAAGGAGATGGTGTAAATCCTACATGGAGATAAGGGGGCATTTAAGGCAACACAACTTCCAAACGGGAATAGCCTGGAAGGTTGTTGCAACCGCACTTTGTGTCTATTGCCTGGAGAGCTTCACCTCTCTGCCCATTTTGGATCGGGAGTGGTCTGCCTTTGGAACATATATGTGCAAGAACTTGCTTGTTTTTCTGTTTATGGTGGCAGACCACTGGCCAGTTGGAAGTACTAAAATGTTTACAACGTTCTGTTTACTTGTTCCATATGTTCTTTTATTACCGGCAAACACAGTTTCGAAAGTGGGGAAGTTCTTGGATTGTAATCTGAATTTAATTCTGATCAATTTACAAGATAAAATACTTATGGAGAGACTAGAAGGCACAGGGACAAATAAGGAAAAAATAAGAAAAATATGTTAAAAGTGATTACGTATAATGTAAATGGAATCAACCATCCTATAAAGAGGAGAAAAATATTTTCCCAACTAAAGAAGTTGAACTGCTCCATAGCACTTCTACAGGAGACCCACCTGGATTATAGGGAACATCAAAAATTGAAACGAGATTGGGTGAGCCAGATATTTTGTGCATCATATGAAAACAGAAAGAAGAGAGGAGTGGCCATCCTATGCCATAAATCAATAGGCCTCATACCAGACAAAATACACACAGACAAAGAGGGAAGATATGTGATGGTGGTGGGTTCGATAGGTGGTGTAGACATAACTATACTGAATCTCTATGCACCAAATGAAGATAATTCAATTTTTTTTAGGAAAATTGCCTCACTCTTAGCTGAAAACTCAAAAGGGATTATTATAGTGGGAGGGGATTTTAACTGCGTAGTAAATCAGAAAATGGACAAAAACCCCTCTGAATTAAGGGCTCAAACATCAAAGTCCAAAACATTATGTAGTATGATGGTAGAAATGGGCCTTGTAGACATATGGCGTTTAAAACACCCTAAAGAGAGGGACTACACTCATTTTTCAAGAGTACACAAGAGTTATTCCAGAATAGATTTCTTTTGTTTATCAAAACAAGATGCTTTTAGAGCGGAAGACTGCCGCCTTGAACCCGCGACCATTTCAGACCACGGACCTGTTGTCCTATCCCTGAGGTTGATTTCAGACAAACCTATTAAACAGTGGAGGTTAAATATCTCACTGTTGAATAACCCAGAGATAGTGCAAAATATAAAAGATGAATTGAAAAACTTCTTGGAACACAACGACAATGATGAGGTCTCTGTGTCAACACTATGGGATACTGCTAAAGCAGTCCTAAGAGGTAGATTAATTTCCCTCTCCTCTAAACTGAAAAAAGAGCGTGAAAGATTACAATCTGAACTGGAAGAAGAGATAAAACATTTGGAGCAACAACATAAACGAAATAGAGATGACGTCATTCTAAAATCTTTAAATCAAAATAAACAGAGATTGAATGAAATACTAACATATAAAGCGGAGGGTGCCCTCGCTTCTCCAATAAAAATATTATGAGTTTGGAAACCGAGCCAGTAGACTACTGGCCTTTCAATTACGTAAGGCACAGGCAAGCCGTGTGGTTCATAAGATTGTGTGTCCCTCCACCAAAAAGCAGACATCTCACCCTAGAGACATAGCAGAGGCCTTTGCAGCTTATTACAAGAAACTTTATGACTCCCCAGTAACAGCCAATAAAGTACAAATGATTGACAATTTTTTGGGGCCACTTAATTTAACAAAATTAGAAGAAAATGATTCTATGGCAATGATTGAGCCGATAACAGAGAATGAAATTAAAGATGTTATAAAGAATTTAAAAAACAATAAATCACCTGGGATAGATGGGTATCCTGGTGAATTTTATAAATGTTTCCAAGCAGAAGTTACACCTCTGCTAAAAAGAGTCTTCAATTACGCATTAAGCAAGAAAGATCCTCCAAAAACATGGTCGGAAGCCATCATATCGGTGATATATAAAGAAGGAAAAGATCCCACACAATGTGGCTCATATAGACCAATAAGTTTGTTGTGTAATGACGTGAAAATATTAAGTACAATAATGGCCAAAAGAATTCAGAATCAGATCAATAAATTAATCAAACCAGACCAAACTGGTTTTATACCAGGTAGACAAGCATCAAATAATATTAGGCGTACCCTCAACATTATTTCAGCAGCAAAAAGTGTGGATCATCCCTCCATGCTACTTAGCATTGATGCAGAGAAAGCATTCGATCAAGTAGATTGGGTATATTTAGAACACACTCTGATAAAAATGGGTTTTCATCCAGACTTTATAAGTTGGATTAAAGTACTATACATGAATCCAACCTCCAGAGTGAGGGTCAATGGACACACCTCAGATCAATTTGAACTTAAAGAGGGGCCAGAGACAGGGGTGTCCGTTGTCCCCCTCTTATTCGCAATTAACATAGAACCCTTAGCAGAAATGATAAGGGAACACCCTTTAATCCATGGGATATCTGGTGGAGGAGGGACACACAAAATATCAATGTTTTGCGACGATATAATATTGTATGTGAGTAAACCTTTAATTTCTATTCCTACATTGCTTGATTGTTTGAGAGATTTTGGAATTGCATCGGGCTACAAAATGCTTGAGTCCAAATCGAGGCGATGATGCTGGTGGGAAATTGGCCTTCTGAACTAGAGAGGAGGTGTCTTTTAAGTGGTCAGCCCAGGGCTTTTCGATATTTGGGAGTGATGATCACCTCAGATATCTCACAACTGTATGAGGCAAACTATGGAAAACTACTAACTCAACTTAGAGTTGATTTAGAAAGATGGACAATACTCCCACTGTCTCTGTTTGGCAGGATTGAAACAATTAAGATGAATATCCTCCCAAGGCTGCTCTACCTCTTTCAGTCGCTTCCGGTCTGGATTCCGACTTCAACATTCAAAACAATTGACAAGCTAATAACCTCATTTATATGGTCAAGAAAGAAACCCAGAATAAGACTGAAACAACTTACCTGGCCTAAAAAACTAGGTGGTTTAGATTTGCCAAATTTGAAACTATACTTTTGGGCAGCACAGCTCAGAGCAATGGTAGAGTGGTTTGTGCAAAATAAAGAAACAAACTGGCTAGAGCTAGAAAAAAATTCATGCAAGGAGGTGCCCCTTGACTCCCTACCCTTTTTAGACAAGAAAACTCAAAATAAACTTAAGATAAACAATGATTGGATTAAATGCACACAAAGAGTTTGGAATCTTATCAGGAGAAAGACTGGAACTCCTCGGGAGATTTCAAGGATAATGAAAATTTCTGGATTAATACATTTTATACCAAACAAACTGGGTGCAGGATTTAAAGAATGGAGGGAAAAAGGACTGGTGAGGATTAACCAAATGTTTGAAGGAGAAACCTTGCGATCTTTTAAACAGTTGCAAGATAGATTTACCTTGACACATAGAGATTTTCATAGATACTTGCAATTGAGAAGTTACCTGATGTCTCACAAAGAATGGGGTATTCTCCGCGAAACAACCTTCACCCATAGAAGACTTGTTTCTAGATATTATAAAAGAAAGAAAAGTGACTAAGGTTGTTTCAAGAATTTACAAATGTTTAAACTTGATGATGGCAGGGAGTGCTCTTGATATAAAAGGGAAATGGGAGTTAGAAATGAATATTATTATCGAAGATTTAAGCTGGGAAAATGTGTGTGAAGAGGGACATAAATTAACTAGTAGTCCGACATGGAAAGAGTTTGATTGGAAATTAAAAAATAGATACTTCAGAACCCCCTCCATAACCTACAAATTCAATAGCAGTAAAAGTAACTTATGTTGGAGGGAGTGTAATCAGGTAGGGGACACTACACACATATTTTGGGACTGCCCAAAGTTGAGAAAGTACTGGGAGGGAATACAAATGGAGATATTCCTTATATTGAATATTGATTTACCCCTGACTCCTGAATTTTATATCATTGGAGCACTCCCCAAAGAAAGTTTTGAAAAAAGGAAATTGTATTTATTGAAAGTTTTGCTATTAATAGCCAAGAAGATGATCACTCTGTCATGGTTACAACCACTCCCTCCTGCTATTCCTCAGTGGCATGAAAGAGTGAAGAAGGTTCTGAAATGGAAAAGATAACGGCTCTCCTTCATCTAAAGATGGACCTTTTCAAAATAAGATGGTCTCCAATCAGTGGATATTTTAACTTACCAATGTGAAGCCTTGTTATACTGTGCTGTAATAAGAGAACCTTTCAGATGTATTTGTTATTTGAGCAGTGGAACTTCGGGAACAATCCAATGAACTTGAATTGCCGGACTGTATATAGTTTAATTGTGTAATGCATACTTTTCTATACACATTTCTTATTTCATGTATATGGAAAAAAAAAAAAAAAAAAAAAAAAAAAAAAAAAAAAGAGAAAGAAAATGATGTAACCTAAAATTGGTTTGTGAAAACACATAAATGCCAATAAAATTTTGGTTCAAAAAAAAAGAAAATACAGGCTTATGGGTGACATATACATAATGCTACTGGAAGACGAACAATATTAAAGATTGTGAAAGAATCAATGTCAATTAACTTCTAAACTATTTAGAGGAGAAACATCTAATGACAAAACAAACTTCTGGGACCATTTTAAGAATAGGATTGGAATTATTTCATTTTCATTTTGTACATAGTGCTTTGTGACTACTTGAATCAAGGTACTTTCGCTCTGTCTGAAAACAATCACTGCACCCCACCCTCATGTTTGTTAAAGTTTTATAGAAAAATAAACTCAGACCGGATCTTTGTGTTTATTTGTAGGTGACTGTGATCGGCTTTACTCTGGGTATTCCTGACGTCATCATGGGTATCACCTTCTTGGCTGCTGGCACCAGCGTCCCAGACTGCATGGCCAGTGTTATTGTTGCTCGACAAGGTACACAAACAAATGCAGAAACACTGAAACTAGGGATGGACAACATGATCGTCATGATATCACCCCAGGAGGAGTATTGTTTTAAACACATGTACTGGAAGATAGTTGCTTTGAAAGTTCATTATCAGTATCGACTTATGCTGAACACTTCTGTTGACAGTTACAGCCATTGGATTGATTTTACATATGAACAAAATATACATACAGGATGTAAAGTAGAGTTTTAAGTAGAACCAGCAGACCTGGGCTCATTAAAGGGATATGCCAACATCTTGTCTCACTCCCGAGTCCATGACATGCAGGTAGACCCCATTCTTTCCACCTAGCATGCAGTAAAAAGAAGGAGACAGCCAAAGCTCGCCCAACGCCTGCATAGCTCACTCACAACTGCAAATTGGTTATCACTCACTTAAAAGAGCCATTTAAAAGACTCAACTCATTTGTGAACAACACATCTCTGGCAAACCACTGGGGAAGTAGGTCAACAAAGCAAAGCATCTGTTAAGGAGTAGAAGACAATGCCATAACATGACATAATGCAGTAAAAAAATAAGTTACAACAAGTACTCAGAGTTGCTGAAAAGTTTATCTAATGACTGTAGGCAGAGGCAGGCTAGCTATACCCATTGACTTCCAAGTGTTCGAGCTAAGCTAACTAGTGATGGGAAAACTGTGCCCCTCTCTTTCTTGTTACTGGATGCACAGTCAAAAGAATGGTGTTTATCTGCTTGTCATTGACTCGGGAGTGATGCAAGACATGAAAATGATCAATAGTCGGCTTATCCTTTTATGATTAGGAAAAACATATATATGTAGCGGCACCAGTGTTGGGATCACAATGGAAGATTTAGATAAGAAAGGTTAATTAGGCAACACAAAAATCCAGCATTGTGTTTCATTATTGTAGACAAATTCACTGTGCTTTGACAAAAAAAGAAAGAAAAATGAATATTTATGTTTAGTGAAACAAAACAAAAATGTTGTGTAGAGGAGTAGTGCTCCTACAACAGAGAATTGCTTCCCGTCATCACTGACTTGTCTCCTGACTGCGCTCAGACCTTGACAGTGTTTCTCTCCTCGCCCCAGGTCTGGGAGACATGGCCATCTCCAACTCCATAGGCAGTAATGTGTTTGACATCCTGGTGGGGCTGGGCCTGCCCTGGACCCTGCAAACACTCTGTATCGACTACGGCTCCAGCGTGAGTACCTCACTGCTCAGCCTGAGGATCTGTGAGCTGTGTGTATGAAAGGAGGGAACAGTGGTCTGTGAAAATCAGAGCTGAGAGTGGAGGGAGTCTTACATCGTACACTAATACACCCATGCATAAACTGTTTGGTCGGGTACTTTTGTCAGCATTATTTTACACTCCACTTCCACCAGAAGGAGGGATCTTGAATAAAATGTGAATAAAGGGCGATTTACAATCTTTTTCAACCTGTATTCAGTTTAATACAGCACTAAATAAGATATAAATGTTCAAACTGTATTGTTTTTGGAAATACGTACAAAGAAATTACTCTTTCCAAAAAAAGCTGGAACAGTTAAGAGTGAATGTGTAAGTGGAATTCTCACAAAACAGCTGGAGCATCCCACAGGTAAGCCGAACAGTTGGTTGCAGGTGATATATGATTGAGTATAAGGTGAAAATTGGTGAAAGGCTCCATTGTTCACAGCATTTTGGGTGGTGCAGTTTGAGAGTGTGCTTGGTTAGTAATCAGAAGGTTGCAGGTTTGAGCCCAGCTCTGGCTGTCAGATGGTGATATGTCCTTGGGCAAGAATCCAGCCTGAGGCCCATTTGCAGAAAGGCCTTCCTCTGCTTCCTCCCACCCTCTTCACAAACCTATCCTCTGTCCCTCTCTCCTGTCAATAATGGCATAAAATGCCCCAAAAATACACTTAAAGGGAAAAAAATCTAATTAAAGAAGTGCTGTCTATACAGATCTCAGGGTTAAAGTGGAGAACTGACATCCAGTTTGACATCCATCTTGTATATATCTTGTATTTTTAAAGCCTCCCTGCAACTCGTTAATTTCTTTTTACTTATTCTATTTTTGTATTATTTTTTTTAACCTATCTATCTATTGCACTGAAAGGAGAGGCTCTCCAATCTCGTTGTACATTTTGTATAATGACAATAAAGTCCATTCTTCTTCTTCTTCTGATAAAGGCAAGTCTCTGAGCAGCTGCCATCAAGTGATGGCTGATGCTCCTGAAAGCCTCAGATAGTAAACATAGCTTTGTCTGGCTCTTTGTTTTTTTATATATATTTCAGCAACAATAAACCATTGATCACTATAATGGATATCAGACAATACTGATACATTAGTGTGTCACAATGCTTTGTGGCAGTATCAACAGAAAAGTGCTTTCTCACAGCTAATAATTTGATAAATAGGACAGTTTAATTTGTATAGTAGACAGACATTCAGCCATTTGACCATCTGTATTTTATGTTACTTTTTTATTTTTCTGTGACTGGGACAGACAATCAAGTTTGGAGCTTTTATTTTATTTATTTAACCTTTATTTATCAGATAAAACCCAGTGAGATCAGGATCTCATTTACAAGGGTGACCTGGCCAAGAGTTCAGCAGCACACGTCATAATTATACATGTTCATGATAAAGTTTAAGGCAATAAATAGCAAATCACAACAATAAACATGGCAAGGCACTCACTAAATAAGTTTTATGGAACAGTAACAATTTAAATATAAATAGCACAGGTATTGCTCATAGGATTAAAAAAATTCACACTGAAAGTGCTGTAGTTTAACTCGGTTATATATATTGATATATTGTAACATCACCATTATATCACAATATCTATGATATCACAGGATTCTTGCCAGTTCCCTCCCTAAAACTTCAGATTATTAAATTGTCCCACGGCTGGGAAAATATATTACAGGATCAGCCTGGGCTAATCAGTCAGATGGTGTCATCCATTATGTTCACAAGGGGGCGGTGTACCTCAAGGTTCAGCTGTGGGCCCGCTCTTAAATATTATTTCCTCCACATAACTTAAAATGGACAAAATATCTTAAATTGTTCTTTTCATGTCTACGATGATGTTTCTATTGGTGGCTGTGCTTTTGGCATGCACGAGATTTCGTAATTCTTTAGCATGCTTTTGATCTTCACCAATCAGACATAATATTATGACCACCTGCCTAATGTTGTGTTGGTACCCTTTTTGCTTTTACACAACAAACTGCAATGCACCGTACTCGAACACCTTTCCATTTAAACTGACATGAACTTCTTCAGCAATCTGAGCAACAGTAGCTCATCCGTTGGATGGTACCACACCGGCCAGTCTTTGCTCCCGGTGTGCATCAATGATCCTTGGCTGTCCATGACCATGTCCCTGGCTCACCACTGTTCCTTCCTTGAACCAGGAAAACCCCACTAGAGCTGCAGTTTTGGAGATGCTCTTACCAAGCCATCACACTTTGGCCCTTGTCAAATTCACTCAAGTTCTTATGCTTGCTCATTCTTCCTGCCTCTAACATCAACTTTGAAGACAAAATTGTTCCCTTGCTGTCTAACAATCAAACCCATAACCAGGTGCCATGAGAATCAGCTTGATCAGCTGCAAGTGTGTTGTAGAAAAAGAAATCTCCTACTCATATTTTGTACATCTGAGATTGGCAAAAAAAAATACATGTAAGAAAATTGTCAAGAAAGGTGGTCAAGAGTGAGTACCTTCTTTAAATATCTCGATTAACAACTTGTGTTTCAGAGAGCATGGTTCATTGGAAAAGAAAAACAGGCTCTGTGTAGTTTTGTCTCACCCTGACTTAAAAAGTTTTGAACCTGTGTTTGTCTCTCCAGGTTCATCTCAACAGCAGAGGACTCATATTTTCTGTTGGACTCCTGCTGGCTTCAGTTTTCTTCACAGTAAGTAGTAAATTTGCACCAGACCAAAATAATTTGATAAGAGTGATTCATGCCATCAAAGTAAATGAATAAAAATGTCAAAACGTAACCCAAACAGTCTGAGGGTGAATCCCAATTGTACCCCTTAGCACTTCTCTTACCTCTTACCCCTTGGTTTTGCATGACCACATCTAGTGAAGGGTTGTCCCAATTCTCTGTAGAGCTTAGGGGATGGGCTAAGACCAAGGGCTACACAGTCCTTAAAACAAAGACAGGGCAGGACCTCACTTGAAAGGAAGACGTAAGAGAATTTCCCATAATACACCACACCCGCTGACACGAGGCAGAGCGGAGACCAAATGAAGCGCTTAATTAGAAGTAAATATTAAATTATCAAGTAAATATCAATCATATTTTTAGTTGTTGGTCTTATCTGAAAAATTCATCTTATAACCAGCTAGCTTTGCAGCTGTAGCTACTGCTATTGTCTCATCTGCCTACGTCACAGCCTGCGAGCGGCTCTGGGTGATGATGTAGCGGGAGTCAAGTGGCGTCTCTTTTCTCAGCTGTGTGTTTTCACCCCTTTCCTTGGCCCTAAAAACAGAGGGCTAAGTGGAAGGGCTCAGGGGTATATTCACCACCAGACTATAAGAGGATGTTTGTAGCTTATACCCAAGACCCTAGGCTGTAACTCTGATGTTGATCAGAGATTAAGGGGCCGTTTACATGGAAACTCCTGACTTGAAGACGCAAAGATTCTTCCTTTCCGTTTTCGAATTCTTCTGCGTTTACATGACAACGCTCGGAGACGAGTTAATCCCCTGTAAATCCGCTGTAGTGTGCATGCCGGTTCAGTAGATGGCGGTGTAGGTCTGTAGAGAGGCAGCGCTGCTACAACACACGAACGAAGAAGAAAACCTTTCACAAACAACAATGGCGAACAGACGCACAGAGAAGCAGGAGTTTCTTTTTTGGACAACAAATCAGTTCGGACAACAAATCTGTCCGGATAGTTTTTTCTGGATAACAAACCGAGCACGGTAAGACGCTCACATGTTACTCGGCGGACGGAGGAAGCTGCTGTTGTTCCTGGTATGCGCGCGGAGCCTCCATGTGAAAGAGTACTGCGCATGCGGTGACGTCAGCGTTTCCCCCTGAAACGCTCTGCTCTGTGTTTACACGAGGCCGGGTAGAGGAGCGGAATCAAATCTTTCCGCTCTGGGGAGCGGTTTCAAAAGTTTGCGTTTTCAGTGGAAACGCAACGTGGTCTCATCTAAACGGAAGGCCAAAACGCAACGAAATGTTTGCGGAATCGACCGTTTCCAGCGTCATGTAAACGGCCCCTAAGTTTGTGGTTTTGGTTTTAAAGCCCCGGTCCACTTCAGAACAGCTTAGTCATCAGGTTTTGTTAAATAACATGCTCTGTTCTCTGTGTTTCGTAGGGATTGACTGACTCCCTCTTATTCCCTCTCTGTTTCCTGCAGGTCCTTGGTGTCCACCTGAACAAATGGACTCTGGACTGGCGACTGGGCCTGGCCTGCCTCATCCTGTATGCCATCTTTCTTTGCTTCTCCATTCTCATCGAGTTCAACGTCTTCATCTTCGTCAACCTTCCTATGTGCCGGGACATCCACTGACCTCCCTCCTTCTCCTCCTTCTTCCTCTTCTTCTCCTTCCTTCTCGGGTGAATGGAGGAGACCTCACCTGGCTTCCAGTTTCCTCTGCACCTCAGAACATGACCAACCTTTTATTTTATTTTTTTAAGTAGAGAAATAGAGCTGTATATGATTTATCTTTGGTGCAATACACACGAGAGAGAAGACACCAGAAGGTTTATTGGGACGAGGCAAGAGGTGAGAAAGAAGAATCCCAGCAGCAGAGTTTGCTGCGTATCGGCCAATGAACTGAAGGGTTTGCCGGAATTGAATTAACTGTACCAACACCAACAGTTAGTTGGTGAAGAAGCTGCTACTGTAACTGACTGACTAGCGGGGAGTGAAGAGAGAAATCCTGCGCTAACAGCGATTTTCAGCTGGATTGTTTGTTACTATTTGTACAAGTTTGGATATAAGCACATGACTAAGGTATTTTTAAGTAAAAACTGGCTTTCTCTGTAAATATATATATATATATATATTTGTGGATTATTCAAGAACTTATATTAGCTGATATGTGGAATTCTATTATGCACAACTGGATCAATCCTGCAAAACTGAATGATCTGAAAATTCAAGTGATTGGACAGGAACGTACATGTACAGAACCACTTTAACACGTCTCCCATGCTGAGTTCCAGCTGACATAGCATGCTGTAGTAGCCACAGGTCAAATCTAGCTTTGCACTGACAAAGATAGATATTTAATACTAGTCACATAGAAACTATTCCTGTTTGTTTTTCTGCTTGTCTTCAGACATATCTGAGTAGAAGTGGGCTTTATTTTTCTTTAATAAATCCCACTTAGGAAAGGGACTTCCCTGGACCTGACATACAGCACTGTCACTTTATTGGTTAGAGACTTTATTCTATCATCGCAGAGCCTGTACAGGTACTTAACACATGTGACTACTGAATTTAAGTTCCCTCTATAGAAATCTTGTATGATACTAAAGATTTAGTTTTGTTAGTTTCTGAGTTGAGGATAACTATATTACTTCTTAAAGCCAAATTTTTTCTTAGAATAGGAGTAAGTTAAGAGTCAGTGTGAGTGCACAGTGTGTGTGACTGAGTGTTTGTGTGTATGTGTGTGTGCTGCAGTCTTGAGGGGAACCAAGGAGTCCACTGTTACTGGGCAGACATAATCATGATTTATTTATGAATTAATTTATTCAAAGATCATGTCTAACCTCCAGTTTCAGCCCTTTGGATCATGTACAGTGTATTTTAAAAGGAACACTCTCTGACGACAGCTGTACAAAGTACTGTACCTAATATATAATCCAAGTACTGGAAACTGACTTGATGTTGTTTATATTTAAGAATAGAAGTTTATAATTTATAAGTTTTGTATAGTTTGAAAAGACATTGCAACATTTGTATACTGATACGAAAACAGCAGTTTCTGACGATGATGCACGGCTGCACAGGGTTGCATTGCTGTGAAGATGTGATTTATTTCATGTGTGTGACGGCCTGAAAATGCAATCTTTATCACTGGTCCTAACACATAAACAGGAGAGAAGCTGTGGCTAATTTCCTCGCATGTTGAATTAGTGATGAATTGTGGATGTAAAAGATTCACCTTCAGATCAAAATGGTGTAAAAAGTGTTCTGATGGCACTCCACCCATTAAACTGTCACGTTTCTGAAAAAACACAGTGCTTGAGCTCCTGTGCCATCCCTTGTATCTGAGGCTTCAAACGCAATGCTTATGGCCATTCTCCTGCTTGTATTTGAGCCAAAAAAACACCTTTGTCAACAGTATTGCCACTCTGTTTCAGCATGTGTTCAAACAAAAATGTGGAAGATGTGTATTTTAATTTTATTCTTTTTCCTTTTATGTGGAAGGGGAATTCTCATGTTTAATGGGGTTGAATATTAATTCTTTGGGTTGCTGCTCTTCTTGCAGCCACATGAGGGTGCTGTAGAGCTGTGCCACTGCAGAGGGAAGGATATATTTGCAGGTAGGCCTCATAAGAGCAGCACTGATTGGTTTGCATGCCTCTTTCATAATTCAGATTATTTTGTGTGTAATTTTAATGAATTTCTCAGATTGAAAAGGCACTGTCTTGATCATGCTGTACATATCAGGGGATATGCTATAGTAGACACAGATGTTGGATAACCTCTGATTGAAGAGCAGTTATATTTGAGATATCTACAGTATTTAGATTGTAGGCCTACGACAATAGTTTTCAGCTAATTAATGTTGTTTTATGCTCATGTCTTTAGAATTGTTTGTAAACTTTTTTGTTGATGGGGACCTTTGGGCAGAGCTGTAGGCCTTGTTCCCGCTGGTCTTCTTGCAATAAACTGATTTACATACACACATTGTTTTCTCCTGTCTTTATAAATAATTTAATACACTAATTCATAACAGATTTTAGTGCATTTCTTCATAAAATGTTAGCCCCTAGCCTCTTTTAAAGCCCTCTACTTGAAAATTCCATGCCAAGAAAGAAAAGAGTATTTGTCTGCAACTACTAGGTCTATTTGAATAATTCTGGTGTCATAAAAAAGGGGAATTAAATTTGCAGCTTAAATGAAAGATTTCGTTTCAGTCTTAAAATAAACTATTATTGTGAATATGTCTTTGGTATGTATGTATACTCTATATGTATCTGGAGCAAACTGCTCCAGCTGCCTTAGGTTTAAAGGGTGTCTTCTCCAGACTGCACGTTTCAGCTCCTTCCACAAATGTTCAATAGGATTTCGATCAGGGATCATACAAGGCCACTTAAAAGTAGTGCAATGTTTTGTTCTAAGCGATTCTTGGCTGTTTTTAGCTGTGTATTTTGGGTCATTATCCCATGAACCCATGACCCATGACTGACACTGGGCAGCACATTTCACTCCAGAAAGCCTTGATATTCTTGAGATTTCATTGTACCCTGCACAGATTCAAGACACCCTGTGTCAGATACAGCAAAGCAGCCCCAGAACATAACTAAGCCCTCTCCATGTTTCACAGTAGGTACAGTGCTCTTTTCTCTGTATGCTTCATTTTTGCATCTGTGAACATAGAGCTGGTGTAACTGACTAAACAGCTCCAGATTTGTCTCATCTGTCCAAAGTACATTCTACCAGAAGCTTTGTGGCTTGCCAATGTGCATTTCGGCAAATTCCAGTCTTGCTTCTTTAATTTGCTTTCAACAGTGATGTCCTCCATTAAGCCAATTTAGGCTCAAACATTGATGGATAGAGCAATCCAATACTGATGTACCTTGACTTTGAAGGTCTTATCTCTTTGGAAGTTGTTCTGGGCTCTTTGGTTACCATTTGTATTATTCATCTCTTCGATTTGTCATCAATTTTCCTTGGCTACAGTCCTGTGGACCTTAAACAACTGAATAATATGGGCAACTGTAGTCACAGGAACATTAAGCTGCTTGGAGATGGTCTTATAGCCTTAACCTTAAACGTGTGTCTATAATTTTCTTTCAAATCTCCTAAGACAACCATCTCTTTAACTTTCTGTGGTCTATGTTCAGTGTGGTGCACACCACAATACCAAACAGCACAATTACTACTTTTCAGCTTTTAAATAGGCAGACTGTTTGATGCTAATTACAGGACACACCTTACTTTGACTTGTCCTTATGGTCAAATCATATCAAGTCTTTTAGGGGTACCACCAAGTTATGTATGTAGGTGGAGCCAAGCTAAGTGCGGGACCTAACCTTGGACTGACTGAATGCACCCTGTGGGGGTGAGGGTTGGTGTATTTTTTTTATCACGTCAACCCCAAAAACTTTGACTGCCTCTGTCAACAAACAGTCCTAGTAATGCGACATGATCGGAAAAAAGTGTCAGAAAACATGAGACTCCTTTTTACAAAATCGGTGGGGCACGGGGGAAGAGGATGCATACATTTTTTTAACGTCTGAAACAGGCTGCAAGGGAAAAGCCTCACTGCCTGCTTGCGCATCAAAATAATTCATGCACAAGTAATTTTGTATTATCTGACAGAATGCTGCCTTGCCATTGTTTTTCTCTCTCCTGTGACCATAAGTAGACACCTCACTGAGGGAACGACAGAGTCGAGGTGCACTTTGAGATGAAAGAGAAAAAAGCGCTGACTCTGCCCAAAAATCAAACCTTAACAGACAATCCTGTTCACGCGAAGAGCTCGTGTGATGTTTTGGTCCTTTGTATGGAAGAATGATCTATCAGATTATTACTTAAATCCCTGTGGATTGAGTTTACTGTAAAAGCCTTTCTGTGTCCATCTGAGATAACAGCTTGCAAAGAAAAACCTACCTGCTTGGGATTCAGTGATGAAATCTCATTTTTTTAAAATGTAGATTACATTAAATGTATAAATGGTTGGCATCAATACAAGCCCTGAAATGGACAGCTACACATATATTTACACATGTATTGATAACACAACCGCTCATTAGCCTCTCCTTTCTGATCAGGGCGATAGGCACACATCCAGCTGCAGAGAAAGCGCACATACTACATCCCTCTGAGCTCCCAAAACTATAGAAACGTTGAGGGATACGATAAAACAGGCAGAGGTGGACAGGAAAGCTATCAAAGATCAATTTAACGCATAAACGGACCTGCAGACTCCACAGTGTACTCCGTGATGGCACAGCCATGCATCGTAATGCCTTAAGGTTTATTAACACCTTCAGGTTTATGTGGACATGTCTGACTCCATAGCTGAAAAGATAAAAGTGTCTTCCCTCGATTTTTTATGGAAGAAAAGAATCAAACAGTAGTCATTCAAAATACTACAGGCCCACAATTAATTTTTTTTTATTGATTATGGGGAGACCGAGGTCACATGATTTTATATATAAATATATATATATTTATATATATATATATATATATATATATATATATATATATATATATATATATATATATATATATATATATATATATATACACATATATATATATATACACATATATATATATATATATATATATACACATATATATATATATATATATATACACATATATATATATACATATATATATATATATTAGGGCTGTCACTTTAGTGCATTTATTAGATTAATTAATTACATCGCAAATTAATGCTTTCTAAAAATTAATCGCAAGATTAATCATAGCACACAAACATTTTGATATTGGCCTGCTGAAGGACTCGTACATGCCAGTGGCACGTCACTTCACACATGCGTCTCTAGTCAAACCAGACAAAGCCCAGGTGACAACAGAATTGGCATATTTAAGACTTAGTCTTATTTTATTTTTGAATTTATATATCTATATTTACTGAATTCTTTAATAATGCATCAGGCCTAATTGTTTTGCTGGATGTCCTCGACCTTTTTCTTATTTTGAATTTGATTTATGAAACACACTTAAAGTGTAATTTGAGTTACATGATTGATCTTAGAATTTTCCGGACAAGTTGCCCTGACTTTGGTTTTATTTTAGTCACCAATAAAAATGTGGATTTACAAATCTTCACTTCTTAGTATATTCATTTGATTAGTCCTGCGCTACAATTTTATAATATCCTAGAATTCAAATTCTTTATTTGGATACTTTAAGCAGATATGAGATTAAAATGCGATTAATTAGATTAATTAATTTTAAATCCAGTGATTAGATTAATTTTTTTTAATTGTCTGACAGCACTAATATATATATATTGAGTTTCGTCGCAACCTAATCCTGAGGTCACCAGCCAGACCCCTTTTTGTCCTGCCTGTGCCTACAAATTATGTCCATAAAAGTTATGAACAGAACTGGTGACAAAGGACAGCCCTGGCAGAGCTCAGTTCTATATACTAGCAAGTGCCAAGATCCCATATCAAATCACTGAGACATGGTAAAAGAAAGATTAACTGTCTGACCTTTCCATTAAACTAAAAGTTAATAATTAACAGGATTCAAAC
Source organism: Scarus forsteni (assembly GCA_036419115.1). Lineage (NCBI taxonomy): Eukaryota > Metazoa > Chordata > Actinopteri > Labriformes > Labridae > Scarus > Scarus forsteni. The sequence continues at coordinate 37,565,781 of JAZDUH010000098.1, forward strand.
CAATTTAATGGCAGCTGGTTGGAAAACATTTGCTCTCTACCCTCCAACCTCTCTAAAAGAGATTAGGTCCTACCACATGAGTACAAAACATTTGTCTTCTGCCATCCCATACGAAAATAACGTCCCTACACTTTAAGGTGGGGCATAGAAAGAATCTCCCAGCATGTCTTAAAATCATACTTGAGTTAGGACTAAAATGAACAAACTTCATAAAGATCACTTACCTACATCGGACATCTCTGCTGTAGAGGACATCTAACGACATTGTTCCATGGGATGCGCTTCTGTAGGAGAGACCACCAGTGAGCTGCATGGTGGACAGCTGTAGGATAAGCTGTAGGATCGGTCTGAAGGGGATATGCCATGGCAGGTCTACATTAGAAAATTAATTGGTAAATATGTTTCTGAGCTGCTGACTGACAGGGTCACAGATGACTACAGTATCAGCTAGCAGAGAAATATTTCTCTATGAGATCTTGAGCACACCAGAACAATGGGAGTATGTCCAGGCGTCTACTCTTGTCTCATTTACCAGGCATGATGTATATGCATGATCAATTATATTTCCAAGACAACAGTTGATAGGACAAGTTGGACCTGCTGGCCAGAGGAACCTTCTGCCTGAACGTTGCCAACAAAGCCAGCCGGCAGGGGCCATCTGATGGCAGGTCACATTTGAAAAAATCGATCAGTTTAACAGTTTCTGAGCTGTTGACTGACTGAGTCACAGAAGAATTCATCTATCAGATAGAAGACAAGTCTTTCTCTATGAGATCTTGAGTACACCTGGACAATGGTAGGATGTCCAGGCCCTGACTCTTGTCTCTCTATCAGGCATGATGTATATGCATGATCAATTATATTTCCAGGACAACAGTTGGTACGACAAGTTGGATCCGCTGGCCAGAGGAATCCTCTGCCTGAATGCTTCCAACAAGGCCGGTCTGCAGTGGCATTCTTGCAGGTCCCATTTGAATAATTTTTAAGTTTACATGTTTCTGAGCTGTTGACTGACCGAGTCACGGACAGCTACGGTCTATCAGCTAGCAGAGAAATCTTACTCTATGAGGTCTTGAGTACACCTGGACAATGGTAGGATGTTCAGGCCCTGACTCCAGTCTCATTTACCAGGCATGGTTAACATGCATGATCAATTATATTTCCAGGACAACAGTTGGTACGACAGTTTGGACCCGCTGGCCAGAGGAACCTTCTGCCTGAACGCTGCCAACAAGGCCAGCCGGCAGGGGCCCTCTGATGGCAGGTCACATTTGAAAAATCGATCAGTTTACATGTTTCTGAGCTGTTGACTGACCGAGTCACAGAAGGCTACAGTCTATCAGCGAGCAGAGAAATCTTTCTCTATGAGATCTTGAGTACACCTGGACAATGGTAGGATGTCCAGGTCCTGACTCTAGTCTCATTTACCAGGCATGGTTAACATGCATGAGCAATTCAGTATCCAGGACAACAGTTGATAGGACAAGTCGGACCCGCTGGCCAGAGGAACCTTCTGCCTGAACGCTGCCAACAAGGCCAGCCGGCATGGGCCCTCTGATGGCAGGTCACATTTGAAAAATCGATCAGTTTACATGTTTCTGAGCTGCTGACTGACTGAGTCACAGAAGGCTACAGTCTATCAGAGAGCAGAGAAATCTTTCTCTATGAGATCTTGAGTACACCTGGACAATGGTAGGATGTTCAGGCCCTGACTCCAGTCTCATTTACCAGGCATGGTTAATATGCATGAGCAATTCAGTATCCAGGACAACAGTTGATAGGACAAGTCGGACCTGCTGGCCAGAGGAACCTTCTGCCTGAACGCTTCCAACAAGGCCAGCCGGCAGGGGCCCTCTGATGGCAGGTCACATTTGAAAAATCGATCAGTAAGTTATTCTTTTGGGCTTTTTATGGCCTTTATTTGACAGGACAGCTGAAGTAGACAGGAAAGCGGCTGAAGAGAGGGGGAATGACATGCAGCACAGGGCTGAGGCCGGGATTTGAACCTACAGCCGCTGCTGGGGGTCGGCAGCCCCCATACATGGGCGGACGCTCTACCAACTGAGCTAATGTCCGCCCACCACCTTGATTGTTGATACAGTGATATTAAGGGTTACTCATCGTTCCTCCTCTGAGTGTATTTTTGTTTTTTGTAAATTGGGTTGCAATTTTTAAAAGAGGCATTCCAACAAGTAGTCATTCTTCTGATATTTAATTGAAATCATTTTCTGAACCTTGTTATTGTTGTTTTACCTCTTTAACTGGAAAAGGTTGTGGTTTTGACATTTTTGTTGAATTGCATTGTTCTTGCTGAACTTGATTTGCTGTAATCTTAAAACCATCTTGTAACTTATTCTGTGATACCTTCAGAGCACCTGTTGATTTTTTTCAGGCTTGTTGTTCAAAACCTTTGGCATTTTTATCTTCAACATTTCATTTTATGAACACCGTTGTGATGATTGAAGTAGACTGTTGTTTTAGATGTTTTTCCCTTGAACTCTTGTTTTGTTGACCAGGCCTTTGAAGATTTTGTTTCATTGTTGTGTGCTGATTAATAAGGATGTTGACTTTTGGTATTGTCATTGTGTATTTGTTCGAAAGCAACCTCTTAAACAAGTTTTCTTTGTCACCATTTTTTCAAGGCACAGTTGTTCAGTTCTTTACTTTTGTTGAACTTGATTTGCTGTAATCTTAAAACCATTTTATACCTTGTTTTGTGAAACTGTCAGTAATCCCCTTTTTCTTCCAGGCCTGTTATTCAATACCTTTAAAACCTTTTACCTTTTAGAGACCCTTTTATGAACATCATTGTGATGATTGGAGTTCATTTTGTTTTTGATGTTTTTCCCTTTGAACCCTTTTGTTGTTGATCAGACCTTTTAAAGTTTTTGTTTTCATGTTGTGTCCTTATCAATAACTGCTTTGACTTTTGGCATTGTTCTTGTTGTGTATTTATTTCAGAACAACCCCTTAAATGAGTTTTGTTTTTATAGCTTTGTTTTTCCTTTTTTTAAAGGCACAGTTGTTTCTTTACTTTTGTTGAACTTGTTTTGCTGTCATTTTAACACCACCTTGTACCTGGTTTTGTGATACCTTCAGAAAGCACCTGTTGAATTGCATTTTGTTTTCAGGCATTTTGACGTGATGCATTAGGACAAGCCAAAAGAAACCACCTACCTGTACTGGTTGCACTGGTTGTTTGATGGAGCTGGATCTGCAGGCCAGAAGAATCTTCCCCTTGACACCGGATCTCTCAGTTGAATGCAGAAGTAATTTTGGAAGCAATTCAAGACATCTCACAATATTTTTGACTGTTGTGTTCTTTTTTTCATTGAAATCACAGGTTTGGGATTTTAAGCAGTTTTCACACAACAAACAGCTTTTTTGTGATGTATTGTAAATGTTTAGTGTTTTTGTAAAGGTTTGTTTTTTGTTAAAAACCTCTTGTCATGGTTGTGTGTGTTAAATGTTTTGTTTTTCTTTCCTTTGAAAGAACTTAAACCCTGTCATAAAAATTGCAACATGCAACAAAAGACAATAGAAGTAAAGCCACCTACCTGTAATTGACTCATTGTTTGAAGTCAAGTCAAACTTTATTATAAAGCACATTTTACACAACCACAGTTGACCAAAGTGCTGTACAGCTTAAAACACAGACAAGTAAAAAACAAATTGCTAAAAATATATTAAAAAGTATTAAAAGCAACAACTAAGTCTGAACAGTCCTGACAGAAGGCTCGCCGTGCACAACGCTGGCGTCATCTTGACAGAAGACAACTTTGAAGGAGATGGATCTGCAAACCTAAAAGCACACTTCTAAACAAACATTGGATCTTTCAATTTTAATGCAGCAGTTATTCTGGAAGGACTTAAAAGACACCTCAGTATCTCTTTAATATTCTTTTTATTCCATTTAAAAATACTGTGTTCATTGCAGTGTTGTGACATCAAAACCCATTTGTGAACTCGCTGTTTTGCTGTTCATGGTTGTTTGATTTGAAAAGTTTTGATTGATATGCTGTTGGTCCCAGAAAACACTTTGAGAACTTTGCTTTTGGAGGGACACTGTTTTATTGTAGTCACATTTTCAAACACATTGCTGTATATTGAATTTGTTTAGTTGAAAAAACTCATATTTTTTATTTTGTAGAACCCATTTTTTGATTTGTAAGTTGGTGTTGTACAGAAATCCTTTTGTAGGTTTATTAAGATGATGATGGTCTTGATTGAATTTGTCTGCAAGTAAGCAGGTTTCACACAATGTGTAGATTTTTTTTGCAGCATAAGAAGCATGTGATTTTTTTTGGTTAGATTGTTTTGTTCTTGTTTCAGACTTGGTGAGTGATGGTTGTGGTTGTGTTGTGTTGACTGTGTGCTTTTGTTATTGTTCATTTTGAAAGGATTTAAACCGTATTATTGTCGTGGCAGATCTAACGTGGCAAAAGAAACATTTAGAAAACTCTCCTACCTGTTTTTGACCTACCTTCTGGTTGTTGAAGGCAGACCTGAGGGCCAGAAAAACCATATATCTGAAAACTTGCAATACGACAGTCAGCAGGTGCCTTCCAGTGGTGGGTCAGATTTTCCAGTTGTTCAGTGTTTTCTGATGTTTTGTAGTGGTTGGGTTGAAAGTGCAGTTTCAAGAATTCTCCCTACACCAGGTTTGTGTGGAGATATATGACAAGAAAGAAACAAGCTTGTTGGAGAGAAACCAGGATTAATCTGGGCTATGAGGCCACTCTGGGAAGACGGGACGTAGATACTGTCACAGACTGAACACACTGGGTGACATTCTGTCATCAACAGCAAGCGTAATTTTTTTATACAAAGATTTTTTTGGAATCAGCATCCAAGAGACCACCATTTTTAAAGAGTCAGGGACTCTTTGGACATGGGCTTCTGACACACAATGGAGGTGCTGATCACTGCACTCTTCAAAACTCCCTAGGAAAAGAACTTTTAGCACTGAACAAAACAACACTTACAGAAAACATTGAACTAAACACGAATTCTTAGCTCTTCACTACTTAACATTATTTTAATGCTTAAATCAATATTTCTAGGGTAAAAGAAAACTTCTAAGCAATTCAAAGCCCAAAAACATGCCTCTATTAAGGTAAACATATAAACAAAACAGGACTTCTTAGCTTTTTACTACTTGTGGTCATTATTATAATCCTTACATCAAAATTCCTATGGGAAACAGAAAACTTTTTGGAATATATGACCCAAAAACAATATTTAGGGAAAAAATAACATTAACAAAACATGACTTCTTAGCTTTTGACTTTTAAGGTTATTATTACACTTTTCACTAGAACTATAGGTACTTTTAATTGTACATTAACTGTTAATTCTTTTAATTAAATAAACCAAGTTAGATTACAAAGATTAACATTAATCAAACAAATTAAAAAACAAATTCACTGACCTCCATTGGCTTAGCTGATAGACTCCTTAACTGTTGACTTGATGGAGCGGCGTTTGCAGTGATGAATGCAATTTGGAAATGCCAAAAAAAAATTATTGTGACGTCTGCGAGGATGTACTTTTTTTTTTCAAATGTATTGTCAAGAAGGTTAATTCATGAAAGCACTTTGTGAATCATTCTGGTTGTTGTACAATTTTTTTATGGGAGCACTCAAGTCTTTCTTCAATGGCTCTTGTTTGGTGGTGTTGTTGCAGCAGGGGATTGTAAATGTCTTTGGGGTGTCTTATGTTGTGAAAAAGTTTTTGAAATTTGTATCTGTTGGCTTTTATCACAATTGAAATCATTTTGAAACCATGTTTAGATGCCAATGGATTTTGGCTGCTTTTTATGTGCATTTGTGAGTGAAGTTCGAAAGTTTTGGGATGGTGGTTGTCTGAGTTGAGTGTATACTTTTTCCTGTATTGTTGTGGGATCCCTTTGAACTCTGTTGATGTGATGTTGTATATTGGAGAAAAGATATTTGAACATCTTGCTGTGCTGAACATTTTCTGAGTATATTGCTGTTGGATTTATCACTGTGTTTTGAGGCATTTGTGGATTTTTCATGTTAAGGCGGTGACTCTTGTTTTGTGATGGCTGGTACTGACTGCACCAAGGAAAAGGAAATTTGCAGGTAGGAACCCACCTACCTTCATTTCACTTACCTGCTGTTTACTGGTGGCAGACCCGCAGGCTGGAGGAACTATTCACCTGAACAATAGCACTAAACCAACTGGAAGGGGCCCTCCAATGATGGGTCACATTTGCCAATCGATCAGTGTTTCCAAGTCATATTGATGTTGTTGGTTTTGCAGTGTAATTGGAATTCTTTTAATATTTGGGGATTTTTTTTTTTCTTTAAACATGTAAAGGGACTTATTTGTTATGTCACTGGCTTGTGGTAGTAGTGTCAAAAAGCAGCTAATTTGTATTTTTTGTAGAAATTAATTTTGGTTGTGTTTGTAGTGCTTAATTTGAAGTGAAGCTTGAATGATTTGTAATAAAGGAGGTTTTCTTTGTGCATTGTTCAAAGTTCTAAGTCCTGTTTTGATGTTGAATTCATTTTAACTCTGTGATTTTTATAGAAAAAAAAGTTTGTGAACATATGTTGTGATGTTTCTAAAGCACATTTTGTGAGCTGTTGGTTTGGTGTGGTATTTTGAAAAAAACTCAAGTTTTTTTTCGTTGTAGATATGGTGTTAGGTTTTGTTATGGCTGTTGCTACTTTTTGTTCTTGCTCCTCTGTTTGAAAAGACTGTTATTGATAACATGGATGGTCAAACATGCTGCAAGGTCAACAAAATCTAAGAAACCAACTGATATGTTTTTGACTCACTTGCTTTTAATTGAGGCATCCATCCCTCGGAACACTGGAACTAAGCTAGCCAACAGGGGCCCTCCAATGTTGGGTCAAAGCTGCTCGTCGATCAGTGTTTTTGAAGTAGTATTTGAGTTGTTAGTTATTGAAAATCCTTCCTCTTCTTTGTGAGTCTTATCAAATCTAAGTTGAATCAGTTGACCCTCGGGCAGATGTGTCTTTCAGTGTAATCTTAGGCTACGTTTACACGGACACTCCTGACTTAAAAACGCAAAGATTTTTCATTTATGTTTTCAAAGTCTACTGCGTTAAGACGGCAACGCTGGAGATGTATGAACCCGCTGTCATGTGCATGCCGGTTCAGTAAATGGCGGTGTAGGTCTACAGAGAGGCAGCGCTGCTACAATACACTTACGGAGAAGAAAATCTTTTCACAAACAAAAATGTTGAGTAGATGCACAGAGATGCAGGAGATTTTTTCTGGACAACAAATGATTTAGGACAACAAATCTGTCTGGATGACAAACCGAGCACGGTAAGATGTGCACACATTACTTGGTAGACAGCTGAAGCTGTTGTTCCTGGTATGCACACACAGCCTTCATGTGAAAGAGTTCTGCGCACGCGGTGACTTCAGCGTTCAACCCTGAAACGCTCTGATTAGGGTTTACATGGAGCTGCATGGAGAACATATTCAAAACTTTCCACTGTGGTGCCCATTTTCAAAAGTTTCTGTTTTCGGACAAGACGCAAATTGTTTCAATGTAAACACAAGGCCAAAATGCAATGAAAACTTTTTGGATCTGACCGTATTCGGCCCTGTTTAAACACAGCCTCAGACAGTGACACTTAGCCTCTACAGCTGGCAGCAAGTAATTGCAAGAGTGGCTTTACTTTTGAGATCAAGCAAAATACTCAACAAACTGCATCAATGCACCACTTTAGCTGTGTGTTTTGTTCTGTGTTGTCCATTTGTGTTCCATTTGAATGTTCAATGACAAAATCTTGTAGATTTCAGTTTTCCACTGTTTCTTTTTAATCTGTGGGCATTTATTTTAAATTTGCCCTGGACTACAACTGCATTTAACCCTGAATCTGTGTGGAGGTCCTTCATGATCTTTGTCATTTTTCACCAGTTTGCCAACTGTTAGAAGATCCTTATCTCTGAAGTGTAGAAGCATTTGTGGTGGACGTTAATGCTTCACAACATTTTCCATCAGTAGTAGAAAGAAGCTTGAGCATTGTTGTCAGCACCCAATGTCATTTTGCATAGCCTGCACTGTGGTTGAGTTTCAAGATGGTGTTGAACTGTTTACCTGAAGTGCATGGAGCCCTTGGGTGTATATCTTAATCCATAAAAGAGGTTACAAACAGCAATGCACATATCCGTCTTTACAGCCCAGCTTATTCATTAGGCATTTCTGAACATCCGCCTCGTTTGTTGATTGAGCTCAGGTCAAAGGGGCAGTGGGCTAATTAGAGAAAATCAGATGTCTGGCTCCTCAGATTTTCCAGCTCTTCCTGAGGAATTCCAAGGCACTCAGGCTAGATGTTAAGATTCAAGACAGTTCTAAGGTCTCCTCTCAGTTGGACATGTCCAGAGGACCTTCTTGGTGCAGCTACCAGATGAGGTCTTTATCAGTTACCTAAACTACCTCTGCAAGATCATTTTGATGGAAAGGAAGGAAAACTTCCTGAAGAAGTCCAAGTCTTCATGTCCACGGCTGAACCATGACAAGGTTCTAAGGACTCTCACTCTCTCAATCATCATTCCACAGCTCATTTCCATAGTCAAGGGTGGAAAAAAACTGGACTCCAATCCTGAGGGTACATTAAAACAGTTCCAAAAATTATGATATGCAGGCAGTTACATGCCTATTCATTGATCAAGTGTTTCACACCTTTGGCTCTTCTTCCAAAAGAACCTCTTGTGTGACATTTTCTTTAATTCTGTACATCTTAGCAGTCCTGCATCAGTCTTTGAAGGCTGTATCCAAAACAAAATCCTTAAGCAATATAAGAAGCATCAGGTACAGTGCGAATGACTCAAAAATGTCCAAAAGCAAAAAAAAAGTTAAAGTTTGCTTGCTCTGAGTTAAACACTCAGCAAGGGACATTCTCTTGATGTTTGTTTAGTTTGACCTGGATGGGTTTGTCCACCATCTTGGAAAATGGATTTTTAAAGAGCCACAGGTCATGTAGAAATGGAAGCAGAATTGAACCAGATATTTACACATACGTACTGTCGCTGGCTACAACACTGCAGTCCAGTTCAGCCAGGCTGTGTTTTTTCCCTGGATGATGATGGGAGACTTTGACTCTATGAGATGGCTCCCTGCCTGAGGCTGATGCTGGTAGCAGTAGAATGGGATGGTACTGACCCAAGCAGCAACCTTGGTCAGAGCCAGATGGGGCTGGCAGGAGGTGTGGTGGTGGTGCAGGCAGTAATGTTGGTGAGTCAGCGTGCATATATTTGTGCAACAATGGCAGCAGTTGTACCAGCGGCCCCAGCAGTGTCCCTGGCCACATTAACCCTGTGTGTGCACAGGAGGTCAACTAGGATCTCTAACCATATTGTTAGCCGTTAGCTGTTCTGGGATGTCAGAGGACATTACAGTTCCTTCAGCAAGATTGCTTGACGAATTCTCTGTAATCAACCATATTCTGATGATATAAATTTCTAAAAGCATGGGAGTCACAATCATTCTTCACATTCACAGTTCAGATGTCCCACAGCTGAGCATGGAGTTTCATAACAATGGCCAGCCTGGCATTGTCTGGATGGACTTGTACACCCAACCACAAAATTGATGTCTGATGAGGTTATTGAAAGACATTTGATCCTTGATGTTAATGAGGTTGATCAAAAATGCTGCTTTATAGAAAAAGACTTTAAGAAGGATTTGAAGTTGTACAATGTGTTAAAAAGCATGTAGGAAGATTATAGTTCACATATCTAAAACATGAGATTTGAAGGATAAAATGTCTGTCTTCTTCATCAAATTAAGGATGAAATAATTTTCATCAATTTACCTGCCCATGGCTGGAAAACATTTGCTCTCCACCATCCAACCCCTCTGACAGAAAGATATTCCTACCTTCTGAGCAGGAAACATCTGCTCTCCACTATCCCAGCCCAGACAAAGCCCCTACACTATGGAATAATTGATGGAAAGAATCAAGCAGTTTATCCTCAAAACCACGTTTTAGTTATAACAGAGATAAACTCCATAGAACACACCTTCCTGGGTGGGCATCAGCCCAATCATTTAATTGGTAATGTTATGAGAGCCGTAGGTTTCTTTGTTGGGAATGTTTTCCAAAGTGTGTAAACCAGACTCTTTCAGCAGAATGTACCAAACTATTTAACCATCCATCCTCATTTGTACTTTTGCGGCCAAGTCACAGAGGTTGCAGTCCAAACAGTCAATACAGATGTGATCCTACCCAGCAAAGTCATCTAGCTCACTCTTAGGGTTCCAACAAGCTCTGGCGCTAGATGGGATAATTTTCTCTTTAATGTATTCTGGGTCACCCCAAGGATATTCCTCCACTTGGAATGACTGCAAGACATTCAGAGGAAGGTTAGCAGGAGGACCTCCATAGGAAGGCAAGTAGGAAGAATCCTCAAAAGGTGCAAGCTAATTTTAACTGGTAGTTTATCTACTTCCAAAGAGCATCACTTGAGATGATTCTTTTTAAAGTCTAATATTTGAGCAGACCTTCAGCAGACTCTGGCTCATGTTTTCTGTATAAAAAAATCCTGCATGGGAATCAGCTCAATCATTTCATTATGAATGTCAATGGTGTAAGTTGCTTCATTGGGAATGGTTGACAAAATATTGGAAACCTCAGTCTTTAAAACAGCATGTACTGAAACAATCAATTGATATCCATCCATCCATCCATCCTCGTGTACTTATGAGGAATAAAGCCACAAAAGGTAGCGTTCCAGACAGTCAACACATAGGTCGCCCTCTGCAGTCCAGCTCTCCCCTCGATCATACAAGAAGTTCTGCGGCCAGATGCGATACACTTCCCTACAGCAAGGGCTTCTTGTTTTTTTCCAAGGATCTCCCTCCAGTTGGATATGCCCACACCTTTAGGGGAAGAAAATTTGGTAGGATCCTCAGATTCCCAAACCTTCTGAACCAATCATTTTCAATACAAGGGAGAAGGGGCTGTACTCCAAGATCCTTATGGATCTCTGAGCTTTTCATACATTCTCTCAGGATGTATGATGTATCACTTTTAAGCATCCCTCCAGCTTGTAACAGGTGCTCTTGATACAAGCGGTGTCCCTGAGGCTGCTGTCAAAGAACTTCACCAAGCTCTTTATCAGCTTCTCAGAGATGGCTGGGATTGGTGCTCCTGCAATGGTTAAGCAGAATTGTCTGCCACTGTCTTTATTCAGCACCAAAGATCTTGATTTTGCTGGCTTGAATGATATCCTGGCCCATCACATCACCTGGGTTACTAGGTACTGACCCAGTGGTCACTGTCAGGTTATCCATGAAGGCACGGATTGGTGGTTGGCGAACCCCAGACTTGGTTTTGGGACCTTGGTATTCTGGTTCAGCATGTTCATCACCAGAGCAAACGGGATCACTGAGATGGTACACAGGCTATGATAATTTCCACCTCTAATCTGTGCCACTCAGATGTTGATCCTGCAGAGACTCTTAGGCTGAAATTGCTGTAGTAATCCAGTATGAGGTGTCTGACTGCAACATGGTGCCTCTCCAGCGCTTCAAGGACTAGCTTATAGGGCATTGAGCCATAGGTATTGTCTAAGTCTAGCCACAGGACAACCAGATCTCCCTTGTGCTCCCTTGCCTCGCTGAGGAGCTGAGTGACCACTTCCATGTGCTCTGAACACCCTGGTGCTCCAGGGATGCTGCCTTTCTGCACTGAAGTTTCAACGTAACCATTCCTGAGGAGGTACTCCACCAGTCATAGCAACAATGCTAAAGAAAATCTTCAACACTGAGCAATGAGATGATACAGAACTGGCTGATGTCCCTGTAGTCCTCTTCCTTGGGGATCCACACTCCTTCAGTGATTCGCCAGTGCTGTTCTTCGCTTCGCCAGATGACCTTCAAGATCTTCCAGAGACAGTGTAGACAATTAGGACAGTACTTGCAGACCTTAGGGTGTTCCACTTGGTCCTGATGCTGACCTGGATCTTGCTTTTCGCACCACCTGAACTTCCTTAAAGACTGGCTCCTGCAGGTCAAAGGCTTCTGAAGATTCATGCGGTGTTATTACCAACTCACACTGCTCTAACTCTTCATGTCAGGTGGGCTCACTGAAGGTTCTGAGGAGGTTTTGGTTGACTTCCCCATTGCACAAGCCAGGCATCCACTTCATCTCTGTCCAAGGAGATCCTCTGGTTATTGGTGTAGGGCTGCTTAGGTCCCCTCTCCTCCCCATAGCCATGCATACTATGATAGTCATCACAGTCTAAAGCCTCCTCTCAACATCCATTTTAGCAGTTGCTTCCGGCACCTTGTCTACATCCTCTGTGATTTTTTGCCACTTTGCTGTTTTGGAGGCTTGGGCCCATCTGATCCTTCTTAGACTGCCAGGTTGGAGAGACTGTTTGCACCACTTGGAGCTCTGTGGGGGGCTTCCTGACTCTGCTCCTCCTCTGTCTCACCAGGTTCTAGACCTGTGCATTGTGATGCTCACAGACGCTCCTTGCATTTCATCCTTGATTGATGGATCTTCAGGCCCTTCTCATTCTTGCAGATCTTTCCACAAAAGCACTTTATACTCCACAATGTTTGTCCTTTGCTATTGGTCATTAACTTTAAATCTGTCTGGCTGGGGTGCTCATCACCTCCCTTTCTCGGGCTCTCCTGGGGGTATATTTCCTTTCTTTGTTTTGAAGCTTGCTTTGGTTCCCCCTTCACAAGAGGTGCGGATAGGGTTGTTAACACATACCAGCCCAGTTTCCATCTTCCCAAGCTGCCACCTGTCTCTCCAGCAGTCACCAAACTCTTCTTGGTTGTCAACCAGGCTTTCCTGGGAGTCACTGATTTCCCCAGTCTGACAGTTGTAAAGATACAGATACCTCTTACGAAGGATCTATTTTTGACAGCTTGTATCCTCAGCCTCATTCACTCAATTATAAGCCACAGCTCAAGTCCACAGGTGAGGGCTGGGACAAAGGAAGACCAGTATCCTGAAGGTGTAGTGAAAAAGTGGGGAGAGTCAAATGCTGGCTCTGACACACTCCCGTGAGCTGTGGTCTCCTTAAAGAGGCAGCTGATTTACAGCTGAAAGAGCAATCCTGTCAACAACCGAAAACATGTAAATAAAGTTTTGGTTGATGTGCAATTGTTTGAAGAGAGTAGTGTGTGAATTTTCTGTTGTCGTTGTGGTGCTTGTTTTCCATTAAAGACATTTTATGAATATCACATTGTAGTTGTTGCTGACTTTGAATGTCATTTCATTGAATTTTTGTATTGTGCTGGTGAATATATTTGTGTTTCTTTTGAAGGATCATTCGAATTTAAATTGTTTATTTTAGGCAATTGAATTTTTAAACACTTTTTGGAAACTCTGATTTTGGCAACCCAAACCATTTTGTGAACTTTTTGCTGTTGTAATGGTTGAGGTTGATATTGACAGTAACTTCAAAAGAGCCTTTCTAAGTTCTTGTATTTTTTCCATAGCATATTCCAGTGTTTTGAAAGCATTTGTGAAGCGTATGTTTCAGATTATGCTTTTTTATGTGTTCTACTGCAGTTAGATACACTTTTGCAAACCCTTATCTTTGCAATTTTATCAGCAGCACCATTTGAACTTTCAAAAAACTAGAAATAAACCACATACCTGTATTTGACTCACATTCTGTTTGATGTAGGTGGACCTGCAGGTCAGGGGAACTTTCTGCCCTAAGACTGGCATGAACCAGATTGTGGGGACCCTCTGATGGCAGGTCACATTGGTGTGATTTTCCTTTACACGATGCAAACTCCTGGAAAAAAGGTATCAAGTGGTCAGTTTTATCCAGTAAGCTACCCTAAGTCCTTGTTTTAGGGACATATTGATCAGGTTGTGATATTCATGGTTTTACAGGTCATGCTGAGTTGTATGCTAGAGTTCTCTCAGGTAAAATAGTAAAATAGCCCAGCTAACCATCACAATAGAGTTTGCCTGCAGTCCAGATTTATTCATACCACGGTACATGGCAAACACAAAGCAAGCTCACAAAGTCATTGCAGAAAAAAAACCCACACAAGCACAAGACACACAAGTTTCAACTAATTAATTTACCAAAACCAACCACCACTCCACCCCGAATAATCAGTTAAAGTGCATACTAGTGACAGTATGAATGAAGCTACCCTGCAGTGCATAATCCTCTCACAAACCCCTAACTTCCAAGTCAATTTCATTCAAGCAGGCAAGGAAGGGTAACATTTTACAAGGTATGGCTATTTAATAATGAGACCACACAGAATTAAACCATGTGGTTCACGGTCACACCGAGAATTGGACAGTAAATTGAAGGTTTAGTACTTCAACACAACTGCTGCAAGTTTCAATAGGCGACATCGAAAATGTGAAGTGCATTATTTGTCACTGTATTATGATCATAACTTGAATAATGCTTCTTTAGCATTACATTGTTATAGTATTGAACATTTTTATATTTTTCAAAAGTCAGCTTGAAGTAAAAACTTTCTAGAAGACTTGTGTGCATTTATTTTAGCTTCCCTATGTTGTTTCCTACCATAACTTACCCTAACCTTAACTGCTATTCACAATAAATATTTATTAGTCTTGACAAGGGCATATTTAAGAATTTATCTAAGACACTAATAAGACACTGTTTCCAAGACAAAAGAAAAGATGTGCTACCTGGACTCAGAGAGTTTGAGGTGCTCTTTCCAACAGATTTCACAAGTCATTGAGACAAAAAGAAAAGACTCAAAGACTTTTAATACCATTAAAATGCCTTTATTTTAATGACAGCACTGTTCAGTTACGGCAAAAATCAAAATCCTGACTGATAACATGAATATTGAGATCATCATTATTAAACAAAATTACTCACTGAATTTACATGACCTGCTTCAAATACATTTTTTTACTTTCAACAATCTAACCCCTATGATACAATAAACCCTTTGAGAAACAAACACTTAAAAATAATGGCAGTGTATAAATAAGTATTTAGAAAAACAATCTAATTATTGAATAAATAGAAATATATTAACTGCATCTTTGAGATGGAAGTAATGAAGTCTTGTAGACAAAATATTAGTTTGATCTGGATTATTTTTGAAATTGTAGGCAGCCATAATTGTAATTTAAATTGAAACTTGACTAATTGCCTCTACACTATATGAAAAATCAATAAACAAAATGTTAATTTCTACAAAAACTACACCAATATAAATAAACAGCGTGAACCAGGTAAAAAAAAGTCAAAAAAACACAGAGCTGATTTTAGCCACATCCTCAGCTCAAACATGATTTAGTCCTGGGGTGTCCAAACTATGGTCCAGTAAATGGACTGGCCCTCACCAATTTCCAAAGGCAAATTTAATTTGACCCACAGTAGAAAAGGAAGCTACTGTCTTATTGATAAACAAAGCGGACCCATATTAGCAAAAAACATATATTCAGCAAATTAGCTGCACAGTCTTAAGGCCAAATGTACAGAACATTAAATGTCAGCCATCTTTAAGCAGCAACATTCAATCACATTTTAGCAGCTTCATGTTTTGTTTTGTTTAGAGTTTTTTTTCATTCTCATCCTGACAAGGGCCAAACCGAGTCACCCAGAGCTTCCTGAGGCCTGATTACCAATTCATAAATCCTTACCTTTTCTACATTTTAACCAAAATATGCAAAGTGCCACTGTCACACCTATACATTTCGGTACATGGTCCCCCCAAAAAAAGTTTGGACACCCCAGTTCTATTCCTGCCAGCAGCACCACAGCGGGGTCGGCCCAGGCACAATCTAAGGAGAGGGGGCAAGATTGTTTACCATTTTAAATGTCAAACAGGAATCAGAGAAAAAATAATTATCAAAGATAAAAAAGTGTATTTCCTAAGAAGATTACAGTGATGATAATTTCTTGTTTTTTTTTTTATCCAATTATAGAAATTATAGAGTGAATGCACATGTTTGAGTGAAGTGACACCCACCTGTAATGAAAGCTGCAAAGGGGCAGAAAATTTCTGTGAATTTTTCAGACACTGTCTGTGTTAGTAAAGCAAGGGAATGTTTTTGGAAACTTTTCATGAGAATTACAGGAATCTGTGGGAATTAGCTTGAAATTGGGCATGATTTATATGAACTCCATCATATCTAAACACAAAATGTGTCTGTGCCAGTGTCCACTGTCACAGAGGGGTAAATTTTACACCTTGAACAGCAGTAAAGTTGTAAACAAATTTCTCAGTGTCATTCCAATATTTTGCTGTGAGGGAGCAATGAATAAATAAAAATAACTGTCTTCGACTCTTCAAAAAAAAATGAATATAAAAAAGGTATATTTTACATCCATGCCATTGAATTTGGAAACTTAGAACATTACATGGATAAATACTCTGCAAGATTTTGAAGTGAAGTTCTCTAGTTTTAGTAGAAACAAAACAACTGAAAGAGGCTTAACCATGCATTTTCCGTGTTTAGATAATATGTGAATTCCAAGCAGATTTGCCATTTGGTGAATTTTGTTATATTATGCATCAGGGTTTCTTTCCAGATGCGTCTTTTGTCAGAGTTATACTCCCTGCCGTTTCATTACTGTATCCTTTCCTTCATTAGTCATATTGATACAATATCTACTTTTTTAACCTCAGTGTTTTTTTTTTAATCTAGCCAACATGCAAAACATAAAATATAGAGTTCCCGATTTTGGGTCAATTACAACTTTTCTCCTGGAACACGTGAAGCTGCTGCATGGAGCTATATTTATGTTGTGAATAGGTTTGATTAATAAACTTAATGTTGTGTAGGAATGGGGGAACTCATCTAAGGCCTATAATACTGGTATAATGCTGGTGATGAAGGTAAGACTAAAATGAATATCACTTATTTTGGCCAGTATGTGTTTTTGTCTTTAACATGATTTAAGTAAAACTCCCATCATCTTCCCTAATTCGGGGTGCTGCCAGAAATTTGGGCCCCATGAGAATTCATCAAACCAGGCCCCATCCCAAACTACATCTGCACATATTCCTAAACCAAGTACCTTACAAAGCAAATATAACAACTTATCTATTTCTAATGGACCACAAATAATTATTACAGCCAAGATATTCTGTTTAAAGACCCAAATAGACTTCAGTGGAGAGAACACTAGAGCTAGAAAACCAGCTGAAATGTGTTGAATGGCGGATAAAACAATGTACTATAGAGCATTTCAGACATTTAAATCATTTGAAATGTTTTTGCTCATCAAGAATTATAATCAGTTGTCATGAATCTAACCCTGTTGAAATTTCAAAACTTGTGTCTTGCTCTATAAGGTGATCTTTTTATAGAAAAACAATTAAAAATGCTATTTGGTGAAGCAAAAGCCTAAACAAAACAAATATCCTTTAATAAAAGTTCAAAGTACTTTTAAATATAAACAGTATTTCATGTGAGTTAAATAATGAAATGATATCTGAATTGTACTTTTTATTAAAACAAGAGAGCTTGGTATTTTTGAATAACAGGAAAGAGATCCAAAGACTTTTGGAAAAAATGATATGATAAAATACCTTTAAAAGCAATTTTTCCTCCCTTTAAGGCCACCGTGATTATAATCTTTATTTCTCTGAACTGTCAGGCTAGTTTATCTTATATTAAACTGTTCTTCACTAATTGTTTTTTTCACCTTTTTCATATTATTCATTTTATTGAACATTTAATAAATCTACGTTTTAACTCAAGCAGTGACTTGTGCAGAATTGTTATTTACAAAAACAGTTTGAATAAACTCAGAACTCATGTGTAAGTTGCTGTACAACTGCAGCTTATGGTTGTTCACATTCCTCAGACACAACTGCAATACCTTTTGAGAATCACTAGGCTATGAAATATGGAACAGAATGACTCGTAACTCTTTCAACAAGCTTTTTTTGTAACAAAAAGACAAAACACATTTAAGAAAATGGCCAATGAAGCTTTGACCTACTACTGCCTACGTCTAAAAATAACCAGTGTAGACAGAATACTTGAAACAAACTCAATAAATCCAGCCTTAGAATATCTTCTGGGTGTTAAAGTCCTAATAACAGATACAACAAGATACACAACACGGAAAGAAACAAAATTTAGCAAAGCTGGTTACCTTTCTCTTTGGTGTTCACTTGTTGATGTCAGAGATCAGACTGAATGAGGAAAGGCAGCAGCCATCTTTTGAACCCTTAGCCCCGCCCACTGGACAATAATTTCAGCAAAGTTATCAAAATTCCTCCTTATTCAAGGGTCCTTCTTGCTTATTGATGCAAAAACCTAAACCCTTTGTATTTAAGACGGACAATAAAGATTTAAATCCAACAAAATCATCGAGTGTCTGGAAGTAATGTTAAAAACAAACAAACGTTTGAGTGCTCTGACCACGTGACAAACATTTCGCGCCACACCTGTCCAATTTCCAACCCGGAACTGGAGTGCCTTGGTTCACCTGCAGGCGGGACAAAGTGGTGTCAATATGCAGCGCCCCCCAGGGTTGAGGCGTATATAACCCATGATATAACCTCGTGTGAGAGCATCAGTCTGCTGCAGTAATGCTGAACATCCACTAGATGACGCTGTTGACTTTATATATGACACAAAACGTCACATCACCTCAGAGCAGCAGATCACCCTTTACATACTTGATCCTTGTAAAAATCAAAAAACAAAAATACTCTGATTTTAACTGTGTTCAGTGTTGGAATATTGGAATTGGCATATTGGTTTCTATTGCAACTGTGTTTCATTACATTTCTACAATAATAAGGATTAGGGTTAGGGTTCTAATATTCGTGCTGGGGAAGGTTGTTGAATTAGTAGGATCTTGGAATAGCCTGTATTAAAGTTAAAATGTAGTTGGATAACATAATGAAGGCAAACCAGGATTTTTCTGTTCATAAATATAATTAAATATGAAGTAAATCATACACATTTAATTAAAACCTATTACTCTTTAGCAGGAGTGGTTAACTACAGATATATGTATATACATATGAATATATGTTTGTATGTATGTGTACATATATGTATATTGATTATATATTATATTGTTTTGAATAGGTAGTTAAGCATATTTATGTAGATTATATGTTTTGTAATATACATTTGTATAATGTATTTGCACCAATAGAAGAATTTATTTTGATAAGACCCATGAGGAACAGTAATAAGGAGTAGAAACTAAAAAAATGTTTACTTCCTCCTACTCCTTTTCGAGCGTGTGGTTGCTACAATTCTTTTTTTTTTTTCGTGTTTGTGAATGGCAAATCACTATTTTTTTGTTGTTCTTTGCATGCATGTTTGAAATGAAAATAAATTCACTTCAATTCAATTTTCAAGAAAACCTGTATAATATTTTAATTCTTATTTTTTCAAAACAATGATATGAATAACATGACAATCTATGTGTACTGTGTTTTTGAAGACGTTACATAATTGTGGAGAAAGTGCTGTCCTATTTATCAAGGTTTCCACGTTTCCTGAAAGCAGCATCATCTGAGGATGCTTTGCTCTGCTGTCACTCACAACCACACACCCCTCTTAGTCGAGGCCACGCCCCCTACGCCAGAACACGGCCAAAAGTTTGTCACTAAAAAATATAAGATGTGAAACTGAAAAAGATCTGGAGGTGGAAAAAAATCGTAAAACCCCCAAAATAAATAATGTTTGAATCTGAAAATATTAATCCTACAACTGAAAAATTACAGATCACATGTTAAAATACATGTCAGAGTAAAAATATAAAATAAAAATGTTTTATTAAATTACTTTCAGAGCTGAATCAGAGTATGTTAACAGTAAAAAACCCTTCCTCTGATTCTTAATTCAATTTAATATATTTTTTAAATAATTCAAGAACAATTTATGGAAATATCAGATTAAAATTGTATTTTTTTTTAATTTAATTTATTTTCAAATTACAACACTTTGGCCTTGATTTAGCTCTCAACACGCCTATTCAATGCCCTAACCCTTAGTGCCAAAACCATAGACTGTAAAAAACAAAACCAGCAAAGGAGAGTGAGAAGAAGCCCGGAGGGGCCGCGAGCGTGTACACAGAGACCGTGAGCGCGCATACACAGGGTTTTTTTTTTATGAAAATGACGTCATACTTAAATCCCTTATTACAAGTGAGGCCACCAGGAGTAAGAAGTTCAAGAAATGTTTTTAAGCCTGTGAAAAAAGTCAGAATTCATTCGTATCAAAGTTTGACTTTTCCAAAGATTTCAAAGTTTCAGCCTCAGTTTTTTCTTTATTAATTTCACTGGTCCTAATCATCTTCCGTAACAGTCCCAGTCTGATACTGTGCTTTGCTGCTCTTCTGGTAGTGTTAGCAATACTTAGGGTAATTGGCTCGGAGTTTTAATGAACAAAATAAGCTCGCGTCATCATTAAAATACTGATATTTTCTAAAGAGACTTTCTTAAACATTTTTAACGTCATAACAGTTTTGCTAATATGCCATCTCCCTCCTCTGTTAATCGGTAGTGGCTTCATATTACTGCGCCCCCTCTTTTCCCCTCCTCTTCCTCCGAGTCTGAAACACCTCAGTGCAAAGATCCACAAATCTGTCCGACACAAAACAATGTAAGCCACCGAACGAGGGTGCACTGAGGACCCTCGGTGTCACCCGAAAACAAAGTCATCTGAAGACAAAGCCAAGCTGCGGACATGGTTTGAACTTCATGGAGTTAAAGTGCAGAGAAGACGAAGTGAGCTGGAGTCGACTGTGAGGTGAGCAGCCTTTTGTTTTCTTTTTGCAGAGGCAGACCGAGCCCCTCAGCCCATGATTTCTGTTTCTAATCAGCGACCCCGCAACTTTACTGCAGGAAATGTCGACTAATTTTAGACACACTTGGTTTATTGCTGAAAGTTTCACTCCCTGGGGGAGTCTCTGGGGTTTATATGGACTGACTGATGAAATTAGATAGACTGCATGTTCTTCAGAAAAGCTAACTTTGAGGGGTCATTTTGAACATCTTCTGTTTTATGTTGGTTCTGCAATAATTGTGGTTGTGGAAAGCAGTAAAAACAGAGTAAATCCACATTCAGAGGTGGCTTCAGTAACTTTTTGGCCATGGGTAAAGACCTACATGAGGCCCCTTCCCCATCAATTACTGCTTTGAGTTTTAACAAAATAGACTATTTTGTCATACTTGGGAAAGAAAGGATATTAGGGCTGGGGAATATTACCTAATCTCAATATCATTATTAATTGAAGCTATTACCTCGATTACGATTAATGAACGATTATTTTATGCTAGGCTGGAACAAATTAGTGGTGAAACCAATGGTCATCGACACGGTCTTCCTTACTCTTAAAGGTGTAGTCAGCGATCTTCTAATCTTCTAATCTAATGCAGTATTTGTGAAATTCACCGTATTTCTCCTCTCCATCCACAAGATGTCCCCACTGACAGCATGTTGAAAAAAAAAGTCCGGTTTCAATACACAGCCTTGGCTCTGAATTTCAGCAGGTAAATACTGTGGCTCGGGCCGAGTCACCAAAACAGGGTACACCCCCCACATCCAGGGGGCGATCATACTCATCGCCAGATCAGACAGAGGGGGAGGGGAGTAGTAGGTTGTGTAGCGTCTTGATTAAGCGTAAGAGAGAGATACAATATGTGCAGTGGCAATGGCTGAAAAACAGCCCAAAAGAAAAAGGTCAGAGGAGCAGAAAGTGAAAAAGAAGGGCTATGGCCATGAAAGAGCAAAGACCCGGGTCAGCATTGGTGTTGCTTTCCGATGGTGGAGGGAACTCCACCAATTGAAATACCTGAAAACGGACGCAGATGTTGCCGTCTGTCTGCTGGATAGGTAAGCAACATTAGCTTTGTGGTACTTCACATAACAGTAACAGCCATCAGGCATTCATCTTATTGTCTAATCTGCCAGAATGTACCGTTGTTGTGATGTGATCAATATTATCAGTCGAGTTCTCTGACGAGTCAGGGTTACCTTAGCTACGTTGGTCAGCTACGCAGTTTCTACGGCCGTTTCCATGACGATGCACGTCCATCAGCTTGCGGTGGTGGAGCCAGGGTTGAGGTATGAAGGGAGAGGCGGGTCTAAATTCGTTTATAAACAACCTCTCCACTCGTTTTCTCCCACATTGCTGACTACACCTTTAACTTCTTTCTGCTCAATGTTCTCTGTGTAGAATCCAAAATGTGCCCAAACAATGGTGCTGGTAGTTTTCTAGGCTACTAGGTCCTCGGATGGATTAGCGCTTGTCTCCTCCATGTTGGTGGCACTTCCTTTGCTCTTGGTGAAAGTGAACGTAGACTATATTGAGGGGGCGTTGTCACATGACTTACACGGAAAAATAATCATTATGAGTAAAATTACTTCGATTACAGGGTCTAAATGTCGATTTCAGTTATTTTTTGATTAATTGCCCAGCCCCAGAGGATATGGCGGAATAGCATTTCAAAGCAATATTAGGAAAAGTGGGTGAAACAGTCGAGGAGTGATTGAGCTCTTTGCAAGCAGTCTTACTTGACAAAATATTTCAAAGCTTGTTTGTGCAATTAAGTGCCAGAGGTAAAAAGAATTTAAACACTGATGCCATTATTGACTCTGCTTATTAAGACATAATCAATACAATTTTCCTTTAGATTCAAGTGGATTTTCTGTGTGGCATACACAGGTTTTGGCTTCTGGATCATGTGATTACTTGTGGAAGGTCTATGGTCAAAGGGCAAGGTAAAACAGCTATGCAGTCATCTTCTCCTTATGAAAGACTATAACTCATGAATATTTTACAGGAGTTTCATTACTTTTTCACTTTTAGTTAATGACAACCTAACTAGTTTTTAAGGTAATACGTTATAGGTCAAAGTCTTGGCTTTTGATGATGGTCTCTTGCTTTTGACTGAATTATGAAACCATATATTCTTGACTATATTATTGCTATTACGAAGTGACGAGGGACAAGGCGAAACATGCCTGAGTCTTATGATCTTATGATTAAAATTGAGGCCCTAAGGGGACATTTTTCATTGAGGCAGTGTGCCTGCAACATATGGATCAAAAGAAAAGAAGAGCAGTGTATAAATTACACGGGAAGCTTTACAGGAACAATTTAATAAAAAACCCTTATATTGAAAAAATATATTTTATCTCCAAAAAGCTCTGTCAAAAATTGCATGAAGAAGCTGGCAATAAGTGAACAAAAGGCTTAACTTTGATTGTACTTGCTGATTCACTTTTGAGCTGCTGGATTTTGCTTCATAAATGCTCACTCTTTTGTTCTCCACATCTCCTGCAAATTCATTTGGCTTTAAAGTGCCCCACATTTTCAGTTAGGTCAAGTAGGACTGTGCTACTTGTTTGACCTAAATAGCTCCAGGATTACCTGGTTACCCGTTTAAAGTTTAAAGAAAGGTAAAATCATGTGCATTGCTGCAGTCTGCAAATGGGCTTAGAAAAGTTCTCAGACAGGAACAAACTTTAGGTTTAACTCTGTCTGTGGGTGAGTATTTCTATTCTTTTTCAAATGGACTGAAGAACCAATGAGATCTTGATATACCATGGTTCTTCTTGTCTTACGATGTTTGCCAGCTAACTTAAACAGCTTCATACTTTTCTTTTTCAGTATACAGAAGAATGTTGTAGCTTCAGCCTGTGTGTTAAATGTCTGTCAGAATGGACCTGTCTGGACCTGACGAAGCAATTCTAATCATTCCCCTCTGCAGCTGTATACAGTTCCTTTTTTCTCAATGTTTGATTAGCTAAGATGATTTAAATTAGCTAAATGACAGGGGCCGATTTCTGGATTTAAGCTTTTTTGGAATCTGCAAGACTGATTATCCTTACTGCCAAAATGAAGGATTTAGTTAGGCTGCTCACTGCTGTGAGGAAATGAATAAGCAGAAAGGTATTTTACTGAAAAAAAGAAAAAGTCAAAGCCTGTCAGTACTTGATTAGATTGTCAGGATGAGTATGTTTTTGAAAACAATGACTTTAAGAGGATGATCAGTTCTGCCATCTGCTTAGTGTTGAGCTATTTTGTATATAACTTATTTGATTTTGCATTTCTACGTAAAATCCCTTTAACAGTGAGCTGCTCAAGTGAGCTCTGTAAGAGTAAACTGTCTCTGTCAGTAATGTTAACCCTAAATTTGTTCACTTGAGCATTTTTTCTTCTGTCAAATTTAAATAATTCAATTTCCGAATTCCCTGTTTACATGAATGCAATCAATCACTGCGTGTGGATACATGTGTGAAACATGTTTCAGGATAGAACCACTTTGGCATACCCAGAGCTGTCCCTATGACCACAATTTAGAGGCAACAGAAAAAACAGCTGTTCCTTTTAAGTAAAGTAAACTTAATATGTGCCTTAACTTGTAAAAAAAATATTTATGGTTAGTATTAATCATGGTAATGTATATAGCTGCAGACAACAAGTTAGTTAAGATTTATCTGTTAGGACTGGAAGTTTCCAAATTAATAAGGAATGAGGTTGCACAGTGTAATTAATAGACTTTAGTACTCCAGTGTAGCCTTGATTAAAAACCCTGGAATCTTGACTATGTCATAATCTTACCCTGCCACTGGTATACGCCCTCAGTCTTGGAAGGACAAAGATTTTATTCAACTTTCTCTCCAGTGCCCCCGTTAAGGATTTTGGAGATCTTTATTTGTTATTTTAAAATAAACCCAAAGAATATTTTTGTTGGTCCCCCCTTAAAAAGCTCAGAGCCATTCTGAACAAAACTCAGTTGGCAGCAGCTGGCAGTCTGTACTGAGGTACCAAGTGGGACTTTTCCATTATCCCAACTGTGCATGCCTGAGCAGCTCTGAGCAGGTGCAGTGGAGAAGAGAGGACAGGAGAGAGATAAAACCAGCAAGACTCATTCAGAATGAGTGATTACATGAATGTTGTTCTGAAAAGTGATCTGCATAAACCATCCCTCTATTTTTAGGAGGACATCTCTTTACGAATATTCTCTTTCAGATCAGATTTTTCCAATTGCATGTTTACTTAATTTGTTTTTGTTCTTTTTTGTTTGGTCTTTGAAATTCTTGTTTTTAGTTCTGAAAGGCAGACAAAGTACATACCCCGAACACAGTCATAACCTCCTGCCCGTACCTGCATCCTACCTGTGGCACCTAATCTGCACCTGATTTTTAGATATTGATGTGACTTTAAAGGTGCACTTTGGGGAAAATGAGCTGAATGCATTTTAACCAGTCGACCTCTCATATTTTTTCCTACCATGCAAAGTGCCAACGTCAATGTGTAAGGAATCAAAGTAATGGACAGTCACAGTGTATAGCCTTGGTAACAGCTGTAGCATTTTTAGCAGTAGAATTTATTCCATTACATTTATAGAATACTAAATTAACTCAAATATTGAGTATATTTTCATTTTCCAAGTTGTAGATGTTTCCCATTTATCATGTATTCAGCTGAGGAAGCCATGAAAATCCAAATGCGTTGCTTGTTTGATTTTTTTCTGTAATTTAAAAGAGCTAGCCATTAGCTAAGCTAACGTCTTGTGATATCAGCCATTTCGTCAATGAAACTGTCTGTTGAAGCTTGCACTGTTGAGGTCTTTGCATTGAAAAACTGTCTCAGACAGAAAATTTGTCTATTTATGACAAAGAGGCTGAGCTGAGTCTTACTGTGCATTTACAGTGTCCTAGCTTGATCTGTGCGTGTAGTAATGCATACCTCCACTCCACAGTAAAGCGAAAACAGACTATTTTCACTAGTTATTACACACTTAAAAGGTGTCGTCAGTGATGTGGGAGAAAACGAGTGGAGAGGTTGTTTATAAACAAATTCAGACCCGCCTCTCCCTTCATACCTCACCCCTGGCTCCACCCCCGAAAGCTGATGGACGTGCATCGTCATGGAAACGGCAGTAGAAACTGCGTAGCTGACCAACATAGCTAAGGTAACCCCGACTCGTCAGACAACTCGACTGACGATATTGATAACATCACGACAACAGTACGTTCTGGCAGATTAGACAATAAGATGAATGCCTTACAGCTGTTACTGTTATGTGAAGCACCACAAAGCTAATGTTGCTTACCTATCCAGCAGACAGACGGCGACATCCGCGTCCGTTTTCAGGTCTTTCAATTGGCGGAGTTCCCTCCACCGTCGGAAAGCAACACCAATGTTGACCCGGGTCTTCACCCTTTCATGGTCATAGCCCTTCTTTTTCACTTTCTACTCCTGTGACCTTTTTCTTTTGGGCTGTTTTTCAATCATTGCTACTGCACATATTGTATCTCTCTCTTACGCTAACTGCGCACGCTACACAACCTACTACTCCCCCTTCACCCTCTGTCTGATCTGCACATGAGTATGATCGCCCCCTGGATGTGGGGGGGGTGTACCCTGTTTTGGTAACTCTGCCCGAGCCACAGTATTTACCTGCTGAAATTCAGAGCCAAGGCTGTGTATTGAAACCAGACTTTTTTTTCAACATGCTGTCAGTGGGGACATCTTGTGGATAGAGAGGAGAAATACGGTGAATTTGACAAATACTGCATTAGATTAGAAGATTAGAAGAATGCTGACTACACGTTTAAGTGGGGAGCAATAATTCTCAAAGAAATATTGAACTGTTTGGTACAATGTTTATGGTTCAACAAGCATGAGTGAATCTTGTATTTTCAGTTTCAACAGCTGGCATTTGTTTATGCCCTTTTCTCTCTTTATTTGCACTGCTGCATTTGAGCCAGTGAGTCAGAGTGTAGGGATGAGTTAACTCCTGCCACGAGAAGCAGTGTGCTAAAGCTGGGCCAAGACTCCACACTACTGCTTTAAAAGGAGAGACCACAATAGGCACCCACACTCTTAATATCTAATACTCTTCATTCATTATCGAATCTAAAGGGAGGCAGTAGCTTGAAGCAGCAGTAGCTCAGCCCAGGAAGACTTAGATTTGGAACAGAAAGGTGTCTGGTTCATGTCCTGACTGAACTGTTTGGAAGTTGTTTTGGTAGCTGGAGAGAGCTGACATCCTGGGCACTGCCAAAATGCCCTTGAGCTGGGCACTTAACCCATAAACTACTCAGAAGCACTTCTCCACAAGCAGCAAGCCATCACTGACATCTCTCCATTGATGCAGGATTGAGGGACCTGTTTGTATTGCAGCCTGTGTTTGTAGCATGTTTCAACAACAGAGTTTAAAGAATTGATCTTCTGTGATTGATTAATAAAAAATATCGTCCTTCTTCTAATCTGTTGTCGAGGAGGGGAAAAGATAGCTCAGCATTTGTCAAACATGAAATCAAAATGTAAATGCTTGTCAGTACAGCAATAGTAGAGAGACCTTATGGGCCCCTGTAGGATGACATAATTTTAAAGCATATTTCAGGTTTTGCAGGGAGCCATAAACTCTAAGCACATCAGCATTGTGCATTTAACTAAGCAGACACTGCCTTGTCTTTTCACCTGATAACTCTGCTTCAGACTCATTCTGGCCCTGACAGCTAGAAAAATGACCCACATCTCCTCAAACAGCCCTATAAAGCCATTCAAACTTTGTTGAAAGTCCCGTTGGATAAAAAATGTAATCCTTTTTAAATCCTTGTTTGAGTCGGCAGGATAACTGCTTTAAACAGGCTTAACCCTTAATGGGCCTTAAAGAGCACACTGACAGTTATTTTATATTGTGTTCATGACATTTCAGAAAAATGTCAATTGGGCAAATAATCAAAATGTCTTCATGGTGTGTTCAAATTCACATTTAGAAAAGGAGAAGTAACTGTTTGTCTGAAAACTTTGATAGTTGTTTGCTGTTCAGATTTGTTTGGTTCTCCATCTTTATACAACAGATGACAGATTTTTCCTAAGGATAAGAAGCACCTGAAAAGGTTGTTTTTTTAATGTTAAATACAATTATTAATTTGTACATTTTACTGCATCAAAAATATATATAGTATTTCTACATACAAGTAAAAATAAGAAACTGTTTTGGAATGACGGCATAGCTTGTTCTTCTCAAAAAAAAAAAGTCTAAAAACCACTGAATTGCAGTGCTGGTTAGGCAAAGTGGAAGGTAGCCAGTTAACCCTTTGACTTCTGGTTCAGTTTTGCAGCCATCTTCAAGTGGAAATCAGAGGAACTGCATCTTCAATGCTGACCACATTGGCCTGGCTAAGACCTAAAATTCAACTCAAATTACATGGGTTACATACAGATAATTATTCATTAATGTTTTTAACAGGTATGGCAAGGATCATGAAAAGCAATCAGAAACATAGCAGACATATAATAATCTCTATTTCTTAACTGTCTCACAAAATGTTAAACTTCATTCTTCTAAACTCTGAATATTAGAATGTTTGGCTCACAGTGAACCTTGAGATTTAAGGCCTACATTTGTGACCTCTTAGCCTGGTTTCTAAGTGAGCCTTGCCGTAAATTCTCTTTCCTGTGTTTGTTGATACTTATCGTCTCTTCCATGACTTTAAATGGTAATTTGACTATTTTCTGTTTCTCCTGTGTGCCTCATCCTCTTTCCTTCCTCATGCTGTGTTTTTTAATCAGAAGAAATGGAGACATCTCCCTCCTCCATCAGATTTCTGTTTTGGTTTGATCCAGCTCTCCTGGTACCAATTTAAAGGGGAGTAGCCTGGAGGAAACAGGCCAGACTTCTCTGGGCTGACCTGTATTGTGGAAAGTTATGTCTGGGTGGTGCTGGTATCTGACACAGTTTCTCACCATCATTTAACCCTATAGCTCTGTTATTTTGAGAGAGGTTTGATGTGTTGATGGTTATTTTGAGCTTCTGCATGTTGTTATGGAGAGAGGGTAAAAGCTGTGATTAGAGGTCAGGCTGTGGAGCATGATGGTGTTTTACTGACTGTGTGCAAGTCTACGAACATTCAGTGGAAAAAATGAAAGTAATCCAAACTTTTAAGCCTTGAGTAAAAACGTGTGCACATTTTTGTGCAATTTTTCATTATAAAACGTTAAAAGCTGTGGTGCAACAGATTGTGCACACGCCTCACAGCAACAAGATTTCTGGTTTAATCTCTGTGTTGGTCAGGTCTAACTGTTCTCATGAATACCTGTGCTCTCTCTGGGCACAGCTTCGGCAAAAAAAAAACCATGATCATTAGCTCATTGGTGACTCCAACTTGCCCTTAGCTGTGAGTGTGATTGGTTGTACATCTCTAAATGTGGCCCTGCAGTTGGCTGACAGTAGAGGAACATAAAAAGCTAATAGTATTCTCTGAACCTTAAATAATCCAATGTTATTGTTTTTTTATCATACTCTAATTTCAACCAGTTTGATGACACAAAATCACGATTTATTCACCTTAATCACTTGGTACCGTGTGTTTGTCTGGTTCTTCATTTCCCCCAGTAGTTTCTTCCATTTTCATCTCAGACCCATTAACCTAAATCCACATACATTTTCCTGTGACTACTGTAGTTTATATAAGTATCATATAAATATAGTATGGTATAGTAAATTTTGTGGCCTGTTGTACTTGTGTTGTTTATAATTACAGAGAGATGATGGCACCATCTGCAGCAATGCACAGCATTAGCATGTGTGCTGACTTTTCTTGCACGGATAGAGAACTGAGCTTCATGACTGTGGCTTACATTAAGGCTCATGCCATTTACTTTATGCAGCTCCACTTCAAAAATCCTGAACTCTCACACTCCCAAACTTTCATTTGGTTCGATAGTAACTTTTTAAAATCAATGAACATTTAGATTTTTCTACTTTTACTTCACCTCTGCCCTACTTACACACATATGCTTTTATACATGCAGACCACAAAAAGACAGACATGCTCGGACAGCATTGTCTTGTTTGTTTCAGGTCAACAGCTTGACCCATGTGTGGGAATTTGTTATCAGAGATGGGTTTGTGCAGCTGCCTGCAGCCCCTCCTCGTGCTCTGCTGTCCATAAACCAGCATGAAGCTCTGTTAGCTTTACACTCTCCGGTGGGTCTATTAAACATTAAGCATGAGCAAGCACTACATGTTATTTTTGTAGTTTGTATGAGTTCAGTTGTGCTTTACAATGCAAGACATAGAACATTGGGATGAAGCAAGAATTTCAGTCTCACTCCGTGTGTCTCACCAAGCATGACATTTATGTACAATAAAATCTCTCAGATTCATGGGACCCCTACACGTCTGGCAAAGTGTGAGTGTCTATTCTATCCTCCATCTGATTGTACTAAATTAATTAAATGAAACACACATATGATGTATGTATGTTTTGTTAGCTGTGCCATTAAGTGAAGGCAATGATGAGGTAGTTGCTCTTGGTCTGAAAGGCTGGAATTCTTGAAAACTACAAGTAAGTAGTTACTAAGGGTCAAGATGTTTTACCTCGTAGCTGAGATAGTTCCAACACGGTAGAAATTACAGCTTAACTCTTTTGCTGACTGCCCAGTATGTCAAGAGTGCTTAGTAAAATACATTTACCGTGACACAGTATATTGTTGTTATAGGTGGGATAGCTTGGGAGACATTAAAGACAGGCAACTTGATGGGGCGTTAGGGGTTTTATAACTTATCGGGTGCTAACACTGCATTCTCCATAATAGATAACATCCCTCAGAAGTATAGAATGACTTTATTCTCACACTTAAGTTTTCTGTCAACAGATAATTTCAGCCTTGCAACACTCAAGTAATGTTAAATTCTGTCATGTTATTGGCAACTTCACTGCTTTTTATCCGTGTTGTTATTTTACCCAGGCTGTCAGCGAGTACTGTACATCTTCGTAATCACCTAATCATGATTGTTCAATATTTTCCATACATATTTTTCACTGATTATTAATTAACAGTAGTTATATTTGGTGATTTCCAGCTGCTAGCCTGCCCTGAGATATGATGCGTTCTATTTGCCTTGAACTTAAAAAAAATGCATTTTACGGCTTGGACTAAAGTCATATCTGATATAATGTACTGTACAAGTTCAGACAAACCTACTGTATGTGTCCATGTTGCAGCCAAAGATAAAACCAAGAGCTTCACTAGTTTCATTGAAGGGTTTAGTGTGGACTTCACACCATAACAGAAAGCAGAACCTGTTTGTAGCTGGTGCAACAGGCCACTGTATTTTTTCAACAGTTAATTGATTGGTTGATGTAAGGGTGTAACTTTAGCCGGTCAAGTTTCTCTCTGATTAATTACAGTCCAAGAAAAGAATTTATTCATAAAAAAGACACTAGAACACTGGGTAATAGACAGTTTTTTTGCTGTCTGGTCCAAGTAAATATTTAGATATTTACAAGAACTGCACGAAAAGTCTCAAAATGTGGTATCATGACAATCCTGGTCCTGCAAATAACCCCCTCAAACACTAACCCTATTCATTTGCAATAATAAAGCACAGCCCCACAGCTAGAATGACACACACACTAAGAGGAAATTAGGGGCCTGCCACCAGTGTGGGCGTTAGATCAAAAACACTGCAGAGCATAATGAAGCCCTGCTGTTACACTCTACCCAACTTTTTTAATGTTATTAAACACAAAAAAGTCTGCATGTGTCGGATCAGGGTCACTGGGTTTGTGTATCTGCATAAATCAAAAGAGATTATGAACGTATGAGCTGATATTTGATTGTCTGTAAATCTGTTATATGCTAGTTTGTTAAATCTATGAATTATATTCACAGACATTCTTTTGGGTTTATTTTTCAGTGTCTTTTTGTTGTGCAGTTTTAGGGGGCTTAACTGTGGTCTCACAAGGGGGGTGTCACACTCTCAGATGCTTCTTTGTTTACTTGCAGCTGAGGGTCTGGACACGCTAAGGCTGGGAAATATGGATCAAAATCATGTTAAAATATTGTTTTCTGAACGGATAAGAGGGGTGGGAACCGGAAATCAATTCTAGATGAGAAGCATTAATTCTTTCAAGGAACCGATGTCATTGGCCTTTTTGCTTATTATTTCACTTCACTTTGTTAAAAATTTTCAAATTCTCATTTAAAGCAGGCAGCAGAAATAACTAGAAAGCACTCGGAGAGCGCAGACCTCCGCCAGTCCTCCTCAGTCCTCAGCCATATAGTCATTTTGACCATAAATATTACTCGTACCTTTATTTCATCGAAATATTTAGATTTCTTGACCTTGAAAACATACCATTAGCAATCAGATTCGTAGTGATATCTATTTTAGTTCAGTAGTTATTCACAGAAATCACATTTTTCGCCATAGCGGCCAGACGCTGATCCGGATTAACACCAAAATCTAATCAGTTCTTCCTTTTCCCATGCTGAACATTTCCTGAAAAAAAGAAGTCAAAA
This sequence comes from Scarus forsteni, assembly GCA_036419115.1. Lineage (NCBI taxonomy): Eukaryota > Metazoa > Chordata > Actinopteri > Labriformes > Labridae > Scarus > Scarus forsteni. Next base: position 37,598,025 of record JAZDUH010000098.1, read on the forward strand.
TTGTTTTCATGGCAGACAGAAGGCAGAAGTGGTCAAAAACGTGGCTTGATTTTTGACAAAATGAAGCTAACTATGTAACTTTAAGTAAAACAACAGCAACTTGTGAGAGCATTCGCATGAGCAGCATGGCATTGCATAGAAGTAGTGACATGTTTGACATTCTGCCATTTAAAACCTGTGTGGGCCACTTTACACAGATATCTACTTGATAATGCTTTAAAGCTGGGGTTGGCGATTTGATTTAGCTACACTTGTTGAAATACTGGTTAAAATGGTCTTTATGACCCGATGGTAATCAACTCATAATGTGTTCTTAAAACAGAGCGAAAAATATCCGCTACCTACAGCAGGAGTAAAACAGGAAAAACACCAACCAATAATCTTGCCGGGATACCTTTTTTTACACCAATCAAATCCCGTCGCCATTCTGCGTGCCTGCTGCGCGTGCATTTTCCCAGCGTGCGCGGACAGTGCGTGTAGCATGTAGCATGTAGCATGTAGCATGTAGCGTGTAGGGAACAGACTCCGCTGGAGAATGCTTACCTTTCAAGTTTTGTCTTTGAAAATAAGGGAAGTCCGCTGTGAGCTGTCCCACAACACCAACCAAGCTCCAGTATCCCTCACATTTTAAGACAGATGTACAAGAAATCTAAAAAGAACTCTTTATTTTTCTCTTTTTTTGTTCTCTTTTTTTGTTCCGCTGTTGGCTCTAATCTCACGAGAACTGCCATCCATGCTACTGCAGGTGGCAGTTCTCGCGAGACTTCTTCTTCTTCGGTGGTTGGCATCCATCATTTTGGGGCATTACTGCCCCATTCAGGCTAGAGACAGAGTTCAGTTTGGAGAGGCAGAGGAGTGCTTTTATTATTATATCATCACACGGGAGATTTACAGGAGAATACTGATACAGGAGGACGTCAGGAAAGAGGATAAAATACGGAAAATATGGTAGTTTCATGGCCAAAACAGGAGATTTGACAGCTATGTGGAGAATGTCAGAGCAACTACCTATACCCCGATCAACATTGGCTGTGAGTACGAACTGACTTTACATGTTTGTTTGGTGTTTTATTACTGCTGACTGAGACATGACTTAGTGTAGTGTGAAACAAACACGTTGTGCTGAGGGTTTGGAGTTGAATCAGTCTTCTGGATATAGCGACTGCGCGCGTGCATGTGAGCGGGGGGTGGGGCTAGGCGGAGCCCAGAGGAGATGCAACTTTCAAATTCATGCTAGTTTTCCAAAATCGTCAACCCCAGCTTTAACTACCAGCTCTCCTGTTTGGCAGAGGTCATCTTTAAATTCAGGGATATTTAAAGTTTTAAAAAACAGAACAAATCAAATCATGGTTTGGTTCCAGTAACAATTCAGAGAGTAGAAATTTTCTTGGTTTAGGATTTAAAGGTTTTAAAAGTTTACAGTTGATTGTGTGATGACTTTCAAAAGCACAAATATTTGGGACAAAATCAATTAGAAAAGGCAGAAATGTCTGTAGAAAAAAATGCAAAAAATCACTTGAAATTGACAATATAGAGTTTGACAAACACAATGTTTTTGATGAATAAGTAAGGGATAATGCCCGACGAGGTGTCCATTATCAGAAATTAATGGATGACGCGGAGGCGTGTTCCTTCCGCGAAGTCCATTAATTTCTGATAATGGACACCTCGGAGGGTATTATCCCGCTTATAACATGGTCACTTATGAAAAAAATACATCTTTAATCAATTATTAACACGTTAATGTTGTTTTTAAACCGTCAAAATCATTCGTTTTAAACAAGAAGCGGCTGAGCGGACTATTTAATATCGCTCGTTGTGACACGTTGCTAAGGTAACCTCCTCTGGCCACAGAACCTGCAGCTCGGTCGGCCGCAGTTGTTGTATTAGGCCTTGTTACGACCAGCCTAGGGGATACTGGAGGAAACATAAAATTGACCACTCCTTTGTCACTTCCCAAGGCACACCGGCAAGAAACCACAAACAAACACGATTTTTGTAGTTCAAACAAAAGATTTTTTTCTTTAATAATTCTTTTCTTCTAGTTTTACATACTAAATCAAAAATACCTCGGGGTAAGTAAGCATATAAAACAACAAACAAAACACTCTTATAAATCAAAAGTCTTACCTAGTCACTAATGAGAAAAGAAACATACAAACCTAAAGTGTCTCCCTAAACGAAAAACAGGAGAAAACAGAAACCAAAAAGCCTTACTTCCCCTACATTACCTTATTACTTTGTCTTTTTTTAAACATTCACAGAATTTCACAAACACTCGTTCAAACAATCGATCTACACAAAAGGCGTGGCGTTGAGTAGTGAGGAAGGAGAACAGCGTCTCTTCTTCGGCTGTCATTTTTAAATCCCCAGCCATCAGCTCTCAGCCAATCGTCTGTGCCCGCGACACGGTCTCCTCCACTCTCGGCGGGTCGTCTTTCGCTGCTGTCCAATCAGGGCGCTCCACCTGCAGCTAAGAAGACCAGGAGCACAGAGGGAGGAGGAGGAAAAGGAGGAAGGCGCTCCTCTACAAAGGCAATAATAACAATTAAATCAACAAAATGACACACAGTCATAACACCCCCCCACCTAAGATCAATCATTTCTTCCCCTAATAGAAATGTCTGATCAACTTTTTGAACTAAGACCCCACTCTAGACAAAGCATCCGCAATAACATTGTCTACACCTTTAATATGGCCTTTACCTCGATATTAAAGTCTTGCAACAACAAGGACCAACGCATGAGGCGCTGGTTGTTGTTAGCATCTTTGACAAAAAGACTAACGGATTGTGATCCGAAAAAACAACAACTGGTTCGGAGCTAGAACCAACGTAGACCTCAAAGTTTTGTAAGGCCCACAGCAACGCAAGAGCCTCTTTTTCTATGGTGCTGTAGTTAACCTGGTGTCTGTTGAATTTCCTGGAGAAATAACAGACAGGATGGTCGATGCCATGATCATCCTCCTGCAAGAGGACAGCACCCGCACCTGTAGCGCTAGCATCTACCTCTACCTTAAAGGGACGCTCAAAATCAGGTGCGGTGAGCACAGGGGCGCTACACATGAGGGCCTTGGCGGACTCAAATGACTCCTGGCAGACAGGAGTCCACACAAACTGGACACTCGGACTCAACAAACTAGTGAGGGGCGAAACAACACTGGCAAAATTTTTGCAGAAGCCACGATAGTAACCGCACATTCCCAGAAACCTGCGGAGCTGCCGCCTGGTTTTTGGCTCTGGAAAATCCAGGATGGCCTGAATTTTGGCCGACAGAGGGCGCACCGTACCCTGACCTACCTGCTTACCTAGGTACGTTATTACAGCTTTACCAAACTCACACTTGGCCAGATTCAGAGTCAGAGAGGCAGCCATCAAACGACTGAAGATTTCTCTCAGAGTTTCCACATGCTCAGGCCAAGAGGAGGAAAAACACACAATGTCATCCAAATAAGCCTCACAGTTCTTAACACCACAGAGGACGGTGTTCATCAGCCTCTGAAATGTGGCAGGGGCATTTCTCAGACCAAAGGGCATCACAGTGTACTGGAGAAAGTGGTCTGGTGTAACGAAAGCGGAGACCTCAGACGCACGTGGTGTCAAAGGAACCTGCCAGTACCCTTTGAGAAGGTCGAGTTTGGTCACAAATTTAGCAGAGCCTACTCGATCCACACAATCATCCATACGTGGGAGAGGAAAAGAGTCAGGTTTCGTCACAGAGTTAACCTTACGAAAATCGGTACAAAATCTGGGAGTTTCGTCAGATTTTGGGACTAGGAGGCAAGGAGAACTCCATGGACTGGAGCTGGGCACAGCCAAACCATTCTCCAAAAGATACTGTACCTCCTTCTGCATGGCAGCACGTTTAACGGGGTTCACTCTGTAAGCGTGCTGCTTAATGGGCCTGTGATCACCGACATCAACATCATGCTGCAGCACTATGGTCTGTGTGGGCTTATCCTTAAAGAGAGCAGCATGAGAACAAATTAAATCACAGACATCACTTTTAGCAGGCTCAGACAAATATGACAAATGGTCATCGAGATTACACAAAATTTTGGAATTTTCCAAGCGCGCACACGGGACAGCAACAGGTGTCTCTCTCAGCTCATCCTCCGCGGGGCTGTAGGAGGGAGAAGCCACAGACACCACAGGAGAGGCGCTCTGCACAACACTCACAGACGGCACATCAGTTTGAGGACGTTCAACATATTTCTTCAACATGTTAACATGACACACACGGGACTTTTTCCCTCTATCTGGAGTTTTTACTACATAATCAGTGTCACTCAATCTGCGCTCCACCTCATAAGGACCACTGAATTTGGCCTCGAGGCTGGAACCAACAACAGGTAATAAAACTAACACAAGGTCACCTGCTGCAAAAATGCGACTGACAGTTTTCTGATCAAAATGTGCTTTCATTTTAGACTGTGCAGCGCAGAGAGAGGTCCGGGCCAGCTCACAGGCAGTGTGTAACCTCTCCTTGAATGAACTGACGTAGTCCAGGACGTTGTGGGCGGGGCTGCGCTTGTCTGTAAGCCAGCTCTCTTGGAGCAAAGCGCAGGGGACCGCACGGTGTGTCCAAACACTAACTCAGCGGACTGAAACCAAGTGACTCCTGAGTAGTTTCACGAATTGCAAACAGTAAGAGTGGCAGACCCTCATCCCACTCCCTGTTAGAATCAACACAGAATTTACGAAGCATAGATTTTAAAGTCTGATGAAAGCGCTCCAGCGCGCCCTGGCTCTCGGGGTGGAGCAGCTGGACACCTGATGCTTCTGAACAACATAGACATTACCTGAGCAAACATTTTCGACATAAAATTTGACCCTTGTTCTGTTTGGATGCGTTTGGGCAACCCAAAAGTGGAAAAGAACTTGGTTAAAGCCCTCACCACTGCTTTGGCTTTTATGGTGCGCAAAGGGACGGCCTCGAGAAGCAGTGGCGCGCACATCATGGTTAGGACATACTGATTACCAGACTTTGTTTTTGGCAAGGGGCCGACACAATCCAAAATCACATGCTCAAATGGTTCACCGATAACCGGGATTGGATTTAAAGGAGCTGGTGGAATAACCTGGTTAGGTTTCCCTGCTACCTGGCAAACATGACACGAGCGGCAATATTTAATGACGTCGGATTTTAATCCTGGCCAGAAAAAGTACTTGAGAATCCTGTTGTATGTCTTTCTAACCCCCAAATGACCGGATAAATTATGATCATGGGCCAGACTCAAAACTTGGACTCGGAACTCTTTTGGCACAATTACCTGAGTCACTGTGTCACACTCCATACCTGACAACGGGGACCATTTACGCATCAAGACTCCATCATCAAAAAGGTATGTCCCACACTGTGAACTGATTTTATTTTCAGCAACAGCCGAAAAACAAGTGGTCAAAGATGGGTCATTTTTCTGAGCCTGGATAAGCTGCTTTTTATCTACAGCTAAACGTAAATCTTTTACATCAGGCAGGACATCAACAATCACAGTTTCACATTTTTCATTTTCAACAGAGGGGCTGTCAGAATCAGGCGCGCTCAAAAACGTACCAGAAAGGTCTGGTAAATCACCAAACTTGCGAGCTTGGGCGCGCGTAACGACGCACGCAGGAAAAATTGGCCGCGGATCAAGCGCGGTGACAGGGGGTAAAATACTTACATCCGCGCAAGGATTTTCAGTCACCTCGGGCAAGGTGGGAAACACTTTCTTACCGGCTAAATCATTACCCAGAATGAGATCAACTCCTGCTACAGGCAGTTGGTCTCTCACACCCACGCGCACAGGGCCAGACACAAAAGAGGACGAAATATAAACTGTGTGGAGCGGAACGCGCAAAACGCTCATTTTAACTCCCCACACCAACAAATCTGTACCGCAGTACGAATCAGAAGAAAACGGTACAACTCCACGCCGAGCAATGGAATGTTTTGCGCCAGTGTCTCTTAAAATAGTGATTGGAACTCTGCCCTCCTCACTGCCATCCAAAGAGAAAAAACCTTGAGAAATGAAAGGTTTGAATTCATCATCGATTTTGGAATTTTCACACACGATGTCAGACTCACAAGCTACAGGTTTGCACTGAATTAGTCCTACAGCAGATGGCTTTTTAACCTTAGCTTGTTCTTTTTGTTTTAAAACAGGACAGACAGCAATGAGATGACCAGAATCATGGCAGTAAAAACACACACGCTTGTCACCTGTTGCCGAATTATTGCGCCGAGAGAAAGTGGGCGACCTACTCTTTTTTTCGACATGTGCAGATGACTCACGGGGCGCAACAGACAAAAACACATTTTTGTGAGTTAAAGCAAACTCATCAGCCAATACAGCTGCATCCGAAAGAGAAGCAACTTTTTGCTCGTTAATATACACGACGATGCGCTCATGTAAACATTTCTTAAACTCCTCCAACAGGACAAGTTCGCGCAGTTGTGCAAAATCAGTAACTTTACTGGCCTGACACCACTTATCGAAAAGAACCCCCTTCTCGCGTGCAAATTCCACGTATGTCTGATTGACACTCTTTGTACAATTTCTGAATTTTTGCCTGTATGCCTCAGGCACCAGCTCATACGCACGAAGCACAGTGGTTTTCACAATATCATAATTCAAACTTTGTTCAATTGTGAGACTGGCACACACCTCCTGGGCTTTACCTACCAATTTACATTGTAACAATAAAGACCAAACATCCTTGGGCCAATTTAATGTTGCTGCAATGCGCTCAAAAGCACTAAAATACGAATCCACCTCCGACTCTCGGAAAGGTGGCACCAGGGCAATGTGCCTGCTGACATCAAAGGTGTCACGGGGAGAGTGCGGGGCTTGCTGAGTGCGTGTTTCAGCGGTAATACTAGGCTGGCGCTCCAGCTCTAAGGCTCTTACACGTAGGTGCATTGCCTGAACTTCTAACTCCCGGTTACGTACCTCCATTTCCTTTATACGGAGTGTTAGCTGGAGCTCATCCGCTGGCCTTTACCGTGCGTGAGGAGGGTTTGTGGGAAGCGGGTGTGACAGGCGGCACCGTATCAGCCTTGTCACGTCAGCCTTAGCAGCTCCTTCCACAGAAGGAAGCTCAGTGAGGAAGCCTTTCTCCCGCAGTTTGTCGACCACAAGCTGACGAATTTCAGCCTTTCTGGCATTCAGCGGCACATGCACCTCAAAGAAATCAGCCACAAGAATGAGTTCAACTTTTTTACATCTCTCGAGATCCTTTAAGGTGGGATTTTTAACAAAACTTTTTAAGTCGAACTCCATAGTGCCAGTTTTTTTTTTTTTTCGTTTTTTAACAAAAGAGTCAAACAGACATACACAGAAGATGATAAAAAACGACGAATACTCACCCGAAAAAACACGTTAAACTAGACGAGCCCCCAATTTATGTTACGACCAGCCTAGGGGATACTGGAGGAAACATAAAATTGACCACTCCTTTGTCACTTCCCAAGGCACACCGGCAAGAAACCACAAACAAACACGATTTTTGTAGTTCAAACAAAAGATTTTTTTCTTTAATAATTCTTTTCTTCTAGTTTTACATACTAAATCAAAAATACCTCGGGGTAAGTAAGCATATAAAACAACAAACAAAACACTCTTATAAATCAAAAGTCTTACCTAGTCACTAATGAGAAAAGAAACATACAAACCTAAAGTGTCTCCCTAAACGAAAAACAGGAGAAAACAGAAACCAAAAAGCCTTACTTCCCCTACATTACCTTATTACTTTGTCTTTTTTTAAACATTCACAGAATTTCACAAACACTCGTTCAAACAATCGATCTACACAAAGACGTGGCGTTGAGTAGTGAGGAAGGAGAACAGCGTCTCTTCTTCGGCTGTCATTTTTAAATCCCCAGCCATCAGCTCTCAGCCAATCGTCTGTGCCACGACACCGGTCTCCTCCACTCTGCGGCGGGTGCGTCTTTCCGCTGCTGTCCAATCAGGACGCTCCACCTGCAGCTAAGAAGACCAGGAGCACAGAGGGAGGAAGGAGGAAAAGGAGGAAGGCGCTCCTCTACAAAGGCAATAATAACAATTAAATCAACAAAATGACACACAGTCATAACAGGCCTAATCAGTGGAGGAAAGTGAGATGATTGCTTAACGGGATGTTACGTGAAAAAAGTGTGATTTCAGAGAGCAAGTGCCCCTTTTATCGTTTGTGTATCCAGAGGATGATGCAATTTTTTTTTCAAAGAATCAAAGTCAACAGATTGTTTACTAAATAGTTTTAATTGCAAGAAATATTGTCCACCATTCACTCTGATCATTAAATGTGCGATCAAGCAAGTAAGTCTATCCTACATCGTTTTTATAAATAGTGTTCAATGTTCACCTCGTCTTTGTCCTCCTCTAAATTGTTCAATTCCTCCGTTGTCACCTCCTTGTGTCCCATCTCCTTATTCTCATATTCTTTTCTCTTCTCTTCTTCTGCTGCATCCCAGTCTTCAAAATTATCGAATTCACCAAACAGGTTGAAGGAAACCATGAAATCGTTCATTTTGTCTACTGTCTATGAGCTAGGCGATGTTAAGAGTTTCTGTTGCCACGGTTACCAACTACTGTTTGATCCAGCGCAGTAATTTAGAACCACCAGGCTATTTGACTGGAACTTCTTTTCTAGGTGTCCATTATCACCTTTTAATGGACACCCTGCAGCCAATCAGAATTGAGTATTCACCCAGACCATGGTATAACACACTTTATGTGTACATATATATCATCATATCAGTTAATGGTTAAGTTAAATGTTCAAAATAATAATAATGGTAATAATAAGATAAGCTTTTAGCGGTTTAAAACTTTAAATCCCACAAACACAGAAGTATCAGTTCTTTTGGTTTGTTTGCAGTTTTTTCTGGAAAACATTGACAGAAACAAACAATGATGTGTTAAGTTTAATACATTAAATATTCATAAATTTGATGACCTCTGTCGAATAGTTGAGCTGGGAGTTAAAGGGATAAGGGCATTGCTAAAGAATCCAATTGATAAGTTAAATCAGTAATGGCAATGGTATCAGTACAATTTAAAAATTCCCATCTGTAATGGATGCATACCGTCTCTCTTTTTTTCTGTTGCTGCTGTTATAAGATGAAAAGTTCATATCTGCTGATATGCACTAATTTAAGTTTTCAGGGGGGTGCCAACATTGTGCTGTTTGAATTGTGCATCCCCATCGACACAGGCTGCCAATGTATCAAAGGCAAAAAAAATAGTAAGACCCTCTATTTCATCAGAAAATACATTAATAAACTTCAAATAATTATATTTTCTAGCTGAAAACTTAGTTTAAGGGTTTAATTTGAATGTGTTGGAAGCAGACAGGAGTTTTCAGGGTACTCCCACACTCCCACAGCTGGTTTTGCCAAAATAAAGCTGCAGATAAGAGCGGTTTTGACTGAGGTTCATCTTGATTCCTGTGGTGCCCAGCATGCTTTCTCTCTCACCTCAGGGTCAGAGGTTTTGCACGTTGAATCAAGAGTATGAGTACAAGAGTAAACAGACAAAAATCATCACTAACTGATTTTGTGGAGACTTCCTCTGTAGGTTTTTGTAAGCGGAGTTCTTTTGTTTTTTTCCTTATTGCTCATCCTCTGTGTTGTTGTTTATCTCACTTTTGTCTGTTTGTGGAAATGAAACCATTAAGCCAGACCATCAGTTCTTATTCAAGACTTCTGGGTAACAGTTTAGTCTCTGCACAGGTCACCAGAAAGAAGGAAAGTAGGCATCCATTTCACTTCACTGACTTTGATGCATTGCTACAACTATTATTTCCTGCAGCAGTACCTGGTTGACTGTGAAGTTTAGCAATGCTTACTTGGGGCTCATGGTCAAAAAATACCCCCCAACACCATTACGCCACCACCAACCTGAGCCTTTGTTAAAGGATTAAGCCTTGTGGGTTTACACCATATTCTGACCCTACCATCTGAATGCTGCAGCAGAAATTGAGACGCATCAGACTGACCAGGCGATATTTTTTCAATATTCTGTCCAATTCGATTTGTCCAATTTTAGAGAAAATTTGCAAACTATAGCCTCAGCTCACTGTACTTAGCTAACAGTATTGGCACCCAGTGTCTTCTTCTGTTTCTGTAGACCAGGAATCATTAAGGGACAGTTTTTTTTTGACACATGCTTTGGGATTGGCTCCTGTGCCCCCACAACCCTGAAAGGGAAAAACGATATAGATAATGGATGGATGGGTATCTTGGTTGAATTAAAATGTTATTATTTGTATCATTTTATTTTTTTCAAGCTCCCATTAGTGAGGTCAATCCCTATCCCCATACTGCAACCACCAACATAAGGCAGTATAGTAGATATTGTGGCTGCTTCTTTTTGGGGTTGTCATGTTTTCCATTTCTGTGTTGACTCACATTTTCTCAGATTTTATTTTCATGGTTGATTATTGGCTAATAATGACTCACAGGTGGATTTTTGTAAATCAGATCAAACATGAAGTCATGCCGGATAAAACTGTCTCAATGACAGTTGTTTGGGTCAGTTAATAGTTGTAGGAATTTAACAACAAAAACTTAAAGCGATAACAATTTCTTACTCCTAATATTTTTCTGTATTTGAAAACACTCAGGGGCCCAGATGGGAAACTTTTGGGGGCCTACTGTGACCCCTGGGCTTCCAGTTTATGATTACTGCTGTTGACCATCTGCTTTAAGACTCATTGTGTTTTGCATTAACAAATGGTCCTCAACATACATTGGTTGATAAAAGCAGTTTTTTGAGTTACTGTTACCTTTCTATCATCTTCAACCACTTTGGCCTCTCTCCTCTGACCTCTTGCATCAACAGAGCATTTTGACCCAGATCACTGCTGGTTGATGTGTATTTCCCTTTGAAGACCATGCTCTGTAAACCGAAGAGATGTTTGTGTGGTAAAATCCCAGAGGGACTAACCTGATACACCAGATGGACAATTCGATATATCCTCCATGGAAATATTGGAAACGTTTTCAGAGGCAGAATCTTCAAACACAACAGCAGCTTGTGATAGGGCAATTGTTCGGCTCATTGTACTCATCATAGACCAATCCATATCAAGCAATGCTGCTACGTATCACATAGCATATGTAACGGCAAACAACAGTTAGCCATTAGCCGCTGCGTATGCCACATATGACTTAGCATACATAGCAGCTATGACGTCTAGAACAGTTAGCTGGCTAGCGGCTAACAGCAGTTAACCATTCGCTTAAACTGCCTTGGACTATCGTCTTACATTAAATTATTCCGCACAGATGTATTATTTAACACTTACATATGAAATGGACCTTGTCAAAGACAATCTCTGCCAGGTTTTTCTGGTAAAACTTCTGAAGAAAGCATGTTTCGCTTCAAGTGACGTTCTTTCCTCCTCTTTTAAAGAAAATTGAGTCAATTTCTTATTTAAAAAAACAGGGATATTGAGACCTCTTCAGAAGCCGCCATTGTTTTCAAACATTCAGTCACTTCCTGCTTAGCTTCCTCATCCTCAGCTTCTGCCTCTCTTCCCCAGTTGGGCCGTTAAGCATTTAGCCGAGCGAAGTCGTTAGACAACGGAGGTTGGCCAAATGGCTATGCAGGGTTTCAGAATTAGGCAGGTCTATCTGCTCTGCAAGGCTACAGTAGGACAGCAGTTTCAAAAATACTTAGACCAGCTCAACTGGCACCAACAACCATGACATAATCAGACTTAAAGCCTCTCTCTTTCACTTTTTGTGCTCAGTTTGTTCTTCCACTAGTTGCCTTGACTTTGTCAATGTGCCTAAATGCATTGGTTTGCATCCTCATACTTGCCTGATTGGTTAGTTGTATTAGGTGGCAAGTGATATTGATTCCTTCAGCCATCAAGTCTCAGCTGAAATGGATTTTTAATTCCAATCCCTATTTGATGGTGGTGATTGACTGAGGCTGTAGAGTGCTTCTGTCAGTCCTCTGTGCTAAAAGAAATTCAGCTTTGCCAGTAGGCAGCCACTAATCTGTTCAAAAGTTTGCATGCTGGAATCTATCCTCCGTTTTTTGACACCCAAACCAATGTTGTTATGTAAACAATGACAAAAGTTTACCAGTTTCAGCCAAAAATGTTGTTGTGTAAACAGGGCCTCAGCTTTTGTTTACATCCCTGGTTCCCAATCTAGGTTTCTGTTTTGAAGAAGCAAAAGTGCCGGACATCCCTGTTCTTTACTTTGTTAGACGAAACTTCGACAAAAAATCGGCTGGTTTTCATTTCCATGTTTATATTTGGAAACTGTTTCACATTCAGTTGCCTAGAAGTACATTACCCTGACCCCCCTGGACTTTTCTGAATCATCAGAGTTTTGTTTCTTTCCTTTTCTTTTCCCCTCAGCCTTTAGGGCAGGGGGCAGGGTCAGATCACTTCCTTCCTCTCTAAGAGATAAAATTGGAATAAATGTGAGACTGGAGGACAGACAAAACTTCTGCGTTGTAAATGAATGGACCAAGAAGAAGGAGGTGGACTAAAAAAACATGACAAATAGGAGCTAAGACTTATTAGGGAGCCTAAAATGCAAAGTAAGGCTCTTTGTGGCTTCCATTAGCTAAGTTAAAATATCATATTATACAGGTTATTTAATCACCACCACACTTTAACAGATGTCTCTGAAAAACACAAGTAAATCTGTCTGTCTATGATGGATGTGAAAGAGGGCAGCTGTGTGCCTTACCAAGCTGGAAAATAAATTATGTAAGTACAGACATGGTGAGAGGATAGAGAGAAAAAATGAGAGGGAGAGGAGAGAGGAAGAAAACAGCAGAAACAGGTAATGAGAGGACTGCAGTCCAGGCGAAATAGTTAGCGGTTTGGAATGAGATGAAAAGATTTGAGGCAATTACCTGAAGGAGAGAGCAGGCATGAGCAGTTTAACCATTTCTGCACTGTCAGGGGCCGTGGCCTCAACAGGTCTTTATAAGCAGTCCTTATAAGTAGCATCAAATTAAAGTTATGTAAAATAACTCTTGGTGATTAAAAAAGCACTTCTGTCAGTGGTGTGTTTTAGGATCCAAATGCATTTGCCATTAACTAGCTGCTTATTAGTTTTATTAAGTAGCATAATGATGGCTAATAAGTCCTTACTAGGTGCTTATTAGTGCCCTATCTACATGATCATACTTCATAGTTAGTAGGCCACCAACACAGAGTTTTTCCCTCTATAGAAAATAAGGCCTGCTGATCAAATGTAAGTTAGATTGTTACTGTACATGAAATATAATTTTATTACTTTGCTGAAGTGATGCATGGTATTGTTAGCAAGAAATTGGTGTAAGCACATATTAGTTTAAAAGATAAATACAAGTATTGACAAAATTTAATTTATAGCTACTATTTAGAGCAAGTATATCTGCCAAACATATCAGCCATATGTCTGCAATAATTTAAAATGTATGATGTTTCTTTACGTTATCACTGCTTGGGTACATCTAAAAAATCATGAGTGTTGTTTTTTTGAAGGAGGGAACGGTTGTTTTCATCTTTTTTATCTGCTCTTCACATGAAAGTCATTTGAAAGTAATAAGACTTTTTTTTTAATCAACTATTTCATGCTCTTGTCAAAAATAGTGTTATCAGCAATAATGCATTCAGCATATCGGCAAAAATCCAATATTGGGCATTACTACTCTGCCTCGTTTGGCCTTCACATGGTATTAACACTGCTGTTATTGTTTATGACTTGAAAAATTGCTTTTTCTCACAAAATCCTATCTGTACTACCGTCTAAATAATACCAAGTGCAGTATTTGTAACTCTAGGGTCTTTGTGACTCTTGTTTCCCAACCAAAAGTGAGCTTTTGTTTACAGCTCATTTCAAAATAGTTTCACCCAATGTTTTCTCCCTTTTTAAAGTTGCCTACTGCTTAAGCTGTTTGTTCTTTACCTTAAATAAACTGAAGCCTCAATGTTTGACGAATTCTTAAAGCCTCTATTTGTGACGTATTCATACCTAATTATGTAGACTAACTTTTTACTGTTATAATGGAGCCATGTAACTCAGCAGATATCCATTGTTTAAGGTTTGATATAGGTATTTGAAATATTCCACATAATTTGCATTACTTGTGTGCAGCAAGAATTTTGAAGTATGAATCAAAGATAAGTATTTAAGTTGGGAACTGAATTATGTTTGTTAGATGTTCTTTTGCTTGGACATTTCATACTTTGTCTCAGAACATACAATTTTGGGGTATTAAGCAAGAATAACCATTGTTGTGGCACAACTGCCCTGTAAGGGTCTACTAATCAGTGCATGGGATTATAATCATTTACATACCTTACTTACTTTTTAAAGCAGTTAACAAGAGGGGAATGAGGTAAATAATGAGTATTTGGCAGCCAGTATGCTGCTGATTGACATACTTATTAGCAAGAATATGAATAAATGAATATATTGACCCTACATTAAAGTATAATATTAGTATTAGTTGTTGTGGACACTGTCTTCACTGAATTAATTTGTTATAATAATGTTAAAAAATGGTGACAAATCTTAAATTTTCCATTGCAACCTGCTGCATACCTTTTAATGCAGATTAGCTAGTGTCAAAGTTTGCTTGAAATGTTTTATATTCTTTGATGTTTTTATAAATTGTTTTGCTTTTATGTTGCTAACATGTTTGTGCAGTTTAGAAAGTGCTCCCCCCATTTAGTTGAAATATTGCAGACAAATTCCTTCATTCTGAGGAGCTCCTAAGAAGTTTCCCCATCCAACTTAATGTACATTCTTATGATCATTTTATCACCACTTATGAAACAAATTAGTTTAAAAAAAGTCCTCTACAACAAATTCATAAAAATTGCTAGCAGTCTTGACACTGTCTTAATTCTACCATTTAGGAGGCTTTAGCTGGATAAGCAGGTGGAAGTTTTTTGCCAGTTTCCCCCACTTATCCAAACATAAAACAATTAACTGTATTCTGTTACGTGCTTTTTTGATCATTTTTGATATGTATCTAAAGATGATCATTTTCTGTGGTGTTAACATATTATGATTGCTGTAACTTCATTTGGGAGGGCCTCATATTCATCTCTGCCCTGGGCCCCTGAATGAGTAAAACTGTCCCTGAGAGGGGAGGATGAAGTGAAAGGATAAGAAGAGGTCATTTTGTTTAAAGAAATGTGAGAAGACAGACAGAAAGTCCCAATGAGTCTTATTCCAGTGAACCAGCTCCTCTTTAATACTGGCTGCGGCTAGAGCAGGAATTTCCTCTGACTGCAGCTGCACCACAGTAAAAGTCTGTTTTTGACCCACAGAGCTTTGGACCTTTGAGACACTGTCCCAGACGTAACGACACGCCCAGACGTGAGAGTAAACCAGTTCTGTGGTCGGGGGTAAACATGGCTGCCAGCACACCACCAGGGACTCCCCCCAGCGGTCTCACAGACAGGAGCGGGAGCTTCTTTAAAGTAAGGACTGACAGATTAATGAGTGGTCTTTCTCTTCATATCATACAAACTTCACATTAACCAAGAATTTTACCTGCCTAAGCCAAATAGAAACTAATAACACATGAAAATATAGCAGAAACAGATGTTCATCGGAACAAAGCTGCTCTTCTGTGTGCATACTTTAGTTAGTTCACTGATTAAAGAGTGCCCCAGTGCATCAGTTTAACAACTCAATCAACCAAAACCATCCCAGTTAACAAACATAGAACAGTTAGCATAAGATGTGGCATGAACTACGTCAACAGCCAACGTTTGTCTGTTGTGTTTTCCCACATTCAGCAGCACTTATCCCAGTGCTCGCCAGTGCTGTGACTGTGAGGGGCTGTTTACACAAGGCCTAAAACGCTCAAATCCATTACATTTTCATTGTGTTTCGGCCTCCTGTTTACATGGAAACGGTACTTTCAGTGCTTAAATCCACCAAGCTTTTGAAACCAGGCTCCAGAATGGAGAGTTTTTGATATGCTCTCCATGCAGTGCTGTGTAAACCCATATCAGAGCGTTTCAGGGTGAAACGCTGACATCACTGCATGCACAGTAGTCTTTCACATGAAGGCTGCGCACGCATACCAGGAACAACAAAGCCTCGGCCATCTACTGAGTAACGTGTGTGCCGCTAACCATGCTCGGTTTGTTATCCAGACAAAACTATCTGGACATATTTATTGTCCAACAAGATTTTTTGTCCAGAAAAAAAACTCCTGCATCTGTGTGCGTCCACTCGCCATTGTTGTTTGTGAAAAGTTTTTCTTCTTCATACGTGTGTAGTAGCAGCGCTGCCTCTCTGCAGACCTACACCGCCATCTACTGAACCGGCATGCATACTAAAGTGGTTTCATTCATCTCCAGCATCTCCATCTGAACGTGGAACAACTTTAAATACGCAAAGGAAAAATCTATGCGTTTTAAGTCAGAGAGTGTCCGTGTAAACGTAGCCCTAATGAACAGTCTCTTAATGGGACAGAGATGCCACTGTGATCATTAATTCTGCAGCTGTAGATGTGCACTGATGTGTGAGAAACTCTAAGGCAGCTCAAAACTTATTAGTCAAGCTAATTATAATTATCTAATAAATAGACAATGAAGAACAAGTGTACTTAAACTGATTAACGAGAAAAAAAACTGAAAATAACTTTTATATGAATAAGGATTAGCCATGTCCATTTTATCTAGTATCCTATTATTAGAAAAAAAGTGATATATATATATATATATATACAGACAAATGTAAAAGGATAATGCAGCCTGTTTTTTCAGTTATTTTAAGCCCTAATAAGTCGTCAACTCAGAAGAAGTGAATGAGAATTTAGCACTTTCTCGTTCCTAAGGCTGAAAGTATACAGAATAATAAAATAGTTTTATTGGATAAATAAATGATTAATGGTGCATGATAAATTTGTGCATTCAAGATTAAAATTTAAACTGAAACAACTTTTGCAGTTTTCCTGCTTTGAATTTTAAAGCATTATTGTGTGTTTACAGTGATGGCTGCTAACAAACTGTAATTAAGGGCTACAAAAATGGCTTGGGACCCTGAGGCAAGCATTTCAAAGGGTTTTTATTAACACACAGAAATACATATAATACATATACCATTGCTACAGAAATGTGGTCTAATTTGATCAGGTTATTTGATTCATAAGGAATCTAAAATGAGGTTACAGCATGAGCATGATGTTAAGAGTTGGAAGTGTGCTGACCTTTTCCACCACCATGTTGTAGTTCAATAGTTGCTTTCTTACTCTTCCTGATAATGTTTAAGTCGAATGATTCTTGAAAGTTTGGTTAGTTGGTAAAGATTATAAAGAGCATGACATTTTGGTTTCATGATTTTTTTATTTGCTACAGACCTCATTATCAGCAATGATCCTCGACCACACTGACCACAATCATGCACCTGCATCCTTGCACCTCTCCAGCCTGCAGATTTCTAAATATTCTTCTAAATTAAGTCTCATTTTTGCTTTGCATTGTCTTATTCTTAATTGACAAGTTAACAGGCTAAACTTTTTTTTCGCTACATTTGAATTCTGCAGGCACACAGTGCAAAAACTTTTCCTTAGGAAATGTACTGGATTATTGATCGATGAAATATTAAAGTGGAGTTGACTTTGTTCAGTTTCCTTCCCTCTCTGCTATGTTTTGATGGAGAGCTGGACGTGACAATTGCCAGCTGCACATGTTGGCGGGATTACAGACTCAGAAGAGTTATAAAACTCTCCTCTCTCTCGCTCTCTCTCTCATCCTCTGTCTCACTCTGTCTTTTCTGTTTCCTTTTTGTTTCTCTCTTTCTCAGATTTTAAAATAACACTTACAAGCACTTCTCTTTATGCTGCAACAGATGTCAGATTTTTGTTTTATTACAACATTCTGTCATTCTCATTCTGTTTCTGGAAGTAATGCTCTGAAAGCTTAATGCACTGGTGCTGCCTTTTAACACATTACTACTAAAAATAATGTATTTTCAACATTTTGCAAAAACAGTGTTTGATTCTAAACTGCAATTTGTAATTTATAATTTCACATCTAAGTCAAATCTAATATATTTGACTGCACATTTAGGATTATGAATCCATATTTGTCAGCAGTAGAGAGCCACAGAAATCACGTTCAATACTGACACAAACCCAAGTCATTTGATAGAAGCTTTTGTGACATTTTATTTACTTTGTTGGTTTACTTTGTTTTGTTTATGCTGTCATTTAAATTGCAATCATTTGCTTTACTGAATCCAAACTTAATTACAGACTATTTTTCAGAAAAAACATTAAAATTGAAATCTAGTGCTTTCCTTGATTAGTTTTTTTCTTTCCAAAGCTTGACACTTCAGTCTGAAGTATTGAAACTCTACATATTGTCTTTAGGGCACTACAGGGGTGCAGCGGGTGATGAGCAAGACAGTTACTGGTTCAGTTCCTGTCTTGGTCAAGGGCCTTTCTGTGTTGAGTTTGCATGTTCTTCCCATGCATGTGTGGTTCTCTCCAGGCACTCCAACTTCCACCTAAAAACCAACAACATGCTCATTAGATCTGTCTTTCTATGTGGTCCTGTAATGGTCCACCGTGACCCTGAAGGGGATAAGTGGTATGGATAATGGATGAATTGATGTTGTGCTTAAAATATTCATATTGACTATCCTCTACAAGCTGAACCTGGCTACCACAATCATTTTTTACATTTTGCAGATCTCCAGAGGCAGATGACATTATCACCACCGCCGAGTTTAGTAATGGCACCTTCTCAAAATGTTCAAAGAGTTCAGCATAGCCAAAGTTGACGGGCTATAGTGGGCTTGACCAATCAGAGAACTTGAGTGAGCGTGTCTTATCCCTCCCCATTTCAGCCTTGTTTATGATCTTATTGGGGCTTTCTTTTTAAGACCTTTAAATTTAAAAAAAGAACAAATTTGGACCCAGTTCAACAAGAAATAATGAACAAACTCTTTAAGTTGTCTGATTTTTAAAACTCCCTGGTACTTTTTCCATTCTCAGTCACCCTGTCAAAGCTCTCTCTGTATGCGTATAAACCAAACACATAGTTTCCCATTGACTGCATGCATGGCTTTAACAGCCATCCACACAGAGAATCGCTTACCTCCCCAACTCACACACTCACACACACACACATACATAAGCACACACGCACCTAGACACATTGAATTTCAAAGCAGCTACAAAAAAGGAGTCTGCTTCAGTCTGCTTTAGTCTGTGTCCATGTGTTATGCAGAGGGAATGAGATCAATAAAAAGGGAAAAACAAAGCAGATGAATGAAGTTGAGGAGGTTTATGAGGTAAAACAGACTTAATGGTGGTTGAGTATTTTTCTAATAATAATCCTTTCCTTCCAGCCCTCATCAGTATGAAATAATCATCTTTACAGCTCCATGTGGCCCTTTGCCAACAGACTATCAGTCAGCAGCTCTGTGTTCACTGACCTCCATTTCATTGCTCAGGAATTTCCCATGTCTTTACCTCTGGTCCTCTTTCCCCCTCGTCCAGTACTCCTCTAATTCAGTACTGGACTTTTGGCTGAAGGTGAAAGTATTACCTTCTCTTATTGTCTAATTTTTAAAAAGTTAGTGGAACAAAGATAGGCAGCTTTGCCACTGTGTTACTTCTTGTTTTCTTATTTTATTGTGAAAACTGCAACCATAGCGTTGAAGTCTTTTGCTCCTGCGAGGTACACACTTGACCTCTGACCTTGTACGTCATGAGTTCAATCACTTTGGCATAGATGACTTAAAACATAAATTCCTAGCATACCAAGTGCACAAGCAAGGCCTAATCATGAGGATGCTTGATGCAATCTCTTCTGAATCTTACTGGTTTTCTTTTAAACACTGCAGACATGCCACTTCATAACTTTGACCAATGACCTTCGAGATCTAATGGGGTCTTGTTATTATGTCAGATTATGAACTGTTACATTTACTTGCATATTATAACAAGAGATTCCTGTGACCTTGAACTTCGACCTTCAAAATGTAGTCAGCTCTTATTCATACCATGTGTTATGCACCAGTCAAGGGGGAGAGTGCATACCATAAGGTTTCAAAATTATAATTATGTTTTTTTCCCAGTCCCCAAACAAAATATGAGATCTCTGAAAGGTTTGACAGGATTATATACAAAAAAAAAATGAAATAAACAGCTCACTTTAAACAGGCTTGAACAGAAGTCTGGATTTCAAACGTAGGAGGCGATAAGCTCTCAGAAATAAATCTACTCCAGTGAAAAAGAAAACACAATTCACTGGGGAAAAAAGAAACTAAGATTCACTCGTTAAACTAAGAACATGCATCTGCTAACAAAAAAGCTTCTCAAAGCAAACTATGTCAGGTGGTCTGCCCGTCACCCACAGGCCCACAGCGCCACGTCCTCGTCGCCAGCCCCCAACCTTACAGGCCAACCATACAGCACCATCATCTGAGAAGCAGAGATCCACTCACACAAGACAGCACACTCTCTCACAAACACACGGGATGAAAAACAAAGATCCACACAGAACACAGCACTCACTCACACTGAAAATACAAGCACAAAACATCAAAATAACCAAATAAAGCCACGTGATATGGGATTTCTTAGAATAATATAAACAAGCAAAATCTTATTCTAAAGATTCATGACATTGACCTTTGACATATGACTTTGGAAAACCAACCAGTTCAGCTTTAAGTAAAAGTAAACAGCAGTACAAAGTAAAGGGGAAAGCAGTATTCATATAGTCTGCATTCTACAAGCACAGGAGAGCCATTAGTTATCATGACTGCAAACTTTTTCTTGTGACCTTCAAATCTGCGTCTAAGAAATCCAAGTTATTTGTGCAAAGTTTTAGGATAAAAAAAACAACTGTTCTTAATGCATGGCATTCTGAAGGAAAAAAATATTGTTACTAAGCTGTTTTTACTTGACCATTGCACTTTTTTGCCCATTTAAAATGTAACCATGTGAATCATCAGGATTAAATGTGATCATCTTTGAGTCAGAGCTGGAGTCTTAGCAAATTTTAGAAAAGAAGTCTGAGGTACTCTTGAGACATAGACATATAGATATAGAAGTGTAATGAGCCTCTATTACTCTGATCTTGACCTTTGAGCCCTAAAATCTATTGATTCTTTTAGATCTGATGTACATAGGTATGGATGGACAACCCAAAAGCATAATCCGTCCGTCCTTGGCCTCCACCGATGGTGAGGCATTAACCCGTTAACTACCAGCTCAACTGTTTGGCAGAGGTCATCATTAAATTCAGGGATATTTACTGTTTTATAAAACAGAACAAATCAAATCACTGCTTGGTTCCATGAACACTTCAGGGAACAGAGAAAACCACAAACAAACCAAAAAACTGAAATTTTCTTGGTTTAGGGATTGATTGTATGATGACATACAAAAGCACAAATATTTGGGACAAAATCAAATAGAAAAGGCAGAAATGTCCGTAAAAGTGCAAAAATGTGACTTAATGTGTACATGTACTTCATCATATCAGTTAATAGTTAAATTAAATGTTAAAAATAATAATGATGGTAATAATAATACAAGTTTTAAGCTTTAGAAACATTAAAACCCCACAAACAAAATATCAGTTCTTTTGTTTTTTCTGACCTTTTTTCTGTAGCATAAACCATTGACAGAAACAAACAATGTTATGTTATGTTTATTTAACTCATTTAATATTCCTGAATTAATGTCCTCTGCCAAACAGTTGAACTGGGAGTGAAAGGGTTAAAATGATGCTGCTTTGATGAATAAAATGTGACAGAGTGATGTGAGCAGTTTATTACAAAAAACAAAAATGTCATCGCTTTGTTGACACTGTGAAAAATTCTACTCTAGTGTCTTAAAAACAGTTTTACTCTTTGACAACCAAAAACAAATATCTTTCAGCAGCTTCATCTTTTCCGTTCGCGATTACGCCGTGGTAATAACTCTTGAGTGTTTATAACCTCTTTGGTAGTGTTTAATGTTTGGTTTTAGGCTTCTCTGCTCTGACAGCATTACTGACACATTATTTTGAGAGAGAGCTGCTCTCCTCATCTGTAAGGACTCCAACATCTCACCCTGTCTTCACCAGGGTCAAACTGAGTATCCCTCATCTGTAGCCAACAGTTTATGCTGCTCCAGAAACACTGCCTCCACCTCTTGGCCTGCTGTGGTATTCTAAAGTTTTGACCTGACACAAAGCCACGGGGAGTTGGAGGCTCTAACAGAGCTGGCTCCACTTTGTCCTGTGAGGGGGAATAACAGAGGTCTGTGGTGTCTGTGGTCTGGACTGAAGCCCAGCTGCAGGACAGTTTGTAAAAGAGCGTCCTCTAGTGGTTGAAATTCATAATGATGTTAGAAAACCTCCAAACGGGTATATATCTTTGTATGATGACTGACATTGCATAAAGGTTCAACTAATAAAAAGAATTATTAATTCAAAATCCTTTCATGTGTTAGTTGACATTGGTTGAATTTATTTTACTCTACCATGGATCTAATTTTCATTAAATGGGCTTAGTAACCTGCAGATGCAAATACAGTTCCAGTCAAACACGCTCATCTTGTTTGACCCAGATTGATGGCATCCAGATTTTAACATCTGCTCTGCTATATCTGAGGAGGCTCTGAATCCCCAGGAAGGATATAAAATGTGGAATGAGAGATGTGAATTCTAAACAAAACCTGTCAGCAATAAAGCTGTCTTTTCTCAACAGATTTGTCAATTTTTTGTGCATTTTGGAGGTGGATTAAATACAACTCTGCTGAACTAAAGACAGATTCTAATGCCTATATATATATATATATATATATATATATATGTATATGAGTGACAGCTGTCAGCATTGACTCTCATTCAGAATCATATTAAAACCTAAAATTACCACCTGCATTTCTGTGAAGCAGAGCAGCAGCTGAAAACTACCCTCTGTTGTGTCCTCCTCCTCTCCAGTGTTGGGATGTTTTGGCATCACTGCTCCTTAAGATGCAGATGGCTCAAACACTTCAGAAGCAGTGTTGGGAGTGATGTATTAAAAAAGTAATGTATGCTGTATTGCATTCCTTTTTACTGTAACGTGATAATGTAAGGCATAAAATAAAGGTCATATTTTACTCAGTACAAATGTCAGTAATGCAAGTTACAATGCATTTTTAATTTAACCCGAAATGAAGAGGTATGTTTTTTTTTGTTTGTTTAATAAAAATTTGCCACATACTTCAGCAGAGGAGAAAAGTCCTCCACTAGGCCTAAAGTTACAGTATCTCAAACACAATTCAGCAGAATTTTACCTTTTTTCTGTTTTTGCTATGATCGTTTCTTGTATTATGCCATGAGCATCAATGTGGCTATTATATTTTACTGTTTTTAGCTTAAGCTGAACTCAGTCAGATAGCCACCACATCACCTTCACTGGATGTGAAATGAGCTTTTTGAGTGTAATGAGCTACATTTAGAAAGCCAAATCTATATTTCCTGTTAGTTTGATGAGAGTATCTTGAAAGTAATGCGATAATAGTGTAATGCCTTACATTTCAAATACAGTAATATTATAATGTAACTAATTACCTTGAAATGACAATAACAAGTAATATAAAATGCATTACATTTTTGGAGTAACTTGCCCAACACTGATCAGAAGTCATCTGGATTTGTGATAACAAATATTTCATTTTCTAGTTTTTTGTTTGTTTTTTTAGCTCTGCATCAGTGGTTCAGAAGTAATTGGTCAGTGAGTCACCAAGATGATTGCAGTGCAACTCTTTACCCAACACATCACAGTGAAAGTCTTTGTTTCAATGCTGTAAGTGTCATTTTTAATTTTTCAATTTGTTCTGTTTTGCCATGAAATCTGTTTTGGATTATTTACAAAATAGCTTGGCTCATTTACTCTTGTTATAGTGGATCAAAAAGCTTGTACTCATCCTCACTGGGTTTCTGCATAATCACTGGTGGTTTGTCCTGTTTGTTCAGTGGTATGTTTTGATCAAAGGTCCCTAATTTTGATATCTCTTTTGTAAGATATCAAAATTTTTTTGAAGGCCTGACCACATTTTCAGCAGGGAGGTTGTGGTTGGTCCACAGGCCAGACCAATGAGAGATGCAGATCTGGATGTTTCCAATTACATTTCAATCGGAGCACAGTGAAGCAAACATTATTTCTTCTGTTAGTAACTAACTTGTTTTCAACTAGTAAAAAATAATTATTTTTTCCTTGTGCTATTTACAGCATATAGTGATTTTTGTGGAGAATTTCCCAGAAAGATGCTGTGTGTATGAGCAGCAGTTGAAATCATCTATCAGCCCACTTGTTTTTCCATTGCACACTGCCGCCCTTTCACAGCAGCTGTGATAAACACACACACAGAGGAGGGAGAGAGAAGCAACATGCTTCATCATAGACTTATTTATTTATTTACTTTTTTACTTAGCAAATGATCTTGTTCAAATGTTGCTTTGAGACAGATGATTATTTTTATATTTATCATTTAAAGAAAGCAAAAGAGATAAATAATTCTTCTGAAAGTCTCTCGTCAACATGATTTATGTTTGAAGCACCACTTTGTCATGATTTTGTCATGATGAGCATCGTCTGATTTCACACACACAGGAAACACACAAACTCTGCATGCACCATGTTCTTTTCTTCTGATGATAATGGCAGATAGCTTCTATAGTAGATAGTTAAGGAAATAAAAATGATGGTTTTCTATCACAGACCACACAAATAGCAACATAACATGCTGTGAGTCCTGTGACTGTCATTGCATTTCCTGTGATGTGACCATTGCTCATGCGCATGTTGCAATTGTGAAGATTAAACAAGACATAAAGTGCTACTTTCAATTTTCCATAAGCTACTTTTTGAATTAGAAAAATGTTTTTCTGATCCAAAAAGGAAGTTAAGCCTTTGGCTTGAGATGGGACATCTTTCTAAATCCAAGCATACAAAAACAGTTTCTTGTAAAAGTGTCTTTTTTTAGTTTATAACTTAAAAATGGGATTCTAAAATAAAGAAAATAACTTAACTGGAAGCATGCCCCGTGTCCTCACCAATGTTGGGCAAGTTACTTCAAAAGTGTAATGCATTATTTAATACTTGTTACTGTCATTTCAAAGTTATTAGTTACATTACAGTATTACTGTATTTGAAATGTAAGGCATTACACTATTATTGCATTACTTTTAAGTCACTCTCGTCAAAATAACAGGAAATATGGATTTGACATTCTAAATGTAGCTCATTACGCTCAAAAAGCTCATTACACATCCAGTGAAGGTGATGTGGTGGCTATCTGACTGAGTTCAGCTTAAGCTAAAAACAGTAGAATATAATAGCCACATTGATGCTCATGGCACAATACAAGAAACAATCATAGCAAAAACAGACAAAATGTAAAATTCTGGTGAATTGTGTTTTGGTGGATTTGTATTTAAACAAAAAAAATCACCTCTTCATTTCAGGTTAAATTAAAAATGCTTTGTAACTTGCATTACTGACATTTTTACTGAGTAAAACATTACTGTTTGTTTTTTTTTGTAATACCTTACATTACTACGTTACAGTAAAAAAGAATGCATCACAGTCATCACATTACTTTTGTAATGCATTACTCCCAACACTGGTCCTTACACATAACGTATCAGATGAAAAGCCTTTCAAAAGTTGCTGTGTGAATTGATTTGATAAATGTTAAGGTTATAGATAAACTGATAGTGATATTTAGTTTGCATTTCAAACAGGAACCCCTAAATGTTAACTCAGCATACAGTGTATTTATTCATACTTCCTCTTTGACGAGAAGGGAGATGTGCTGTTGACGTATTCTTTCAAAGAAAGGAAAGTAAAAACAGTGAGACACCCAACCAAGATGCATTTCAGAAATGTCTTCAGGAGTTTCATCAGAAATGGTCTTCTCCATATCTTTGTTTTAATGTGCTGATAGTCAGGGTTAATGCTTTCCTTCTATCATCTAGAACCACTCTGGCCATTCTCTTCTGACCTATGGCATCAAAAATGCCCACATCACACACTGGATATTTTGCCTTTTTCCAGCCATTGTCTGTAAACCCTAAATTGTTTTGCATAAAAATTCCAGTAGATCAGCAGAATCTGGAATACTCAGACTACTCTCAGAACCATACTTCTCTGTTGTGATGTTCTGTTTTAACTTCAGCAGGTTATCTTGACAATGTCTACGTGCCTGATTATGCTGAGTAGCTGCCTTATCATTGGCTGATTCCCTGTTTGCATTAACAAGCATTGTAAAAGTTTGTCCCAGTGATCAGTAACTATAGGTCACCGATTTATCCCTTTGGTTCTTTGACATGATTGAGATTTGATCCTTTTGTAACCCGTGGTGTTTTCGAGTGGTAAAAAACTGCTATCCATTGAAATGCTGTCAGTGTTTTGTACATTTCAGCATGTGGAAATTTGTTGCAATTTTTTAGATTAAAACTAAAGTTGTCTAGGACTTTTTTTGGCATGATAATATCAAATAAAGATTATTTCTGGTATTTTGGCAATCATTTGTTATTTCCTCAAAGAGGAAGGTATTACTTAAATGGATCTTGTGTACCCTTATACTGCTTAAAATCATCGAATATGATTTTCAGTCCATGTTTCCGAGGCCTATGTGTTTCTGTTGTGTAGCGTAGATCATTTATGAATAATCTCGTGGATGTGAATGTAGGTGATATTTACATGCTTTGTCCTCTTGTTTCCTGTAAGTAGGAAACGAGGTCCTCAGGAAAAATGACTAATGGTTTCCCCGCCCTTTGTTTTAGATGTGTACGCTACAAATCCTGTGTCTTGGTTTCTTGTTTCCTATTTCACGCTCAGGAAATGCTGCCAGTTTCATTTACAGCTGTGCCCCCTCCTTCTTTTCTTCCTTAGTTCCTTAACCAGTAAAAGCCTCTCTCTGTGTCTCCTTCCAGTTGATTGACACGTTTGCGTTGGAGATTGGTGAGCTGAAGAAGGAGATGGTCCAGCTTTCTCCAACAGCTGACAAGGCAACGATAGATCTGCAGGGGTAAGACTGTTTACCTCAAATCTTCTTAGATTCTTTATTTTTACATGATTTCTACAGTCAAAATTGTTATTATTATTATTTTTATTTAAGCTCTTTTTTTTTTTTTTTTTTACCAGATTAGAGTCATTGAGATTAAAATCAGACCCTGCCAAGAGGTCAGCAGCATGCCATAATAAATCCTACAGATCACAAACAATAAGTCAAAGCATACAATAATTTACTTTGTGTGAATTACTTTGGTATTCAAAATGTATTTGTTTAATCACAATAATAAATGAAAAACACAGGCACAGTTCAATGGTCCTGTGCTCTGACAGTTAAGACAGAATGAAAACATTCAAGTGAAATAAGTTAGAGTAAAACAGTAACATAAAAAGTAAAATCTTTAATCAAGACAGAAGTTCTGGTAATAGAGGAATTAATCAGAAACAGGGCACTGCCTAAACTGCCAAAAATATTGGCCATGTTTCAGTAAAACAGTTGTATTCAGGGGTTTCATTGCAATTCCTGGTAGTTAAAAATGTGAATTTGTCTAAAGAAAAGCTCTTTTCCCACATGTATTAGTGGAATTTTCTAGAAGATATTTGGGTAGCCTCACAAGAGTATTCCCTGGCAATCATATTCACATCTTGCCCTCACAGCTGGAGAAGTACCTGCAGTTTGCATGTCAGTGGAGGGATGTGGGAGGGAAAATTTACAAGGGGCCAGAAGCCAGGGTAAAGTCTGCACATTGGGGTAAGAGTGTGATTGTACTTTAGGCAAGGCTGCTTGATTACACTGAAAAATCATAATTTTATGGTTGTTTTGATAAATATTGAGATCATAATCACAAAAAACAATCACTTACAGATTTTTTAACCTTTACCACATCCTATCATTGAACGCAGATGTACGTACTATCATTTTGAATATGAGAGACCAGAATGTACATAATGATAAATAAGGAAAAACCAGAAAGTAGTAGTAATAATGATCACGGTAGAAAAAACACACTAAAAAACTTCAACATGTGCTGTGACACAATAGCCACTTTACTCAGTTTGTGTAACTGTGGGAGGCAGTAACTGTGATTTAAACTGAAAGTTTATTAGTACGCAAGTCTTGGTTTTGGTTTACTGGGGCACTAATTTTGTTTGTTTTTCATTAGATACACATGTAGGTTAAAAGAATTTTGATATAGTGACAATGATGCGTTCAGTGTTACCTACAGGCCCCTTTGGCCCACCACCACCTCAGCAAGTGATTTTCCTGCAGGAAACACAGATATCGTCCTGCATTGTTTTGCTTTATTTCTGTTGAGTATGATTAGCTGCTGTTTAACGTTGATATTCATTTTCACCTGTAGATGGCAGAGGTGTGTAACTCTTAATCTCTTGTGTTTCTGTCAGGATGGAGAGTGGTGTTTACCTTCAATCTCCACACTGTGGCGGTGCTGGGGGTGAACGAGATTCAGGGTACGACTCCTTAAGAAGGAGGATGAGTGTGTTGGACAGACTGACGCAGACTCATCCGGTGTGGCTGCTGCTGGCAGTCACTGAGGAGGAGGCTGCTCGTGTTCTGCTCAAACAGCCACCAGGGGTGAGAGGGGGAGCGACCTACTTGGGATACATGTTAAACTGTGCACATTTTATTTTATTAAAGTTTAATATTGTGTGATTTCTGATCATATGTTGCAGGTGTTTTTGGTCAGGAGGTCAGCTGTCCTACAGAGAAAAGTTTTGTCAGTGCGTCTGAAAGATCTGTCTGAAACTCCCATCAGCCACTTCCCAGTCAGAGAGAGTCAGTACAGTGAGTAACATGTTTAATTTACCCTTCAGAACTGTAACACTGATGTGGTCCAACTAGTTAGAAATGGGACTTACGCTTAATCATATTTCATAAACTATTTGCTTAGTTATGTTGAATTCATCCCAAAATTCAGTCAAATACAGTTACCATGACAGTCCCCAAATGTATACCATCCACTTACCATGCTTCTTAAAAAAATTACAACAAGCTCTCCCAAGAGGTAGTCAGCATGAATGACAGTGTATGATGAAAGAATGGCTTAATTTTTTCAAAATGACACTAAGGATCCATCCATACCCACATATATTACAATTGTATAGTATTTCTTCTGCATGGATACTACATTTTTGACACCCTTATTTTTGAAAAATGGATCTCAAAGTGGATAAACCTCAAAAACACAGTCCTTGCATTTCTGTGTACAGTGAATATGGATATTTTCAGAATTAGTGCTGTCATAGCTCCACTTCTCCTTTAAACTGCATGTACAAATCCCAAAAACAGAAACATTGGTGGAATACAGTTTGACATTTGTACTACAGAAGCTGCTGAGCTTGTTATGGCTTTAAAAATAACATCTTCTGCTCCTCTTGGACTGACATGAGCAATAAGGGGACACAGAGAACAGCATACGCTGATGTTTGTTTACATTTCTCATAAGGTACACGCATGCTCCGTGTCTTCTTCTCTGATTTTGGTGTATGTCTGCAGCAATGTTACAGTGCCACTGCCAGGCCTGGCATACATACTCAAGCCTTTTCAGAATTTTCATGTGGATGTACACGTCTTGAAACCATGCTGTCTTTTCAAAGAATGTTTTAAAACCGAAACGTGTTTGTCACAGTGTGGACGGGGCCTTCAGGTCCAATGTGTCCATGGTTTTGTGATTAAGAGCAAGGGTGGAAACATCATCAACATGCTGAAACATTTGTTGACGCAACACAACATCAATAGAGTACAGTGCCGATCTAGATTGCAACCGTGCACTTACCAGATACTGAGGCTTTGGATTGGTTGAAATTGTACCCTAGGCCTATATGCCTTCTCCAGCTGTCTTCCCCCACTCTCTACCCCCATTTCCAAGGTTATCAAGTGTCTCTCCACTGTCCAAAAACATCCTTGAAAAGACATTATTACTGTCAAGGGATGGGAAACAAAAAACAATTTGCTCGGTTTTTGTTAAATCAATGTTTTTCATCATCTGAAGATGTTTTGAGATTTTTGTCTTTATCACCACTGTTAGGGCACAAATCACCTCCAGATCTCCATATGGAGTTCTCCACTGACATATGACATTATCTAGACGCAACCCATGTTTTTGTATTATAAATAAATTAAGCAGGGCAAAATATTTATAAAACTGATATTTTAATGGAAAATCTAAGAAAGTGAAAGTCAACTTTTGCCCTTAATTTCCCGCAGCTTTCGCTTCCCATCCCCGGATTTCCTTCTACTAGAGACGCAAGAGAAATTTAAAAGACTTTCAGGAAAGAATAAATGCTAACTCGCCTTTCACAAAAGAAAGTACCATTTATGAGAAACACAAATTTACTGTTGAAAAACTTTAGCTACCCTCTGCAAAAAAACAATCAAACAAAGATAGTTTGATATTTTGTTGTCATTGTTTAAGAAATCAAACACTACAGCACTCACAGAAGTTGGTTTTCATTTGCCATATGCCAGACTAGTGGCATTTAGTGGCATTATCAACACATTTAAAATGCTGTGTCGCTGAATTGTCCCAAATCATTATACCAAACAATTCCCGATGAAAAGTATGTCTGACTGCTACTCAGTCTTTTGATCAACAGAACATGTGAGCAAAAGACATAAATGCTTTACACCGTTAGCTTATTCTTGTCTGTGAGGCTGAACTGATCATGGAGCTAAAATTGTGATCTTTCGGTGTAACTTGTTCCTCTGATTACGTTCTGTTAGACCACAGCTTGTCCGGGGTCACAGTGAAAGATGTCATTTCCTGTCTGCCTCCGCTCTTTGTTTTGAAAGATAAACCATGACACAAACCAGAAATAAGACTGTTAGTGGTGAAGGGGACGCTGTTCAGTCAAATGTGTCTGTGTACAATGTGATTCAGTGCTGTGGTGAAGGATTACAGTGTCACTGTAACATTGTGTTTTTATGAGGTTGTAGTGTCGTAACCTCTGCTTGATGATGTGTACCACAAATGAATTCAAAATATTTTTTCAACAGGATTAATATACAGATGTACATATCAATGTTTTTCTCCTAAAAGAAGTAACACATAGCTGCCCTGACACTGGAGGTACAAACTTGATTAGAGTATTGATGTTTGCAGCTATATCATATTTACCTAAGCTTACCTACCTGTTTTAATTGTCAAAAATCACTCGTTTTTCAGCAGTGACATTAATTATATCAATATGTCAAATGTAGCCTAACCATGTAGTACCTTTGATGAAAATACATCCCTTGTATTTGAAGAGACACTTTACTGAAGCTTTAATGTGGGCAGTTCTAGATTAATAAAAACTTTAAAATCACACAAACGCAAAAATGATCTCTGTACAATAACTTAATCCTGTAACTACATGTCCTTCATTAAAGCCAAGTAGTCGAATCATGGAACTGTGACAACCAAAGTGTGTTGAAATACCAACGGTGGACTTCCCGGCTGAAGTGACACACGTGAGAGGGAAGGATGCCTGTGACCTGGTTTGCTTTTAGATTTGGGTCATCTGCTTTTGACTGCGCCTGCTAATACTGCCTTAAGCTACCTTTACATGTGAACACTGTGGACCTAACTTTGAAACAACAACACTGCCAGTGCATATTTAAAGGTTAATCCAGGTTTAACTTTTCCTGGAAAAAATTTTCCATACATTGACTCTGAATGTCCAGAAAGCTCCTAACCTTGCACAGCAGCTAAACTTGCCAGATCTACCCTGCTCAGATCCAATTGTGAGTGGCCAAAAGTACCATGGTCCAAACAGCATCCTTTAGAGCAGAAAAAGGAATTAGTTATGAGTGAGATGACAGCAGGAAGTGACTACTTGTACAGGTATTAGCATAGATGCTAACAACTTCAGTCATAGGTTTATCAGATTGTTCCTGCATTTCTTTATCAAATGAAAAACAAATACCAACTCTACAAACCTTTTTATAGTTAGGATTTTTTCACTCCACTCCTGCCCTGTTTTGACGAGAGTTTGTTTTATGAAGTGACTCTCATTCTGCAGCACAGTGGTAGCTCAGCATTATCTGATTGGCTGGTAATGGATGTTTATTGATGGGACAATTGTCCAATAACTTGCCATATATACTTCTGAAAGGTTCTGCCCTCTGTAAACACTTTCTGTGGGCCCTTCCCCACATGGACTAGTGAAATTTTTTGAACCGACCATCTGGTGTGTTAGAGAGCTCTTAAAACCCACAAGGGCTGCAGGCAGTGATACCTGTGATGCAATTCTGATGGTTCAGTCAAAGTCAAATCTTTAAAAGTGTATTTTTGTGACAGCTTTACATTGTTATTCCAAACAGAAACCCAGCATTGAAATCTTTAAAGCAACCTTTGTTCTTTTATTTAAACAATTAAAGATGCCTTGTGCCTGTAGCTGTTTTGGTGCATATATACAGTTGTGGCACAGCAACAACCTTTTCTTTTGCTGAAGCTCTTGTGTTTTGTTATCACAGTATTATGTGGGAAGATGCAAATTGATATGTGAGCAACTTTATAACATTTCTCAAATTCAAAAACGCTGCAATGAATGTGGTTTAACTATTCAATATTTCACTTGTTTCAGCTTTTTCTCTCGAGGGATCTGGGATCAGCTTTGCAGATCTTTTTCGCCTGGTGGCTTTCTACTGTATCAGCAGGTAAACAATCAAAAAATGCTTCCTGTCACCTATTTTTTAGGATCTTTTTGTACGCTCTGCAAGATAAGAGAATACTGAGGCTCCATAAATACTAATAGACTTTTTTTGGTTAAGCAGCAGCCAGATCTTCATGACCAGTGGTCTCACTTCTTTGTTTAGCTTGTGCCAGCTCTGCAGACAGTCACAGAGACAGTGAAAAATAGACTTGAGCTTGAGTTACGAGCAATATCTGTCAAAACAGTGGATGATACCACGATGACAGCTATACACTGAAAGGTCTTACAAATCTATATATTACAAAAATGTGCTGAGCTGCAGTTATAACGCATTTGATCTTAACTTCTGCATTTTAAATTTCTTCATACAGGATAATATACTTGAGTTTGTTATGGAAACAAAGGGGTTTGTCAGCTTTTTGTATTAATATGATGATTAAATGTGTTTTCACTTCTCTCTGTGCCAACGTGCCCATTTGTTTTGCCCAAGAAAATTGTGGCTTCATCAGTTTTTTTTCCCCAAGGATAGCAAAGTCAAATTGATGACAATGTGCTTTATTACCCTGAAACATAAAGAAGTAAACAGCAGATGATGCATTTACATTTTTTGTTTCATAACTCGCCCAACAAAAGCATTTTTATTTGATTCCTACCATTTTTACCTTTAGTTCATAGCTCTTTCTATGTACATTTAAATGTTTAATTCATGTGTCATGTATGTACTGTATGTTATCTGTCTTTCAGGGATGTCCTGCCTTTTCCTCTCAAACTCCCAGAAGCCATTGCATCTGCAAAAACTCAGACAGAGCTGGAGGAGGTGGCTCAGCTTGGAGCAGGTAGACTGATATACATTCAGACCTGAAATCTTGTCTGGTTTCAGTTTCAGACATTGTCAATGTCAGCACTGTTAGATTGGCAAAGTCTTGTCAATACTTGGGTCATTATGTAGACGTGATGAATTTGTCCTTTAAGTGGGCAAACTGCTTGGGAATGTTGGAAGTCATGTTTTGCTGCCACAAGTACATTTAAGGTGAAAGATGTTTCCTTATTTTACTCATCTGTCAACAACAAAAATCAGTTGTGCAGTGATGATACTGCCTGCGTTAAAGCAAATTTACTGTGAGGAGCTTAAGTTCCTAAGTATTTCTGTTTATTTATTTTTTTAATTATTGGTCCCAAGCACAGTTTGGCTCTTCTAACAGTCTGCAACAGGTGAGTTGTGTACATAAGTGTATCATAGGCTGCCAATGTTCTGCAAAGCAAATCAGTGTAGTTACTGAAATCATGCAAACAATTGAGTATGTATTCACATGATTGTCTATTTTTTCTGACCCAAGCCTTAAGGTAATTTAGATTTCTGGTACTGACCCTACACCTGTTTTGTACTAGCACTTTATATACCTTGATACATACTTAGTATGGGATATGTCATCATAGAACAGATGCATGGAAATGTCCTGGTGTTCAGCACAACAATAAAGGGGGAAGTAGAGGCAATAGTACATCTATGAAAACTGTCTCAGTTTGGGGCTTAATGCCACAGTAAGGAGACGAGTTTTGTTGTAGAGATGGTTGCAAACAGCAAAACAATATACTATAAGTAGAGGAGAGTTTGGGAAGTCATACAGAGACAATTCTGGTTACAATCACTTATGAACCTCTCCTTAGAGTCTAGGCAAGTTGAGCAGATATCATGAAGTGCAAATTCCCGGGCTTTGCAGGGTCATAATTCATGAAGAAAAAATATGGAATAGAATAAAGACAAAGAGCTTCAAATTAAAAGAACTTCACGAACCGTATTTGGTCATTGTATGTAATTGCATCATGTCCACAGCCAAATAAAATGTGAAGACCTGAGGACATGTTTTCATCAGTAACTTCCAAAACATTGAGAGATTAAATTTTGTCTAAAAGATGGCAAAGTTTTGATTTGTGACTATCAAAGAATATAAACTTTGTTGGAATGTTTTTATATTTTTAGCCCCATTCTATTATCATTACAGTCCCTGGTGATAACTTTAGAGAGATGAGCAAAATGAAATACATGATTGATCTCTATTCATGAAGTATTGGTCATACATCCATAGTAACTATCTTTACAACCATATAGACCATATAGAGTTCCCTCTTGAAAATGATATGCCACATCTCAAGGGGCTTACCTTTGATAAATGTCTATCCAACAAGGATAATATGGTGCTCTACTATTAAAGATTGATTGATTGAATCTGGATTCAGTAGACACAAGTATGATGAGGACAGATTTATGATCTGGCTGTCCATGGGTTGTCACTATCATGAATTCTTATTTTTAGTCCCCTTGTCTCTGCTGAGTGGATAGGTCTCTTTTTAAATTTATTTTTTGGGGCATTTTGTGCCTTAAGTGGTAGGGAAGAGACAGTGGATAGGCTTGTGAAAGGGGGTGAGAGAGTAGGGGAAGACACTCTGCAAACTGGTCACAGGCTGGGCGGCAGAAGTATGTATATGGGTGTGCCTGGTTGCTAACCACACCGCCAAACCAGCACCCCATAGATAGGTCTCTTGATGTATGTATATGTATGTATGCATACAAATATTATTTAGATGTACTTTTATATATGCATATATGTGTATTTATAAAATGAAGAGTATGGCTTTAGCCTGCTCTATTTCAAAGTGCCTTGTGCGAATACCACTTATGAACTAGGGATGGAATGAAATATCATTTGGCAATACATCGCAATACAGTATGTGACAAAATGCATCGAGTTTGAAAAAAATGGCTCACGAAATAAAGACGTCACGTCCGCTAATAGCGCATGTGACCAGAAGTGACGACAACAAACATTAGCACCAACTACCTTGCCTGGATACAAGTCACCTGTCTGGCAGTATTTTTAGCTTTCTCATTAAAAAAGACGAAGACGGCGAAAAAGGAGCCTACCGCTCGTTAGCATACATTCTCTCTAACCTCTCTAGGGTTAGAGAGGGTGTTATTGTTTGTGTTTGGCCTGTTAGGCCTTGTGTTTTCCTGCGTGCAACTCTAACAAAAATAAATAAGTTGTAATTACACTGTAATATTTTTTACTTTTTCCTTTTTTGGTATTGTATCGTGATGTATTGTATCGTGACCCGGGTCATATCGAGGTGCAGCGTATCGTGAGTTTAAGTGTATCGTCCCATCCCTATTATGAACTGGCGCTATACAAATACAGATTGATTGATTTATTGATTGGTTGATTAATAGATATTTCATGAAATTCTCAATAATTTGTGGACATGAGGTTTGTCATATTCTCTTGAGAAGAAGCCCCAACTGCTTGGCCATCTAGCCTTGTTACCTCCGCCAAGGAGGTTATGTTTTCGGGAGAGTTTGTCCGTCCGTCCGTCTGTCCGTCTGTCCGTGATCAAAATAACTCAAAAAGTTATGGATGGATTTGGATGAAATTTTCAGGAAATGTTCAGCATGGGAAAAGGAAGAACTGATTTGACTTTGGTGTTGATCCGGATCAGCGTCTGGCCGCCATGACAAAAAATGTGATTTTTGTGAATAACTACTGAACTAAAATAGATATCATTAGAAATCCAATTGCTAATGGTATGTTTTCATGGTCAAGGAATCTAAATATTTAGGTGAAATCTAGGTAGGAGTAATATTTATGGTGAAAATAACTATATGGGTGAGGACTGTGGTGCTGGCGGAGGTCTACGCTCTCCGAGTGCTTTTCTAGTTTGTAATGCATTTTATCTCTTGAATGCAAAACAGTGACAAATAGCAGTTTGCTAACTCTTTTCAGTGCAAAGTCAGCCCATTCTGTTTTTACTTAATAATCTCTCCTGTCATGTTCATCAAACTAACCTAGCTAGCTATCTCTGTCTGTGAATTGTTGCTCTGGGAGCATCTTTAAAGTAGATTCAGCATATTTGAAATACATAAACACCTAGTCTGCATTGGATAGGTAAATACCAGATCTCACATAACAGTGGAGCTCAAGGGTCCCCATCATACAATAACAATCCACTTCTGCTTTTATTGGTGCCAGATTTCCCCCCTGAGAGTAATGACTGACTGTACCACCTCAATGGACTAAACAGTCAGCCTTTTGTGAGAGCTGGATTTTATTTATTTCTCTTTTTTTAATACACCCCAAAGACATGGGCCTGGTTTCAAAGCAGCTTTAGTCACTTCTTCTGTGTGGAGTTATTCTGGGCCCAGCTGCTGTGAAACTGCAGTGAGTAAGCGCCCAACAGTCGTAGCGGACGACATAACTCAGAGCTTAGTGCAGGCAGAGCAGGGAGTGGTGAGTGGAAAGCCTTAGTGCGCTCTAAACACACACATACCATCACACCACAGTCAAATATGTATAAAAACACACAAGGCTCACAAGCTTTAGCGCTAACGTAACTTTAGCAGCAAGCTGTGTCATAACTTCTAGACACTTGAAAAGCTGCTTTTGTATTTATGTGTTGGAATTCCTATGAATGGCCGTGGGTGTCAGCCTGCACTGGATGCCTTCTGCATTACACTTTTTATATTTGATGTAAAGTTGGAGACGGTAAAAAAGGCTTTTTGAGTGTGAGCCAGATGGAGTGTGTCTGTGTGAGTGCATAAAGGGAAACTCCCCCTCTCCACTCAGAGGCTACTATTAAAAGATAAAAAGAAGGCCGCCATATTTCATGTTGTGGAAAATTGGCATGCACATGTGATGCATAAACACATGTCACAACCAGCGGCAGACGTTTGAATGCTATAGTTCCTGGTGACTGATTTGCTTTCCCAGTGGGAATGAGAGCTGGTGCATGCTGTGATTTAGAGAACATTGAATGATTAATAAAATAATATATTCATAAATTTAGTTTTTTTGCTAAAATGTATATTTGACCACAGGAATTCCTATCAAGACACAAGAATTTGTGTCCTCTGTGTCTAAAATGTTTCGAGGCAGCACAGGCACAGAGGCAGCAGTCTGTACACAGGTAAATGGATCCTTAAAGTCAGCTGTAGAAGGACTTCAAACATGACTTTAAAAAACATTTCCAAAAACTGTAATGTAATGTTTCCAAAAAAAATCAGGACAGACATTTGATGAAACTCAGAGATATTAATTAAATATAAGAAAAAGTTACCCCGGACAAAATCCCCAAAGGAAAATGTATTATAAAGGGGTTCATAGAAACAAAAAGAAATGTAAATAAAATGCAGAGCATTTTATATAATGTGAACTCTTTACTTTGGACAAGAAGTCAAAAACAGTGACACAAAAATTCTCAAAACACATTTTTTTCATATGGGAAGAAATATAATTTATTGAAATATCAAAGCATTCATCGATCATCTTTCATCAGTCATCAATGTCTCTGTTTCATGAAATATAGCTTTGCATTGACTTGATAATATTTTACATTCTAGCTTTCCTGCATGAATGTGAAGTCCTTGCCGTTGACCTTCAGCGCTGCAGTGTCACACTGCAATAGCGGGGATTTTCAAAACAGTGATGTTATCTCAAACCAATCCAGAGGCAGAAATTCTTTTTTGAATCAGCCCATCAGATGTTGCATCGACATTAACACCTGATTCACAGATACCCACCCACTGCAGGGAGGAGACAGAGCGGCACATTTCACAGCAATCATACACAGATATGACCCCGGGTCAGAGCAGGAGATAAACTGTGGTGAAGGAAGAAGCTCTGAGCTGTGGAGTGGAGCACTGCTCCTTTGCATCAAAGAAATTAGCAGTGCAAAATTTCATATTAAACTATAGCTGCAGATACCACATGATCTAACACACATTTAGTCCTACTAAGCGTACGTATATTCTGTAAAGGTGGCTGCTATACTCATTTAAGAGCTTAAGCAAACGGTTGCCACAGTGCTGAAATCAGTTACTGTAATAATGTTCTAATTAAAATCAAACAGTATGATACCACACCAAGAAAAATTAGGCCGTAGTCATCCAGTATTTGTTATTTGTCCTTTACCAGTTATCAAATATGTAAGATTACTTTAGGAGTGCACAATTTTGTAAAAACAATATTGGTATCACCAGATAATTGCCGAGAAAGCTGATCATCATTGTGACAGATATGGAAAAGTGCAGCAGATACTTTTTCTGTACATATTGGACACATATATTCTGTATATTGGTTGTAATGTTGGCAAAATGTACAAATATACCACAGTGCTTTACATCCCCATCACTAAATGTGTGTTTTTTTTAAGTATATGTTATTTATATAGAAAATGTTCTTTTGCTTCTTTTGTATCCCAAAAAAGTAAGTTTATCCGAAGTGGAGACTTGACAGCAGATACTGGAATCTGTGTTTTCAACAATGAGTTTGGAAAGACAAATATTGGCAAAAAAAAAAACATTATTTTACTTCCCTAGACTCCAAGACAGTCTTCAATTGTCCAAAAACGTTGGAAACTAGATATGATTTTACTTTTTTATTCTTTTTTACTGTGCCTTTCAAGTAGATACATATATACTCTATTTTAATAAGTAATGGCACAGGATCTAAATCCTATTTTTAACCAAAACAAAAAGAGGTCATTGAGCAAAAGATGGGGTAAAACCTGGTTGCTGGACAATCTCAGGGCTGACATATAAAGAAAGATAACTTTTCATAGATGCACAGACACTCATACCGAAGGGCAAGTAAGTGTTACTTAATAACATTACAAACATGTTTTTATGTGTGGAAGGAGGCCAGAGTTCCCACGGAAAAGCTTCTTCGTCACCTTTACAGCGAGGCACAACTTGTGGGGATTTTGCATTGGTGAAATGAGCAACGCTGCCAAATGTGGGAATCTCTCAAAATAAATGTGCCAAAATCCCCTCTTCCTCTGGGAGACAGCCTATGGTTCCTTTGTGCAGAGTGAGGAACCATTCTTCTTGGGATGTGGTCTTCCTGAGACACCCACTTGGAACTTGGTCCTCAGTTTGGAAGTGGGACCAGGGCTGACATAAATAATGCTGCCACCAAAGTGCTAGCTCCCACTTGCAGAGGATTTTGGCACCTTTTTTGGGAGCCACCAACACAATTAGCTGTGTTACTCATTCCGGGAATAAACGGTCAAGACAAGTTTGACTTTGTTCTGAAGGTGACAAATCAGGCTTTCCAAAGATTTAAAATGTAGTACCAATTGGTATTCTTTAAGGGGAGAAATTATCTACCAAAACAATGCTTTAAAAACATGTTTTAGTGTATTTCCCTGCCCTAAAGTGACGTCATTTTAGATCTTTCGAGTGTGCTTTTTATTGCAGCCTTGCCCTGCAGACAGACTTAGCTGTTTCAGATGGTCACTGCTCACATGGATAAGTGTGAATACCACAATCAGATTTCAGTCTCCAGACACTGAGGTAATAGAGGACATACATGTGCTGCTCTTTCAGCTGCTTCACTGCCTCAGGAAAGGCAGAGTTGATGTTTCCATTTTTAGCCCCCAGGAACCATCATCACATCGCTTCTGCTGCTGTCACTGCAGAGATATTTTTAAGTGGCCGGACTTGTTTTGTCCTCTTGCCAATGCTGTTGAAATTAATGCACTTAAAATGTAGGTTTAAGACTCAGATAGACTTTTTTATGTTGTTTTCCTAAAGCTGAGAGTGTTTGCATGGCGATTGTCCAAGTGAATAGGCAATAACAAAGGGATGATTCATGTGAAAGGCACACATGACATCCAAAAGGAAGCATGTGTTCTCCACTGCTTTAGGAAACCCGACGGCCTACTGTCAATAAAAAAGGAAAACAGGATTAAATTGTGTAGGTAAGTTCTTCTCTCAACAAAATGTAAATTGAAGTATGTAGTAGGTGTAGAAACTGCTTTCTGAGTGGACTGAGTGGACTTAAAAGAGAGGGAAACAGAGCAGGAAGAGGGAGTGGAGGAACTGGAACTGTGTGCCGTGTGCTGTGCTCAGAGCCGTCCCACTGTGTCATTAGCATGGGCGACTCCCTCTTTGTGTGTTTGCTGGTTGTGAATCGAGACGGAGGGGATCAGAACTAAGAAGCACCGGGCTAAACTCACTACAGAGAGGAAAGAAACAGCTGAGCATAAAGGAAAGTAGAGAGAACAGATAGGAAACTTTGAGGACAGTTCTGATTATTGGTAAGAGATAGATCCTTTCTTTTTGACAAACATTTTTGTTCTTTGACATACTTTTTTAACTTGAGGACCTTTGATCATAGCAACTGTTTGAGAATGTGGTAGCGCTGTATTTAAGGTCACATTAACTGTTTATTTTTGACCATGCTATTAAGTAGCTATCTGAATGTTTAATAGTCTTTATTTGAAGCTTGCTTGTACCTTTTTAAACATGTTCTTGCACTGTTTCTACCAGGCCATTTACTTAGAGTTTTCTTTTAATAAATTACTCATTACTACAAATAGGTCATAAGTTAGAAGTTGTAAGACATACCAACAAGTAGTTATTCTTTCATCTTATTATTCTGTGATACAAAGCATGACATTTCTAGTCTTATAAGTGACCTTGTAAGTCATAGTATGTTCTCAATTTCAAACCTGAATATATTAAGAAATTAATGATAATGTCAGGTTGTATTTCTAACTACATGCTTTGCTGGCACATTTTATATTTTGGAAATAGAACCTTGGCACTTGTAAGACTTCTGTTTGTGTTGTTTGATACATTTTTAATAGTATACTTTGTGGGGGTGCTGGTTTGGCGTAGTGGTTAGCAACCCATGTACATGCTTCTGCCGGTCCAGGTTCGAATCCCACCTGTGACCAGTTTGCAGAGTGTCTTCCCCTGCTCTCTCTCCCCCTTTCACAGGCCTATCCACTGTCTCTCTCCTATCAATAAAGGCACAAAAATATATTTAAAAAAAAAAGAGTATACTTTGTGAATAATTGTATTACAGTTATAATTGTTTATGTACTCTTTGTATTTTTTAATTATTTTCCACGACTTTTTCTGTCTATAACTTCTTCAAGCTTCCTCTGGATGAGTTTTGTCAATAAGCATGTTGCCATTAACACGTGCACTGCATCTGGGGCTGTTAAATAAATAAAGCAGATATCAAGATAGGTTGATAGATAATTTACTTTTTTGAAGAAGAAGAAATAGACTCTCTGCACTTAGTAGAAATTCATTATTTTATTCATTCATAATGAATCTGCCATCTTTATTCTGTTATGTCACTGTTGGGCTAAGTCTCAGCTTTTCTTGATTTTCAATGTATTTTGTAACAAAATGGTCATCCTCTACATTTTAAACCATTTAAAGGTAAAAGGCAGTTTCTGACAAGGAACTGTAATCCTCTTCATTTTGTGATACAGTATGTTTAAATTTCCCTGGAAAGCAGCAGTTTTGGAGATAAGAGATTTTGTCCTTAAATGTGAATGTGGGGTTAGTGAACAAATATTACATAATAAGTGAAACTACAAATGAGTTATTTGACACAACTAGAGCAGGACTTCATTTTAGAAAAGGAAGCATTTTGTGAGTTTGAACTACTGTATCTTCAACTGTTTGTAAGTTATCAGTTAAATAATTATTGTTTTGTTTGTCTTAAACCAAATTTAGAGAGTTTTTAAGGAATGATTTTAATTCTTGTCAAACTACTACATTACAAGGTTAAACTAAGCAAGTAAAAGATCATAGCTCATACATGGTTGTTTATCATTGTTAAAATAATCTTTGTATTGAGTTTTTGTGATTTATTTATTGTATTATTTATTCTTTTGTTAATACTCATGTTTTTCATTGTTTTCTCTTCATTTTAATTCATTGTTGCTTTCTTATCTTCTATCATATTAATTTCCTTTAAGTTATTGTGTTTTCTGATTTTTCTTTGATAATTACTGTTGTTCTTGTTATATATCAGAGATTATTTTGAGTTGTACTTTTGATGATTATTTCAGATTTTTATTCTCTTATGTTTTTGTCATTCTTGTTAATTTTGCTTTTATCATAAAAAAAATTATTATGATTGTAATTCAATCTTACTTGATATCATATCTTTGTTTATGTATGGTTGAGCTGGATGTTAATATCTTTTTATCATTGTTTATGAAAAATACAAAACTAAATATGTTATATACTGTGTTTGAAAAATGAGCAGTAATTATGAGGGAATTAGTGGAAAACTTTTGGTTATTGGCCTAAGAAGCAGCAGAATGTAGTCATACAGAATGATGCTCTAATGAGAACTGAATATTGAATTAATAACTAACCAAAATGCTTTTAACTAGCGTGCTTTTTTAAGTTAGTTAATGGGTGATAATGTTGCCTCAAAGTAAAATGCCACAGGAAATATTCCTGTCATGAAGAGCTTGGATTTTCCCAGGAAATGTGGTTTAAGCTCAAGGGAAGTTACATTTTTCTCTAAATCTTTGTTTTGTGTCTCTCAGGTTTTTGGGACTCTGCCCTGTGCAGCCAGCATCGGTCCCCTCCTCGTCCCAGCCGCCCTCTGAGCCGGACCCTCAGCCTCCGGACTCACAGGAACAGAGAGGGAGAGAGTGGAAGAACAGCGTCACAGCAGAGGAATACCGGACCTCAGTGTGACAGTGCTCCCCCGACCCTCCGCTCCCACGCCTCTCCCCCTCCCCTTCATCTCGAGAGGAGACATTCTAGTGGTCCTCTGTGCTTCGTCACCCCCCTGTTCCTCCAGACTCATCAGCACCATCACAGCTGTGACGATGTACCTCCTCAAAATGCAGTAAAGTCCCAAAACCTGGAGAATGCAGAGGAAGCTCCCATGAAGCCTTTAGGCAACAGTAATCAAGCTAGTAAGCAGGACAGCATCAAACTGAACGATAAAGCCAAGCAAGCCCCCCCTCGCCCCCCTCCCCCTCGCTCCATGTCACGCCGACGCCCTGCTCCGCCTCCACCTGGACCTCCAGCAGCTACCACCAGACCAAAGAGCATGCCAGTGTCCGTTTCTTCATCTGTGAGGCATCAGCAGTCTCCCAGCAAGCGCCCAGCTCCCCCTCCACCACAAATGGGTGCCAAGCAGACCAGTCCATCCAAAACTGTTAGTTCACCAACCCGCGTGCCTTCAAACCCACCACCTCCAAGACCCAAGAAGCCAGATCTGGAGGCTCATCGCTGCCACATTGCCCTGGACGATGAGACGATTGCTCAGGCTCTGTCCCGTGCTAAGCTTCCCTCCTGCCAGCCTCCTCCTGTAGATGCACCACAGGATAACAGCACAAGCAGCCCATCTGCTCCAAATGAAAGAGGACGCCAGCGTCTGAGTGACATGAGCATGTCCACTTCCTCCTCTGACTCACTGGAATACTCACAGGCTCCTGGATTCTCCCTGGGTCTATCCCCCAGCCCTGCCAGACACCTTAATCATCAGGACCCAGTGGAGGACAGCAGCGACGAGGACGAGGACGGGGAAGAAGACGACGACGAAGACTACGGTGTCGGCTTGGAGACAGATCTTGAAATGCGCCTCCGTCCATCCTTTAAAGCACGGCGGCCAAGGGTCGGAGTGAGCCTGAGCGGGGGCTCTTTCGTCATCCCCCGCGCTTTAAAGGGACGCTTTCGTAAGGTGAGCGGCATGCTCAGCTCTCTCATGACTCCAGAGAGACGGGCAGTGAAAAGGATTGCAGAGCTGTCCAGAGACAAAAGCTCGTATTTTGGCTCACTGGTTCAGGACTACATCAGCTTTGTTCAGGAGAACCGGGGCTGCCACACATCAGGGACGGATTTTCTGCAGACTCTCAGGCAGTTCATGACTCAGATGAAGGCTTACCTGCGACAAAGTTCAGAGCTGGACCCCCCTCTGGAGTCACTCATACCTGAAGAGCAGATAGGTAAGTCTGTCTTTAGGTGTTCTTAAACATCCTTAAACATCTGGTCTGTTTGTTTGGTCCAGAAAGAGGACCAGTGAGGTACAGAAATGCATAATTACCTAAAATTTTGTCAGTGTTCACATGGGGACATTATTAAGTGTGTCAAAATGCTCCCTCATTGGTTGAAATAACCTTAGGCTGCTTTGTTTACAGTGTTTAACACAGTTCTATGTTGATGATACGCAGTAGTTTATGTTCAAAATGAATTATTGAAGTCCATTGAGGTCATTTTAACAAAACTGGATTCATGTTTTGTCTATGTCATTTACCCTCTAAGAGACTTACAATTTAGCCAAGAGAATATTTGTCATGCTTTTTGCACTGGAACTTTTACTGTCTTTAAAGTATTTAACTTTAACTTTGAACAAGACAAAATGTCTGCAACGTCGGGACTTTTTAAAACACTGACAGCTACCTGGAATAGCTTGTTCCCTTTGAGTCCTACTCATAATGGATGGGACTTAAAGTGACATGGGCTCTAATAGAGCATCCATTACAGAGGGATAATAG
The DNA here is from genome assembly GCA_036419115.1 of Scarus forsteni. Taxonomy (NCBI): domain Eukaryota; kingdom Metazoa; phylum Chordata; class Actinopteri; order Labriformes; family Labridae; genus Scarus; species Scarus forsteni. Next base: position 37,642,971 of record JAZDUH010000098.1, read on the forward strand.
AGGTGGATCAGGGATACACGGTATGTTAAAACTCGACGGTTGTGAAAAAAAATGATTCAGAACATGGCTTTCACAAGAGCATGAATAAAGGCGAAATATGGGGCCTTAAAACTGTCCATTCAAATGGTTAATTGCACTGAGATTTATTATTTGAGTGCCAGTATGAGTCTTTGTGTAACATCTCCTTGTGTGAGCGTGGGCACGGTTATGATGGTTTAGTCATATCCCCTTTTGATATTCAGTTCTTAGTGTGTTTCCATTATGTAGAACCTGAGAAGTAAAACCTCTTTAAAAGAGCTTCAGTAAGTGAACGCAACTGACTTAAATCTCTAAAGGTGTAGTTCAAATGCCCACACTTGCGTTTGACTTTCAAAATAAGACTGTCCTGTTATTTTTTCTTTTATTAGTTGTCTTCATGACTGGTGTTGAGTTACAGAAATGCCAGGGGGCCGTGCCTCGATAAATTATTTTTGGCTTGGAATCAGTTCACAGCACGTTCAGGGTGCTTTAAAATCAGAGCCAGGCTTATTTTTCAGCAGAAGTATTATATCTAAGCTTTTGGTCTACTGCAGTTAGTGTATCATATCAGTGCATAAATGTTCTGATAATGATCATTAAAATAAACATTTTTATGGCTCTAACAATAATTTAAAACTCTTGGTGCTGTGTGTTGCGTATGCAAAGAATTGAAAAAATATAAAGATGGTCTGACATGTTTAATATCATAAAATCCTTAAAATGAATTAACTTAAGAAAGCGCATTAATTAACAAGGCATAATTAGTTGGATGAATAAGTGTCCATCTCAGTTTCTGAGGACTAAAAATTAGACACATTTTTTTTGGCCATTTTAATTTTGTAGCTGTGTATGTAAATGTAAATATTCGGGTTTCTTACCAGCATCATTTGGAAGTTTATATTTCTGTGATTTTCCTCTACAGAAAAACTATCCAGATGGAATTATGAAGTATTGCCTCTCAGATAAAATAAGTATAAAAATCTTAGTGCTAAGACATTATTTAATATATTATGGCTGATGAGTCTTATTTTCATAAGCAACAGGGACATTTTAAAAAACGAGTTTTTAAAGTATAGCTGTGTGTTTCTTTAACTTGTTACAGTTGAGGTCGTGATGATGGTAAAACAAAGTCAAAAGGCATAAACATCTTTATCAAAGAGAAGCTTTATTCCAGCCTGATAAATGTGAAGTTGACTTTTACATGAATATGTGAGTGTGTCCGTCTGCTCTCGTCTCACATCCCTTGTTCATTGTAAACAACAACAGCAGAGCTTTGTTCACGCACAGAAGTGATCTGCTCTGGCTGTGCTAACAGGTCACAAATGTGCACATGAAGACTCTCACTCACACTGAGGTTCAGGGGAAGAGGGTAAGTGGCAGAGGGGAAGTGTGCTCAAATGTTGTTGTTTCCTTGTAGTGACACTTAACATGAAGTGTTAATAAGACAATAAGGGGTGCGTCTAAGCAGGTAATCATTTAACAAAGCTTTGAGAAGGAGTGTGCAGTCTGACTGACGTCATGCTAAAATCCTACAGGGCAAAGTTAAAGGGAAAAAGAAGTGAAGCTCAGCTGATCTGTGTGTAGTGATCCAGTGTTTCTACTTGCTGCTTAAGATGACAGGAGTTATGTAACTACTCAAAACATCTTTGGAAAAATATGTTGAAGATCAAGTTAATCTTTTGTTTCAGCAAATCATTTAACCACAAAATACCAAAATCAAAGTCCATTTTGTTTTGTCAAAATATCCAAGTGCATTTATTTGAGGCTGTATGAGGATAGAACAAACAACAAGGTCTGAGTTGTATGTAATACGCAGAAAAATGGGCTACCAAGAAGAAAAGTTAACAATGGTGTCTTAAAATTACATTTACTATAAATGTATTTCTTAGTAAACTCACCACATGAATTTTATTCATTTACTTATTACCAGAAATGCAGGCCATTTTTTGCTCTTCAGGTCTTAATATAAGGTGATTATGAGATATTTTTGATAGGAAATTATACAGATACACTTCTGCTTTTAGTGTCTTGTAGGCAAACTCTCAGCTGCTGCCTGCCATCGTGATCCTCTTCTCGTTACTTTGTTTGCATACTGTGTTACCATATGCATAATGCCACAATGACACAGCAGATCCTAGCAGACAAGTAAAACTTAAACGGGTGGCAGTACTCTCACCAGAGTTTAATTCTTAAAGGTTTATGACTCTGTAATAAAAAGTGGAATCAAGACACATTTGTCAGCAATCTTGCTTTCCATCTAAAAGCAGGATTTTATGTATAAATGATTTACAGATCAACATGTACCCGGCTCTCTTGATAAAGTCTTGTCAGTGTAGGTTATCTGTGTGAATGTGCTACTTTGAAAAAATACTCTGCTCAGGTAGAATGACCACCTCTCAGGTGTTTGTCAAGGGAGGTGTTACGGTTTACAGTACACATTCAATTTACAACCATGAAAAAACTGCAAGAGGCTGATAAATGACAGCAAAGTGCATAGTTTCAGGATTGTAAATCAGAGGAGGTTATAAAAAATAGTTTGTGGTCAGTGTTGTGCGTGTTTTGAGAGTGTTTCTGTGAACACTACAGCACAGAGTGTCCTGTGGTTTATTGATGATCTAGGGAAGTCTGAACAGGTTGGAGTTTAGATAAAGCCCAACAATAAACATTGCTCTGTACACAGAGAAAATGAGCCTTTCCACAGAAACCAGGAAGCTATTAAGAAGAACATGTGTTTGAGTCTGCTTGGCCTCAACACACTGAGTCAATAATACATCCTAAATAATCACGGCAGCCTTTTCTGTGTATGAACGTAGATCTAATGGATTTATCTAGTCTCAGTAAACACTCCATGTCCTCATAACTTAAGATTTATTTACATTTATGATAAATAGGTTTAATACCTACCAAATCAAAAAAACTACTCTCAATACAGAGGGAAAAGGTTTTAGGTGTGATGATGGCTCCAAATCACCAGGGGCAGCAGAGCTTCAACATATGAAGTTTCTATGGAAGCTATTGTAGGTTCTATTAGCTTCCAAAATGCAAGGCAATAAAAAAAGCTGAACACTAAATGTTCTTGATGTGATGGGATGTATACAAAAGATTTGTGTGAGAATGTATTTTCTGTGTGTGTGTCACCAAAGGCAAAATGGTTTCTTTTTATGTTTATGTTTTTTTTATTGTTGTGATCAAGGGAGATCAGGGATTTAGGACAAACAAGGGCACAGAAACATAAAGAAAAGCGGCACAGTCCTCACCATATTGTGATTTTCACCGTAAATATTAGTCCTACCTTTATTTCATCTAAATATTTAGGTCATTGACCATGAAAACATACCATTAGCAATTTGATTCATAATGATATCTATTCAAGTTCAGTAGTTATTCCAGAAGATCTCTTTTTTTTAAATGTATTTTTTGGGGCATTTTGTGCCTTTATTGACAGGAGAGAGATAGTGGATAGGCTTGTGAAAGGGGGAGAGAAAGTAGGGGAGACACTGGTTGCGCCTGGTTGCTAACCACTCCGCCAAACCAGCACCCCGAAAATCTCATTTTTTGTCATGGCAGTTTTATGCTGATCCGGATCACTCCCAGAATCTAATAATTTTTTCCTTGTCCCAATCTGGACATTTCCTAAAGATTTCCTCGAAATCTGTCCCTTACTTTTTAAGTTATGTTGCTAACAGAGAAACAAACAAACAGATGCCAGCAATAATATAACCTCCTTGGCGGAGGTAATAGAGTAATGATAATGAATTTAATATCTATGATTAGGTCTTAAGTTGTTGAAAAGATTTGATGCAGTGAACAAAACCCTACAAATCACATTGCTATGACACTTTCAAGAGAGAGACCATTTAGGGACTTAAGGGTAAGAAGTGTGAATTTATGGAATACACTCTTATTGTTAACACATAAAAGCCAGTGTTATCAAATATTGACCTAGTTAAGGCTTTTAACAGCTTTACCACAGATATTACACTTTGTACCACATTTTTGGAAAGTATATGTTTTTCCCTTTGGAAAAAAGCAGAGGTTCTTATGACAAAAAGGGCTTAAAACACAAAACTATAGATAATTAACAAAGTCTCTATATCTTTGGTTAGGTGTAAAGGTGTTGTAAAAATCTGATGTAGTGAAAATGACAAATATATATCTGTCATAAACATATACATTTTAATGGGAGGGACTGTTTTTGGCCCTAAGAAAAAAAGTTTAAATACATTTTTTATGTGATCTCAGAGGTTAAAACAATCCTGACAGAATGTCTGAAATGATACAACAGTCAAATTCTTGTCCAGAGCAAAAATAAATCAAGAAGTAGGTGAGACCTAAAACATCAGTCATGTAGGTTTAAGGAGTGAGGGTGAAGAGAAAATACTTTGTGGTTGGTTTGTTGGTTCTGATTCAAACCTTACAAACTTCAAACTTCACCTTAGAAAGTCTGATATGATTATCAACTTTTTAAACTATAATTTGCCAGTACTGATGTTATGGTTATGATATTGTATTTTCCTACTTACAACTGGTGGTAGTCCAGATAAAGCTGAATAACAAACTTTGCTCAGGATCCAGGAAGTCTTGGTGAGAAAAAGTGTTTGTTTTTGAGTGTACCTGCAAGGTCAATTTACGCAGAGTCCAGTAATAACATGATAATGTTCATAATAGCATCTGTTCTCTTCCTTGTGTACACAGGAGGATCTGATGGACTTATCTAGCCTCAATAAACATCTCTGACTCCCTGGTCTTTATTACTTCAGATTTATTTGACTTTACAGTTTTCAATAAATAAGTACTCGACCTCAAACCCAACCTCATCTGACCTACGTCACTTAGCTCTGATACTCAGTGCTCAGGCTTGCCTCATCGTGAATGCTTTCACCCTTTCACTGACTCACCATAAATTCAGAAGTGTGTCCACAAGAACAAAATTCTTGTATCTGCATGCTGCTGAGTTTATCCAAGTTACAAAACATGCATTTGGCACTTTGCTGCTGCTTGCATAAGCGCGCTGTAAACACTGGCTGGAGGCTGTGAATGCCTGTCCATGAATCAGTAGTCAGAACTACCAGAGAACAATAAGACACAATTGTTGAGATGTGACATGCTGTACATAGTTGAGGTAGGCAGAGGGTTCTTCTAAGTCTATGTACGTAGGTCTGAGGTACAGATGGAGCCATTGTGGAGGTCTAAGAGACCCTGAATGAATGATGACATTCTGATGAGTGTGGAGTTTCATGTTGGGTTTTTGAAGGTCACTTATATGCTGACACTGCAACACATCTGATGTTCTCACACTCTTCAAAGAGAGGTGGTCTTGCCCCATGTCTGGATTAAAAAACATGTCATCTACATCCCAGAGCCTTTCACTTCTTTGAATTTCAGGCTTTGCAACTAATATAATAATTCTGTCAAATTATGTTTGGTAAAGGCATAAAGATATAGATTTTGGTCAAATTGTTCTGAGTGGAATTGTCTTAAGACTCAGAGTTGTTCAGTACCTACATGCATTGCAAAACAAAAGTTCACAAGAAATTGTGCATGTTCGGAAACCTGAATTAATGAAAAGATAAAGGTTACAAGATAAAATAAAGGGAAAACTTTGTCTCATTATTGATTAACATTGTATTTATAAAAAATGTTTTATGCTCTTCCTATTTTTTCTCATAATCTTTCTAACATGGCATGGCAGCCTTTGGTTAAAGAGTTGTACACATCTGAAAATGTAATTCCCTCTTTAATGAACAGAGACAAAATATTAAAGTCTGAAGTCTAGGTACATACAGTGAGAAACCCATATTACATCTACAACCTAAACATGCACCCAAGTTAAGGCCATGAATTTAGAAGAGCAAATACCATTAATTCAGAGTAGTTAAATCTGAAAGCTGCTCAAGTTTTAATGTTGCCATCTTTGAAATACCTTTCTTATCTTTTCATGCAGAAGCCCAACATCATTTGACTGTCCTTCAGTGTCGTCATTTTCGTCTTGAAGCCCTGGATAGTCGGGGTTTTAGGGGATGTCCAATTTCAAGCGTATCTCAGTATACAAAGGAAATGATCCTTTCTGAGAGGAAGCAAGAAACTTTCACAGAGAAAGTGTGTGGAAGCTTTTGCGTACATGGTCACTTTTTTAGCCACCACAGCACCTTATTCTGGCTCAGTTTCAGTATAAATAGTCTGACCTAATGCTGCTATCCACTGTGTGCAGTACACTTCATATTGATACACGGGTCTGCTGCATTCAGCCTCACCTGCAATAACCCAAACCAACCCTATAACACCTCAGCAGGGGTCTCTGGCTTTGCCTTCCTCAAAGACCCTATTGACTTCCTTCTTGTCCGCTCTCATGACCTCTTTTTATTTTTCTTGCTCATCTTGTGCTGAATGAAGTTGGACACAGGTCTGTTTCCTGAGTTAAATGCTATTTTCTTTTCATTACATGAAGCTTTCAGGGATTTTGTGATCCAGAGGTTGTTGTTCTAAAATACCTTGACAGATTTTGTGAGAACAGCATCTCCTCACAAAAAGTGATGTTTTTATCCAACATCAGTGGCCTCCTCTGAACTTTTCTCAAGGTATCACCTTCCAGTGTACTCTGAGAGGTCTTGTCCCATTACTTAGTGCAGTGGGAAGAAATGAAGAGGTAGAGGTCATACTGTGTAACCTCCCAGCATGTTCATCTGAAATTTTACTGTAGACCTACAGAACTTTAAATTCTGGTAGATAAGACCAGAGACATGTGTGAAATATTTAATACACACTGACCTCAGCAAGTTTCTGAGACGTTAATCACTGACTCATCAGATGAGGTTAGTAACATTTATCATACTGTGGCTACATTATCCACATGTTTTATGTTAGATGTAATTATGCACATCTGCAAAGCACTGATGTGTGGCTTCCCTGCTGTACAATCACTTTCAGTGGAGAAAACAGCATCTCCCACTTCCACAGAGAGTCCAGGTATCCTGCTTTCAGCACACTGTTTTGGCAGCAGACCACTGTTCTCTCATGAGAAGTGTGTTTGTCTACATTCAGTACTAGCCCACACATGAGCATTTAGCTATTAAAAAAAGAGTTTGGCTGTGTCCGAAATGGCATACTAACGTACTACATCCTACAAACGCATGTGTATATACTGTATACTACATACTATAAGTATGTTTAGAATGCCAACCGTTCACACTGTAGTGTACTACTAAGTTTCCCATGATGCATTTCAAACCTCTGACGACAAAAATCGGAAGCACACCAGGCTATCAAATAGCTCTGTTGATTCGCCACATTTGAAATTTCAGAGAGCATTTCAGGCGAGAAAGTCACCACGTAGAATACCAAAATGTGGTCATTTGAGCCATAAAACACACGGATACAAATTTTATTTCGGCATTTCAGACATTCCATTATGCGCGCCATTATGCTATCGAAGAAATTTCCGGTCGGCTCCAAAACAAGAGCCCAATTTACAAAAGGGTTAAAGAACTAAAAGGAGATAATAAAAGATGCTTTTATTTTGAAAACGGGAAGTTTGCTAGTGGCTGATTTTTAGCTGAGTTTGGCTCGCAATGCATTATGGGGCATTTGAGTGTGACTAGTATGCCCACCTTGAATACTTAAATTTTTTTCCGATATAGTATACATCCAGGTATTTCTCGCATACTCAATCTTTTCATACTATCTAATGTGAATGCACTACATACTCATTTTGACGTCACACTTAGTATGAGTAGTACGTTAGTATGCCATTTTGGACACAGCCTTTGTCTTAGTACGATTTGATACTATGGCTGAAAATTAAAGGTAGAAGACAGGACCAGATGAGGTTTAGAGGAGAAAAAAAGACAGATAAAGAAGCTGGACAAGAGCATCAGTCAAACAACAGAGGCTATCTTTATGTAGATGCTATTAAAAAAAAAGATTGTGACGTTATATTAAGCCCTTTTGTTGTGTGTGTTATGTTCTCATGTTGAATATAATTGCAGGATGAAGATCATCCAGACCAAGTAATGTCTCAGAATTTCATTAGAATAATTGAACCGTCCATATAACACAGTAAAACTCACTTAAATCCATTTTTCATTAAAAAAGATAGTGTTCCTTCTAAATGTTCAAGTTAGGTTTAACTGAATATAATCCTTAAAAAAATTCAAAGCATGATTTCCGTCAATTACTTCTCCCCTTTAATAACACTGTTTAGTATTGTATTCCTTTTCTTGGAAAGCCTGATAAATCCCCTTTACAACAAGGTCAAACTTGTAAGGGAGGGAGAAACACAACTAGATGTGTGGGTAAAGCACCCAAAAATGAGTCAGAATTCCCTTCAACATTTGCTGGTATTCACACCTGTTTTGAGCTTCAAGTATTGCCAAGTGTGCCACCCACAGGTATGTAATGTTACCTGTTTTGCTTCCAATTAATAGCGCTTGTGTGCATGGGTCCTGCAACTCTGTTCTATTCACTGAGGAGATTATGTTTTTGCCAGCTTATGTTTGTCTGTTTGTTTGCAACAACAACAATTTTCAGGAGATGTTGGTAATGGTTCAACTTAAAAGTGATTGAATTTTGGTGGTGATCCAGATAACTGCCATTAATGAACGATCGTTTTTGCTTAATATCTGTCTAACTAATAAATGATATCAACATGATTCCAAGTGCTGGGGGTGGATTTTCAGGATCAAGGAATCATGTTATGATGGTAATTTTACCATGAAACTGTTCCTTATAGATGTAAAGCTACCTCTACACCAAACAAGGCTTTGCAAAGTCATGTAAAGTCAATGTACAGCCGAGATGGGGAGGGGGCAGCAGACGCACTCTGGGCAACCGCGTTGCTCAAGGCTTGGTCGCCAAAGTTGAAAAGCTTGAACCCTTCAGGCGATATTGCATAAGGCTGTGTGGCAACAGCCAATCAGCAGTGTGTCTATGAGTGTGTGCGTGGGTTTGTGTGTGTTTGTGTGTGTGTGATGGTACCTGTGACAAACTGTTTTTATTCGTGATCACAGTGACAATCCATGTCTGTGTGGGAAACATTATTAAGTGAATCCATTAGTTTCACCTCGACGGGACTGCAGAGGGCTCACAGACGATGCTGCTGCAGGGCCATCAGCTGTGGTTGGTACATGAGTGAAAAGGGTACAGTTGGAATAATGTCAGCTCAGAACATCCTATTATGTAATATGATATGATCACGGGGAAACTCGAGCAGACGTGATACCACTGAGCAAGAGACTATGACCAAAATGAGGTGTTTATGATCAGGTGGCGCTTGAGCGATACGATTTCAGTTGCAAAATCGCATTTGGTGTGAACACAAATTAACAGCAATATGTGAGCTACCTTGGAGGAGCTTTGAGCTCTCTGAGTGCTTTCTAGTTGAGTTTGTGTGCTCTCCAAGCATCAAAGTGCTACACTTTTCCCAAGAAGTCAGTGTTGTATTTACAGTCTGTGTATTTTTTAACCTTTCACAATGACCTGAGAGTCTCGGGTAGCTATCGTGCATTTGTCTTACACTACAGGCAGTGATGCATCAGTGGTATAAATGACTCGGTTGTTTACATAAGGATGTTGTGTCATTAGTGGAATTTGTTTTTGATCATAAATCTTATGTGAATCCATGTTCTGTTTCCCTCTCATCCTCTGCAGACCTGGTGCTGGAGAAGGCCATGCACAAGTGTGTCCTAAAGCCTCTGAAGAGTGTGATTGACGTGGCTCTTCATGATTTTCAGGTAGAGGCTGAAGTAAATTCTGAAGATCAGACTGTTATTAACATTGCTTGGCTGACATAGCTTGTGGATATTGTTCAATTGCAGCATGGCATATTCCATCATATATCAAATTATATTTAATCTGATCATATTGTATGGTTTTTAGGGATGCTCAGTATTGGATCTTTGACAAAATGATATTTCTGAACTTGTTATTGCTGAAACCAACACTGAAACAGTTATTTTTCCTTCAAGACTCAATATGAATGTTTATTTGTATATGGAACAGATTCAAAAAAAGGAAACTAGATTTTATCATTGAAATAATGAGTTCAGTAATAACAGAATTCACAATATCAGTAAAGATACAGGATGGAGTATCCCTTGTAACATACTGTATGTCTCACATTTTTGGTGTTCCTGTTTTTTCTTACTTTTCAATTATTTATGAAGTTTTGCTTTATTGTGCTTATGCTAACATTGTTTCCTATCAGGTGTTCCTTATTTTTTTTTAGTATAAAAGCTGATTTTTATCTGAATAGAAGTTTTACATATTTTTATCTTAAGACAAACCAAATATATTAAAAACAGGACAAAAAAACAGTTAAACAGACACACCAGAGGGACCGTTCAGTATATTTCACTAGTCCATCGGTGACCCATAGAAAGTTTTTGGGAATGGGCAGAACCTTTTAATAACATATCTGATATGTGATTGGACAATTGTTCAGTAGTCAGATTCATTATGAACAAGTCAGATCAAAGGTGGGAGCTACTGCTGCGTTGGTAATGTAAGCCACTTCGTACAACCATCCGTCACCAGCAACAAGTCTGAAGTGGAGCAGAAATATCTTTTCTGTTAAAAAATACTTTTAGTGCTGTTGTTTGTTTTTCATTTATTGATGAAAAATGTTCTAAACCTGACAAAACTACTACTGAAGCTGTTCGCACCTGTTAATCTCTGTACGAGCAGTCACTTTCGGCTGTCTCCCTGTGGTCTCACTTAAGAGGACTCTGATTGGGCCGTGCCATTTTGGTCCAAGTACGATTGTTGTAGATTGGAGCTTGGCAAGATGGATCTGCTTGATTTACAGACATTAGCTGTGTTTGAAATCATCCACTCATTCACTCATTCATTATTCCCAATGTAGTGTAAATGACCGAACAAGACACTACATTGAAATTTTCTAAACGTCATAGCGTCAGTAGATGAGTGGAATATCCCTGTGATGGAAGTGGACGTGCCAAAATTCACGTAAACAAACCGGGCACTTAGGAGGATAAGTAGTAAATTTTGAAGCTGTTTACAGCCGCAAAAAGACATAAAATAGTTCAGCTATGAACTTGTTAAAGATACTTTAACATTTTTTACATTTATAAATGAAAGCAGCTCCTAACAGCTTCTTTCTCTTCTCCTATGGAAAAACATGACCGAATTGCATTGTGGTATATGGGAGTACAATATAGGGTTCATCGTATGTACACTCAGATTTGCTGTGCATTGTGGGTATTTTGCCGTGCACTATATAATGAATGAAATTAACTTTTGAGAATTTGAACAACACTACAAAATGGTGAACACGCTATATAGTGCTCTATATTCGTGATAGGGAAGGATTTCAAACACAGCTATTGAACTAGAAAAGCGCTCCAAAAGCGCAGACCTCTGCCAGCACCACAGTCCTCTCCCATATTGTGATTTTTACCATAAATATTAGTCCTATCTTTATTTTATGTAAATGTTTAGATTCCTTGACCATGAAAACATACCATTAGCTATTGGTTTCATAATGATATCTATTTTAGTTCAGTAGTTATTCACGAAAATCGCTTTTTTCGTCATGGCGGATCCAGCCGCTGATCCGGGTCAACACCAAAATTGAATCAGTTCTTCCTTTTCCCATGCTGAACATTTCCTGAACATTTCATCAAAATCCATCCATTACTTTTAGAGTTATTTTGTTCACAGACAGACAGACATTTTTTTTTTCAAATTCTCCTGAAAACATAACCTCCTTGGCAGAGGTAATCAAGCCAATCCAGCTCCCTCACAAGGTTAAAGAAAATGTCCCCTAAAATTAAATAAAACAGACCTTGTATCAGTCAGACTCTTTAAACTGAGTTAAAACAATGGGTTCTGTTTTGTTGATTGTTAAAGGTAAGCAGTGGCTCTTGGCAGCAGCTGAAGGAGAATCTGGCTCTGGCTAAAACGAAAAAGCCCCATGAGCTCGGGGTGGACGGGGCTGTTCCTCCTGACGCCATGGCTATAGAGAAAATCCGACATAAGTTCCAGAACATGAGGAAAATGTACTCGCCAGAGAAAAAGGTCTCACTGCTGCTGCGTGTGTGTAAACTCATTTACACCATCATGCAGGATAACTCAGGTGAGGAAAAGTTTTTCACAAAATTAGAATATATTATTTAAAAATATAACATTTTGTTTCCATAATATCAGATTGTTTTTCATGAGGTGAAATATTTTTAATTAGTTTGGGTCTGTTTGTGGCGTTGCCCTCAGTCTGATCTGTGTGACCACCACACCCACCCGCATCTCTGTTTGCTTCCTTCCAGGGAGGATGTACGGTGCTGATGACTTCCTGCCCATGCTGACTTATGTGTTAGCTCAGTGTGACATGCCTCAGCTGGACACAGAGATCCAGTACATGATGGAGCTGCTGGATCCATCTCTGCTGCAAGGAGAGGGTAGGACATGTTTCCCTCTGTTGCAGTATAAGTAACAGCAGGAAGCCAGGGGGTGGGGTGGGGGGAGCTGGAGCTGGTTAGTGATAAAAGGAGCAGACAATGAACTAAACTGTTGCTAAACTTTTTGATTGATCATTGCAGTTTTTTAGATAATTAACTTATTTGCCTCTGCATTTCATGCAAAACAGCAGTTAGGATGTCTTTAGCTTAGCTTAAAAAAGGATACAACATGTTGGGCTTTTGTTGATAAACGGCAAATATTACTGAGCACAGTTTTGGTCATACCAATAGCCATGTTGATTTTGATATTTTTTTGGCAAGAGCCAAAAGCCTCCACGTTTCTAACACTAACCTTTGCTTTCATGGTGACAGCTTGTGCTCTTCGCCTTGTGTGCGTTACAAAGCAGATAGCTCTACATGACTGCCAAATTTTGGTATTAAAAACTTTTAACCAATTGTACATTTGACTTAAAGTTTTGTGACTTAAAACTCATGCAGTAATGCAAAATAACTGTACTTGATAACAGCAGTCTACCTTTCTGTAGAAACAGAAGTTAAGCAGGAAAAAAACATTTTGTTCTTCAATAAATCATAAATGTATATTCAGTGATGATGAAGTAAACAACAGTGACACATTTGTACAAATCTTAAAGCCAATATATAGGATATATTTGGCAATATGCAAAGCCTAAAGACTGACTGTAAATCTTAGCAAAAATGGTTAGATATGCCAAAACTGGTTATTAATTTTTAAGGCAACTACCTTAAATTACCAGTGTTGTTCTGATAATTATGTGCATCCCTAAAAAAATCAGATGGGAATCTGTAAGTCTGGTTAAAGCTCAAGAATGCGACAACCTCTCAAGGTCTATAAATCGAGCTATCTGCATCTTTTTCATACAGAATTTGAAAAAGGTTTAAATATTGCTGTGATCTTAACATGAGGTGAAACCATGAACATAAACTTGTGCCTCATAAGAGGCCATTGTCCTGTCAGCAGGTGGTGAGGTTCCGGGTCCGAATCCCGGACGAGTCCCCAATTTGTCATAACCTGGCTCAGGGCCATGACAAATAGGGGAGGAACACCAAGGTTATTACACTGCAAATATGAGTGTGATAAATCATTAAGTATGAGGTGTAGATAAGAACCAAATCATAAGGTGCATCCGATGGCTGAGGTGAGTCCAGGTAGAATGAGAGAGAGTACAAGAGCAGCAAAAGGCTTGGGCTTTTATACCCGGCAGGCACCAGGCGATCCAATCCTAGCTGCTCACTCAGGTAACTCTATGAGAGAGGAGATATTAGCCATGAGAAGCTAAGGCAGAGACCATCACAGTAGAGCGATTAGTCTAACCTGTTGCTCATTTTCTGCGTGCATCACATTACCATCTCATTCCCTGCTCTATCTACAAGGATAGAGGAAACAGGAAGAAATCCAAAATCAAAACTTAGAAAAAATGCCCCGAAAGGAGATCCTTACCACTGGGCCAACAGTGGCAAACTTGTGGCTCCTTTCCCGCTTGCCAATCCCCAGTCCATTGTCTATGTTTACCATTCTACTCACTGTCATATCAGGATAAGGACAAAAAGATGCTAAGTAAATGTTAAAAAAGTTCCTGAATAGTAAAAAACCCATCCCATTTCACCTTTTTCCAAAGATGTCATCATCAGATCTTCTTGGCTGTACCTTCTCAGCTGAGTTTATCCGCTTAATCCATTGATAGAGCCTAAGAAATGTGTTTAGGAAGGAAATTGCTCACGACATTGGGGGGAAATTCCTGCCGATGTTTGATTTGAATGGAACAGGTTCAGAGGAGAGGAAAAAAGTCCTGACCTGCCTTACAATGAAATATTTTCCTATCAGCGTCAACCTGTCTGGCACGTAAGCTCATTGTTGAACTGCTTATGTGGTTTATAATTTGATTTAAAAAATGCTGTTCATGTTTTTACTCATTTCAACCATGATGGAGCAAGTGTTTGACCTCCCCGTATCCTTTTTTCTGTATATTTTTTTTCTGAACTTGAAGAAAAAAAAAGCAAAATGATGAGGAGGAAACTTTCATCACTGTTTCTTGATATTTTTACTTTTTTCCTCAACATTGTATGTTCTTCATCACTTTCTGATTTTTTAATTTTCAAAGTCAGGGCCATTGCACTTTGTTCCTGACATTTTGACTTTTTTCTTTACAGTTCCACGCTCTTCACATTATTGACCAACTAAATTTAGGAAGTCTCAGGCCTAATTCTCCTTTTAACAAAGTAGTTTGACTGTATTTTTTCTGTTTGTATCTTTGTATTTGAGCTGTTTCACAAACTTTCAAGCCTGTTTCAGCTTTGTACCAGATGGTTTTAATATTTTTCTTCTACATTTTCCAACTTTTTCTTAATAGTTCCAAGCCTATTTCAACTTTGTTCCTGATAGTTGTACTCCCCCCCATAAAATTCCCCACTTTTTCTCAAATGTTTTTTATTGAATCCACAAAACTGTTGCCCACTTAACTCCACTCTTTAGACTTTTTTCAACATCTTCATTTTGTTTTTTTATTATACTTTCTTAGTAGTTTGCCTTTTTTCCTCCTTATTTCCTCTTGTTTCTCAACACTTTTGTACAGCACCTGACAAGCTTCATCTTTGTTCAAATGTCTGACTCTATCTACATTTTACCCTTTTTTTCTTGACATTTTGACTTTTTAGCAAAAATGTGGGTCCGATCCCACTTCTGTCTTTACATTTTGATGAATTTTATATTTTGAATACTCTCTTTGGCTATTTCAACTCTATTAATGCACTGTTGACTTTTTTCTCATCACTTTAACTTGCTCAACAAAAACTGTGTGCCTCCATTTAAATGTTATTCTTTATGTTACAACATTTTTCTTAAAGAGCTTTTTTAGTTATTGAAAGGTTCCATGTCCTGCAAATAAAGATACTTTGCTTCTGTTGTTAGGTTGTAACCCTGTAACCCTTGCTCTCCCCTCCCATCAGACCAGTCAGTCACCTCAGAGCTCATTATAATACCCCCCAAGATCTGTTTCCAAAGGGGAGGGAAAAGAGCTCCATCTGACCCTGTACAGAGCCAAAGTTTTTGTATTTTTAATAAAATAATATCAAACCTGTTCTTAATAGACACCCAAGACATGATGTACACTGTCAAACACACCAGAACATGGGATTTTTTTGGTCTCATGCTTGCTTTCAGTTCCGTTCTGTAACTATCTGTCACAATGAACCAAACACGTCACTTCCAATCAGGTTTTGAATGACCTTATCTAAAACCAACCAAACCAAAACAAGACTTACAGGGCTGTAACTTTTGTGTACTTCCCCCCATCGGCCCCTGACAGTGTTTTCTCTTTCTGATTTAACCATCCAGGTGGCTACTATCTGACCAGTGCCTATGGAGCCATGTCCCTCATCAAGAACTTCCAGGAAGAGCAGGCGGCTCGGGTTCTGAGCTCTGAGACCAAAAACACTCTCCACCAGTGGCACAGACGCCGCACCGCCCAGCGCTCTGTACCATCTGTGGACGACTTTCAGGTATCACACCTGACCTGAACCCTCCCTGAACATCCAGGCAGTGAGTCTAAGTTGTACCAAATACAAAAACATCCAAACTTTGCTTTGGAAAAGTGCATGGAAGGTGTTCATCAATGAAAAGGAGCACATCTCACATCTTCTTCTAACATCACAGCTTTTTGATCTTGGGGTCTGTTCAAATAGTCATTCTCTTAAGGCTCCTGAGTGAAATGACCTGGAAGTCTTACAATTTCAGCTGAGACAAGAGCTGTCAGGTTTTTTGTAATCAACAGTCTCAAGAGCTCCAAAGACAGGTTACAGGATTTTGTCAGGAGTCAGGAGTATGTGCCAGGAGAAAGGAATTGTAGCTCAAGTCTATGATTTTAGAGGCTCAAATGGGACATTCACTCTTGTGTTATATTTTTCAGCTTTTTTTCAAGGTCTCAGCTTATTCATCTCATCATTTCAGGGCAATAAAGCTGGTTTTCTCTTGATAATGAGTTAATTTCTCAAGATTTTAAGCCGAATGGGAAATGTCCTCTTACTGCCACTAAATATGATGGATTATTTTAGTCAGGCTTTAGAAAAATATGATTTGGCTGGTTAAGGGTGTTCATGAAAGATTTGTAGCAAACAGCTCAGGTTTCCTTTGAACTGGAGATGTCGTAAAATAAAAGATATGAAGGCATGATTGTCTTAAGGTGTTGGCTTTATTAGTTTTTTTGCCCTGATCTTTGGCCAGTGATACGTTTCTGCTGATAATTAACACCAGTACAAACATAGCCTCCTTTGCAGAGGTAATAGCTGATTCTATTGCACTGCTTTTATGCACTTTTGTTCATGGTTGTACCTGTCTGACATGAAAGGGCAGATGAAGAAAAAGCAGTGTCCCAAATAAAAGCATAATTAGCTGTGGAAAAGCAGATCAGCCCAGTTTGTTCTTGACTGATATGGTAAAGAGACCAAGGTGGAAATGCACCTTAGTGTCTTCCTTTTTACCTTGTGACATGTTTCCTTGAAGTTTGGAAACAATGAGCTGGAAAGGACTTTGGGGGTATTTTTTTTTGGGACTATTTGAACTGACCCTGGACCTGTGGTTTCATGTTGTATGTTAAGAGCACCCTCTCATGGAACTTTTAACACCTGCATGCAATTTCTCACTAAGGCCATGTCCCTGCCTGCTTTACTCCTAATTCTTTATGACAAATGGTATTAATGATATTATTGACTTTGCTTATTCATCCAATTATTTATCAGTTCCCTGATTAATTTTTGTGGTTTCTCTGGGGAAAAAAGCCAGATACAGTGTCTGTGCTAACAGCTTTTATTACGAGTCTCTACACTTTGAGCTGTATACATATCTGCTCTTTAGTTGTGCAGAAAGATGAGCATGTCTGCTTTTTGTCACTCCTGATTTTTATTTTGTTTTCACCCTTGCTCTTAATTTCACATCCACAAACTGCATGATACCCTTTTTGGAGCCATTATGTGTAATGAACCATTCTATAGACCTCCTCCATCTCCTGCCCACCATGATAACCTCTTCAATTCATAGTTGCCATTCCCACTGACTGCCGAGGCACCAAGTGGACGGCATTTATAAAGTTATCAAAACATACAGGCGAATCAGTGCCTTAGACAAAATGTGACTAGTTCTTAGCTTGAGCTGGTTTTGAGCCTATCCCCTCTCTTTACCCTCAATACTACCTTCATAATTATCTGCACTCAATGTCAACACTCCGCATTTTGTCTCCCTCCATAGAACTATCTCCGTGTGGCCCTGCAGGAGATAGACACAGGCTGCACAGCCAAAACTCTGCTTGTCCAACCGTACACGACCACAGAGGAGGTCTGCTCCCTCTGCGCTTACAAGTTCAAGATCCCCGACCCCGAGAACTACGCACTGTTTCTGGTCACTGAGGACACGAGTCAGCAGCTCGCCGCCGACACGCACCCCCAAAGAATCAAAGCCGAACTCCACAGCCGGCTGCGGACACAAGTCTTCCACTTTCTCTACAGGAGGGTGCCCAACCTGAACGTCTGCATCCCCGCCATGATGCAAAACGGAAACTGCCTTCAAGTAGAGTGATGGAGGAGAATGTCGCTGCCAACTGCACTTGATACTTTTTAATACTGAGGATGTGTGATATACTGGTGCCCGTAGGTGTTCTGTAGAAGGATTAGAGGATGTCTGAGTAGAAACAAGGCTGTTTTTTTGCATATTATTATATGGATTTAATAAACATGAGAAAGGATCTGATTTTACTTTAATGAGATTTGAGTCAAAAGGCAAAGAAGAGACTTCTTATTAAAAACTTTTGCAAGCCCTTCTGACAATGAGCAGGACAGTAGTCAAACTTCTTGCTGCAAGAAATAACAGTTTGTCAAACAGCACAGTGGAAAAGGTAATTATTTAACAATTCTTTTTCTAAGATTTTAAAGACATATTTGATCAGTCTTTTACAATATTTTTTGTCAGTACATAAGTAGCAATTCAGATCTCACAACTGAATATTACACTACAATGTGTGTATAGTATGGAATATTCAGTCATTCAGCAGATATTACAACTGATAATATGGGTATTGTGTATGTGACAAATACGTGAAGGCAGTGGAGCCTCTAAAAATTAGCATTGAATATCTGTTGACAGAGTAATTCACGCTATATGCTGCCATCTACTGGCTGGTATTGTGCTGATAATATTGTGCATTCAGGATTTTAGTGTACAAAGAGGTAGTTTGAAGTGATCAAGTCACAGAATTAAGCTCTAGTGCAGTATATCAGTAGGTAATTAAAAGTACAGGGTTGATTGCAGTAAAGTGCAAAGTCGTGCAACAAACTTGAATACACTTATATATGCAAACAAACACACACACATATATGCAGAACATACATAATAAGAATTTAATCTGACATCGTTAATCATTATGAGTTGTTCCCATGGCAACAGATTTAATCCACTTTCAGCCATGTCAAAGATTTACACTGATAGAGAATGGAATCATTATTTTGTTTTGGTTGTCACTGTGATATCAGTGTACGTAAAGTTCAGAATAAATGCACAAGTTTTCAAATTATAATCTTATTATGCCCACAAGGTGCACCATAGCAACGCCTACATGATTATCCTTAGCTATCAAATCTTAAGCCTTACTGGTCAGCCATACTTGGGTTGGATTCACAGGGACAGCAACTAAACTGAAACTCCTGAAAAGTGATAATGGGTTCAGAGTAAACACTTACGTATATGTTGAATGTAAGTGAGTAGTTTTGCACATGCACTCCTGCATATTTCTTAATCTTTAGCAATGTTTGACTGTGATTGCATGGTGGCACAACAGGTTAGTGTGCGACTCACACAGAGAAGGTTGATGGATTCATTCCCTGTGTCAATCAGGGCTTTTCTGTTTGCATGTTCTTCCTGAGCCTGTATGGATTTTATTCAAGTTATTTGGCTTCTTCCAAAACATCTAGAAATAACTTGCTTAATAGGTTAATTTCTGACTTTAAATTATCCTCAGGTGTGAGTGTGAACAGTTGCCTTTCTCTCTGTGGCCCTGTGATCAGCTGGTGTCCAGTCAGGGGTGAACTCTGCCTCTCGCCCAGTCAGCAGGGTTATGCTCAGGCTCCCCAGTGACCCCAGAATGGATTAGCAGTGTAGATGTGTTAATAAATGTGTTAATTGGACTCAAGTGTCCTGGTTTACGACTTGTTTTTTTGCTTATTCTGTTCATGTACGTGCATGTAAATGCTAAATCCTAATTTCAGAAACCAGGACGTAGCTTTTTTTAGGTTCTGAAACAGTTTTGCCACCTGGTGAACCTCCAGTAGAGGCCTTAATACTGTTTTATGTAAAAGTGTTGTTTTGGAGACTTGTTGTGGAGAGTTGTAATACTAAATCTCACAGGCACCCATGCTAATAAGAAGCGTATCATGTATACAGGAAGAATAATAAACAGATTTTTCAGATAACTTCAGTGAACACATCTATTTGTAGTAAATGGCTTGTGGTTTAAAATTATTTAACATTGAGGCTTAAATGAAATCATTACAACATATTTTAATGACATGGGCTGGAATTGACTGCTGTTGATGAAACGTAAACAGAGCTTGCTTCAAAGTTAAACCGTTTTGTTTTGTGCCTGACGAGCTTAGCAAAAATGTTTTTTGTGTGAATGCTGTTTCGCAGGATTTGAAGTATTTATGTTGTGAAGTGTAGTAGGTGGGGCCGCACAGCATGAAATTGCCTTTTATCTAAACTAATGTATCTAATATTTGCCTTCACTGCTGTTATACCAGGTGCCTTTTACAGGAATTGAACTTATTGTTTTAAATGAACTGTTTGAGGTTTTTATTCAGCTCTTAGTCTTTTTCATAAGAAAGGACCTGTCATGCTAAAGCTCTGATTTAATAAGTACAACAATTTAAAGTTATTACTGTATTTTATGACACTTATGTTTATTCCTGCAGTTGCTGGTCAGCTGTAGCTTGTAGAAATATTTTTATATTCAGATGTTTCTTTTTACATCTCCAAAGTGACGGAAATTTGTACTCTGTTATGTCTGTACTTGTACTGGACTCTTTGGATTTATGCCAGTTACTTTGTCCTTTTCAGACAACACTGTTTTACTGTCTGTAACTGAAACTCAAAGGAGACTGTGGAAATATATGAAATTCTCTCCAATCTTTGAGTCGACTCCTTTGTTATTTCATACGGATATTTTGCTTCAATAACGTGAGAGGAACTGATACATATTTGGTACGTCTTGTATTATATTTTGTGGTGAAATATTACCTGGCATCATAAAAACATGAAGGACTTTCTCTAAATGTATGCTGTACGGATTGATATTGAAAATTTCCCGTGTATTTGGGACATTGTATAAGTACAATGAACTGAATTTTTGACCAGTTTCAATAATACCATACAAAGACAATATATTTAATGGTCAAAGACTGATAAACATCTTTTACATGTTATTTTTTCCAAGTATTCACTCAATGTAGTTATGATGCATGCAACATGTCCTAAAAAGGGTGGGACAGAGTGAAAAAAAGGACTGGGAAAGTTGAGGAATGCTCAAAAAATACCTGTTTGCAGCATTCAGCTGTTGATCAGGTTCATAGGTGGGTATAAAAGGAGCATCCCCAAAAGCTTTGGACAATCACAAGCAAGGATGGGGTGAGGCTCACCACTTTGTGAACAACTGTGTGAGCAAATAGTCCGGCAAAGTGGAATTGAGACATAACAAAAGCCAGGTTTGACCAAGTCCCTGGCCTACTGTGTTTCATGTAGGCCAATCCAAGCTGAGAAGGAGCAGTTTGGTCAAGCCAGATGAAACAATTTCTTAACACAGCTTCAGATGTAAACTTTATCAGGAAGTCAAACACATCACATTTCCATAAAAAAGAAATACAGCCACTGCAATAAAGAAGCGAAAGAGGGTGGCAGATAAAAAATCAGACTCCCCTGAAAGTGTGAGCAGCCTAATACATCCACTAAGCTGTCAGTGTGTTTACAGCACAAATCCACACATATTAATCTTTAAAAAAACCAAGAGAGATGACAGAACATACAGTAGAATTAAATAAAGCCTATAGTATGAAGAAGAAAGGAAGCATTGTAATTTTACATAGGAGGAGTTTCATGATGTTTGCAAAGGTGTAGGCCTACATTTATTTTACTTTTCTTAATTTAACCTTTACTTAACCAGGTCTATTTATGTTGTTTGAAGACATAAGTCACAAACTGGAGAAAGCACTCTTCATATGAAATTATAGGATAAATGGTGAATGAAACTACATACTATAACTTTCTTACCTTTGGACCATCTTAAGCATTTGAATGAAATTTGTGTATCACACAGTTAGTCTTTAAAAGATTTGAAACTTTTGAAGATCATACATTTGTCTCATTGTATAACTTGTTTCCTTCTAAATTGCAGATAATTTTAACATGATGTTCGGTTAATCAAAAACATGGATTAAACAAATATCCTCTGATAAATCTTCAAAAGAACCCTTTTGAATATAATTGTTATTTTATAAGTGTTAACATAGGCAAAAAAAAAACGCCTGAATTTTACATTTTTTGCAATTCAACACAATGATTCCTGTTTCTATATTATTGTATGTGAGAAAAGAGATGCAAAGCTAAGGCAAAAGTTTGAAGATTTGTTAAATTATAAATAATGAAAACATAATGTGAACCAGAAAATATCATATTATTTAGATATGAAATATGAAAACAAGGTTTTGTTCTTTTTGTATCGTGGTTTGTATGGAGTTCATTTTTATGTAATCTTCTTTATTAAAGTGCAAATTAAGTCCCAATTTCAAATAGAGGAAAATGAGGAAGTTTTATAACTAACACAACTAACACACAAATAGTTCCATAAATATGTCTTGGTCTGAACTTTCTTGTGTAGCTGATGTTCAGACCAGGACATATTTATGGAACTATTTGTGTGTTAAAATAAAAAATACTCCAGGTCTTCTTCTCACCCACGTTGTTCTTGAAAAACATTACTCTAACTGAACTAATGAAGGAGGTTCAAGTGCTGTTGTAGTCCCTTTTTACATGTTGTGAGGATGGTTTTGTTAGAAATCATTAGCGGCTGTTTGGACAGCTGGCCGGTAGGGGGCAGCACCATGGATGTATGGGCAGCACACCAAGAAGTCATGGAGGGTTATTTAAATTCAAAATCAGCTCTTCCTCTTCCGGGGTCAGGAAGGTGGTGGTGTCGAGCAGCCCAGCAGCATCTTCTGCATATATATCGCCTGAATCTCTGGAAAAAAAAAAAAAGTTTCACCTCAGACATAAATTCAGTGGCGGTAAATTTACTTATCCTCGACAAATGTGACTAATGTTTTATCTTTTTTTCGCCTTCAAAGCTGCAGAAGAAGAGTAGAGCAGCTGTGTTGTGGTGAGTAATGAGGTGTTTACGCGGCAACAATATGCGAGTATGAATGAGTAAATGCTTTTAGAATATGAAAACATGACTAAATGCATCAGAAAACGAGGCTGTTGCTTTTATCACCACTCAGCACTCAAAGACACACTTTACTGACTGTAAACTGATTAATTTACGACATTAAAGACGAGGTAGCTGAACCATGAGCCTCCAGCTCTTTCATTTAATGAACACTGAAGCCATGATGTTGTCTTGAAATGTGGTTAATCCTCATTATTACAAAAGAGGGTCTAAACCGAACTAAAGACTAAATTTTGTGTTTGATCACAATAAAGTAGATTTTTGTTCTTATTCACTCAGGCTTCCTTGTCAGTCCATCAGTCTAACATTATCACAGCACATTTTCAGACCCTGAAATGAGTAATGTAAGCATAAGCTCACAAATACTGTATAATTCATAGAAATGTGTATTGTACATTCATATCTGTATATATGGACTCTCGCACTCTCATCCAAAGGATCTCCAAATCTAGTCGAGCATTTGATTTTTCTCCTTAACATTTCCCCCTCCAGCAATTTGCAGAAGCATTTAGCTGTGCAGTATGGCACTGAATATCAGGAAAGACGTGTTTGACCAGTGAAGGCCAACTTTTGCCCACACAGGAATCGATAAGGAATTGTAAAAGAATCAGATGGATAAGCAGAAAAATAATGACACTTGTATGAGGGATGTAGTAGTATGAAAATTTCATTTCACTATTATTGTGACCAAAATTTGCATGGTTATTGTTGCAGTGTGCTCAGAATGTTCAAAAAGTACTTAAAGGAGACATATCATGCTGATGCATGATTTAATACTTACATATAACATAATAAATTTGAAAACAAGACCTTACACCCCCTTAATTTTCAAAAAATTAGATATTGTATTTTTTCTGATATCCTAGAACGAGATTTGATGCCTCTGAAAATAGGTCACTGTGAGATGTCTGCGAGATTTCAAACGTCGTGATGACACGAGGTACCTTTGTTTTTATTCGAGTAATCTGGTAAAACACTTCCTCCTCTGTGATGTCCGTTAGCCACAAAACCGTCACCGGGGAACACATCCACCAGCAGCAGTATATAGATCCCTAGCTCACACTCACTCATTACCAGCTCTGGCCTGTAGGGGGACTCAATACGCGGACGCTGCTTTGAGCCTGCCGGAAAATACAGT
Source organism: Scarus forsteni (assembly GCA_036419115.1). Taxonomy (NCBI): domain Eukaryota; kingdom Metazoa; phylum Chordata; class Actinopteri; order Labriformes; family Labridae; genus Scarus; species Scarus forsteni. Next base: position 37,667,051 of record JAZDUH010000098.1, read on the forward strand.
AGAAGAAGAAAGACAGGCTGGCTCTACCCCCGATAGAACTGACCAATCAGAGCACATTTAGGTAAGGTAACTTTAGGTCATCCTCAGATCCGAGCATTTCAAGAAGACCTTGCTAATGGCCTAAAATGAGGATTGTGAGAACACAATTGTGGGGCAATGAAGAAACTAAATGACTTGTACTGAGGGCAGAAATGCTTTACAGGCATCCTAGTCTGGCATAGTGAAAAGGAGAAACAAGCATGATATGTCTCCTTTAATGAAATAATTTAACCCTTTAATATTATAATTATAACAGGCTGCCTGGTCTTTTTGGTCAATAAATGTGTCAGGAAATGCCAGGCATTTGTTTTTATATATGGCTTATTTGCAAAACCTGTCCCTGTATGGGCCATCATTAATATTTTATTTTATTATTAAATGTATTCAACTGTACTGCTTTGTCTGTCAGAACTCGTTTCTTTTTCTTTTTCTAGTAGTTTTACGCTGTTGTGGAGGTTTGAGAGAAGCCCACAGATCTGGGTCCTAATGTAAATTTAGATTTACGACAGAGAAGAATTCTAAGTGCAAAGATGCATGCTACCTTGCTATATATTGCTTTTTTAAATTAAATATAAGTCTAAATACAAAACCCAGTAAAAATAGTATAAAATTGAAAAAATAGTTAATTAACCCATTTGATAGGCAGCAACCATCAGATCAAATCTATTTTAAGCAAGTTTTCACATTCAACACATCATTTCCATTTCATAATCATAGATACAATGGAAATGGCCTGCACTTTTCAAAAATATTAACAATCATTTCAGCCTGCTGGATGTGTTGGCACCTACTCAAAGGTGGCCCAAGTGTTTTTTGACATGAAAATGTTCCTGTTTGTCGCTTGACTTGTATTTTCGCAATGTCAATATGTATACAATAAACAATCGGGAAGATAACAGCCACATTTTTACAACACCAGAGATTCACATTTTGAGATATCAGTAATGCGGCTACCATGGAAGGAGAGTCCATCTGAATTTTGATGATTGGAATGTTAAAAAAAAGTTGCATTGACTGATGGACGGATAAAATCAAACAATACTTGTGACAAAAATGCCGACAGGTGTAAGTGATATTTACTTGCCATACATATCATTAAATCTAGCGATACAGTACTATATCTTTCTTTCAAAGGTCTTTTTTATTGACATCAATATTAAGGAAAATAAGAAGGTTAGTCATGGAATGACATTTTTTTCCCCAATGGGTAACAACACTGGTCTCAAAGAAAAGAAAAGCAACAGAGCATAATTATACAAGGTCACCCACAATAACAAAAGTAGTAAGGGGTATAGTAATACAGACAAAATGAGCTGATCATTCAATAAATTATAAATTACAAACAAATGGTTACAGAAATCTTAAAGAAATTTAATTTTTTATAAAAGTTAGTCTCAGGTAATAAATGCATTAAAAGGATAGAATATGTATACGTACATATATATACACAAATACATACTTATATATATATTTATATACACAAATATAAACACATACATCCATCCATACACAGATACGCATATACACACATAGATATAAAAAAAACAATAATAACAGTATAAAATAAATTAAAGGCAAATAAGTACAATAAATATATATATATATATACATATATATATATATATACATATATACATATACATATATATATATATATATATATATATATATATATATATATATATATATATATATATATACATATATACATATACATATATATATAAAAAGGGGGGGGACTATTCAGAAATGTCTGTCTTGGAAGGGGCGCCAAACTCTGTTAAATCTATTTTCTTTTTCTCTTATAGTGAGACGTATGTGGAAAATTTTGTATAAATTCTGAACATAGTGCCTCACCTGTAGGAACCTAAAAAAATATGTGTTAGGGATGTCAAAGGTTTGATTCAGATGAGAAAAGGAAACAAACTAGTACTATATCTTTCAACTTGAAATATCTCAGCTTCTCTCAGCCTTAGTTTTTATAACCTCGAAGCAGGACTGGGAAATATATTGATTAAACCGATTAATTTTAATTGTGTTTTGGAGAAAATTTAAAAACTAAAAATCAATTCTTTCCTCTCAGCTTACTCTTAGGTTTTGTATTTGTTTTTTAAATGAAATTAAATACTGATTTTGAATACTGATGCAACTATAAAGGGAAATTCTTTTAGGTTTTGGAATATATTTTTAAAAGTAAAAGCAAAACTTGATTCTCATATTTTTGTGTCACTAGGAGGTTTTTGCCTTGAGAGGGAAAACAAGATAAAATCATAAATTGAGTTTTTGGTTCTTTTGTTTACTGTTTTAGCTTAACCTCGAGTCCTTTTTTGTATTTTTTTTTTCAGGAATAGCTGTTGCTGAGATGGATCTCCAAGCCTGTCTGAAAACCACACTGAAGAACAAATATCAGCACCTGAAAAAAGCCTACGCGGACAAGTCATTACTTCCTCCTAATCTTAGTTACCGGGATATTCAGAATAATTACCCCTTGCCTAACCTGCTCCAGCATGAATTCAGATTTATTGACAGATCTGATCAAAACCTCGGCGACACTTTTGAAACCAACCCACTCTCAGAAATATTAACGTGTGACTGCAAACACCGCAGGAGCGAAAAAACAATCATCACTATTGGAGTTTGTGGAGTTGGGAAAACAACCACGGTGCAGACTTGTGCTATGAAGTGGGCTTTGGGAGAAGGATACCAAAATATACGCCTCCTGATTCCTCTGACATTCTGGGAGTTGGGTTTAATCAAACCTAAACTGAGTCTAATTGAGCTCCTACTGACATTTTACCCTGACCTGAAGGGAGTTGACGCTGCCACCCTGAATGAGAAAGACGTGTGGTTTGTCCTCGATGGACTTAATGAGTTTAATGTCCCGCTTAGCTTCAACTGCCCAACTGTGAGTGATGTTTCTGAGCCGTTCAAAGTAGATATTTTATTGACGAATCTGATCAGGGGTGATTTACTCCCAAATGCACATGTATGGATAACAACACGATATTCAGAGGCGATACAAATTCCTGTTTGTTACCTTCTCAAATCGACCGTGGTGAAAGGATTTAGTCCTAAACAGAAAGAGCAGCACTTCAGGAATGTAATTGGAGATTATGACCTTGCCAACAAAGCTTTGGACCACTTGAGAATATCAAGGAGTCTGGACTATCTTTCACAGATCCCACCTATCTGCACCATCATGGCAACTGTCTTCAAGAGTCATGTAAAAACAGTAGAAAGGTTTAAAATGAACCCCCTGAATCTAACTCAGATTCACTTAAAGCTAATTGAAAGTATAGACTCTGATTTTATCCCTAAGCTGAAGGAGCTTGCTCTGTCGCGGCTGGGAGAGAAAGATGTCATTTATGCAAGAGACCTAACAGAAAAGGACATTACAGTGAAGGAAGCTTCTGCCTTCTCAAAGAAGAACCCACTCGTTTTGAGAGAGGAGAAGGGACTGCGCAGTTCCACAGTGTTTCGCTTTAGCAACTTAAGTATGAAGGACTTCTTGATCGCCGCAGCTAAAATGGACAAATTTCAGACGACTTCAGCAGAGGCCGACTTTGTCCAGTACATGGTGGACGCGCAGATGCACGCCCGAGATGGAAACTTTGATGTATTTCTCCGCTTCCTCTTTGGGCTTATGAAGGAGCGCGGCAGAGTGGCTCCAGTCAATCCACTGTTTGAATACACAAAGCGGAAGATCATGGGCGAGATCGTGTCGTACAATGCCATAGGACTGTTCCACGCTCTGAGGGAGTACGACAGCCAGGCTCTGCTGAACGAAGTCAGGTTCTTCCTCAAGTTCGGCTTCACTCCAATCAGCGGTTTCACTCCCATGCACTGGACATTCATGATCCAAAGGGCCAAAAATTTTGAGGGGATGAGAGAGGTCTTTGATTTGCAAATGGGCCAACGGACTGATGACAATCTCCTGAAGCAGCTGACAGTTATTTTGAAATCCAAGAAAGCCATGTAAGTACGGACTCATTGTCCACCAGCTTTCACTTACGCTCACACATAAGACAGTTCTTACAGTTTATGTCACTATTAGCTTTCTGCCTGGATGAAAAAATGAGTATGTAGGATTTTAGACAAGGGCAGACATGTATGATAGCCCATTTACTCCATAACAAAAATAAATGTAGCTTTGATGAAAAAATAGACATTTTCAAGTCATAAATGTTGATAAAAGTGGTTATTATGAAATAACCAAAATTATGAGATATGGTTTCATCATGGTAAAATAAATGATAAAGATAAACCCAAAGGTATGAGAAACCAAATTACAGTTATAAGATTAACAACTTGATCATAACAACTTGATGACAAGTCATAGATTATGAAATGCTACGTTCTTTATATAAGATAAAAAAAAAGTCTGCAATAACAGAAAAGTCAGAATTTTGAGAAATTTAAGTCATAACAGTGATTACAAAGGTCATGATTATGAACAAAATTTCATAAATATAAGATTGAAAATCAGTTTTAAGATGAAAAGTCATTAAGCGATGAAGGGCCGCAAAGTCATGATAATGGGCTAAAAAAAAGTTGGGGGGGGGCAGTGGCGCACTTAGATAGTGCGCTTGGTCAGTGAATGGGAGGTTGCAGGTTCAAGTCCAGCTCTGGGCAACACATGGCGATGTGTCCATTAGCAAGACACTTAACCCCACGTTGCCCCCAATGCTGCGTCAGTGGTGTGTAAATGGGCATGAAAGAGTTTTAATGTGTTAGACATACTGATGGACAACTAACATAGAAACTCTGAACCATCAGTGAGTGAATGTGAGAGCCAATGGGTAGGTGTGGCCTGCGGTGTAAAGCAGCTTTGAGTAGTCAAAAGACTAGAAAAGCCTTATATAAGCTAAAGTCCATTTACCATTTACCAATTATGCAATGTCTAAATCATAAGAAACAAAGTCCAATGTACAAAATAAATGTGAGATAAGGAGACATAAATATTAGGTTACGATTAATTTTTTGAAGGTTATTCGGCATTGCTTGGATTTAACTTTTGATTTAATGTATTTGTTTGTTTTATTTCATAAGCTTAGAAGTTCAACCTTTTATCCCATACCTACGCTTTTTTACCTTTTCATGGTGACTACACATCTCAGGGTTTTAGCTCTAAATGTCATAAACACTAACCATTACAGTTGGTGAACTTTTTAATGCATAAATTAACTTTTTACTTCACAGTTGAGTTTTAATCAGACAGATATCACCCTTACTTTATAAGTTCAACTACTTTGTCATATGTTTGACTTTTCTCACTATTAAGATTTTATAAATCTAAAGTAGGGGTGGGTGATATGGCAAAAATATGTCATGATTTTTAAAAAATAAAATCACTATCACAATTTTATCATAATTTTTGTTGTTGATTTTTCTAAACTAATTTACATGTTTGACCATTTTCCCTATGTTTAACATATAAAACATGTAAAACCCTGAAAGAAAAAAAATGACAATTTCAGCCAAAGAAACTTTCTGAACAGGTTTTGATTTAAATAATGCTGTTTTTATAAAAATGTGCAATAAATGTAAACAAAAGGTAATGAACAACAATAAAGTGCACTTTTTTAACACAACAACTAAACACACCAAATATCTTATTGAAAAGGGTCAAATATAAATGCAAACTTAAGTGGTTATCTCTTAAAGTGCAACAATTTAGAAAAAATGTTATCTAACTTCAATGTCTATAATCTGAGTGAATAATACAGCTGCTTTAGAACAGATTTTTGTTCAGACATCTTCAGGCTTTTATCTCCTTTTCTCTTTCCACCATGGCTTCACGCTACATAACCAAACAGGAGATCCCACCATGCACTGCGCGTAATGTGCTACGATTAGTTAGTCAGGTGCGCGTCAAAGTCTCTGCGCCCACACAGATGATCTGACGATCTTTCTGCTTTATGAGATCATCCCCACGTTATAATCCTTAATGATTTAATATCGTCATATCACACACCACTAATCTAAAGTTTTTAATAATTGATGCTCTATTTTTTGTCTTGTTTTATTTGGTATTGATTTGTTTGTTTTGTAATGGCAGCAATGGGCCTGATAGACATGTCCAAATAAAAATATCTTTTTGCCGTTGTTGAAATACCCAAAGTGTCAGATCTCTGAAGCCAGCATTTGTTAAAGGGTGTAGAAGTCCACCTAAAGGACAGGACAGTTTAAGGATGTGGGAGCAGACAGTTTCAGCTATGTGAACTGTGCAGTTGTAGCTTAAATCAGGCTGGTGACTCTTTTTGCAGCTGTGTGACCTTACATTTCAGGCCAAAATTTTATTATTATTATTTTTTTAATCTTTGAGAAAGATTATTTTCCAAACCTGAAAAGAGCCTTATTTATGTGTGAGAGAAGACTTAACACTGGCCTCATGGCTGATATTTTACAAAGCGTACCCTGTTGAGTTAGTGTTACATTGTTTCTCTTTTGATTTGCTTGTTAATGTAAAAAGTCACAGCTCTTCTGACTATGTATTACTCTGCTGCACACAGACCATGACGGACAAAAGTGCAGAAAGAGATGTTGAAACATTATGAGTGTAAGGGATATGTGGCTTAAATCAGGTGTTATTAGATAAATTTGACCCGAAATGGGACGATACTTTAGAGTTGACATTTTGCATTACATTACAAAGAATAATTACTGTATGTCCTCTTAAACTCTTTTTACACATGCACAGAAACCCTGACATTTTCTTTAAATAACCTGAAGAAAATAGGAAGCTATTTTTTTTTTACCCTGTCCTCCTCCACTTGTGAGAATTACTGGAAAACTTGAGCAACTCAGAAAATTTTCAGGGTATCATGTGTGTAAGGTTATTTTTTCTGGGGTCTATTTTACAGCAGTAGTGATGGGATTCTTGTTTTTTTCAGCTCGCAACTTTGTCCTGTAAAACTAATGTTTGCTGGATAATTCTAGGGCTACCAATGTGTTAATAATATTATAAAGCCAAGTTTCTTTATCCATGCAGGCTTCGCTTCTCCAACCTGACAAGGAGGAGCTGTCCATTCTTAGCAGCCGTCCTGAGCACTGCCATGTCGTACGTCAGAGAGTTGGACCTGGGATTCAACGTCATCACAGACCGCGGCGTGGAGACGCTGGTGGAGGGGCTGGCCAATTCAAACTGCAGGCTGAAAAAGCTCAGCCTGCGGTCCTGTGGGTTGACCTCTGAAGCATGCAAACACCTGACCAAAGCCCTGTCGATGTCCCCAAAGCTGAGGGAAGTGGATCTAAGCATGAATGAAATAGGAAATGAGGGTGTGACTCATCTTGCAAATGGTTTTAGGTCTGCTAAATGCCAGCTGGAAATACTGAGGTAAGGGTCCAGAGATGTGTTTTTAAGATGTAAGCTTAAATATAAATTAGATTTTTTATGGTCAAACTCTTTACTAGTCTCTCAAAATGATGTCCTGGCTTTTCTGTACAGGTTGTCACAGTGCAAGATCAAGCACAACGGCTGCACTTACCTGGCCTCAGCTCTGCACAAGAAACCTGGTCAGCTCAAAGCGTTGGACCTGAGCTTCAACATCATCGGAGACAAAGGGGCAAACGATTTTTTTACCATGGTCGACGTAACAAAGATGGCAAAGCTGGAGTGAGTTTACCTCTGAACCTAACATGCTGAACATGCCTTGTAAACACAAGAAGAATCATATAACCTTGTTTTTTTTGTGTTTTATTGGCAGGTTATATCACTGTGGCATCTCCAAGGAGAGCTGTGCAAACATTGGAGAAGCTCTGAAGGCTGAGGCCAGCACCCTGATTGAATTGAATCTCAGCCACAACAACTTGGAGGATGCAGGATTTGCCCTTATTTGCGATGGCATGTACGCATGGTGTGGTCTGGAAAAGCTGAAGTAAGGAGTTTTTAATTATAATTCAATCTGGTTTTGACAGAAATAAAATAAATGACTAGATGAAAAATATTTTAACGTTTGCTTCTGAACTGCACCTCTTAAAAAGAGTTTTAAGACCCTGAAATGCTCAGCATCAGATTTTATGCAGTCAGTGACAATCAGTCATCAATCAATCTTAATTCATACAGTATCAATTCATAGCCATGTTATCTCAAGACACTCTACAATAGAGCAGGCTGAAGTCATACTCTTAATTTTATAGATACACATATTTGCTGATATACAAATACATATATGTAGAAAGTTGGTTCTCAAAAAATAAAAAAAATTAAAAGGAAAATAATATTAAGTCCTTAGGGTCCCACTGATCCCTTTTGTGAAGCACATTTTTTGTTTTCTCAAGTTCTTTTGTCCATCACCATCTATATGACATGTATTTCTTTTAGCTTTTTTTCTTTTGTTTTACACATTATAGAGTTGAACTCCATTGTAATCAAAGGCTCAGGTCTATTTTGCACTGGCAGCATTTTAGCCATGTGACACCTGAGATGTGGATTTGGATCTGTTTTGGCTAACATATCAACAAGTTGGAGCTTTCAGACTGCAGTTATAAGCAACATGTTTAGGGTGCTTTCCTGACCAAACTTACTTTAGTTTGCTTTTTTGGAAGGTTTGGTTCATTTGGGCTGGTTTTGAAGCTCACAAACTCTGGTCCCCAATTAAACAGAGATCAGGGTTTAGAAGCAATTCAAACCAAATAAGGACCAAATGAGGCAAACAGACCAAAAAAATAATAGAATAGTGGTTAGGTTTTGGCTAAACATCACAATAGGAAAGCTAAATCAAATAGACTGTTTGGCTAAGGTTAGCATTGCTTGCACCGCTAGCCTCTGGTTTCAACACATCGCTCCAGTCAATATGCCAGTGCCACCACTGGCATGTCTTTATTTTATATCACAGAATACTTCCAAACTGCTTGGAGCTGAACAGTGTTTTACACAAAGCCAGTTGTGTATTCCTGTGGTACAACCCTGGAGCGTATTGGGTGAAGAGGGACAATAGCTACAGCCCCACCTATTGTGGGGAAGTTGGACATTTGACAGGCTTCAGTCCAAATGACAAGGTGCAGTGTGAAAGAAAAGCAGACAAAGCTAAAACAAAAAACAAAAGGAAATAAAGTTGCAATTTCACTCCTGAACCAAACTTAGTCCACCAAACTTTCAGTGTAAAAATGATCTTAAATTCTTCAGAAAGGAGGCTCACATACCTTTTAGTGTGAGCTGCACTCAGTATGATGGCAAAAATATAAAGTTAAACACAGCCAAAATGTAGCACACACACGAGACAGGAGCTGGAGCTGGCACTGCAACAGCCTTCCAGGATCCAGTGTGTTTGAGCTGTTACAGTGCTCTGTGTAATCACAGTAATGACACTTACTAGATTCAGGTCAAAACAGCAACATTAAAACCCATTGTAACTTATTTCTGATCATGTAGCCGGTGTAGTATAAACTACAGAAAGACAAAGGAAGAGTTCCTGATAAGGTAGATTTTGTTTTGCTTATAGAAGTACTATATGACACGAATAAAACATGTACAGCATGCTAAGAGGCACATGAAAATTGTAAAAGTGTTTTTATTTTGTCATGTGGCTTATGAAATGTTCACCTCAAGAGGTGTACTATGATTGTTTAATGGATTGTCTTAGAAATTTGGATAATATGTTCGATATTTTCTGAAAAAAATATACAAATTACTAGGGCTGGGATGATATGCTTTTCTCCCGATTCGATTTTTTTTACGATTTTTGTAGGTGCTCATTAGATTTAAATTGCGATTCTACGCATTGCTGATTTTTGCAATCTTTAGTTAGCCTTTTCAACACCAGCAAAAAAGATGAACAATGATGATGCCTACAGACTATATCAGGAAAATACACATCACATGTGAGTCCGTTTTTAGGATTTATTCAGCAATATATGTTAACCAGCTGTTTATACTCTCTCTTCAAAAGCCTGGATTGCATTAAAAAGTGGCTTATCAACACAAACTAAACTGAAGCATTTAAATTTGGGAAAAAAATTGAAAAGTCATCAAACAAAAAATCCAGATACTTATGTGAATTGATTTTTTTTCTCCCACCCCTACAAATTACCCAATCATATAACATGTAATTGTAAGTTTCTATGTATGTAGAAGACTGACTGGCTGTCTTATTTGTAAATGAGCAAATAAAAAATGTTTAGATTCAGATAAGCTTATAAAGGTATGTAAATGCATATACAGTATATATGATTATTTTCTCTCCCAGCCACCATAAAATAACATTTGTTTAGACATAGAACAGAGTTTATTTTCCCAATAAAAAATAATTTACAACAAAAACCTAACAACTACTGCAGGAGAAAGTGAAATGAAACAGTGACGACTTCCTCTGGTATCACAGAGAAAAAGAAGCATCATCTTAAAAAAAATGCAACCCAACAATCTCATGACTCTGGCATCTGCCTGTCTTTTGTGGAAAATGAAAATGATAAACTGCTTAAAAATCATTGCCTTTGACAAAGCAGTTCTGCCATTGTTTTCATTTGTGTATACTTTCAAACTCTTATTTGAGTAGACAAAAACATTTGTTTAAAACAAGAAAAACAAATGTAACTTTAGAGGATAGAAATATTGTCATTCCAAAATCAAGCACATTTGTCTTGTAACATCCGATGTTGATTAGATGCTAATGATACACTTGTTCTCTTGATCAGTCATTTTTGACCAATACTTTTATTTTCTTTCAGCGTTTCAAAATGTGGAATTACAAGTGTGGGCTGCGGTTACATGGCAAAGGTCCTGTGTTCAATCTCACAGCTGTACAGTGGCTGGCTGCAGAAATCTGAGTGGCAGGCAGTGGAGCTGACAGAGCTGGACATGAGCATGAACTGCCTCAAAGACCAGGGGGTCAAAGAACTTTCAGCTGGGATTAGGAACCCCCACACCCATCTGAAAACTCTCAAGTAAATCTTTGTGACAACCATTTTCATCATCCAGATATCACACTGGCCAAACTGTTTGTATCTATTCTGTCTCTAATATGATTCTAAATATCTTTCAGCCTGAGAGACTGCAGCCTGTCGGATGCCTGCTGTACAGAGCTGGCCATGGGATTGGCATCAAGCGAGAACCTCATCAGTGAGCTTGACCTGTCAGGCAACAAGATTAAAGATAGAGGGGTGAAAAAGCTCTGCATGGGAATCAAAAGTACCCACTGTAAACTAGATAAATTACAGTAAGTGTGGCCTTCGTTGAATTGATTTATTGCACAGCTGCTTTTATACTTGCATGATATTTTTATTAGGGCCCGACCGATATGGATTTTTTGAGCCCGATGCGATACCGATATTTGTCAGAAAAAAATACCAATGACTGATTAATCGGCCGATTAATTTAAAAAACAAACAAACAAACAAAATATATATATATAAATATATAATACTTTGTCCTTTAATATGTGTTAAACTTTTTGCCAGGGAGGAAATTGGGAGTAGAAAAAACATGCAAAAACATCTTAAAAAATAGTCATTCTGTGTCTTGTACTTCTTGTTGAAGAAAATAAGAGGAAAATTATAGTCAAAATAGAACAACTTTTTAAAAAGTTGTAAACAGGAACGGAACAAAAACACTAAAGGTAACATTCTTTTCATAGGCATCTTTTATTTTCCTTCTCTGCAGCTTTCAAGTACAATATAAAAGAGTGTGTTAAACTGAGGCAAATTCCTACAAAATAAAACGAATTACCTTTTTTAAAATGTAAATATATATATTGTTTATGAACTCTTTGTCACATCTGTCTTTCAGTCCTCATTAGTGTATCAGAAGCAGGTTTCAGTTCAGGTAGAACCACTTTTTTATTGTAAACATGGGGTAATATGCGTAGGGAAATCAAAATATGTTGTGGGACACTGCACGTGTTTAACAAATTTATTTAAACTGGCTGATTAAAGTCCCCAGCTATGATGAAGTCTCCCCTGGATGAGTCTGCTTAAGATGACATAGGACTCCGCTAGCATAGTTAGCCCGCTAGCTAGTTAGCTTAGCTGCAGTGTCGGGAACAAGTGGATAAAGACGGATTTCCGTCATAATCACAATAAAACAGTCACGGCTAAACTGATCCCCTGCCATCAGAAGGTCCAATTCGTCAGTATTGACAACGACAGAGGCAGTGTCGGTCAGAAAACTGTTCGGCGGTGCCCGGTCTGTCTGTGAGGCTGATCTGTAGCGAGGCAGAGAGCCCCGTGGTCTCTGTGGGTCCAGCAGCGGGGCATTGTGCACTGCTAAAGGTTGCTCGTCATGTCGGACCCTTCTGGCTTACAAGAACTCTGCGTGAGAGTAGGCGAGTTCTTACACACACACACACACACACACACACAGCATCAGCAGAGTGCTAAGAAGAGCCGCCACAGCCACGCGTCGCCATCTTCCACGTCATCATTCTGTGTGGCTTGGACACCAAACAGCGTTTACTGTTTTATGAGAAATTAAAAATATATCGGCGTTACATCGGCAAAACTCTGGCCAATGTTGAGTACTTGGAAAAAGGGCTAAAATCGGCCAGCCAATGTATCGGTCGGGCCCTAATTTTTATGCTATCTTTGCAACCCAAGAACAGTCTCCAGTACTCATTTGTCAAATTTAACATTTCCCCCCATAAAAAGGACTAAATAAACATCACTAAATGTTCTTTTTTTTTTTTCAATACATTTTGACTGTTGTGAAAAGATGCTGTTAAGTAAGAGTTCTTTCAAAATCAGACATTAGACTTATTTCTTCCTATGAATTTACTAAATGTGAGCAAAATAAGAGAAGTGTAAAAATAAATTCAGATTTGGTTTGACCACCCTTTGCGTTAATTCTGACATGTACATTGCATAATATCAGTAGGATTACAGTTAGATCAATGCACCTAACAGGCTATTGATCTCTATTTTTATGTATAGGTTGAAACATGGTCATGAACTGAAACAGAAATACTTGTATAAGAGGCTTAGCCAATATCCACAACAGCAGATATTGGCTACCAAACTGAGGTTTTTGAGGACAGATCTATTTCACAGATCAAACACTGTGAACATCACAGCAAGGTAGTTATACTATATCAGCAAGTTCTCACCCAGGAAAAGATTTCAAAACAGACTGGGCTTTCAAGATGTGCTCTTCAAGCTCTTTCAAGGAAAGAAACAAGAAACAGGCAGTTCTGAGAACCATAGTGGTCAGCCAAGGAAACTTAGTTCAGCAGATGAAGGACACATAATGCTAACTTTACGTTGGTATCAGGAGATGACCAGCAGGGCCATCAGCCTAAAACTGGAAGAATCAGTGGGTCCGCCTGTCGACAGTCTGGAGGAGTCTGCCCTGATTAGAATTCATGGAAGAAGTGCAGCCAAAACGGCATACACGCTTCCTGAAAACAAGACCAAGGAGCTCAACTCTGCACATGAAACACAGAAACTGAGGGCAGAAAATGGCAGCAAGTGGACTGACTAGTCAAAATTTTAAGTATTTACTGGTAGCACAAGACAGTTTGTTCTCTGCAGAACTGGAGAGTGATACAGTAGTGAGAGGTTAGCCCCCCCTGGGAACGCTCATGTCAACATTGTCAAGAATGTTTGGGATTAGGATTTGAGCTAGCCTACATCTACACAAAAACTGTGGTTTGTCCACATGTTTGGATCAACCTGCTCGCAAAGTTCCATCAAAGTCTTGGTGGTAGTTCGCGTTGACAAATTGAGGTTTTGAAAGCAAAACTAGTCACACCAAATAGGAATCAGATTTAGATTTTCTTCTGGTCATTCACTTAAAATTTGTTGATAAAAAACTTTATTTGTGAAAGTCTTCCTACTTTCCTGCCTAATATTCCTAGTATGACTCTAGGTTTTCTTGAAGTATGCCTAACCCTAATTAAAGTGTCTTTTTCTCTTCAGGCTGAAGAGCTGTGGTCTGACCTCTAAGAGTGTTCATTTTCTTACGATGGCTCTGAAGACGAACCCCCAACATCTGTCTGAGCTGCTCCTGATGGGAAACGATCTGGAGGATTCCTCAATCCGAGTTCTGTGTGACCTCACAAAGAACCAGAAATACACCTTACAGACACTTGAGTGAGTATTGATAGTTTATATCAAATGTGTGTATGATTATCTCTATTTCTCATGTCTGTCTCCTCTCTCCTGCACTCAGTCATAATGATGCAGTAAAATAATAAACAGTCCTGGAGTGATGACATTATTTTGTTGTCTAACTCAGGAAGTATTAAAGCAGGGTTCCTGCAGCAGAGGTTACCACCGTGAATTTTCCAGAGATGCAGCTACCCATGAATGAAAAAAAACAAGAGAAGGCTTGAAGGAGAGGGAAAAAATGTTTCATCTCATTCTGTCGTGCTTTCTGCATCAGCCAAAGCATCTCCCATCTACCTGTGCTGGTTCTGTGTGTTTAAATAACAGCCAAATTGCCATACCTCCCAATGTAGACTTAACATTTTCTCTTGAAAAGGACAGTTTCATGCTCTATGAACTGTGTTTGGAGACATAGTATGTTACCATGATCATAAGCATCAAAAGTCAATGTCACAGCAAGGTCTCTGATTTGTTTAGTCCATGAGGGCTTACTTACTTCCATGAAAGATTTCATCGACTGAATTAAAGAAATAAATGTTTTACCAGATTTATATATGAAACTAATAATATATGGACCTAGAGAAGACACGTATGAGGTTGTTATTAACATTGTTTTGAGGTAAAAAATGGCTTATTAGTGAATTTAGGCAATCTAATCACACTACCCCACAATACTGGAGTTGTCACAGACTCGTCTCTGATTGGTCAAGTCCTCTTTGTAGGCATGAAAAATAATCAGAGATAAAAAATACAGTGGCAAATTAATGTAATGTAAGGCAAAATAAAGAACAAAACAGGAATCATTGCAATAAATAAAACAAAAATAACATAAAGAGGAGTGGGTTTGGAATATTCTGTGTATCAAGTCTTGATCTTCATCACCATGTTTGGATTTATTTATGCCCTTTAACCAAACCTGAGATGCACTGATGTCATCTGTGTTATTTTTCCCCTTTTCTAGTATCTCACCAGACTGAGGGAAACAAACGAGGAACATTCAAGGATCAATGACAGCAGATGGCTGGAGCAGCTCCCCGTATTTTAGAATATATCACAGCTGACTGAAGGGTTTGTTCAGTCAGCTATTGCTTTGTTCATTTTACTTTCATATTTTCATATTTTGTGTAAATATTTTGCCAAAAATAACAACAATTAGGAATGTTTTCAAGCTTTCTTTAGCTACCTTTTTATTTAAAAGATTTTATGCAGTGCCTTAGTTTTGAATTGCATGGGTTTAAGGAGGTTGTTCATGAAAAAGGACATAATATGGTTTGTAGTTAGTTTTCTACTAATAAACTATGCACTGTGAGTCTCTAGTAAGAATAGATGGCCTTGCACATTTGCTGAATGCATGGGACACAGTGGCATTATGTGCAGTATTTGTTTTTTACATCCCTTTTTTATTCTTTTATCCCAGAACTGTCAGGTGCCCAGGCTGGATGACATGAGCCAGAAATGTTACCCAGAGATTTTTAAACTGAAGAGCAGTGCTGCATATGTCTCCATGTATTCCTGCAAATAAATAATTGGTTGCCACCATACGATACATTTAAACTTTTGATGTGATTCAAATGAAAATCAAAAATGCCATGTCAGCAAAAAAAATTGCATCCTAGACACCCAATTGGGCATTCGACTTGTGCATTGTCTGAGTTATATGTCTTTTATTGGGAGTGTCAGCATTCTCTGTTATTTTAATACCACAAATTACAAATTGATGAAGTCTCCATTCTTTAAATGATTGGTAGTATCACACACCATTTGGACTGTTCAATATATATCACTAGACCACCTGTAAAGAGCCCATAGAAAGTGTTTGGGGAGAGCATAAGCTTTCAGAAGTACATCTGCCAGGTGATTGGCTGATCTTACTGTCAGCCACATTCATTATGGGCCAATCACATAATGTAACAGGCAAATAACTTGAGGTTAATAAGCATGTTACTGTCAGTGGCTCTTGTGAATGTTTTTTATGGAGCAGTATGCTTGACATTTTTCTTCTCAGTCATTATTATTTAGCCGTCACCTTTTATCTGAAGCCAGAGGTCAAGCCAAGTGCCAGTCATCATGCCAATCATACACCCCAAATCTGTCCCACTGCTGTGCCAGTGGCGTTTCAATAGGTATGAATGTGTTAGATTACACTAATGGACAACTTGCATGGAAATGTTAACCATCAGTGAGTGAGTGTGTGTGAGAGAGAAAAGGTTTAAAAGCCCTTTGAGTGGCCAGAAAGACTTAAACACTAAAAATTGTCCAGCCCTGTGGGCAGACTCTTGAGACCTGCTCAGTGTATCAGCAGGGTGACTTTGAACTGGCTTAAGTTTTATTTTTTCTTTTGTTTTAACATGACTGTGATTTTTCTTTTAGGGCCTCGGTTTTCTTTTCTCCCTTGATGTTTTGTTTCGGATGTATTTGCCTCTATGCCTTTGAAACGTTGAAATGCCTTTCTTGATGATTGATGCTAAACTCACATAACCCTGCATGTTTCTCATATGCACCACAGTGTTAAAGGTAATTCAGCAAACAGGTGATGAGATCAAGTGCACACTGTGAATGAAGAATAAATCTATTCTACAGTCCTGTTTGCGCTTCCTTTCTCCATTTTCAGTGTATGTGTGTGTGTGTGTGGGGGGGTCTCATTGGTCTCACAGTCCCTGAAATAGTACGTAATAACAGTAATAGTTTTAAGGAGCAACATTTGGAGGATGTAAGCAGTGTCACAATGTCAGAAATGTGTGAATATGAATACAATTGTGATATACTATAGAATCCCCAACGCTTTCCATCCTGTTAAATATTATTCCTCAGTCAGTCAATTTATCAATTCTTAAACTCATTTAAAATTTTGAGAAGTTACTTTATACAATGCCTTCTTTTATGCAAAGAGTGAAAACACTTTTTACATTGAAGAAATGTGGGAAAAGGAGGCAAATTTAAATTTATCAGAGGAAGCGTGGGGAGAAATGTGGAGCTTCCAGTGGTCCTCAGCCAGTTCATTGATTTGGAGGGAACACTGCTGGAAACATGCTATAAGATATTTTAAGACTCCACTCCAGGAAAAATATAAAAACACCAATGTGTCCTGCTGGAGACGATGTGGCTCAAGGGAGGCAAACCACTTTCATGTGTTCTGGGAATGTCCTAAGCTATCATCATACTGAAGGGAGATACATAAAACATTGAATAATGTGTTTAAAAACCATCTACCTATGGACTTTGAGACTTTATATCTTGGTTGAACTCAACTAATGATTTGAGGGAAAGATGTAAAACTACACAGGCTCTTCTTGCAGCTAGTTAAAAAGCAAATCACAAAGTGGTTGAATCCATCACCTCCCACGTTGAAGGAGTGGTTTGAAATAATTTTTGGGATAAACAAAATGGAAAATTTTACTTATTGCCTGAGAATTCAAAAAGTTAGGTTCAGTTTTGTTTATGCTGTTTTGCTACCTTATTTATCTATAATTATCAAAATGTATGCACAGAAATAATGTTTCTTCTCACTATCATACAGAGCCATGTATGATTTTGTATTCATCAATTGTCTAAGTTGTTAAGATGTTGGCCAATGTCCTTCTGTTTCTGTGTGAATACTTGTCACTGTTAATAAGAAAAAACTCTTAATAAAAATATAAATCATAAAAAAAGTTAAGTTCAACCAAATTCAGGCAAAATGGATTAAATTTGTTTCCCTGACACAAAATAAATGTAACTAGAAAAGCACTTGGAGAGCGCAGCACAGTTCCCACAAAGAATCCTTTGAACAATTCCTGGATCCAGACAGTGATCCGGATCAACACCAAAATTGAATTACTTCTTCCTTTTCTCATGCTGAACATTTCCTGAAAATTTAATCAAAATCCATCCATAACTTTTTGAGTTATTTTGTTCACAGGCAGACAGACAGACAAACTCCTGAAAACATAACCTCTTTGACGGAGGTAACTATAACCAGCCTTATTATAATTTTCCTTTTTTTTCTTCCTGTTAGTATATGTAAGCTGCCTTGGTTCATGAGTTTTCGTATGTTTATTCATATTTATAAAAAAAAAAGGCAAAAGAGGAGGACTGATGTAAAGTAATGTTTAATATCAAAAATGTTGTGTATATACACATATATATATATATTTGCATGCATAATTTCTCTAATAAGAAAATAAAGAAATTCAGAAGTCATGAGGAAATCCTCCATTTTAACTAACACAGTCAATCAATTTTATTTTAAATTTAAATTTATTGTCATTCTGTTAATAACTGACTAAAAGGGTAACCAGAATGACAGAGCATCCCAGCAGCCTGTGCCTGGTCTGAGCCCGGCAGAGCTCCATCTAGCGGTCAGAGCTCGTAACTTCAGGCAGTGACGCTGTGGTTTGACGCCAGTTGACACAGCAGCGTTTCTGTGCTGCGTCTGTCAGTGCAGCACAGCAGGCAGCTTCTCCTGTGTCATCACTGAGCACACCTCTGAGGGAAAGGTAGGTCCATGGGACGTTTCCCAGGCTGACACATTCACCATGCATTTGATAGATTTATGGAGCCGCAGTGTTGCAGACGCTGTTTACTCCAGCCTTGTTTATCAGATCTGTTATGTAAGCGCATCATACTGAGGGTCAAATTGATATTTGAGTGCACAGTGGTTAAGATGTCATGGTAAATTGATCAATGCATGCGGTGTCAAAATAAGTGCAAAGGGGTGTGGATGGGCATCGTAGCTGGCTGTTTACTGGCAAGGCCTGTATGGCGCAGTTTCTGCGGATAAATGTTCAACCTGAAAGTCATGAGGGAATCCTCTGTGACGGTCATTATCCTGCTGATGCGACAGGGACACAAATATGCTGTGATGTAGATTTAACAATGTTCAAGGTGGATGCTGAGACATGCAGACATTTCAATACGCCCTCAGCTCTGCAGCGTAATGCTGGCTGCATGTTGCGGCATTGTGTCGTATAATGTCAAGACTAAAACAAGACTGATTAACGACAACCAAACTTAACCTATGAAGACTTCTGACTGAACTTAGGTCCATGTGGACTTGGGTATCATTCATTTGTGCTCGCATGTTTTTAAAAAATCACAACATCTCCAGAAGGAGTGCAGATGAATGGACTGTTGTCTCAAAATGATGGAGACAATGGGTTAATGATGGCAATGATTCCGGGGCCTCGCGTTTCAAGGGGCCCAAAATGAAGTCATGGTAAGCATCAAATATGACGTGTTACTTTTGCAACACCTTTTAACACCTTTCAGTAGCAGGTCTTACACATGAAGACAACTGCATAGGCTGTCTAAATTGCTGTAAAAGATTATTAGAATTTGGCACTCATAACTGGCAACCAAGTTATGAGTGCGGTGTGGAGGCAGGAGAAACTGCCTTTTGTTCTAGTCCTGTTTTTTTTTCTTTTTTAAGATACATGGATTTATTGTGTATTTTGTCATTCTTTACTGTCCAGCCCGTACTCTTCATTTAAAGCAGGATATCAATACCCAGGGATCATCAACTTGAGTACAAAGGCTAGTGTTGAAACAAAATTAATATTTTAGTCTAAATGGTATATTAGCAAATAAAAGGGGATTAATCCTGTAAAACAGTTTTACTTAAAAAAAAATCTTCTATGTCTTTCTTGTTCAACAAACTCCCCCTCTGCATCAACATGCTGCTGCATCATTGCATGCTTTTTGGTCATTTACTGATCACAGCAGTGTGGTGTGTCTTCTTCAGACAGCCTCTCAAGACCTCTGTTGTTCTTTTTAACTTTTGGCAGAGTCAGAACATGTTTCTGTCAGCACAGATTTGATCTTAGGAAAAAGTCATCCCGTTCTAGATCAGGTGAATCATGAGAGCTTTGTGATCAAGCTCTGTGATTTGTTATTGGGACAGAAACTGCAAAAACTGTTTTACCAAGTGCGCAGTGTGAGCTGGCGTGTTGTCTTAATGACAAATGAAACAATTATTTTCTGTGGTTTCTTACGTCAGATTTTTTCCCACTGTTTTTCCTGAACCTGTTTGTCATTGTGTTGATTCATCGGTCACCCTTCTAGATTCCACTCCTCCAAAATGATACCCTTAATGCCAAAGAAGCAATCAGCAGCCCTTAAAATCGGACATACTTCGACATACTTTCTTCAACCCTGGTGACTATGGTATTTCCCAGTGCATTGGCTGACATTTGGTCTCAGGATTATATAAGAAAATCCAAGTTTCATCATATGTAATCACTCTCAAAATGTTTGATTTCCTTCAGTTTGTCTCAAAATGTCTTCACAATTTTTCTCTCCTTGTTCTTGATAAGGAGTCAGAAGATTCGGGACAACTTTGGTGCACACTTTCTTCATGTTAAAATTGCAAACAATATGCTGAAGTGACTCTTCATCAATGAAGAGCGTTTCTGCTCTTATTCTTAATAAGTTGTTAATCATTTTGAATGATTTCTCCTATTTTGGAATTTTTTCAGAAGTTTTTAAGTGCATGAGTGCCTCGAAAGTTCATCACTTTTTACATCCTTTCTGCCTTCACAAAATCTTTTGTGCCATTCAAACACATAAGTAGCCTACTTGACGTACAGTGTTCCCCATACACCTCAGTTAATGTAAAGATTTGTCTGCTGGTTTGTTTAATTTCACCAAAAAATTCAAGTTAATGATTGCACAACATTTAAGTTGATCAGTTGCTTGCCTTAGCAATGAAATGTTCTCTTCAAACAGTAGTTCGCAGTGAACTAAAAACACTACTGGAAACATACAGCACTTGTGAATATCCAACCTTTAATGTGTAACATTCTGTGACTCACATGAACCACATGATTGTATCCTCATACAGGGCCGTCTCATTGCTTAACAGCCATATCTTGTACAATTGCTATAAAAACTATAGTCATTTATTTAATTGTTGACAGTATTTTCTTCCAAAATTTGTTTTACTTATCCTGACATCACTATTACACATTGCTGCAGTCACATAGACAAATTAGGTCCTGGCTAATTACAGTTTTGACCCCATTATACTTTTACTGCTGGTTGAACATTTGCTTAAAACAGCTGGGAGATTGTAAAATAGATCAAACATGCAGTCGTCTCCCATTAAATAGTTTCAAACTTTAGTGTTTAGCTGCTTTAGTTCGATCACTTGTGGACAGTTTTCACTTTCCCTGATGTTGCTGTCAATCTGTGCCATTTCATAACCAGTCGAATCAATTTATAAGTAAAAAGCATTCAAGTTTTAAGAAAAAACTGTTCATATCTTAGGTCTGTAGAGACCCTTTTCTTTCTCAAGATCACTTTCTTTGAGGTTTATGCTTGTTTCTCTCCTGAGATCTGGCAACGCAGCTGACACTCGGCTGATAAACTGTGACGTTGTCTTCAGTGGTAAGGAGACCACGGTGAGGAACTCGTTTATGAAAACAATTCATTATTAAACTCCTTTGTTTTTATTAGTTTATTTGTATTGATAATTAAGAGTCTTATAATCGACGTCATGAAGGACGAACCGAAGTAGATAAAGAGCTAGCCAAAATTAAAATTGGCAAATGAGAAATTACCTATCTTAATTATTTAGCGTTATAAATTTAGTTGAACTGTCAGAGACTTGAGTTTGTAACTCTTTAAAATTAACAAAATTATCAAGTCTTGGCTCTTATAAATTTTATTAAGTCAACTTTTGCGCTAAGCTGGCGCTTTTTCATGCTAGCTCGTGGCACGGGTTTGAAATGTAGGCTAATATCTAGAATATGTTTTAATATCAGACAGTTAACCACTGTTTTAAATATTAATATTTAACATCTGTTTACTTAGCTTAACATGAATGTTTAGGTTCTTCATAAACAAGGTTATAATTGGTTTGCATTTCTCTATACATCTATATTATCATTATCATAATATAAAACTACTCAGTAAATAGATCTCTGACTATATTTGCTCAGTAGTTGTAAATTATTACATTATTATTGTGATTTCTTTTTAAACTGTAGTCAATCATTTCTCTGCCCATGCAAAGCTATGGGCAGAGAAATTATTATTCCAACAAAAACAAAAACTTTTGGCTGTTTCAGCACTTCCCTTTACTGGTTCTAAAGGTGCTTTAATGTTTATAGGAAACTGAAATTTCTACTCTAAATATCTCATAAAGTCTTTAAGGGAACGTTGCATTTTACAGGTAGCAGAACTGAAAGGTGGAGCAGGTGATCACTTTTTGATCTCTCTCTTAATAACCAGTGCCCCATCAAAAATCTTGGAAATGTTTGTACATAAGTATTCAGTTTGTTTTATGGCAGTTTGTTGTATAAAGACATGAAACAATCCATATCAACATTTACATTTAAAGAACATTAAAGGGCAGCATGTTAAGTATGTACCATTACCATTTCTGTAATTGATGAAATCTCTCAAACATTATAATTATTAGTATTGTTTTGGCGGTTGTTGCTTGTTTTTGTTGTCATTGAAAATCAAAAAGAATTTGAGACCAGCAGTGTTGATGACGGCTGTTTTATTTTATTATTATTATTGTTGTGAATTATGTTGATCATTGTGTTGTTGTTTTGTTGTTGAAATTTTTTTAAGTGTCTTAAAGGGGCAGATAATCTAATATTTTTCTTCTTTCTGTTCCTTTTCATTCAATTATATACTTTATATGCTTGTATGAAAATGTTTTATTTCAGATGTATGAATGAAATAAATAAAACACTAACTAACTAACTAACTAACTGTTTATTAAATATAGAAAAACATAGATATGGTTTTCTTTCGTTTGAAGACATAATGAACACAATGCAACTCTAGCAAAAACAGTATAGAATGATAAGATACTGTATGGAGGGTATTTTAGGATATTTTACATGGATATAAACAAGGAGTGACTTGAGATTTTGGCATGGTTTTAGGTGTGCCTTGGGCAATTGCATTGTTCTAGACTCAAGATCATCAGATCTTAAAGCAAATTTAGTTTAAGTAACAGTCAAAAAAAAAACATTTTGTAGAAAGTCTGCCACTGAAGACTTTATTTTAGTGTTTTTGGTTTGTACATTCAAATACGAATGAAAAAATGGAAATGCATTTAGTAGTACTTAAATAATATCCAACATGGCCCTATATTAGTCGAGTTTAAAAATATGTAAATGGTGCTAATTTGTGACTTATGACACTATACATTTAACCCTTTGTTTAATTCTAATGAAGTGAAATTGTTAAGTTGAAAGTATTCTTCAACTTCCAGTAAAATTTGTCCCTTTTGTAGTGAGATTAAAAAAATTGTGACCCTCTTGGTAGCCAAGGTCTCTGAGAGGGCCACATTATGTTGACCCTGCTTTGAGTTATCCACAATATGTGCTACACATACTTTGGAAGGAACAAACTCAAGCTATGGTACCTGAAAACCCTTATTTCAGCAGGTAAATGTTGTGCTGCTCTTCAGACTGAACAATGAAAGAATCAAGTTTCCTGATCTTGTACCACGTCTGTCTTCTGTCAGCGATCACATTAACATTTAAATTTAATGATGGTTAGATTACTGGTGCTTCACAGTGCTTAACGTTTAGTGCTTCTTTTCTTCTTTTTAACACTCCTGTTCTTCTTCTTTAGGATCTTCCCACATATTTCAGGATAAGTCGCGATGGGGAAGGAGAAACTGCACATAAACATTGTGGTGATAGGACATGTCGACTCAGGCAAGTCCACCACCACAGGCCACCTCATCTACAAGTGTGGGGGCATCGACAAGAGAACTATTGAGAAGTTTGAGAAGGAAGCTGCTGAGGTATGTGACTCATGCTGTTTTTAAATTGAAATAAGACTTTTGCATGCTTTTTGTGTGGGTGCAGTTTGTCCCTCATATTTGTACTCTGTTCTTTTGAAAAGGAGTTTTTCCCCCACAAGTGTCATGGCTGTGGCTTTCTCACTGTATTTCTTTTTCTATGACTGTTGAAAGTCTTCAAAGTGATGGGTTTAATTCTGTCAAGACATTTATTTTACTGCATTGAGAAATTCAGGTTCCCATTTGAGCCAGTATGACATCTGGTGCTTTTATTTTGAAGGTGAAACAGAGGTGCTCTTCATTGTTTTAATGAGCCACTGTCAGTGCAGATATAAACATGACCTGTTCTTATGTTTGTTTAGCAGTAGTGGTGCTCGGGCTGAACAATATGTTGTTTTTACATCGCAATAACAATGTGCCTTCTGCACAACAGACACATTGAACATGCAGCGTAAATCATTAGACCATGTTAAATTGAGACTCTAAGGTTTTTTTGTTTTAGACTTCGAGATAAAATAAGATTAGACATCTTTATTGTCATGGTATAGCACGGTAATAAGCTGACAGAGCAAGCATATAACATATCATAGCAAATAAAACTCTATAGAAATGTATATTTCTACATAACATTCAACCTCTAAATGAATTTCTGTTCAGGAATGCAAGTGAATACCTATAATTTGACTTCTTAATCAAGTAACAGTGGTGTCCTATACCATTTTTTTCTGTTCGTTTTTAACAGTCAATTAGCCAATTCATGGATAGCAGTAATAATTATATTTCAGCATTAAAAATACAATTTCAGTTTAAAGAACTTCTACTGCTGTAGTAACCGTTACAGAAACATAAAATGATCTTGGTAATTACCAGTGCTGTTGATTCAGGGCAGCTGGTGGTAGTCTAGTAAATTTGTTGAGCACTGTATGTTCTACATTATAAACATACAATAGATTGCAGCAACACTATAAATAATATTTAGGAGATACAGCTATTGTGTCAGTGAAAGAATACAAGTGGCAGGTGCCTAATATTGTAAAAATAGAAGTTTTACAGGATGTATAAATATAAAGTACCTACCATACTTCTTTCAGAAATATCTATACAAAGAAACATTAGCTGGGACACTCTATGTTTTAAAATATAGCGTTACAACCACTGGTGCTCAGTTACACAGTGTTAACTTTTAGTTACTTTTGGGGCTTTTTGATTTTGGTGATGGTGGAGACACCATGGATACCATGGATAGACTTTGAGAGGGGTGTGAGGGTGTGGAAAGACACATGAGAAATGGGTTCAGACTCCAAACTAGGTCACCAGGATCAGGCGGATGTTTGCAACCTACACCACCTTACAAGTATGCTTAAGCTTTTAAATATTCAAACGACAGGCTGCTTATAAAAATTGACTTTGCGCAGAAATGTTTTATAATGTTATGAATTTAAAGGCCCCAAATATATCTTTGAATATTTTTTAATAAAGTGATACACCAAAGACACTGCATTTATCTGGAAATACCCCTTTAAATTTGAAATTAATTTCACCGGAGGAAGAAATATTGCATAATTGTTCAGATTTTATTCAGCACGTGGAGGTTCCAATTTATATTGAATGTTCATGTCACCACGTGATTCCATCAGCAATATGTTCGTTATAAAACTGAAATTTATCAGGTTCCGGCCCTTCAGTAAAGATTTATTATAAGCAGATGATTTAATGGTGCCACATTTTTTCCTCTGAGGAAGCTTTAACTTCTTTCTCTACAGAGAGTTTGTCTATACCGTTTTTTTTTTGTTTAGTTTTTTATTGTCCAGTCAGCAGTTCTTACATTTACAGGTAAGAAAATTAAATGGTAAATTATCACAACTTTGTGTAAAATAAAGCCTTCCAATATTTCTTCATGTACATTAAAACAAGTTCTTGATCTTTGCTGAGATGCATTGTTCTGGACATTTTTTTCTGCTCAAAAGAGTCAGGAAAAGGAAACTACATACATCCAGAGAGATAGTGATACAGAAAAAAAAGAAAAGGAAAGTAATAATAATAGTGAAAAAAGGGGTAAATATGATATGGACCATCCAAACAAAAATGGCAGATTTCATCTAAAATTTGCAGAACACATAATCGTGTATTAAAGAGAAGAGGAGAGAAAGAACATGGTCAAAATTTGCTAAATCTAACTCTCTCTCACTACACAAAGTTCATAATATCAGATCTCAGAGGCTTGGCTTGCACCCACTTTGCCCAATGCAATTTAAATGTATCTACTTTTAAATTAACAGAAAATTTGATCCTTTCAGTCTAATATTAATATAAATTTCTGTTGTCACATCTATCCATTTATTAATTGAAAGTTCAACAGGTGTCATCCATCTTTTAGTAAGAGCCTTCTTTCCTGCTGTAAACAAAACAGACATTAAATAAGTCAAAATCAGTTTCATACTTAATGTTATTTTTCTTTATCTGTCCTCCATTTTTCATCCTCTAGATGGGAAAAGGCTCTTTCAAATACGCCTGGGTTTTGGACAAGCTGAAAGCAGAACGTGAGCGGGGTATCACCATCGATATCTCTCTCTGGAAGTTTGAGACCAGCAAGTACTATGTCACCATCATTGATGCTCCAGGACACAGGGACTTTATCAAGAACATGATCACTGGAACATCTCAGGTAGACACGATCAACATAAAACAGGTGTGTTTCAGGGATTCAAAAGTTCTTGTAGAGACCACCTGACGTCTCTTTCTCTTGCTCCACCAGGCCGACTGTGCTGTGCTGATTGTGGCTGCAGGTGTGGGTGAGTTTGAAGCTGGCATTTCTAAGAATGGGCAAACTCGTGAACACGCCCTTCTTGCCTACACCCTGGGAGTGAAGCAGCTCATCGTAGGCGTTAACAAGATGGATTCCACCGAGCCCAACTACAGCCAGAAGCGCTATGAGGAGATTGTGAAGGAAGTCAGCACTTACATCAAAAAGATTGGCTATAACCCTGACACTGTGGCTTTTGTGCCCATCTCTGGCTGGAATGGAGACAACATGCTGGAGCCGAGCCCAAATGTGAGTACTCTAATACTGATGTCACACTAAAATAAGTGGGTCAACCCCGGGTTTTTCTACACGGGTTAACCCGCTAATATTTGGCAAGTGACTCTTTTCCCACTGCCAGCAGACCTGGGTCTAATTGATAGCAGTCAAGTTGTGTGGCTGTCTCTTTGGCGCATCAGGCTCATGTCATCACGTTGATGACATCATCAGTGCAACAAAGCACGTCCATGTAAACAATGGAAAGGAGCATGAAGGCCTTGGACACAGTTTTCTTTGCTTTGTACTTTTGTCCCTCTTTAAAAATGTACAAACTCTGCGCTGATGATACAAAGGCGGATGAAGTTAGTTGCTGATACAGCAAGAGTGACATAAGTTACAGATGGAGGGAGCTAGCATGATGTAATGCCGTGGGGGCGCTACGCCGACGTCATCCATAAATTAGCTGTCCACCTGGGTGTGATGTTCTCACCGATCGGAGGCGAGCCGATTAAAACCTGTGTCGCTTGCAGGTTCAATCAGCCCAGCTTGAAATGCCAATTAAACTCTTTTAAACTGTAGACAGGAGCTGATTGTTACCAGGTTTAAATACGATTTTTGGCCAGTCTGATAGGGGTGTAGGATAAGTCAGGAGTTAGGTTTGCTTGTCCGCAATAAAATTCAAATAACCAAACTGGTTTCATGATCATTGTTGGATATAATTTGGCAATCCTTTGTTGATTTACACACTGATATGATGATACATCACAGATCTGATTAACTAAAGGGTTGAAGATGCATCAACAGATTAACCTCAGCTTCTCTGCTCATTCATCACATTACTTTTCACATGTCAGAAACAATGACAGGGACAGGACACCATTTACAGTGCCTATATTTGTTTAAATTTTAGTTATAAGCGGCACCAGCAGTTTGCTGAGTGTATAATGTGTCAGAACAAGATTGTGCTGCATCAATATGTTGACGGTCTGATGCTGTCTCTTTCTTCTTCTCTGTGTGTGTGAAATTCACCGGAGACTGCTCTCAAAAAGTTTTTTTGTTTATTCAGGAGCTAGAGTGTTCTGCTCCGTCATGGCCAGTTTAGAGCTGCAGTTTTGTTAGAGATGACGCAGCGTACAGGACACACACTGAGCACAAAGAAACCTCTTCTACTATATCTAAACAAATCTAGTGCCTTTCTGGAGGCCTTAGAAAACTAATTAGAGTGAACTGAAGAACGATAGTGGCTCTGCGTCTTCTATTAAATACCCAGATTATTGTGATATGATCCTCTTTGCCTCTCTGTGCTGTAACAGCTTAATTAACTTCACACTTTATCAGGGTTCCCACGCATCCTGGAAAACCTGGAAACCCTGGAAAATGATTGCCCAATTTTCCATTCATGGAAAACACATGGAAAATGAGGGAAAAAGTGAAATGTCCTGGAAAAGCTTAAATTGTCCGGGAAAATGGACAAATAAAGTAAGAAATGAAGTAAAAATGTACTTGGTAACTAATGTCCATGTGGCCAGAAAATGTGAGTAGGTAAATAATTCAAGTTAAGGCATAAAATATAAAAACTCAAAACAGTGGGGACAAAAAGAAACAATAAAAAAATACAAAATAAAATTTAGGCTAAATTAACAAAATTTATTCATAAAAAGCAGAGTAAACAAGGATTAATAAATATGTATAACCATAAATTTATAATAGTAAGACACATAAAAGTCAGACTAAACAGATAGCTAACAGACAATGTTTGTGCTGGAGAGATAGAAACAAAGAAGTTCTAAGATCAATATGATCAATATCTAGAGATATTGTTCATCAACCTCTAATCTTGTTTTTTAGAAGGCTAACTAGAATTGAAAACTGCCCACAGCAACAATGTAACTTCAAGTCTTGGAAAATGTCCTGGAAAAGTCCTGAAAAATGATTTCTAGAAAAGAGTGGGAACCCTGTTCATAGATTCTGATGATTCAGCTGCTTGAGATACTTATAAAACATTCTGTGTTATTGCTAGCTTTGAATAACAATTATTTTACAGTATGTTGAGATCCCACTCAGTAGATTGGAGCTGTCTATGTTGGGCTTTGAGAAGCTATGACAGCTTGCCCTGTTGCTGCCAATAAGTAAGACCTTCCAGTAGTGCGGTCTGTTTTTTATGGTGACAGCTACTCGTCAATCAGTGAAATTAATAAAGCTTCCTTAACATTTATGTTGCGTATATGTCATGATGTCAGAATATCTTCCATCTTGCATTGAAAATGCTTCAGAGAAGCTATGGCTATTTATTTTACTTATCATTAACCTAATGTCATACGGAACTGTAACAGTAAACCTTCCTCTTCACAGATGACCTGGTTCAAGGGCTGGAAGATCAACCGTAAAGATGGTAACGCCTCAGGCACCACACTGCTGGAGGCTCTGGATGCCATCCAGCCTCCCACACGCCCCACCGACAAGCCTCTCCGTCTGCCTCTGCAGGATGTCTACAAAATTGGAGGTGAGTTAGTGTGGGTGTCTTATGATACAAGCTGCATTTTGTGGTTGATCAAACCTTAAGTGAGGTGGTAGGTGGAAGGTAGGTAGGTACAGACAAATAGATGCTGCTATATGTAGAGGGAAATAAAAGGCAGCAGCTTAAAAAGCACACACAACATGTCGGGGGATGCAACGTACAGTATCTCACAAAAATGAGTGCACCTCTCACATTCTGCAGTTATTTTACTTTATCTTTTCATGGGACAACAGTAGTTTTATGCATTTTACAGTAGTGAGTGTGCGTCTTGTATAACAATGTCAATTTACTGTCCCCTCAAAATAACTCAACACACAGTCAGTAATGTCTAAACCACTGGGAACAAAGGAGTACACCCTTAAGTGAAAGTGGCCAAACTGGGCCCAAAGTGTCATTTTTGGGTAACCACCATAAATTTTCAGCACTACCCTAAACCTCTTGAGCATGGAGTTCACCAGAGCTTCACAGGCTGTCGCTTGAATCCCTTTCCACTCCCTATAATGACATCACGGAGCTGGTGGATGTTGGAGACCTTGTGCTCCTCCATCTTCTGTTTGAGGAGGCCCCACAGATGCTCAACAGGGTTTAGGTCTGGAGACATGCTTGGCAAGTCCATCACCTTTACCCTCAGCCTCTCAAGTGGTCGTCTTGGAGATGTGTTTTGGGGTCATTATCATGTTGGATTTTGCTCTGAGGCCCCTTTTCCAAAGGGAAGGATAATGCCCTGCTACAGTATGTCACAGTACATGTTAGCATTCATTGTTCCCTGAGTGAAGTGAAGCTCCCCAGTGCAGGCAGCACTCATGCAGCCCCAGACCATAACTCTCCCATCACCATGCTTGACTATGATGATGCAAGACACACTTTTCTTTGCATTAGGGGCTTGTTTGGGTACCCTAGTCCAGAATTCTTCACTGTGATTGACAACTTGACATGTCAGAGGTGGTACTTATGTCCAATTTAATGTTTGATGTAAAACAATAGTTTTGCTTTTTGCTTTGCTTTCTTAGAATGATCTTCTTTATTGGGGGAAATTTGAATTAGAACTTGACATTCTAACTCTGGACTTTAACCCTTTATTTGATACGTGACAGAAACAGTTGTATGAGTTGCTACACAGTTGTCTTTCCATTCTTAAGATGGATTTGAATAGAGTTTGGCCGTAGTTTAGTTTAGCTGATTAATTCAAAGTTCCTGTGCAACTGACAAGGCATGGCCAGTTTGTCACAATGGTATTTCTGATGCTGCCAACTTAAATGTGAGAATAAGGTATTATGAATGTTACAGACTTACACACCAGATCTGCTTTAAGAGGTGATCTTCTTTCTGACAGGCATTGGGACTGTGCCTGTTGGCCGTGTGGAGACCGGGATCTTAAAACCTGGAATGGTGGTGACCTTTGCTCCTGTCAACGTCACCACTGAGGTCAAGTCAGTTGAAATGCACCACGAGGCTCTGACTGAAGCTTTACCTGGAGACAACGTGGGCTTCAACGTCAAGAATGTGTCTGTTAAGGACATCCGCCGTGGCAACGTGGCTGGAGACAGCAGGAACGACCCTCCACAAGAGGCTGCTGGCTTTACCTCTCAGGTGTGTACTAAGAGTCAGCTTAGAGTCTGACTGATATGCCACTGTTGTCTGTTTACGTGCCGGTCTGACTTTGTTTTTTATGTGATTTAATGTGCTGTCCAGGTGATTATCCTGAACCACCCTGGTCAGATCAGTGCTGGTTATGCCCCAGTGCTGGACTGCCACACTGCACACATTGCATGCAAGTTTGCAGAGCTGAAGGAGAAGATCGACCGTCGCTCTGGCAAGAAGCTTGAAGACAATCCAAAGTTCCTGAAATCTGGAGATGCTGCCATCGTCGACATGATCCCTGGCAAACCCATGTGTGTGGAGAGCTTCTCTGAGTACCCACCACTGGGTAAGTTACCAGAACTGTAGAGGGATTTTTGAATGGGGCTTAGATATTAAAATATCAGTGTCATACAAGCTAAGAACAAAAAACAATACTCACAATGATCTGCTTTAGCTGCTCTCTGTGTTTTCCTTTTTAGGACGTTTTGTTGGTTGTGGAATGAAAGAGGGATCAAATAATTCAGTGCAAAATAAAAAGAGCAATGAGATAAACAAGAGTGTTTTTGTTGATTTTGTAGAGTTCTAATAATGATTATGCTAATGCTAAAGCTAAAGCTGACTTTATTATTCTACCTTGTGGAAAAATCCACGGTGTTAAACAATGTTGATTGTTATTGTCATTCACTCTCATACATATTTTTGAAATGATCAAGAATTGATCATTAATCTGATATTTTACATAGTGTGGAAATCAGAGAGCAGAGCAATTAATCACATTTAATTTACTGTCTTACACAATTATGAAAAACTGTGTAATCAAGATTTGAAAATGACTGTGCCACATGACTTGTTGAGCTGTTTCCTTTTCCATTACTATTGTAAGCATTATTTGGAAGTATTTGTATTTCTACAAGTCTATGTCTAAGTGTTGTTCAATATTTATTGTTTCAAATGATGGTTTCAAAAACATACATGTTCAATGAAAGCATTTAATATGTCTTTTAAAATCAGTGAGTAATTGTGTTTCATAATCCTGATCCCAGTAACTATTTATAATCACAGCTATAATTGAGCCGCCCTATAAACCCTGTATATGACATTTTTCTTATTTGATTTTTTTAAATTAATGATGGACATAATTTGAAGACATCTTTTGTTCAGCTGCTCAAATACTGGATTTA
Source organism: Scarus forsteni (assembly GCA_036419115.1). Taxonomy (NCBI): domain Eukaryota; kingdom Metazoa; phylum Chordata; class Actinopteri; order Labriformes; family Labridae; genus Scarus; species Scarus forsteni. The sequence goes on from JAZDUH010000098.1 coordinate 37,699,171, forward strand.
ATTAATTAAACCCAAAAGTATGGTGATGCTTTTAGAGTTATTTACATTATATCTAAAGATCAGATCAAAAGATTGTCCACTTTAAACTATATACTACTTTATTTGTTTTAATTTCCAAATATACATCAAAGGCCATGTTTCTTTGTCTTTTCTCAGGGAGATTTGCTGTGCGTGACATGCGTCAGACAGTGGCGGTGGGAGTAATCAAAGGTGTGGAAAAGAAAGCCCCGACTAGTGGAAAGATCACGAAGTCCGCACAGAAGGCGCAGAAGACCAAATGAACGTTGTGCTGGGCTGCTGCCCCGAACGCTCACCGTGGCCGAAGACACATTCGCACCCCGCACCTTCTGCACACCATCGTCAGCGTCTGGTCTATTATCACAATGCATCGCAAAAGCAGACGCAGGAAAAAATAACCTGTCCAGTTAGTGATTAACATGTTAGCACTGTTATGTGTAGGTTTGATTGACACAATCTGTGGCTAAACAACACGTTTGCATTATTGATGGTTGTGAGCTGTTGTAGTTTGAATTAAGCTGCTCATTGTTCTAGTCAACAAACTGCTCTGCATTAGAGATTAAGCAGAGTTGTTCTTTTGTTAAAGTAATGCTCTGTGTTCTAGCTTTAAAGACTTATGCTATCAAGCCAGAGTAGATTGGCTCCCTGCATGTTACCTGTTCGCACCTTAGAGGAACAAGCTTCAAAAACTGTTGCTGAAATCTTCTTGCACAGCACTTAGCCTGACTTTAACCTCGCTGCAGTAGCACTGTTAAATGTTACATGTTACTGTTCAGTTCATGCACCTTACTTGTTATATGTGAGCATATGTTCATAAAAGTGAAATGTTGAAACTGTGCATCTTTGTCATGTGGTTTTCTTCCAAATCCAAATAATGCTAGGAAGTTTATACATACCCTCAGTCTGAGAATTATCAACATTTTGGGATAAAAAGGGTAAAATAACATTTTTCCCTTTTTTTTTTTTTTTCTTTGTAAAATTGGTTAAAAGAAGTAAAAGTTTGTTCTCTTATCTGGACCCTTAATGAGTTACATTCTGGCAGTAGTAGCTAGGACCACCTTTAGCCAACAGAACTACCTTAATCCTTCCCAGGAAAGGTTCTGCATCACATTGGATAAGTTTCTTTTGAGATTTTGGTCCATATTGAAATGATAGCTTTGTGCATTTGCAACAGATTTGTCACCTTTACTTCACTGATGCAAGTCCCCTATTCTCTCACATCCCAAATGTGCTCTTTAGCAGTGGTTCTCAAATGTGCATCGTCACACCAGTGTGCCTTGGTAATTTGAATAACTACAAGTTATAACTACAACTATGCAACAACTAATGGATGGCTATTTCCCCTGTACGTAATCGATCATTAATTCATGAGAGCTAATTTGCATAAACAAATTCTGCTAACTCTGTTACTTGAACAAAAAACTTTTACAAATAATAGAAAAATAACTAACTTCATTTTATCTGTTATAAACAGTTTGACTTTTTTCACTTGTCAGTTTGAACGTGATTTGCTGAATCCATCATTTATCATGAAGTTTCAATTAAATCCTTTGTGAAATAAATGTATTAATAGTAATACAGCTAATTGTAAAAAACACTATAGGGCAGTAGAATCAAACATGTCAATAGATAATGTCCCGGGTCTATGGTGTGCCTTGAGATTTTAGCTAACTTATGGGTGCGCCTTTAATGAAAAAAAAAAGTTGAAAATGCTGCTCTCTTGGTCTGATTTTGTTAACTGGAGAGCAGTGCTGTCATTGTCATGTTCATGACATGTAAGAACTTCAGGCTGTGGAGCTTTAAAGGTGCTCAGTGTTTGCTAACAGGACATGCTAAGTAAATATTCCCAAATCACTACACAAAAACTAACGCCTGAACTGTTGATACAAGACAAAAGTTAATCCTGTTTTCAGGTTGAAAACCAAATTCTGACCCTGATATCTGAATTTCCTGACAGAAACCCAGACTCATTAGCTATGTTCCTTGCTGACCCTTGACTTGGTCTTCTGTTGCTTTGAGATTTGAGATTTTGTGCATGCCTTGGTGTAACAAGTGGTTATTCAAGTTACAATTACTTTTCTATAATCTCGATATACTGTGGCCTTTCTCTGGCATTATCGAGCTGTTTTTGCTCAGACAACATCTATGTGCTGGAGTCTCTGTAACCTGAGATGGCTGTGCATAAAAACCCAGATCAGCAGATTCTGAGCTACCCAGCCCAGCTCATCTGTCTTGGTGACAGATGAGCTGGTCACGCCACATTTAAAGTCCTTTAACTCATTCTCCACACTGATGCTCAGGTTGAATTTAGCTGTTTACATGACTATGCATTCAGGTGCTGCCATGTGATTGGCTGATTGACTATTTGAGTCAATGAACAGAGATGAACCTAAGAAACTGGCCAGTGAGAGTATGTCAGATATTGTTTAAAAATACAATTTTTATAAAACAGTGCTTGTTTACAAGAAGAACCATGATCAGTGGAATTCTACATGACCGCAGAAGAATCAGGTCGATAATGAGGCATCATCTTTTTTTTCAATTTATCATCAATCTGATAAAGGAGGAAATTTTATTTTTAAAAGATCAAACAATATTGATAACTCTCTGACACCATGACAACAAAATATAAACCCTTAATAAACAGTACTGGATCCTTACTTTCTTCATGTCCCCTCAAACTGTTGGCATATTCCTGCTAAGTGTTTGAACTGAAACATTTGCAACATTTAGAACAGCGTGGAACTGGAGGGGAGAGAGAACGCTCTTGTTTCTCACTGTGTTAGAACACTTTCTAAAATGTTTCTGTGTCTGTGTCTATATATATTTTTTTGGTTATGACTGAAGATCATTATGTTTCATGTAATTGAGGAAACTCCTGCCCCTGACACCAAAAAGAACAGGGGTGAAGATAACAGACAGATAGATGAAAACCTGCTTGAAATAAAATGTGTTTATAGTCAAACTTGATGAGCTTTAGCAGAGCTGTGAAAATTGATCATCAAGCTTCTCTCATGACCACACGTCACGTGAAGTTTAACCAGAAGAATAAGGCAAGGCTTTTTGATCAGCCCCACTTGGCTCTGCTTATAATGTCTCAGCAGAACATTTAATAATGGAGTTTTCTGTGGCAGATCACCTGAGTACATGACTTTTCTTTAAACTACGGCTGCTTGACTGAGTTGATTCACCCGCCACAGATGAAAAACACCCAACACAACATGTCATTGAAAGTGGGTAGGAAGGGAATAACCTTTCCCGAAACATTGAAAGGTGATCAAACAAATGTTTTGTCTGTAACATTTAATATGAGCCAATCAGAGGCTTAAAGCTACTTCTGTTATTCAGCACAGTGAAGCCACACTCATAGCCACCACCTCTTTGTCCTTTAAGGAAGTTAAAAAGCAAATTTTTCTGATCAGGCCCAATAGTTTCAGCTCCATGCTTTGCCAGAGGGCTCTGCCTGATGATAAGACAGAATCTGGTGAATCCAGCTGCCTTTAATGTTAAGATTTTTAAAGAGATTGTGTGGAGGTGCAGACAATGTTGACACCCTCAGTGTGTGGAGGACTTTGTTTACAAAGGCAAAAATCCTCTTTTGAGAAGACAACGAAAAGGAGTGCCACCTGGACTCGACAGGGTTTGTTTGAGGTGCTCTTTGGAAAGGGATTCAAAAAGTCCTTGAAACAAAAAGAAGAGACTCCGAGGCACTCTCTTTGTACTATTAAAATGCCTTTATTTAATGGTCATGGACCTTAAAAACGTCGAAGTTTGTTTTTAAGGTCTACATGACCATGCCGTTAAAATAAAGGCATTTTAATAGTACAAAGAGAGTGCCTTGGAGTCTCTTCTTTTTGTTTCAAAAATCCTCTTTTGTCTTGAATATTATTTTCATATTTTCATATTACTATGTATGATTTAAAGGGACTGTGAGGAGAATCTGTTTCCGGCGACATTAGATAAGACTCTGCTACCCATGAGCACGCGCGGCGACTGTCGTAATGCTGCGTAACTTCGGAACTGGGAGTGACATCATCTCTGACTTATCTGCGTTCCAGTTGAAGTCGGAAAAAAACATGCTGATCTATCAGACTATTGTTAGCTGTTGTATGCACGCCCTGCATTGTTGTTCACAAATATCACATGAAGAAAGTGATTATCACCATGGCAGCATTTTTGTAAATAAAAGTCCAACAATACTATGTATACAGCTGATCTAGAGCGACACACCCCAGTCAGAAGTGCAAATAAATTGATTATTACAGGAGCTAAATAACTGTTCACACTGGGGGCATCCGTCTTTGATAGTCAACTCGGGGGCGGCGAGGTTTCACCGAGTTCCCAGTAGGAAATTCAGACTTTGGGGGACTTTCCAGTTGTAGTTTCCTGCTCGGAACTCGGAAATTCCTGCTTCTGACTACAATGCACCAAAAGCCAAGGCGTGTGTGTGTTGTGATGCTACTAAAAATGCAGCTCAGACCTTCCTCAGAACTCTGCATTGCTTTATAACTTCTTTTTTCAACAACTTACAGGATGCAAAGCGACAAGGTAATGTATCTCTTACTAGTAACGTAGTCGTAGTTTTTGATGTGTGACAACAAGCAGTTTTTGGAAAACTTAGTATTGCAGTTTTGTAGCCGGCTATATATCACTACTTACAGCCTGGTACTCTAAGACGTGTCCGAATACTATAAATTTGCTCTAGTTTTAATTGTCTTGTTCCTGAAGTTGAGTATCCAGGCCAGTCCAGCCCTGTCCGACCCGACCTGAAGGCTAAGGAATAGCATTTATAGATAACCTATTTTGATGCTATAAAACTCATCTTAAAGTGTGTATTTCGATCAGGCATATATATAAAAGTGAGACTTTTTTGTAATTACTTAGAAACTCCTCACAGTCCCTTTAAGTATTGTGAAAAGTAGGAATGGGAATTGAAAACCAATTTCTGAATTGATAACTTCCTCAAAGAATAAATCAGTTTCTCTTACTGTGATCTAAATGCCTTGTAAGTCAAAGGCATCTGTGGTTGTCAGCAGAAATGATAAAGAATTAAAAGATCAGGGCAGATGGAACACAGTATTGGTCAAAATTGTGGCCTATTTTTCACAAAAAATATGCTGACTGCACAACTTTCAGAAAGTTGAAACACCAGCAACTTGTGAAAGAATGTAATGCAGCATTTAAAATCAATAGTGTCACCTGTTTGACATTGCTGCAGCTAAAAACTGTGTTGGAAAAATCAACAGGAATCGATTAGGGAACCATTTACGGCGTTGGTATCAATAAAACCTTATCAGTTCCCATACTTCATGACAACCATATGTGACATCTGTACACATTGAAATATTACAATTCATAGTTGTTTTGCCATTCAGCTAAACTTATTGAAAAATGACTTGGTCCATATTTTCCAGACCTTAATTAAAACCAAAACCACCAAAGAAACTCATCGTTCAACTCAACAAAAAACAAACTCGTCATTGAATTTCCTTTATTGATGAATGAGAATAAAAGTTCACTTGCATTTTCATAACATTACAGGCTTCATTAATCTAACTGAGATTATTACTAGTGTGTAAATATGTGCACATAATTTAAATAAATTAAACGAGACAGAATGTTAACATGTCAAAGGCTGTTGTATGCCCAGTAGCAAAACATTGTTGAAAAAAGCCTCAAGTCAGATCTACATTTAAAGACAGTGCAGCCATTTTTGTTCTGGTGAACCTAATGCACTTTTCAGGAAACCGCTGATATGAAGATGATTATGTACCACGAGAGCAAGGCACCATTAACATGTATGTAGTAGACATTTTGTAGACTTCATATCAGAGCTGAGGTCGTCACTCCTGATGCAGTTTTCTGAACTATAGATAGTGATTTGTCTTAATGGCATGGCATTCATTCTCTGTTATAGATAGGTTTGGATATGGTAACCCCTTCATGCAAAATATGTGAAAATATCCTTAGGAAATTAAAAATACACTTCTTGAAGGCAAAATGACCCAAAGCTTCCTTCATATAGATTCTGATCATTACAAATGGTTTTCAGACTGCTTCGAGGTGCTGAAAGCTTGAAATAAACATCGTGGAGGCCTCTGGAGATGAGTGCACCAGCTAAGCCTGCAACAGGGACGGACATCATAGGTCACTAAAAGAGCCACATTCATTTCCTTTCTCTGTCAAAGGGCCACATTGTTACTTACTGTCAGACCATCTGAATTGGGCAATTGCATAATAAATCAACAAAAGGAGCAAATGTTTTGCTCTCAGTAATTAGGTCAGTATTTACAGTCAAACTCAATTGAAGCTACCAATGCAGTTTAAGCTACATTATTGAATGTAATGAACTTAATATCAAATTTGATTAAGTGTTAGTACTTGTGTGTTGAATTGACTATTGTATTTAGAATTGATTATAGTTTTGAAGAAATCATTCAGGCAGTTGCATATTTTTATTAGTAACTATCTTCAATCCTTTGCATAGAAATTAACATGCATCATTCAAGATGGCAAAATACTTTTTTTCATGTTTTTATGGCAGTTCTTTTTGTTTTACCAGTTTCTATTAATGGGGCACCTGGGTTGCCAGTTGCCAAATCCTGGTCTTGGTGAAGTTGGTCTCACTCTCTGTGACTGACTATGTGACAACCAGTCTCTCTAAAATAGCATTAGTGCACCCAGTGAAAAACTGAATGTTGTCATTTACTCTTACGCCCTGTTGAATTTCCTTTGTCAAGCTAATAAGAAATGGAAAAACTAAAAAGAAAAGAAATTAAAAGTTCCTTAGAGAGCCATGAAGAGTTTGAAATGACTCGGCACGCTGCTGTTTAATGAATATTAATCGTGTCTCCCAGTGTTTGAAATGCTCGCCGTGTGTCGCCTGCTGTGTCTCAAATTTAGGAGTCTTTTAAATCAAATTAACAATCCACAAGTGTTCTTTGCTAAATATGTATCATTATCTTCTTGAATTGATAGTTCTAACAGACTGTAATAAGATAACTTTAAAAGATGAACAAATTCAGCAAAGAGCAGCTGCGGGGCATGCAGGGCAGAGGACAGCTCTTTGTTTCTGTACAGCAAGATTATATTGTTTATTCCAAAAGAGGACCACTATGATAAAATCAAAGCCCTTTAACAGGCTCAAAGTGGAAACTTCCAGTGAATCTGTCTCTTGTTTTAATGCCCTTCCATTGAGCAGTCTGTAGACAAGATAAGCTGTTGAGTTGTTTTTAGTATTTTATTCTGTGGTCATTTGGTTTTCTGGTCTTATGACAAGGGACAAGTTTGATCTCCTGAGCATGCACCTGGGTGTACTCAGCTGTACCTCAAACAGTCCAGCTGGTGCACAGGCTTTGGCCTGTTTACATAATACATTAATCCAGGTTGACACCCTTTAGGACATTTGTATACCATGCTGAATGTGTGCAGTCACACAGTGCTTTACTAATACATCTATCGCAATCAGATGCTTTCCTGTATGCCATGTGCTGTTGAATGAAATGAATGGTTGCAAAAGCCTTTAAAAAGGCTTACGTAGCACCTTTAACAGCATATCTCAATCATTTTGTCAGAAAACATGCCATAAAAGGCAACAGTGAGATAGGATTTGGCATAGAAAACTTGTAGGGTAGTGGTTTGATAAAAAACAAAACATCTCAGTACAAGACCAAGTGCTGTTTGGTTTTACATGGGCATTTTGTTAGTGAGCTATGAAGGGAGCAACAACTTAGAGTGTTTTCTTAAATTTTCCTCTACAAATGATTCACAGAGTGGTGCAGGGATGAGTCCAAAACACAGAAGTAAGTTAGCATTTAGAACTTCCTGGCACCCAAGCCAACAATATGGAGTCTAGATCACCTGTTTTGTATAAATGCCTGAAATCAGGTTTGTGGTTAACAAAAGTATACAAGATTTTAGTACTTGATTGGAAAGAATAAAATGCATGTGATTGTCTGTGTATGAATTATAAAGTATCGTTATGTGCTTAAAAGGATGGTTGTGAGCTAGGTATGAGTAGGTATTGAGAGGTGTGCCCACAAAGCACCTCTGTTGTTCCCCCAAACCCCAGAGCAGCTGTTTCACAGTACTGATGCTTTGTATAAACAAAGCCTTTATGTTGGTTATAATTTTCAGCTCTAAATAAGACAGAGCATTAAAGCCAGGAATGTGCCGTGCACTCACCCCAGGGGCTCTCTGGGAAATATCTACCTTCATTTAAAAAAGCTGAGCTTGAGAGAGTAACCCTTCGCTACCAGATCCCCTTTATCTGTACCATACAACAGGAATACATTCTGCAGCAGGCTTACTTCAATAGCAGAAACATAATCCCACATGAAAAAAAGCAAATGATGATCATTTCTTAAAGAAGATATTTTCCTTCATGTAAAAACAGAGTGAGAAAATGCAAATTACAAAACAAAGTAAGATTTCTCAGCATGTCTCTCAGTGTTTCACTTCTGAACTGAAGCAAAGTGCTTTGCAAAGACACAAATTCTGACATCACAACAAACTTAGAAATGACATTCAGGGTGAGTTTTATTTCATGGCTTTAATCAGCTGAATAACATTTGATTTTTGCATTTCTTTATCTGGAAATTAGAAACAATTATTCCGTTTTCTTTTTTCTGTATATTGTACCATTGATCCTCTCTAGACACAAAGTTGCAGCTGGCATTAGTGTAGATCAGCATTTTCATGTGCATATTCAGGCATTTAGGTTGAACAAAAAAGCATGTCCTGCTGCAGACCACTGTGAAATGGACACAATAACATCCCTCTCCTCTGCCAGGCTTTTCCAGCTGCACTGCTTGGTAGATGGTCATGTTTTCACTACTTCGTGGAGTAATTCAACCACCAACTGGGGATCATTAAGTTGTAATTTGTCAACATTTTTGGCTGCTAAAATGCACATAATTCTGTGACTTTCATTTCTTGTATGTTTCAGGATAAGGAAGAAAAAAAACAACACATAACTTCTGGTCCTCAAGTAGTACTGATTGGCTTATATATCAATAAGTAGGCACACAATGTTAAAAATAATGCACCTTGTGACTTAGAAATGGTGTCATTACCTGCAATTCTTATATTTTTATTCAGAATTAAAACTTCACTGCAAAATTTCACGTGTGTTCAGCGTGAGATTTATGGATATTTGTTGCTTTTGACAGTTTGATATCTACTTTATTACTGTATTTGATGATTTTTTTCATAATCTCATTGTTCAGTTAGTGTTAAATCGTTTCCTTGAGAGCACCAAGTTTACCACACAGGCAATAACGTAATTTCTCTCTGCCGATTAAACAAGCTCCTACTATAACACAATATACTAGGGCTGAACAATAAGTCTGTTTTCCACCACAACTGCAATGTGCATGTGCCTAAAACTTACAACACAAAGTGTGCAATTAAAGTCATGTGACCTGCAGCTTGTAAGACTGCCACCTCCGTGACATTTGATGGAAGCAGAAACCACATTTTTTCTCATTTTACTGCCTAATAATCAATGATGGTCTGTCTGATATCACCATCAGAGGTCAGAGTACTGATCACTGCACATACTGAGCTTGTCTGTCTCCTTCACATTCAACTCTGCTCCAGTCACAGAAACAAGCATACTGCATATGGCAAATGCACAGTCTCAAGGTGTATCTTCAGTGAGTGTTTTCTTTCTGCCAGCAGTATTTTTTCAGGCTTTGCCAATGTTTTCAACAAGTATTTGGTCCTTAAGTGGCACAAACATGCCGATTTAAATGTGTCTGGCTGTTGATTCCCACTGGTGTGGGAGAGCCACAGGCAGCTCCACACATTGAGCTTTGGTGTCATTGTAACCGTGTCCTACTGAATGTGATGCAAGGCAGTGCACAAGTTAAAATTGGACTGAATAGATAAAATCATGGTTATGCTTAGTGTCTAAACTGCCTGCAAGCAATGCAGCACAACATTTTGCCTCAACACACCGTTTCCATTTGCTTCTCCACTGCTAATAAGGAGTGAGTAAAGAGGGAGACTGAAGAGGGCTGGAGAGACTAACTCAGTTTTCTTTGTCTTTTCTCTCTCAGCAGAGCTGGGTAGTCTGTTTAGAATGGCACAGATAGCGGAGCAGTCATCTATTTTCATGGTTGTAGTTGATTGTCGGCAAATATGGATATTGCCAATATTTACAACTAATGTAAAAGTTGTCCATAAATATCCTATTGGCTGTAATACTGGCAAAATGTGCAGTTGTAAGCATGTAGGTTCACTTCATCATCACTTAAGGTCCACTATACATACAAAAACATACTTTGTCAAAGAAAGAAATTGTTTTTTTTTATTTGCTTAACATTTGTTTTAAGACAAGTGGACTGTAACCATGAAAGGAACAGGTCAAATCTACTTTAGTGCAGATTTTGTGTCCTTGACACAAGTATCAGTGTTATTCCTTATTTTTCTCTGTTTAATTTTTCCTCCTTTTATTCCGTATTTCTGTCTGCATAATTGCACTGTCAGAGCAATGTTCTTTGTGCGAGATAGAAGGATGGGATTTATGTTTTTAAGCACTCACAGTCAGAAATGTAACTGTTTACCTATAAAGTGTGGTGAAATGTAACTCCATTAATCTCATGTGCTTTCTACTACAAAGGAATTGGTCATATACTGAAGAGGAAAATCCATCACAATGTCAATTATTTTCAATATTTTTCAGCCCTAGACTGAACCTCACTTGAAAAGGAGCAAATGATTTGACAGTATTTTGATTTAGAGAAGAGAGATCAAACTGTTAGTTGCCTCTTTATGATCGACTCTTTATACATACTGATTGGAGCAATGTGCAGCCATATTTAGGACAAAATGTGGAAAAAAAAACACTGCAGAAGAAGAAAAAATAATGACTTATGTAGATGCTGTCATCTCCTCAAAACTGTGTTAACTAATGGATCATATAAATGTAGAATGTAAGACATATAATTAAAAAAGTCTTTGATTGGGAAGTCTGTTATGCCATTGGGTGGTTAAGACATGAAGGCAACAATCTAAGTTTCAAATTTATTCAGAAGACATGTATAGTTATTAATATCTATGGATATAAATTAAGATTTGGCTGGGTTTTGGTTTCCTGGGCAAAAAACATAAAAATTTAAAAGGCAATAGCGAGTGCAGTCTGGATGCCCAAATACAACCCAAACCTCAAGACTGCTCCATGGGCCTGATCTACTAAGATCCCAAAGAAAGAGTTCTAAATTGTGTGTACAAACTAAAACATTGTATGTACTATTACTTGATGCGTTGTGGATGATCCACTATGACTTTGTGCGCAATTGTTATCAGCCGCAAAAGTGGTGCAGCCCGCCCTATTAAATGAGGATTGGATGTCTGCCTCTGGCTGTCACCATGGAGAGTTTGGGAGAGAAGAGTGGCTGTCAACAAAAAATGAAGTTGGAGGTCATGAAGTTAGAGGCAGATAAACACACTGGTGAACTCAAGCAGAGACATCTCAGTGTTGCCAGGAGAAACGCAACTTGGGAGGCCATCTGTGAAAAGCACACAGCTCCAAAATGGCATTGCTGGATAGATGAAATGTGTCTACAGTTTCAATTTCTGATGTGAGGTTGCACTAACCTCTTCTGCTGTCATTTTGATGGACAACGTCGCCACTTTTAAGTCATGCCATATTTTTATCTATCATTGATAATATTTTCTAATTCTAATTAAACATACTCTAAATGACAGCATTCACATTGTTATGCAGCTTCATCACCAGTAACCTCTCATGTAAAGATTACTCTTACAGTTACGCACACACAATCTGAGTGTTTAACTTTAATGTTCTTTTTCCCCACTGAATACAGAGCATGTTAACGTCTCCAGCAGGATGATCAGTGCAAATGTAAGATTACATTCAACCTTGTGTGTGGTTTTTCTGATTTATAAGTGTCCTTTTGACCAGTCTGTTAGTTTTAATAGTAGCAAAAGCAGTGTAGTTGGCTGTGATTCAGTATATAAAATTTCAAAACATCACAACTTTCAGCACTATTTGGCTTACTTTTTGAAGTGTTATCCAACCAAATAATTCATAAAACAAATAATTTTCTTGAACCTGACATCATACAACTTATAAAATCATGTCCAGTCTGTAAATCTGAGAATAGGGTTAGGAAAAATGTATTTGACAAAATATCCATGTATCTGCACTGAGAAAATAATAAGATAATAAGGCAAAGAATCCTCTTTACTTAACTGAATACATGATTTACTGTGATTGACTTAAAGTATCCACAGCTCCTAAACCCTCTGTCAGTGCATGGAGAGTGTGCAGCAGTCAGCTCTGAGTGACAAAGGGAGGGATTCTGGCCATGAAGGGGATCTTTGTTTACATAGGTTGACCTCCTCTATGATGTAATGAAAGAAAAAACAAAAGAGAAGCTTTACTTTATGCATGTGTCTGCATGAGTATGACGGCACACTGGATCATCCCTCTTTTTCCAGTCCATCATGACAGACAGGCTCCAAATCTTTCTTTCATTCATCAAAAATATGGTTATACATATTCAGATAAAGCTGTTTGACGGTCCAAACATGTTCACACGGAAGATTCTCTCTCTCTCCGCTGTCAGTCCTCTGTGCATAACCTTTGCACCTGCCTTTCAAACATGCTAAATATAAATGCAAAAACACAGACTGCCATCAGCTTTGGGTTTGATAAATCACATTGTGGGTGTAATAGATGACATAAATGTCCTCCTTTTGTATTTTGTGTGTTCTGATTATCTGCATATATACTGCATATTCGTGAAAGCAAATACGCTAAATGGATTGTGCATGCTAGTTCGCTCATTTGACATCTGCCTAGTAGTTTAGTTTTGCATGCGCTACCAAGTTTGCACATGTTTTTCATGCAAACCTTTAGTAGATCAGGCCCTATGTCACAGAATTCAAGTCAAACCTGTTCAAGTGATGGATGAATAAATCTTGATATGGCTTATCAGTGACCACTACTTTCAAAGTGGCACTTATGGGGTGTGTTCATCATTGGGTAAAGAAGTTGCCCTAGGTCTTAAAACTATAACCTAAGAAATTAGCAGTCCTCAAGAGTCCTTAGAAAAACTGGAGATAGAAAGTTTTTTTCTAATTTGGCACTTTTGTTTCAAAGCTTTATTCCAAATGGGTCTTAAGCTGAGCAGAGACATTTTATTATCCATCATGTGATCAGGAAGTTGAGTCTTTTGACCAAGCATGAACTCAAGGTAGGATTGAGTAACACTGGTCTGAATTAATGATGGGCTGCATAGTCAGGGTGACAATCCAGAAACATGATAGTTGTTATCTGCATATACACATGTGAGGCAGCTCTTCTGTTTCCAGAGGTGCCAGTTTCAGGTCTGGTATCTAAGGCTTGTGACCACTAGGCATGCAACATTTTTACTTTTTTTGGTTTCCAACTAATAAATCTTTTCGCCAACAGTATGAACAATGTTTTGCTTAATTACTGCATGGTTTGTACTTAACAAATGGCTTTCAAATTGACCAGTACTGCTTCAAACTCCAAGTTTAAAATCCAAATTTTGGTTCAAACATCTTTTTTGTGTGTGCTTAAAATGTAACTTGCAGTTTCATAATATGGATGACTCCATATCTGTGTGTGGCCTGGTTTGCTTTTCTGTTTAGTTGGTAGAAGAGGAAAAAATAGAGATAGAGAGGAAAAAGTAAAGCTTAAGTGTTCAAGGTAAATGTCTTTCAGAGCTAAAATGCCAAAATATTGTATGGTTCTAACATAAATAATTGGATATGATGTAAAAAAAAAAAAAAAAAAAAAGACACATTAAGTGTCCTGACCTTAAATGCTAATATATTACTGACATGCCTCAATAATAAGCAAGGTCTGCTTAACAAATCTCAGGGCTGATATACATCTGGGATGTCCAAACTATGGTGCTTGGGCCAACTGCTACCTGCTGCTCACAATTAATCAGCCTTCAGCAAATGCGAAAAAACTCAAATTATTTTTTTTTCTACATACGGACATGAGGTTTTTGCCTGATTGATAAATTAAGAGTAAACAATTACGTTTGCTATCAGAATAAATTGTGCTTATCTGCTCTACCTGCATGTCTTAAGGTCCAGTATCCAACAGACAAAGCATAAAGTGTTGATCATCTTCAAGCACATGTATTTATTCAAGTTATTAAAACTTAATGCAGCTTGCTCTTATTTTATGTCTAAACATGATGGGTGGGGTGCCAGCATCTTATCTCTCTGTTGTAAATCCAATTTTTTCCTCATCCTGACAAAGGGCAGACAGTTGGTCCCTGGGTCAACCAAAGCACCGAATATCTGACTGGTCTCCTAAAGTTTCACACTTGTTCCATACATAAAAGGCAGGTACTTGAGTAATGGCTACGTCACACTTGCATTTTTCAGTATGTAGTCCTCAAAGAGGACTGTAGGTTTGTTTTCATACTGAAGGTTTTCATACTGTAGGTTTGTTAAACTTTTGCTTGGTTAGGACAGAAAGCTGTGACACATTGTCTTTGTGTGCTTAAGTGACATTGTTGTGAATGGTCTGTGGGAAACAACAATTTGGTGTCAATTTGGTGTTTGGGAATAGGCAGAGTCTTTCAATAACATCGACAGGTGATTGGATGAGTGCTTCATCACTTGCATTCATTATGGGCCAGTCAGATAATGTAGTAGGCGGATGCTACTGCCAAGGTGTTAAAAACAAAACATGAGCCACTTTGCAGAGCAAACTCTCACCAAAATGCATCAAAAGTGGAGTGAAAATGACCCTTCAATCAAGGGTGCTTTCAGTGTTGTTTGTTTTGAAATGCGGTCCAGATTTGATACTGCTACTGAAGTTGTTAGCATCTATGCTAATCTCTGTATAAGCAGTTATGTATTGCTGTTGTCTGGCTGTAGCTCCAACATCTTCCTGCTCTGAATGACACTGGTAGGGCTGTTCCGCTTTAGGCCATGCTCAGTTGTTGTAAAGTAGATTTGTCTGAGAACAGACATTGAATCATGTGGATGCAGCTGCTACGCAAGGTGAACAATCTGTAGCTACAAAAAATAAGAGAACCAATGTTTGGTTTGTGCTGCGTGAGCAGTAATACGTATATGACAACCCACCGTGTCTTTTTGCTGACAGGGTAAAATAGAGTTTGCCTCAAAAGTTATCAACAACTCTGGTTGTTGATATGCTTTGTTTTCCTGTTGCATCATGGCCACTTTTTGCTGATTGCTCCCTTCAAAGATACTAAGGACAGAAGCTTTGCTCTGGAAAACAATATCATGTCCACATGTTGCACAAAATCATGCAGTGAAATAATAAAGAGATTTAGTGACAATTAAACTGGTTCAGATCAAATTCTGTCATCAAATTTTGTTGGCTATGTTCATAAACAGTTGCATACCTAGTGACCACATAAAAAACCCATCCTGTATAAAAGATGTAATCTCCTCTAAAAGTGTCCATGCCTTAATCTTTTTGTAAACTTCATCTAGCCTCAATCAGTACCTTTGACTGAAAACATGCAATTCTCATGCTGTGTCTCATAATTTAACAAAACCAACCGTCTTTCAAGACAAAGTTTGGTCAGCAGCCAGGTTTGAGTTCCATTGTGTCCATTGAACAAGCCTTCATCTTTTATTTTGGATTTGTCGTTCATTCTTAAAACAAAGAGTAACTCATGCAATGATATGCCATGATCAGCCTGTATGAAAATACTGTGATTTTTATCAAATGGATCAACATAAAAGTAAACAAAATAAGACCCCTTGTTTAACACCCACCCTCCCACTCCCCTCCAAAAAGGATAAAAATCGTCTTTTTGAGGTGAGACTTCATGCCATCCCTTCACAATGGCCAGTTTATTTTAGCCGCACATGTGGCATGTTCAGCAATTCGGTGCTGCCAGCAGAGGGTGGAGATGCGTGGCCACTGACCAGGCTACTGTTAGAGCCACGGGACCCTGCCCCTGATCTGCTCCCTGTCCTCTGGAGCTCTAAGGAGTAAGAGGGGGTCGCGGTATTTGCCAGAGACAGGAAGTCAAATCCCTGCGTCTCTATCTCCCTGTCGCTGATAAAGAGGTCCTCCTCACCCCATCCAACTCCACCACTCCTGCTTATATTTCCACCACCGCCACCCCCTCCTCCCCCAGGGTCTTGGCTGCAGCTGTGGAAGCCAATGGGAGAGTCACTGCTTGTACTTGGGCTTGGAGATGACAGACTGTGGCTGTGGTGAGCATCCTGGACCGTTCCTGGAGCCGCCTGCATCAGGTCCTGCACTGACATGGACTTTCCTAAACCGCGCTCCAGCTTGTTGGTGCCAGAGCAACAGCTGAGGGTCTGTGGTACCAGGGGCTGCCCACTACGGCTAGGAGGGGGTGGTGGCGGAAGTCTGGCCAACAGAGGAAACCCTCCATCTGTGACCCCGCCTCCTCCACCACTGCTGATGCTGTTTGGTGTAAGGAGCGGTGAGGCGCTACCCACAGCCTCATCAGTGCCACTCTCAGGCGTGGTGGCTTGAGCCTGGCTGTGATGATGCCGAGGAAAATGCGGATGATGATGGTGGTGGTGATGGTGATGGTGGTGAGGCAGCGGCGATGGGCTGAAAGACGACGATGCAAGGTTGGAGGGAGGCGTTGTAGAGGAGGCGTTAAGATTGAGGTTCAGTTCATTTGGTGGTGCGAGAATTAGATGGAGTCCTCCTTTGGAGAGATTGGAGCTGGTGGAGGAGCGTGTGACGCAGCCACTGGTGGGAGGCACTCCGCTGCTGCTGCTGACCTGAGTGGAGCAGGACAGGTCCTTGCTGAAGACGGGGGAGTGGTAGTCAGAGGTCTGCTCCAACTCAAATAAGGGCAGAGAGGAAAGTGTGAGGGCTGAAGAAGAACCTTTACGCAAAACCTGACGGTAGATGTCGAGCAGGGAGTCCAACTTTGACTCAATGGACTGTACCTGAAGAGAGAAGGAAACATATGAAGAGTGAAGAAAGTTCAGAGCTGAGAAGTTTTGTCCTTGGAAGCAACTGCATGTCTGAAGCAATTTTCACGCCTTCAGCTCAAATCCATGTTTGTTCTGTGCTTGCACAGGTGTATTTACAAAAAGAAAAATCTGAGTGTGGTGTGAGGAAATGTTCTCCGTACTTGGGATAAGTTGGTCAAACACTTAAGGCCTTTGCACACCAGAGGCAAGTTTTTTAAGCACAGTATTGCATGTAATATATATATTTTTTTAAATCTATAGATACTTAAAGCAAGCTTATACATTTTCAGTGTAATATAACTGACCAAACAGCAGCAACATTTACGCGAATATTCACCATTTTTAATGTGAATAGAAAGGTTATTTAAAAAGATCACTTCTAAACTTTTTATTTTAGTGACATTTCCTCACATTCCCTTTAGTGTGCTCAAGCCTTCAATGTGGGATAGCTATTTTTTTAAATTAATATGAATATGTTATCCCTGTCAAGCTGTCTAAACCAACAGTGTACACCTGGGGCCACATGTAGCCATCCTTCTTACATTATGTGTCCCGCCATTTTCAAATGTCAATGAAGCTGTAAATTTTACCTATGTGACATGCAACTGAAGCTAATTTCCTTTAGTACTTTATTTCCACCTTATTATATTTATTACCATTATCATCATTAGTTCCTCAATCTCTTTGTTTCTGATTGCTGTTTGTTTATTTGTTATTTTACTAGTTTGCTTATTATTCTCTTTCCGTGACATGTTACAATGTCTCTTGGCAGAGCTGTTACATACCTTTTTGGAAACTGTGAAAAAATATAAGTGTCCATATGTCAATGAAGTCTGAACACAAAAAACTGTATGCAACTGCCAATAAAATTCAGCTTGAAATGCCAATGTCAAGTCATCAACAAAACAATATATGAAACAGCAACACTGTCATGTAATCACTGGCTAGAAACATAAAAAAGGTAAAACCTCAGTGATTGATTACATTTAAAAAAGGAGCTTAAAATAAATAAAATTCAATAAATAATGAGATTTTCTATAAAACATATCAACATTGGTAGAATATATGTTGATGCTTTTTTACTTAGTAGTTTACAGTATCTTATCTAAGAGTATTGGACCATTTTTAACAACATTCATCCCTCCCTCTTGTCCATTAGTATTTTCTGTCCGAGGAAATGCTCTTCCACTGTTGGACTCAAAGAGATAACATCATCCGTGTTTTTACAGATATGCAGACACTGTTTACAGATTTTAGTGTTAAAGACTTGTTATTGTGTCTGTGCATAAATCCAAATGACAAAATCATGAGCTCTAGCAATAAAGGGACTTTTCTTTTTAACAAAATAGACAACTTTCAGGCTTTCATCAGTGTTTGTCATAAACATGACATGGACACACTAAAGCAATGATTAAAATATCACCAGGATAGAAAACAGACCTGCCGCTCCACTTTACAGACTCGACCCAGCATGCTCATATCCTCTAAAATATCTCCATCAGACAGCAGCTTCTCTCGAATCTTCTTATCCAGAGGAATCTGTCCTCTCCCAAGGATTTGGTCCACCCTGAGTCACACAACACCGCAAACGAGACACACGAGCACATGCAAACACAAGAAGACATTAATGAGAGAAAGCAGAGAAAGAGACAAAGACAAAAATCAAGGAAGCAGCCCACAGAAGGAAGAAAAGCCTCAAAGTGAAAGAGAATTCAAGACCACTGGAAGAACTGCAGCATATTGAGGCCAAAAAGAGGTTATTCTTTCTCACTGGATTTTCTAATATCTAATATCTAAGAAAGCATTACCCGGCAAATAAGACTGACTTATTTTTCTTTTGAATCCAACATCATCAATGTTTCTTTATATTGAATAGTGTGCTTTGTTATATATGTTCAATCCAGTGAGTTTGAGAAGAGCGAGGTCAAAGAAGGCTCTTTGTTAAAGGGAAAGTCCAGTATTTCAGTATTTAGGTCTTGTTTTGGATCATTTAGGGTCTTCATGACATAAAGTGCCAAAAGATTGCAGAGTTTTTTCTCCTGCAATGACATTAGCAAACTT
This sequence comes from Scarus forsteni, assembly GCA_036419115.1. NCBI lineage: Eukaryota > Metazoa > Chordata > Actinopteri > Labriformes > Labridae > Scarus > Scarus forsteni. The sequence goes on from JAZDUH010000098.1 coordinate 37,718,212, forward strand.
TAGGATTTAAATGCACCGAGCAATTACTGTTTTCATGGACTCCTACACCAATCATGATCAGGTTATTTGGAAATAACATTTTTGTGTTTGGTCATGCAAACATATCTAGGTTTTGGACTCTACATTTCAGCCCCTTCCCTTATATATGATACATATGGACAAAACCAAGATCAGCTAATATTTGGGATACTACAGTTCATGTAAACACAGTCACAGGATACAAAAATGTCTCTTCAATGCAAAACAAATGCTAACAATTGTTTTAGAATACTAAGAGTCGGACTCCTCACAAGCAACCTGAGGGCCTGATTCCACAGATACCCCTTTTCCACCAAGCTGGTTCCAGGGCTGGTGCTAGTGCTGGTACTAGAGCCGGTTCGCAGTTGGTTCAAGTGCGAACCGGTTAAGAACCGTTTGCTTTTCCACAAACGGGTGCCGACCAGAGGACTACATCATCACGCCGATGTATACGTGTGTATACGTCACGCCAGCTTCCCATAACAACTAGCGCCAAATTCAATTGCCACAACAAAGATGGGGGACTACGTTGCAATTCAAGTGTTGCCGTTGGCTTTTCAAGCCTTCCTTAGAGAGCAAAAGTTGGCGATCCAGCAAGTTAATGCTGCTCGACAATTATGCAACGAACAGCGATCACGCTTGAGAACACGGGTAAGAGTGCTTCCGTGTTTTTACTCTGCTTTGGTTGGTCAATAATCCCGCCCCCACCTCCTGATGTAAGCCGTAGCCCCCACCGTAACGTGGTTCTTTTTGCTGGCCCAGCAAAGAGTTGGTGCTTGCCAAGCACCGGTTTTGAGAGCCAGCAACCGGTGCTTAGTCTGTGGAAAACCAAAGAACTGGTGCCAAGTCTGGCTCTAGCTCCGAACCAGCCCTGGAACCAGCTTGGTGGAAAAGGGGTAAGAGAAACATCATGATAAATGTGACTGTCCCAAGACCTGAGCAAAACTAGAGGAAAACATCTGGGAGCACTGGTGAGGTGGGACTGTGTTTTTGTACAGATAACCAAAAATTAAGTGTTTCATATTGCTCCCAAATGACAACAGGCTATTTCATGAATAGCAGAAAGTGTGGGTACAAAAAGGAACTCAATGTGGTGAAGTCTACTATCTCTTCAATAAGATTAATGAGTGTTCTTGAGTCTACTGTGTCAACTTTTGTCTGTGTCATCATCCGGGACCTCAATCAGAACAACTTTTTATTTTTGTCTTTGGACCCTAAATGTTAAAAAAGACCTTTAGTTTGAAAATACCTGGTTTCCTCTTACATTAATGAGGTTAAATTAAATTCAGCGTGGCAATGTCAAGTTGTTACTTAAAAAAAGAATCTCAGCACCTTACTTGAGCCACAGCTAAAAGAGACCTAAAGGTTAAGTCTTAAATATAGTCAAATAATTTTCATCTGGAAAACACAGCACATGCCCAAACCAAAGTGACTGCACTGAAGAGCTTTGTTAGTCTTTGGTTAGGGATGATTTACACCAGAGAGAGAGAAAGTTGAAAAAGATCAATGCATGTCAGAAATGCTTGAATTGAGGTTGTTTTGACTTTAAATTCAGTCAACTAAGGATTCAACCATAACCTCCTCCTTAAACGACTGAATTCAAAGTGAGCTTAGTATTATCAGTATGTTAAAGACGGATGGGGGCTGTTCTGACCCCTGTGTAGAGTTCTTTCTGCCCTGGTTGTAATAAACGGGCAGTGAGGGTGTGGAAAAGGTCTTGGCTCGACTGCTCAGGGTCTGTGGGCCGACTATCATGTCCAGCCTGTGAGGGAAGCAAAGGAAACAAACGCACACAAATGCAATGCACATGCGTACACGCACATCAGTATACAATCATAAAATGTAAAAGATACACACATACACACATAAGACACACAATAACATCCACATTTGAAGACGGTGTGGGCACACACATGAAAACAGGCAGATGAGTTTTATTGTGACATTGTAGAAACAACACTGTGGTAAAAATGTATTCAAAAAAATAATTTGCAGGCAGAAAATGTACAGTTAATTTTCCTCAATATACAGTTATTAACTGAGTCATGAATTACAATCATCAATATTACTGATAACTGGTAAATGTTGTTTTTAGGGAAGTTTGATATTTATCAGACCGACATAATATCAGTGGATTTAGGAGAAAATTAGGTCATTTTTCATCATTCTGACACGTACATTTTATCCGACAAAAAGATCCCATAAATTACTTAAACAGGGGGAAAGATTTCACCAAATATAAAAATATGAAGTTATTGGTAGGCTATCGGCCATGAGGAGCAGGAAATTATTGGTATCGGTTAAAATTTTTCATCACTAGTTGTTTTGTTATATATATATACTTATATGTATTTACACACACACACACACACACACTTTTTTTTAAGCTTATGTTTTGTATTAAAACCAGCTTAGAGTTTAGAGTTAGTAATGGTCCCATCCTGATTATTGGGGCCTTTGTGAAGGCAGAAACCACAACCTTCAGGGCACTTATCCCCAATGCTGACTGTTCCAAGGTAGCAAAAGTTTGGGTTATATTCATGTATGCTTGGAAGTATTAAGAATAGAAAACTTGAAATGCCTCGAGAGCACATACTTCTGCCAAGGTATTCCTGACATTATAAAAAAAATTCCTGAATGCACTTTTAAATATGGAGCACTTCTAAAGTCAAATCAATTCTCTTTTGTTTTATGACCAAAATCCCCCGAAAATGTCATCAAAATCAATTCAGAACTTTTTGGGTTATAAGGGAAAATGTGTATAATTGCCCTTTCTTGCAATGTTTACAAATCCTTCAAGAAATTCCTGTAATTGTTCATTATGAAGAGAAATGATAATGATCCCTTTAGTTCAGAATTTTCTTCTACTGTGTGCTGTATGGTGTTTGAATGACAAAGAATTTTTGCATCTAGTTTTTATTGATTCTTAACAACAGTTAGTTTTTAAGTCCTATCCTTACTGCAGAGTGTATTCACTCATTTATCCATTATCTATACTGCTTTCCCTTTTGAGGTCCTGGGGGGCTGGCAGCTGGGGTACACCCTGAACTGGTCACCTGCTGATTGCAGGGCCACACAGAGAGACAGACAACCATTCACACTCACACCCATACTTAAGGGCAACTTTGAGAACCAATTGACCAAATGAACATGTTTTTTGTCTGTGGGAGAGGTGAGATGAGATGCCTGGAGAGAATCCACCCATACACAGGGGAACATGCAAACTCCACACAGAAAGGCCCTGACCGACCTTGGGACCATACGCTACTTTAAAGTAGAGTTCGATAAAAAATAGTCTGTGATTTGAATGTAAGTTTTACATCATAAATAATGGTTATCACTGAGGAATTCCACAGCTGTCAGCTTAGAGATGTTGTGTTTTGTCACGACTACCTAAAGCTTGAATAAAATAAGACACAGACCTCGTTTGCAGGCTTTTGATGCGACACAGCATGTCCAGGTGACCTGCAGAGTACTGCTCAATCACATCTTTTACATCATACGGACGCAGCGTCTCCTTAAACTTCTTCTTGGCCACATGGAACTTCATAATCCTGATGAGAAAGAAGAAAGAGTCATTCAGACATCATCCACAAGGGGGAGCTCTCATACAACTCTTTTACACAACTGTAAGCGAGATGTTTCAGAGACTATCAAGAAAAGAATCACATCTTTTCTTCCTCCCTTTTAAGTGTGCTTAAAACATGTAACTGCCTTCAACCAACCATTTCCTTCACATCGCGGCAAGCACAAAAAACTGTACAATCCCCTCCAACAGTAGTTTTGAGAGGGCTTTGTGGATGCTTGTTTAAGCTTTGTGGAAAACTACCACTCTGAAATGCTCTCTGAATGTTCCCACCTGTGGAGCCTCAAGGCTAAACTCAAGGGGAGCTGGCAGAAGAGTGTTTTAAAGCTGAGAGAAAGGGAACATCAAGGACAGACAGCAATAAAGCTAAATGTGGAGGTAAAGCCATGAAGCACCGGGCACTTTGGTTGTCCCTTAGATGTGGGATGAAGAGAACAAGACTTGAAAAGAAAGTATGCAGTGATCTTAAACAATATTGCTGTCATGCTTTAAACAATATGCAAGGGCATACTGTTGGACTGAGTAAAACTGTTGCATGAATGCAGCTAGGCATACAGATCTTGAGGGTTTTGGGGGACAAATGAATCCCTCTCCACTCCTAATTGGTGTAAGCTAAATTTGCAGATTTGATCTTACTTTGCTTACATTCTCTTGTTTGTGAGGCTAAAATCATGTCTCTTTCCCAATGAGCTGTATTGGTTTTGAATCTCAAAGTCAACACATGAACATGAAGCACAATTATTCTGCTTTATAGGTTTATATTTGATTATTTGTGTCCCTGTACACATATTCAGAGTGTTAATGTGCCATGATCACTCCACAAACATGTGCAGTGTTCATGCTCTTACCAAGCACACCTCCTGTGCTGTGCATTTTGATTCACATGAACTCAAGATGAATTTAAAATAACAAAAAAAGAAAAGAACAATAATCATCCGGTCAGCTCACAGTAATCATCAAGCACGATCAATCAGCAGAGCTATTAAGAAGGCAGGAGGGTAGTAATCAGAGGTTGTTTGCATGCAGCCTGAGCTTTAGAAAACAGTTTGATTGGAGTAGGAAGTCTCATTTCCTATGCCTTACCTGACAGCTCTAATGACAGACTTGACTGAGGGCAGCAGGTCCTCCACTGAGATCTCACAGTGACAGCCTTTGTCATCGAAAGCATCTTCATTGGTCATGTTGGAGTCGGCTGCTGGAGAGATCGGACATTAAGGAAGGGCATTAGATTGAGATAATGTAGCTGTGTTTACATTTTTTTTTTTAAATTTCTATTTGAAGTGCTATATTTTGATTTTAAGTGTAAATGTTTCACTTGCAAACGAGCGACTTTAGGAGCCTAGCAGCATTGAAAAACGGAGACAAATACTGAAGTGCTAAAAAATATTACTGCCCTTATCATTATAACCTTGGTTACAGAATTTATGTTGCTCCTCCAGTTTTAAGGTCATTTTTTGTGCCTGTATTGACAGGTGGATAGAGACAGTGGATATGCTTGTGAAAGGGGGTGAGAGAGAGTGGGCGGAGGACACTCTGCAAATTGTCCAACTGGTTGTGCCTGGTTGCTTGACACTCCACCAAACCATCTACCCTATGTTGCATGTCCTTATCCTGAGCAACCAATGACTAGAGCATTCTAGCAGAAGAAGACATCCTCGAATCCACTGGGGGATTAGGCTAACTGTGCAGACAAGGCAAAGCTAGCTTTGAACCTATTTAGTTAGGTTACACTTCCAAGATAAAGACAACATGAAGAAAAAGGGTTTAGGTTGTGGGCTGGCTGACCTCAGAGTTTTTCATTACTCTTAAGGTGGCCTGTGGTAGAGTAACAGGATTGTTGAACAGAGTGCTGAAGGGATGACATCTTTTTTGTAGGCCAATGAGGAAGTTAGCATTGCACTGGCTCTCCTGACAAAAAAGCCTCTGGGGATTTTCACTGCGGTCATGGATTGGTGCTAATTTAAGCTCTGTGATTGAAAACAAATCATGAAACTTACACATTTTGCTCTTTGTCATAATCTTGAAGAATGAATCAAACTTTTTATGATTCTTTACAACTAAAACATTATTGGCAAAAGTAAAAAGCTATTACTAAGCTACCGTGGAACTACAACATGGCACCTCTTGTTTGAGAATTTCTTCAATTCCTGTAAGTACTAAATGCAAACTCTCTTTTTGCGTTTTGGACTAATTCCTTCACCACACTGTTGGGACAAAAACAAGTCAATATCTCAAGGGAACAACTTAAAATGACTTAGCATGGGCAAACTAATGCTTCTAAGAAAATACCTACCTAGAAACTTCCCTGACTCACTTGTTTACACTTGGATCTAACAGAAGAAATATTTCCTGCAGCTTCATGCCAGCCAATGGACAAATGAGGGATTGGAATAACACAAGACGGCCAGCAGGATAATTTCAGGATAAAGTCTGGATGAAACAACTGCTGTTTGCTGTCACACGTGCAGCCCAACTAAGTCAATTTAATGAATTTCCCTGTGATTGTGAATAGGGTTTATGTATAATGAAATGTCTGCATGTGTGTCCGCTTTGGACTGTTTGCCTTTTTTCACACTTTATCTAAATACATTAATTCTGAAATAGAAATTAGTCCCATCCGTCATCATCTCTGCTAGCCAACATGGCAGTGACAGGAAACATTCAGATCCAGCATAGACACCATCCAGCAGAAGGCTTGGTTAATTAATCTTGTCCACCACTATCCCTTGGCCAGCATGCTGCTCATATTTATGCCTAAGCTTACCACACCACCCTCCAGAAATCCATCTGTACCACCACAAAGAACAACTGGCTGTTACCCAAGAGGAACATCCAGGCCAGCAATGTAAGGACAAAGGAAGGAAGTAAAATGGTGGGAAACTTCATCTTTAGCTGTCTGAGTTAGAAGGGAAATACAGCTCTGGTTGGCTGGCTTGTTGGCTCCAGTGTCATTGGTTTGAAGACAAAATAAATTTAGTTTTGAGTGTATTTTTTTTTATATATCTTTAGACATTAAAAACTATTACAATGTTGGCATTGTGAAAAGTCTCAATGAGCTATCAATGTGAGTTTTGAATACTTTCTGCTTCTGATACTGAGGTATACAAAAACTCAAAACTTAAATTTGCATCATCTACAAAGAGAGAGGCTGCACTAATGTTTCTGTATATGGATGATGTTATGATCAAAATATACCTCACAGAGTTTAAAGTCATCAATTGTTGTCACATCAGTCCACAGCACTACTGTGATTTCTTTACACCCCAGTTCCTTTGTTTGTGCACATAGTTGGGTTTTTGGCCTTGTCTTCACATTATAGGTATGGCTTTTGGCAACAATCCTCTTCTGGCTTGACTTTTATTGGCAGAAGATGGGTGTATCTGGTCCCACTGATTTTCAGTTCTGAGCTGATGGCACTGCCATCCAAGTTTCCTTGGGCGAGCATTGCATCTATGGTAAGACCCTACCGGTATAACTGCCGGCCGATTTAATTGGCCGATTACAGACCTTTTCAAAATATTCAACATCGGCCAGAGTTTTGTTTGTACAACAGCGACAGGTCCTTTCCTTCTCATAAAACAGTGAGAGTTGCACAGAATGATGTTGTTGCGGCGTTAGTTCAATAGATGGAGCTCTGACTCCATTTGATCCTCAGTCCCCTCCCCACCGCTGTCCAATCAGTCACACAGTCAGACAACAATACAAGCGTGGGCTGAAGAGAGCTTGCTGACAGGTATGTTTATAACGGTATTGTGAAATTAACAGTGACTCAAAATGTCTCCAGCTTCAATTTAACTCTCTTTGCCACGATTCATGACAAATGACGCATGCTTTGTTGCGTCGGTCATGGTTTTCAATAACGCGACACTGTTGTGTCTAACCTATCTTATGTTGCTCCATGTCTGTTTATGCTAACAATGACATCGCTGTAGTTGTGCCAACCTAGCATAGCATTAGCTAACAGCTTTAAAGCTAGCCAGAAACAGCAGAAATAACTAAGGTGCACACATTTTAAGTATGATGAGAAAAACCATCCATCAGCTGTGTGTTGAAGCCTCTTTCATGAGGAGTGATATGAATGCAGAAGGGAGGGGAATTATTCAGCCATTATTTAGTTTAATTATAACTGTCAAAGACTTTTACATTTTGATATCTGAGAAATGCAACTCTGGCTTTTATTTTGGTTCATATGAATCATGACTTCATGGCAAAGAAAATAATGGAGTAGAGAAAATTTGATTTCATGTTAAAGGGCATCAGAGGACTATGGCCTAAATCTAAAGATAAATTCATCAGTACAAATGTATTTCATAACTCATTTATAGATTGAGTCTTGTTTTAAGGTTATATACTTAATTTTCCAGAGGTTTAAAGCTTTTCTGCATGTGTTTTGTACTTGAAATTCATCTCTGTTTTAAAGTTATAGAAATACTAAAGTACAAAATATTGTAAAACAGTAAAATTTTCTGCCTGTAATTCATATGTTCATTGTTATAAGGGTTTTTTTAAATTAATTTTGTATTTTATTAATTCATCGGCTGATTAATTGGTAATCTGTATTATTTTCTGTCAATTATCAGCATTGACATTGGCTTTGTTTGTGGACATGGAATCACAGCTCATTCATTTGCACCACCAGGTAATCTGTCTTACTCCTCAGTTTACACAACAGTTCTCAGTACACTAACAGTGCAAACTGGACTCAAAATTGCTCATTTTTAGTTCAGTTTTAGTTATGTAGTGTTAGTTGTGACTTCCAACAACCTGACCAGCTGATGGTGGAGGGATACATAACCCCAACATTCCAACATACAAGAGTTCTAAACACAGGGGCTTTGCAAAGGAAAGTTAAATGTTGTAAATAATCTTACAGTAGCTATGGTTGAGAATGTTTTTGAGTAGCTTAAACCTAGAAGTGGGATAATTATAAGGCTTTCAGTGGCACCATTTACTGCTATGTACCAGCTACCATCCACTCATGGGAAAGCTTGTAAGTTCTTTTATTGGTAGTAATATTAACTAGTGCCATTCGTTGCCTCTAGCAACCCCACTTAAAAAAATCTGAACTAACCCTTTATCTTCTGCAACCAAAACCTTTATTTCAGCCACTCTGTATACATCTTTACTCTTGCTGTATTGTTGTCTTTTTCAAATGTAGTGTGTTTGTTGACACACTGTACTTCTGCATTCAGTCTCAAGTGGACACTAGAGGAACTGCAGTTAACTTCCTCACTAGCTTCATGTTCAAGCCCTGGAGGTTGCTGCTGGGTATAGAGTTCCTCACCATCAGTGGTGGAGCGTGACTGGCTCTTAAGGCGAAGTGATGGTCTGAAGCGTGTGCGGTCGTTGAAGCTCCAGCTCTTCTGGACCTTTGCAGGACTGGTGCCCTCGGTGCCGGTCTCAGCGACTGGAGAGCGCCGGTCATTCACAGAGGATGTCTGCCTGTTCTTGATGCTCTGACCTCTCGGGCTCGCCAACCTCACTCGCTCCTTAAAGCTCAACTTCTGACTGTACAGTGAAATAGAGATGAACAGTGATCCAGAGTGAGGAGAGAAGAAGAAGAAAAAGAGGATTTGAGGTGGGATGACAGACAGAAAGGCATATGTTAACAACGTTTGGAGCTGAAAGACGACACCTTAAACTAGGCAAGACCCAAATGCTTTTTCTTTACACATTCTTCAGTCATCACTCAGGTTTTATTGACGGATACATCTGTAAACAGCTGCACGAGGAAAGGGAGTAAGGGAAGGAAGCGAGCGTGCACTGCAGCATTGCATTGGCTGCCTCACACAAAATGCAAGCTTTAGGTTAGGTATGAGCCCTAAAATGTCATCAGGGCCCTGAAAGGTGCATTTAGAGCCAAATCCACACCCCTACAGCAGCCGTATTAGAGTATTTTTGTAACCAATCAGCATGCACCATGTGGTTGATTAGACAAAGTATAAAGTAATATCAATATAACATTAAAATATGTACTTGTGGACGGAAAATGAATGAATATTACTCATGAAGAGTGAGGAATAAAATGGCAGTGAGATGGAGAAGAAGTAATGTGATGGCTGATTCTGAGTCTGTACCCTGATAAATAATGACTTCATGCAAATAAAGCAGTGCAAAGCATCAGGCGTGAAGCAGTAGCTGTGCATCAAAGAATAAGATGTGTCTGTAATTCTAATGTCAGAAAATGAAATGAGAAAAGAAAAGGGTTTGTCATTGCTGCAAAAAGCTATTTGACTGTTATTTTCTTGGACAGCATTAACTGTGTCATCTATAAACTATCAGTGTGCTGAAAAAGGTTTGTCATGGTCCCAAAGAGCTTTAATAGACAAGCTCCCCATCTCCTTGTTTGGTCAGAAGTTAAACATCTTGTGATAGTTTTCACCATTTTGCACTTCAGACATTCTCAAACTATTTTTTTTTCAGTTGTTAATGTCAGTTTCTGATGTTTAGCATTGACAATTGTCTTGATGTAATGTATGTATTTAGGGACTGTATATAAGGTATCATGTTTTTCTAAAGATCCTGGTTATTCATAAAAAACTGACCACTGTGAGTTTTATCAAATTGTTTTAAATGATCAAAACAGGTGGGTTATATTTTACATTTAAGTCCTCATAAGATGATATTGAAGACCTTATAAGATGCTCAGAAACATACATAACTCTGTTTATGTGTAAAATGATTAAACCTTGCATTTGTTACTGCTTATGAAAAAGTTAAAGACGAAAATCACATAAAAAACATTGGAACAATGTTTGATTACATTATTAGAACAGTGTAAGTGTAAACTGTTAAATAAGTAATACACTTTTACTGCTTTTTAGGTCCCCTTTAAGGGATATCTGAACTTGTTCACATTTTAAATACTCCTAATGGATGTTGATGTGAATATAACTTTAATGACTATTAATAGAGGTTCATAAAAAGGCATTATTCATTGTCTTGTTAGATCTTTATACATACTTTAAAATAAATTGTAAGCAGATGATTGATAATTAGCCAACGTAAACGAGAAGTCTGATCACTAAAATAGATTAATCTTAATACATTATTGTGTTTTCTGTGTGGCATCCATAGGCTGCAAGAGACATGTTTAAGCTTTGATGGGAGATAAAAAGTTTAATTTAGCATAATACACTTTTTATGCTTTTTCAGGAAAAATATTTGTCAATACTTTGTCCACAATTTTTCCCAGTATGAAAATTCCTTCCTTTTTATTTCTTTGCTCCTCCTCTTAGAAAATCAATGGTTTGACAGCAAATTTGGTGTTCCCCAAAGACATCGTAAGGGGATAGATAACCCATCCTACAAAATTAGAAAAACTCCCTGAGCTAGGTTTTTCTTTAGTCAACAGGTGAAGGAACATACTTATGCACGTCTGTGCAGCCACAGTAAACATTAAAGTACAGCTAAAGCCACATGGCTGGACGAGGCTCATAAGGATTTCCACAATCAGTATTTATATTGATATACAAACACAAGCAAGTCTCTACTATGAGCTAAGAGTGCAGCTAATAATCAATAATTTAAGTATTAGTTCTGGTCTCAGTTTACTCCAATATAACCCTTTAAAAAAGTACCATAATATCTGGATTGATCAATATAACAAGTGTTTGAATGGAAAATCATTTTTTGTCTTTTAAAGGGTCACTCATGTTGATCTGTCTTTGGGTATGACCCTTGACCAAGAAGGGCTCCAAAGCGTGGAGTAATCATGTGACTGAAAGAGCAATTTACTAGAAAGAGTTTCATGAGCACTAATAAATGTGTGAACTATGTGTTTAAGAGCACTTTAATAGACCTACCTGCTTCTAACATCTTAAAAGGTCTTATAAGTGACTTACCACCATTAATAACAGCTTAATCAAGGATCATGATACATGATACCAATCAATGCAGTATTTAAAGAAATACTGCATCAGAAATACACTGACTTGAATAAATATGCTGAGTGGTAATGGTGATTCATGAGAATGTGTTGTGGACTAAATTTTTAAAGAGTTTTTGGATGAAATTGAAGGTAAGGGAGATGTATCAGGGTTTAACTTCACTGTGAGGTAACAGGAAAGTAATATGGGATTCCAAGGCAACACCAGGAGCTTCTTTAGGACAGATCCCATTGATATATGATTAAAAAGCCTAATTACTGTAATGTCAGAGATAACTCATTATGTCACAGGATATTCTGCAGTCAAAACCAGAGCCACAACAGGCAGACGTATAGCATTGCATTGATCAGGCAGGGATCAGACAAATGCAGACAGTGTTTGACTTTCAAAGCGACTGATGTCTCCCTGCAACATCTCTGCACTCTCTCTGCCTCCTACAGACCCATGCACCAAGAATTAGTCAGCATTCCCAAATAAAAACCTCATGTAACTGGTGCAGAAATGCTGTGTACCTATGTTTCCGAGTCGTACGCCTCCGCAGAAACTTCTGTTTATGACTAAGAATTTTACTAAAAAAACCAAGAGGAGATAGACAAATGGTGGTGTGTTATATGATGAAGAACCAGAGGAGGGAAAATGTTTAACCCTGAAGGTTTTGTAAGGTGAAACATGGAAAATCTTTATCTTTCTTTTTCACTCCATCTGACTTGTGTTGTTCTGATGATACTGGCAATGGGTTTGATAACCTCCCCCCATCCCCCCAAAACCAAAAAACATTCTGCTGTTAAAAAAAAACAAGTCCCAGGTAGTATCATCATTTTTCCAAGCACTGCTTGTTGTGATTTTCCTCACACGATGCATTTAAATATTCTCCACCCAGGAAATCTTCCAATTAAAAGCAAAAGGGTTATGGATTGGGAAAAAAAATAAAAATGGTAGAAATCTTAAGAAATAAAGAAAATCTTAATGTAAAAAAGGCACATTTCTTGGGGTTGGCTTTTGTTTTATGTAAACTTGAATTTTTGAAGGCATACATGCAAATCTGTTCATATGGTTCACAAATCTGTGCTCATCAATTTTGGGATGCAGTTTTGTGGACTGCTTTAGGTTTGCTACACAGTAGACAACTGAGCCCAAATTTGGACCTCATGGCAAATTTCCTGATAATTTAGAACATTTCACAGTTGAACAGGTTAATCAGAAACAGATGAGTGACATGAGTCAGTGTACAAGGCTCAAGAGGCTCAGTCATTCACAAGCAAGGTCTGGGGTAGATCCATCACTTTGTGAACAACTGTGTGTCCAACAGTTTAAGAGCAATGTTTGTCAATGTTTGATTGCTGTTTGAGAGGAAGTTTGCAAGGAATGTGGAGTTTTCTTCATCTTTAGTCTGTAATTTCTTCCAAAAAACTTAAGAGCATCTAAAATGGCTGATCTTTCAAGTGGCACTGCATTAAATACTGATGCTTTTCTGCAACAGTTTTCTGACATCAAATTTAAAATAAGTTAATAATGGCAATAAACCCCAAAAAAACAAAGTTAAGAGTTTGAAAATTACATATCTGGGAGTGCTGGTTTGGCAGAGTGGCTTCTGCCAGCCAAGGTCTGAGTCCAGCCTGTGACCATGTTTGCAAAGTGTCTTCCCCTGACCCTCTCTCACCCCGTTTCACAGCCTATCCATTGTCAGTCTGTCTCATATCAATAAGGGCATAAAATGCTCAAAAAATATTCAAAAGAAAGAAAGTTAAATGTTTTTGTTGTATATCAATTTGAATATAGGTACATTCAGAGAAGCTTGTTCACGCCTTTGTCTCCTCCAGGCTGGACTACTGCAATGCACTCCTCATCGGGATCTCTGGCAGGAGCATCCAGAAGCTTCAGTACATCCAGAACAGCACTGCCAGGATCCTGATGAGGGTGCGCAAGCATGAACACATCACCCCCATCCTGAAATCCCTTCACTGGCTCCCGGTTACATACAGAATTGAGTTCAAGGTCTCCCTTCTCACCCACCAGTGCATTTATGGACATGCCCCCCTTTACCAACAGGAACTCCTCTCCCCCCAGACCTCCTCGCGTACCCTTCGCTCTGCTGCCACCAACACTCTCAAGGTCCCCAGAACTAAGCTCCACACCATGGGCGATCGGGCCTTTTCCTCTGCTGCCCCGAGGCTGTGGAACGCCCTCCCTGACCACCTGAGGGCCCCACAGACTACAGAAGATTTCAAAAGAAATCTTAAAACTTATCTCTTTAAAAAAGCATTTAGCTAGTTGGCAGTACTGGGCTCTCCATTATTCTCCTAGAAATTATTCTTAAAAAGGGTTTTTAAGGTGTTTCTTAATTGTTTTTAATTGTGTCTTACTCTGTAGCACTTTGAGATTGTGAAAATGTAAAGTGCAATACAAATAAAATGTATTATTATTATTATTATTATTATTAGGTAGATGATAATTTGCAAATCATTGTATTCTGTTTTATTGATGTTTAACAAAACATCCCAACTTCATTGAAAGGGAGTTTTTAAGACAGTATTAGGGAATGACATTTTTGCTTACATTTTTGCTATTTGTTTAAGATTCATTAAAGATTGTGTATCATCTCTGTTTTATTTTTTTGTTTGTTTTTTTACTTTTTTTTTTTTTTTTTTTTTTTACTTTTGTATGATACTGCAAATCAGCCACAAAAAATGATGGAAACAGGTCAAGAGGCAGGTGTATGGAAGTGCTGATGCCTTTAGTGAATCAACTGAAGTTTTATTTGTGAATATTTTGAATCATTCAGATGTGTAATAGAGGGCAGAAAGAGTCCTACACATAATCTGCTGTGTGACAACCCACTTCCAGCTCTGTATGTGTGCAAACAAAGCAAAGTTGAGAGCACCACATTTCTTTGAGCCCATTTTCTGCTAATTTATTTGGCTTTGTGTGTGTGGGCGATGACCCACTACAAGCGCTCCCCAAGCTTTTTTCTGTTGAGGGCATTTATGGTGTGGCTGGGCCTTGAGCAATGTGTCTCTGTGTGATCAACCCTTGTTCAGTACTTTTTCTATTTCCTTTCTCTCTCTATCTGAGAGAGAAAACGCCACAACTGAGCCCTCAACAATTTCTCATTTATGAAATTTTGTTGTGCAAAATTGTGTTCTGTCTGGAAAGGGCACTGTGCCTGAATACAGTTTGTGGGATGCAGAGACTTAGCTTGCCCTACTTTCAGTTATTAGGGCAAAACAGAGGTTATATTATCTTAAATAGATATTTAATATGCATGCATAAACATTAATGCGTGTCGTCCATAAACTCATTATTTCACCTATATTCCATCATGGTCCACTCGCGTTACTCCTCCATTACAGTCTGTGTCACTCCAGACATATCTTTGAGCCTCTGCTGACCTCTGAGCTGACGAAGAAGACCGGGTGCCTCCGCACATGTGCAGTACTCTCTGGAGCGCTGCCTCCACGTCCTCCTTTCTTTGAGCTCCTTATCTGTATACTCTGGCTCGAAACTGTAAGGACACCCATCATATTCACAGTTCTCCTCCACAACATCTTCATCCGACAGATATTCGTCCATTTTGCACAAAACTGGAAGAAGAAAGTCGTTGTGTAGCCGGCGTTTGCCCCTGGAACAATGAGCCATACTGCGCATGTGCGGAGGCACCCAGTCTTCTTTGTCAGCTCAGAGGTCGTCAGAGGCTCAAAGATATGTCTGGAGTGACACAGACTGTAATGGAGGAGTAACGTGAGTGGAACATGATGGAATATTGGTGAATAATGAGTTTATGGACGATTAATGCAGTTTTAGGAGCGGCGCTATGCATGCCCTATTGTGCTACGTTTGTACGGATATCCGCCGCTCGACTTTGGATCTAAATATCTCCTGAAGCACTGTTTGGATCAGGAAAGCCTTCAGGGTGAGTATATTGTTCTACTTCATTCTATAAACAATGTGAAAGCTGTCTTAACCGAACTTACCCTTTAATGCAAGCTCTGCTTACAAGGTGCCTGTAATAACCTGCTGAGCTGTGAAGACAGAATGTGGTGATCACACAGCATGGGTAGATATAAGTGACTGTGGCTAATCACAATCTAATTTTACAAAGCTGCTGCCATGTACCTCCTCATAAAGAAAATAAAGATACCAGTGAGTCTCTTAGTCTTCATGTTCACACAAAAAGCACATGCAGGGGTCATGTTCCTGACAAGTCCAAAGCTCCTTCAAAAATATAATTTGAAAATCTAAAATTCAAAATAAGGTATATTCTGCAAAGACTCATCTGCTCTGTCAAGGATGAATTTAAAGTTTCTTTCTCAGTTCTCAACTGGCATTGTTTAGGCTACTGCTGTGTTATCAATGCATGTATGAAAATGATTCCAGCAACCTACTGTGCTGCTATACTTCGACTTGTTCACTCAGTGGTCTGTGAGCTTAAGAGTGAACTGAAACATCCAAAGGAGCAGTGATGTTCTTATTTTCTATGGAAGAGATGGAATATACTGAAGGGAATATTATTACCCGGGGCTGCATGCTATCTGAAAGCAAGATGGTTGCTGGATTGACTCCCCAGTTGGACAGTGCTTTTCTGTGTGAATTATGCATGTTCTCCTTGTATGTGCAGGTTTTCTCTGGGTACTCTGGTTTCATCCCACAAGAACAAAAACGGACTGGTTAAGTTACTGGCGAGTCTTGAACCTACGTTTGAATGAATGTTTGTCTGTCTCTGTGTCAGCCCTGTCACTGGCCGAGAGGCAGACAACCAGTCCAGACTGGTTGTCCAGATTGGTGACCAGTCCCTTGACTGGTCACCAGTTGGGCCACGAATCATGGGGAAGCACTGTTGGACATGTTATTGTGAACAATATGGAAAACTGCCCTATAACAGTCTGTGAAGAAACCCTTTCAAAAATTCCTGGATCCACATCTGGATTTGGATCACGGCTAAACTGTAATCACTTCTCTATTGTGCCTTCACCAATTTTTCCTGAAAACTTATCAGATATGTTCTTAACTCTTTGAGATATCCTGTTCAGAAACACGCAATCAAAGAAACTGGCAAATGCCAGCAAAAATCTTGGTGGAGGTAGTAATATCAAGTTATAGCAATAATGTGACAACTGAAACATTGCAAAATATTAACATCTCAAAAACAGAAGAACAATTCCAAAAACAGGAGGTACATGGTAATTAATTTACTGAAAGTACTTTCATTGTCCCAGAACTAGACAAAGAGAGAGAGAATGTTCATAATTTCACTTTTTAAATTAATAACAGAAATAGTAACAAAACTAGAAGTGCTCCATGGGCATCTTTGTCAAGGCATTGTTGGGCTAGTTATTTTATATGGTGTTAAAACATTCACATCTTGATTCAGATCATCGTCAGAATCTAATCCCTTCTTTCCTGTGCCATGTCCAACAGTCCCTGAAAATGTCATCATGATCTGTTCAGAAGTTTCTGAGAAAAACGAACAAAGAAACTAATAAACACTAACCCCCTTGGCAGAGGTAGTTACGAGACTGTAAAAAACAAACTGGTGCTTAACACTCTTAACCTCTGTTCTACTTCTCTAAGAAATATTAAGACACACACTGTCATTACTGCTGCATTTGTTAAGTGCAGCTGCTATAATTACTTATTGCACACTAAGTTAACAGGCATAAACACTATCATTGAATCATTGCAGACTTTTAAGATTACATAGCACTGTGGTTAAAACAGGATTCATATGGCATGGACAGCTATAGGCACCATGCCCTCTTTACTATCAAGGCGAAGGTGTGACAGACTTGTGATGCCAGAATTTAGAGGTCAGTCAAGGTCACCAAGGACACAGCCAGTATTTTAGTTTAAATAATAACATTGACATGTGTTTCATACATTGAATTTTATGGTAAGTCAGCTCAGGTGCTCTGTACACCTCAAGCTCCAAACACATCTACCTCTGCAGAGTGTAAAGTTAAATTTAGAAGTTGGGAGGGTTTGAAAAAAAACATGGACACCCCCATAGGTAGAGGCTGTACCTTCTCTCTAGCTGGTAAGAGCTGCTTTAGACAGTGTGGGATGATTCTGTTGTTGCAGGCAGGGTGACTGTCTACATTTTTACCTGCTGCAGTGGGTTATTTATTGACTTCACTTTGTTTTGCTTACTGTGCAATATGATTCACTGTCAGCGTGGTCTCACAACAAATATTCTTAAAACAGCAGACACTAGGGTGGTATGTAACGTATGAGAGATGGTAATGGTTGCCCTGTGATAAAAGAAGAGCAAGTCCCCATCAATGTCTTTTTAATGGGGGTTAGAAACAAGTCCATGGCTCTTTCTGATTCTGCTTTAAAGAGAGCGATACTAGGCAATGTATTTTGTCCCCTTCTCCCCTGACCTGACACACCAGATAGAACATTCAAGACATTTCACTCATCCATCTGGGAGAGAGCCAAAAGAAAGTGTTGGGGAGGGAAGAACCTTTCAGAAGCACATCCAGAAGGTGACTGGATGATCCGCCAGTCAACATTTATTACAGGCCAATCATATAATGTCATAGGCAGGTAGGACTGCATCCAGAACATGAGCCATTTCCCCCCCAAAAAAACATGAATATAAAATATCCTTACTACAGAGGAGTTTGTAGCAACGATATTTTGTTTTTCATTTAATAAAGAAATTCAGTCAAAATCTGATAAAACTGCTACTGAAAGTAGTATCTATGCTAATTTCCATAACTGCAGTCACTTTCTGCTGTCGTCTCTCTTGCTTGTCTCTCTCTTATCTACCCACTCTACAAGGACTCTGATTGAACTGTGCTTTTTTGGGGCCGAGCACAATCTTTGTAGATTGGAGCTTGGAAACCTGATTACCAAGCTACCTGATTACAGACATGGAATCAGGATGATCCAGCTGCTGCGCAAGGTCATCCTTCCCCACCACTTATCCCTTTGCAAAGGCCACTCTGCAACTACTGTGTATTGATTACATACAACCAAGCCTTGGAGCAAGAAAGGCTTGGAACCACTGATCTAAAGGACCACATGTCGCCTTATCTAACAGACTCTTGTGTTGACTCTCTTAATTTTAATCTACATATTTTTTTTTCTTTTAAACTGCCATCTTGCTTTTAGTGTCATATATTGAAGTGTCAGTTTTCCTGCACCTGTGTGTCTGTTGTTCTGTCACTTACCAGCTGGGGACTACAGCTGAAAATTAGCCATGGCACTTTAATTTCCTAAATGAATAATAAAACAACTCACCACTAGCTAAAACTATGCCAACACACTTTGAAGATTTTATGTGCAATAAAAAACATCCAAACTAACCTTTGATTGTCATTACTGCTTTAGTAACGTCCCATTGCTCAAACTTACTTTTACACATCACTGCTTTATTAATAGGTTTTGATCATTTCAGGTGCTCCTGTAAAATCTGGTTGCATAATTTTTACACTTCGACAGGCTTCAGGGGAAAACAGCATGAGTGTGTTCAGGTTTGCTGTGGTGTTTTGAAGGCAAACATTTGCTCAGGGTTTCATAACTGCAAACACAACACTCTTATATCACTCAGCGCTCACTGCCCTGCATGCTGTCCTCATTTATTGATTCAAATAAAAATGGGGTAAGCAAACAGACTAACACCAGGAGCAGTGATAGAATCAGAAAATAACAGTTTCCAACTAAAAATGTAAACTCTATAAACAAAGTAAAAGATAGTGATGCCACAGTATGGATAGAGATGATTTGTTTATATGAATGTGCACTGATTGTTCAACATCGGGTATTTGGGTGTCTGCATAATAATGTTGATGTAGAGACAAAAAGTAATTAAACAAAAAATATCAGCAAATACAACTTTATAAAGATAATGCAAGAAAAGTAAAATAGGTCTTCATTTTCATTATAAAGGATCTCAACATCACTGATTAATGTTTCTGTCCCCTGGAAGGAAAATGCTATATATTCTTATGCCCATTTTTTCATCATCTGTGGCTCTGAGAGTACTCCTGTTTAATTTAGTTCCCAAAAAATGGAACTGGAAAAACTGAAAAAAAGGACAAAGGCACCAGACTGTGCAAATAATTATTTTTTTTGCTCCCAGCAGTCAGGAGAACAATAGTGTTTTCATGCAGGCCTATCAAATAATAGTGTAGCACACTTCTTACCACACCTCATTTTGCAAAAATAACACCGACCCTCTGTCTGCACTTTTGAGGACACATAATTATTTTTCATTCATTTAAGAGCATTTGGGGGGTAAAATAAAGATGTATGTTTCCCAAGCATTATACACTCTCCAGCCATGTTATTGGGTTACTTATTCAACTGCTTGACAATGAAAATAACTACTCAGCCAATCACATGGTAACAATGTAGGCATGTCCATGATGGCCTGCTGAAGTTCAAACTGAGCATTAGAATAGGAATAAAAGGTCATTACAATGACTTTAAATGTGTCCTGGTTGTTGATGCCAGGCTGCACCAAGTGCATCAGAAGCTGCTGTTTTACTGGAATATCTGCACTCACCTATACTTAGGGTTGATAGAGAATGGTCCTAAACAGAGAATTTATTCAGTGGTTGTGTTGTCATTTCAGGGATATTTTGCAACAGACTTTTAGCCATTTGGTACCAACTGAGCAGATTTAAATGCCATGTGGTAACTGGGTATTGATACTGACCAAATCCACCCCTTTATGAAAACAGTGTCTGACGGCTAGCAGGATAACAGTTTCATGTCACAATGCTCATAACAGCTTAAACTGGATTTTTGAACATGACAGTAGGTTCACTGTACTCCAGTGGCCTCTGAAGTAACCAGATCTCAATCCAGTAGAGCTCATTTTTGATGTGGTGGAATGGGAGATTTGCTTAATGAATGCATAGCCAACAAATCTGCTGCAACTGCATGATACTACTGTGATAAAATGGGCCAAAATCTCAAAGGAATATCTGCAGCACCTGGCTGAATATACACCTTAAGTCACTAGCAAGTAGGGCTGCAACTATCGATTCTTTTTGTAATCGATTACTCTATCAAATATTTTGGCGATTAATCGAGTAATCAGATAACTGTTACATTGCGCTCACTGTTATTTTTTTTTTTTTATTTACATTGAATCACTACACATTATTATTAGTAGTAACACACACAACAGAAAAGCCAGGTCACTTAAATTAGCAACTTATTTTTCTTCTTTTGAACATTCTGAGCATAAATGGGATCTCAAAATCAAAATCTATACTTTTATTTTTACTTTGGGCCATATCTTGCTTTTTCAGTATTTTTTCTTAAGTTTGGTTGTTTTTATTTGTATTCATGCCTGTCTCTTTTTGCTAAATTATTGCCTTTACTACTGTACCATATTGGCGATCTAACTTTGCTTACTTTATTTCTAGGACCAAATAATGTCATACTTAGATACTAAGATAATTTAACTAGCTAATGTACATTTCTATTACATATGAAATTATTCCCTACACTTGCTTCCTCTACTCACTGTCAGTGTTTCCTCCTCTACTCTCTGCAATCAAATTAAACGTAAAGTTATTGGATGTGAAAAGTATGTGAACAAAATACACATAATTCTGGACAAGTAGCCTCCGCATTGATTTACGTTCTGAACCAGCCTTTACATGGAGCCATAATCAAAGTAGGTTATTTACTCGCCCATATCTCAGTTATTGATCACATTAGCTGCTTCTGCTGATGAATCATGAGTGTCATCCTGTTGAGTCCCCTCTGAAGACGCACAGACCGGATGTTTACTGTTGACGTGCTGCAGCATTGACGACATGCTATCATGCTAAGCTATATGCTAAGCTAGCTCCTTTTGACGTCAGACACACTGCACTGTGTTTTCTTTTCGTCACTTCTTGTTGTGACCACACACTTGGGACGCTCTCTGCCGTTTCTTCTGCGGACTCTCTCCTTTCTGTCCATCTCTTTTCTCTTCCTTCGTGATTTTACAAGCCGCGCAACAGCGGAGGTAGCAGGCACATTGTGCTACAGAAATGACCGTCCATAAACACCGTTCACTCTATAGTAGTCCATATATACTGTATATTATATGTATAATTATATATAGTAAATGAGGCTTCGCGGCACACAATTTGCCCCGAGAATATTTTGTAATCGAATAATCGGGATTATCCGAGGAATCGGTTGAGCCCTACTAGCAAGGTATGCATAATGAAGTGGCTAGTGAGTGTCTTTTCATTTAGATAGAGAATATGAGGCCATACATAACACAGTTTCTGTGTAAGCAAACATCACAGCTTCAGACTCTGCTATTTACATACATTCAGAGCCTGATTTTGTAAAAGTCAGATTCAAAAGTTTTAATAACAGCTCATGAGATGACAGTTAATAAGACATTTTCTGTACCAAAGTGAACAAAAACAGTAATAAGCATAAAAAGAACAGCACAAAGTTCCTGGTCTTCATGTCTTTATCCCTGCATGTTTCCAGCTTGGATATTGATACAAATATTTAGTATTAACTTAGATGCTGGTATAAAGTCACACAAGGCATGAGCAGGCCTTTTGATAAACAAAAAAGCAATTGAACCAACTTTGCAGCCCTCCCTCAAACACAAACCCTTTCATCTGCATCCCTCAGAATACAGGAACCATTTACGGGATGTAGTCCTCTGTCAGCATATTTGGGATTATTGTTTTGTCATTGAACTCAAAAACTTACCCTCACTGCTCTCATCAACCTCAAAAGCAAAATAAACATACATTAACTCTTACACCCACACTGAGCATCAAACAGCAGAAGCACAAAAGCAGAAACAACAACGCACAGTTTAAATCTTTTAAAGAGTAAGCCAAAATGCTTAAACATTAGTTTACTCATTTAAAGCATAAAGTAGGAGAAAGTGTTTCATTTAACAAATTATACCATTCAAAGAAAGTAGTTTGAGCTTTGTGCTTACATCCAAAGGTGCCTTGTTGCTTTTTAAAACACACTCTCATAACTGTGTCACTGAAAAACAATATGATGGGTCTTTGTGAGTCGAAAAAAAATCACAAACCTGGTGGTCGACTCCCCCTGCTCCTTCCTGGAATTGACAGATGGGGGAGAAAAAGCGGTATGAGAAGGCATCATTTCATGGCACATTAAATCACCATGATTTAAATATTTCATAAGTATTTCTGTTTGTTTAAGCCCATTTACTAATCAAATAGACTCCACACCATGGCTGTCTGACAGAATATTTCATTTCATGGTGCATAAAAATCCACTAGCTGACTCTTTAACTCTGTTAGATTCAAGTGATGAAAATCCAACAGTTTTTGACAAAATAATCTTGATTATGAGGGTTTACATAGGAGGAAAGTTAAAACAATCTGCTTAACCAATCAGTGGGTAAGACTGTTGGTATATAGAATATTTATGCCCATGTGACGTTTTGCCTCCACTGTGAAAATGTTTGGAGGGAAGGAGTGATTTCTCCATTTGTTCAATCTCCAGAAGAGGCATGATGCTGGAGAGAAGGAGACAAGAGGACTCAGGAGACAGGAGCACTGCTCGTGAGTGACTCTGCCGGTGTGCATACCTGAGGGCGCTGTACCTTGCACATCTGAGTTGTATTTAAGTGAGAATTGACAGGGAGATCAGCCTCCCAGGAATTAATGTGAAGGTCTTGTGAGTGTCTCAAAGTGTAATATAACAGATCTTCTGTAAAGGTACTGTCAGTCTGTCTATAGATAGATAGATAGATAGCTGCATAGACATTTACAAACAGATTTACAAAGATCTAGACATACATGTTGACTGTTATTATTGTCATTTGTTGCTCTGACACAAACTCTGAAAGATCATTTACAGATACATGAAATTACAGAACTGAAATAATAAGTAGCAAGATTATCATAAATTAATATATGTGTATTTCTACATAGAGAAAACCTTGACATATACTATCAATCAGATCATTTGGCTTCACTGACAGGAGTTTTCTGTTCATCTTGACGTAAAGGCAAGTTGAAACTCATAAATCACTGTGAAGCACTGCAGGTAAAATGGACTTAAACAAACAGCAGACTTACTCACTACAAGCATGCAGGTCAATGTAGACTGAAAAGAGGAACTAATGAGGGAACTTACAATAGGGTGAGCAGAAAAGGAGGCTGAATAACTAAGAATTTGTTCGTCTAACCACTTAGCAAGTCTTTTTTTTATCATATAATTATTATTACACAAATCAATTCCCAGGCTCCTCAGACACATTTGGGTGTTGTTATAGGGACATAAATGCCCAAGGTAAGAAGTCACAATAATTGATTAATTATTGTATCAAATGCAGTTACATCTAATCACATCAAGTTTGGCCATATGCACTATCTTTAAAATACGTGTTAATTATGTGTACATCATGTTCTCAAACAAAGAATAAAATGATGCTACATGACCTTGGCCTTTGACCTTCTATTTCAATCATAATAATCTAACATGTTCATGCTTGTGCCAGAATGAAAAGACAAAAGTACTTTTCAGATACTTCACTTAGAAACAGGAGAGGAACATGAGACTTTATTGCCCGTGTGTTATAGTTTTGTTTTCTGTGAATACTTTGGCTACATCTTTTATATATTCCCTGCACAGTGAGAATTTACTAAACTGAATGATGAAACATGAAGTGTGCCACTCATGGCTTTCACCAATTTTGGATATATCTCAATATTTTTTTATGAATCACATTTTCCATCAATTTAAAACCACAAAATCTTGATTAGCTTACTGAGGACACATGGCCATCATTAATACTGAGCAGTGTGAAGGATAAAATCCCTGCCTCAGAACGACTGCGCTGAAAAGACCCTGACCCTTAAACACTTGAATCAGTGTTACTATGTGGGGTTAAGTGGTCATTTATTTTCAATAGCAGGAGCTACCTGAATAGAACAAATGAAACACTGAAGGAGTAGATACTTAAAACTCCTGAAGTACAGATAATGTTGACCCTCAACCCTGGTGATCTGAGAAACCAGCAAAGTATTTTCCTAAAATAAATAATCTGAAGGTCACTTGTTATATCTTCAATGATACATGTAAAATTCAGTTTTAATCATCCACCCACCCCCCTCTGCCTATCCAGAGCATAGTCGTGGTGGCAGCATGCTTAACAGGTCAACTCTGACGTTTTTCAGATGGGATAAACTGTATAAATTAAAACCAAAACAACTAACCTTGTTTGTGCTGTGAGGAGTACCAGAATTCTTTTCAAACAGTTCATAGTGCACACCAGACAGGTTTTCTTAACAGCTTTACTTCCTTAAGAATAACCTTCTGCCACAAAAGCAGAAGCAAACGCTTTTGTCAATACATCTTATGGAGCACAGGTTTTGTTTAAATGTATCCTCAATTCAAAACCAGAAGTAAGCCGAGATTGAGCATTGAACTACCTGAGCTTCTGTCTGATTGTGGCTGAAAGCCCTCTTGTGTTGTGTGCATTTAAGTCAGCTTGTTGCTATTTTGTGTGTTTCTTTTTTTTTTTTTTTTTGGCATTTCTAAATGGATCTAAAGGAGCCTGGAAAATTGTTATCATTAAGAGTGTTTGAACATTACCTGGTTGGACTATTAAATCTATTTTCATACTGCTGATGTTGACAATAAAAGTTAAATAACAAGACAAAGAAATAGAAATGAGAAAAATGAATAACACAACCTAACTTAAAAATAAAATACTTGAATACAAAAAGGTGTGTCTAGAATGGCATAGAAACTGAATAAAGACACCAGCTGCCATAGGTGTACCTACTTTGTAGGGCTGCAGGTATGCAACGCCTTCAAGTGAGGCTTCCAGGTAGCAATGGAAACCGAGTTCTCATCAGCCGCATAACTACGCCAAACACACTGCATGCAGAATACACAAACCAGGAAGAGGAGAGAGGGAGAAAACAGAGGGTACCCCCCAACCAGGAAACATGGGGAGGATTAAAAAGGTAGAAGAGGGATTCAGAAGGAAAGGGAGAGTAACAAAAAGAAAACAAATAACAAAAAAGAAGATTAGTAAAACACAAACAGGTGTGTCACACTTCTGAGGTCGGGCAGAGGTCAGGCATGGATACATGCCTGTAGGAAGGCAGGAGGCTCTCATAGTGCCGCCATGTGGCATCCAGATAGGGCCTGGAGCTGTCGGTGGAGTAATAACGCCACGCAGCCTGGTTCAACATGTGGATGCAGAGGATGAAGAGGAGAAGGATGCAGAGCCATGAAGTGTAGAAACAGCAGAGATGGTGGTGTAAGAAGTAGAAAGTAGAAGGAAATGGAGAATCATTTGGAAAACAAAGAAAATGAGAGCAGATGAGTAAAATGGCATTTATGTGGGAACATATGAGGGGAGAAAGTGAGGTGTGCATATCAGTACATTTACATGAAGCTTATAAAGTTCTACTAATGCTTTAGACTGGCTAAAATCAGATAGTTAAACTGATCAAAGTGGAACTAATGTAACCCAAAATCCTTTTAGCATTTTTAAGCCACCAGCGCTCATCTGTAATGCAAAATGTAGTCCTGAGTTTCAGCACAAAGCAGAGAAAACCACTTTGTCAATAACGACAGCGGAAGAGAGATTGACCTAATTAGTCCTTTCAAAGGAACAATTTCCATATCACAACTAAAGAAGAGAATATATGAGAAGGGGTTAATGACCTGACCATAAATGTGGCAAAGATGTGGCATCTTGTTTTCAAGAGGGTCCTCTTCTCTACATGTTTATAGAGGTAGTTATTATGGCTGTATTAACAATAATTATCACGAATCAGAGATGGAGACTCGAGTTAAAGACTCGTACTTGAGTTGCACTCGAGTTGCATTTTTGGAGACTCCTGACTCGACTCGGACTCGACCCTAAAAGACTCGAGAATTGACTCGACTTGAGATCAAAGACTTGTGGGCAATCTTTATTTTATGGTGGGTTTTCTGAGTGTGCCGGGAACGTTTGTTCCACTCCATATGTGTGTGTGTGTATGTGTTTGTGTGTGTGTGAAGACTCGGGCTTCACACACACTGGGCTCGGACTCTAGATCAAAGACTAGTGACTCGACAAGTCTTGCCCCTCAAAGACTCGAGAATTGACTTGACTCAAGGTCAAAGACTCGCGACTCGACTTGACTCAAGGTCAAAGAAAGACTCGTGGCTCGACTCGGACTCTAAATCAGAGACTCGTGGGCATCTCTGTCACGGATAGAGAGATTTATCTAATGTTACAGCTTCAATGATTAGGAGTCAGAGAGGTCTGATTTTGATTACCAGCATCTAGTTGAACTGTAATTATGATATTTTCCTGTATTTGCTTGATTACTTCTTAAACAAAGAGCATGTTTATGGATTTACAGAGGGAGCAAAACCAACTTTGTAACCAAGCTCCATGAGTGAAGGTGAGAAAGAGATGTGAGTGCTACCAGTGTGAAAAAGCAGCAGCTGTGTAGCTGACTGTAAATGTGGAGTCGAGGGAAAGCATCCAAAAGTGAAAGTAAGAGCATATTTTATTTACAAATCTGTCAAGCTGCTGATATTCTTCCTGTTCGATATTCAACTGTTATGCTGCCTGCAGTGCTGGTCAGCGTGTAGAGTTCAACACATCATGACTGAGACAGAAAGTGAACTGTAGGCTACTTTAAGCAAAGCATTACTTTTCTTTATGTCCGTGTCACTCAGAGATTTGAAGAGCAGTGTTGTAAAATAATGTCACTTTTGATACTAAGTAGTAACATAACTAATATTCTGACTTTTTTATGAAGAAAAGAGTGATAGGTTTTCAGTACAGTTTTCATGCTTAACAGTGGCTGTACGCTAGCTTGCTAGCAAGATCAACATGAACAAGTGAGAGGAGGAGGGTCCATGTTAACAGGTTTGAAAAGGGGTTTACTGCAGCCTCTGCACTCTGTCAATAAATCACCGACCACTCATGTATGCTGTGTAAGGTACTGTAGATACCTCTGCCAAGGAGGCTATGATTTTGTGGGTGTTCGTCTATTTGTTTGTCTGTAGCATGACAACTCCAAGAGTTTTCTACAGACTCTGAGGAAAGGTTCGGGGAATGTTTAATGGTGCCATGAGGAAGTTTTTAGATTTTGTTGGTAAAATCTGGAAAAAGATCCAGTGATTTTTTTAAAGGATTTGCTAACCCTGTGCGATCAGACAGTTTTCCACATTTTCCACAACTTGGCTTATCAGTCAGAAATGTCTTGGTTGAGGTCTAAGCTGTCAGAGCACTTTTGGGTAAATCATTAAATCGAGCTCCAGCCTTTTCTTGACTACACAAGGTTTGTAAATGTACTGACAGAAATTAAGATGAAACAAGTTGTGAATGAGGATCGAGCAGGAAAAGAGGAGAAGGTGTGTAGCAGACAGGAAATGAAGTGAGTGTAATGGCTTCACATTTCTTCTGACAGAAAAGGCAAAAACCTCCTGAATACTAAAGAGCTTTTCTGCAGAGTCAAGTGTGAAGGGGCATAGAGAAACAACATGCTATGAGCCTCTCATCAGGAGGTTTTGAGGCTTTTTTAATCCACAGAGGAACAAGACATGTCGGAAATCATAAAAAAATCATTTGGGGCTTTTGTCAGTGTTCATAGATAGACAATAATTTTATTTCACACATTATTGAAATAAAAGCAACATATAATGATAATACAGTTTCCGTTTGAGGCACAAACACATGAAGAGAACAGACGCTGCGTGTTACCTGGATGAGGTAGGCTGCTGGGTTTCTTCTTTTCTCAAAGTGCTTCTGTCTGTGCTGCTCCTGAACCTTCAGGGCAAAACCTGAGCCCAGAATACCCTGGTGTGATAAACAGAGAGAAATACTGGATAGATGTTCAAAGAAAGACTCTCAAGTATCATTATTCTGCGAGAGGGGCCACAACAACACAGAGATTTTTATTGTGACTGAATGTAAAACGACAGGAGCTGATAATTTAAGGCATTCAGTACATTTTTTTTCTGAAGAAATTCTGTAAGCCCAAGAAAATACAACAACCCAGAAGAATAAATCTGGTGATGTGTTTTGACAGCCTAACTCTATTTTTCTTTCCACTCCTGTATTTTCTGACTTGTGATCAAAGGAAAAAGTTTCACTGCTGTATTCTTAGTTGTCATCCTCCATCCTTCTTAAATACTGGAGAAAGTGGTAAAAGTATTTCTTTGATCAGCTTTACAGGCTACCAAATAATGATGATTAAATATATTTATGCCTACACTATTATAGCTTTATGAATGAAAGTGCAGTTTACGTAGATACAGCCAACTTACATATCATAAACTGAAATTAAAATGTTATATTTCTATGAAATATTAGAAAAAGTAGGGCTGCCTACATTTTTTTAACAATTGGACAGAAAGCTTGCTCAGTAAAGCAAAACAATAAGACCTTAAGGGACAGCAAGTGTCCTACAGCAAGGATGTCTGAAAAATACTATTCATCACTCGTTCTTATGATATGAATAAACACAATTATTGACAAACTGTCTAAAATTTTACTTCAATCTAACAGGCATTTCAGTGCAAACATTTTAATAAGTTAAAGGCAAAACACTTAAAAATAGTAACTCATAAACATAAAAAACTGATGTATTTATTTTACTATGGCAAGAAAACAAATTTAACCCTCAGTCATCATTTTGTATCTAAGGTTCGGCAAAAAAAATCTAACTCTGTAGAATACATTTAAGCCCATGTTCTCAAATACTGATTGTACTGAGCCAACCTGAATGCATCACAATGTTTCTGACAGGACCGCAAATGCATCACTAAACAAAATGTGCTTTTGTTTTTGAGGAAATGTTCTGCTTTAACTTAGCTGATTAGATTTTATACTGTTTGTCTCTTCTTGAATTTCATCTCAGACTTAGACACTAAATTGAACTGTTAGACTTAATGGACTAAAGACAAACATTTAACACTATAACAACTATTGTTAATACTGAAAAATTATTACGAAAATTGTTATATTAATATTAATGATAACAACTGGAATACTAATTAAGATATGATTATTAGCTGATAATAATGAAACAATTCAGTAATAAGCACGTAACAAAACTGGTTAAAAAGGTAATTAAATTGTTAAAAATGTCTGCATTAATGCATTTTAGTACAATAAAATATATTGATGTAAATAATATTACCTTTGCCGTTGTATTAAAATGAATTAATTTCTCTTTTAGTATCATATTGGCCATCTTACTTAACTGATATTCAGTGATTTAAATCAAACCTTAGCTTTAGTATAAAAATACAGGATAATGAGGTGTTTTCTGGACACAACCACTTTAAACTGGCCCATTTTTACCATACTGGACCATTTATCCATGTCCTGGTGCTTTACCAGTAACCAGTGTTAGTATAACCATTGTTATTTTCCTCAAAGTGCTAAAAGCCTTTTCATCATGTTGAATCATTCTCCCCCTAGTCTGGGATAAATGGATGATATTCATTGGAATCCCACACCATTCTCTCTCATCATTTGCCCTCATTCTGGGATACCTGGAAGCCATGTCTATCAGATGACATTGGACTATAACACCATTTTAAACTCAGTTCAGTTGAGCCCAATCTGACTTTCACCTGCAGAAATTCAGCAGCCAAAATATTAAGAGAAATACCTAAATGATCACGTGTAATGATTCTGATCTTGTTGTCTGTCTGTGAACGTTGACTCTCCTTCTATATACTAAAATAACTGTTTTCACCAGGCCTTGAAATCCAACTTGCTCACCTTTCGGCCCTTTTATGCCTCCTGGTCTTAAGTAAAGAATCATCGCGGTGATCATCATGTATTTTCTTTCACTCCTGACTTCTATCTTGTTCAACCCTCTAACATAATATGACCTGGACGAAAATGAGATGGAAAGGAAAGTCACCCTTTCACCATGGACGACATTTTCAACGTCTTCAGAAAGCTGCTTGGAATTTTACCATCAGTGTTTCAGTCCAGCTCATCAACTAAGGAACTATGACCCTCAAAAACTAATCAGTTAAACAGCGTCTTTCATGTCTTGTAATATTATATGACTGTTTCACCATCAAGGAAGACTCTTGCTTTTATTCTGTTTGTTCCATTGGCTTTATATAATCATCTTTTAAAAAACTAAAATGGCAAGGTATCATTATGATTTAACTGATGATGTCTGGAAATGTCAAACCAAACCCAAGGCCTCCAATTTCTTTGATTTGTTTGAACACGCCATCAGATTTTAAAAACAGAGCAGACCTTGGCTTGATACATTGTAATGTTAGAAGCCTTCTTCCTAAATTGGTTATGATCAACATTTGGGCCAACCAACCAAATGTGGATATTATAGTCGGATCTGAAACTTGGCTGAAGAAATCTATCCCAGATCACTTAATTCTCATGGATGGTTACATCGTCCTATCGAACTGATTGGGTCTGTAAAGGAGAGGGAGCAGCTACTTATATAAATTCAAAGCTTCTTGTATGGTAATTCTCTCATTTACAAAAGCCAACAGTCTGACATCTTAGCTGTTAAAATAGGTATTTCAAAGGACTCTCATATAACCAACTGCCACAAAGGATGCTTTAAAATCTTTTTCAGATATTTTACATGACCTGAATAACTCTGAATTCATCCTTACAGAGGGATTCAAACTAGGACTGGCTCTCTTGCACCTCAGATTACGTGAAAGACCTTAACAATTCTTTAAATCTTGTGCTGCTCATAAATTCAACAGCAAGGCTCAACTGCAAACCATTAGACAAATCTACTTCATTGGATTTGATTCTAACTAATATGCCTCACAAGTTCACCTTGTTGGCATATTTTTCAGCGGTGTCAGTGATCGTTGTGCAATGGCCTGTGTCAGGAATACCAACAAACACAAACAAAATCAAAACTGTGTTTTATTTTTGTAAGATTCTTAAAAACTATGAGGAGCAGGAAGTCCTGCATGATTTATAAAACACTGATCTTAGCAGAGTCTCCCAGTTTCCAGAGGTTGAACCGGTCTGGGAATATTTCAGTTCAATCTTTCATCGATCTCAGATAAACATGCCGATGTGAAGAAGTTCAGGGAGAAGGGAAGAGAAAATCCTTGGTGCTCAGACAGCCTCTCAAAGCTAATTCATGCAAGAAATAAATCTTGGACAAAAACTAGGTTGTCAAAGTTTCCTGCTGATTGGACTCCATTTTTAGCACAAATGAAATATTGCATCTCTCGATAAGAAATCCAAATCTGAGTTTTATCTAAAATTAGTCATAGAAAACCTTAATAACCCTAAAACATTTAGGACATTAATGAAATCCTTCAGGTTCACATGCTGCTACAAGCCTCCCTGATCACATAGAGAAAGGCTCAGATGAGAAAGAGGATAATTTAACAAATACTTCATCCACACAGGCAGTATTTCTGACAGTTTCAGTGCACAGTCATCTGCCCTGTTCTCTGACTCACCTGTTCCGAATGACATTGTGAATGTGCTTGATTTCAAACCTTTTTCTGTTGTCAAAGTATTTAGGGCTTTTCAGAGATCTTGAGCAGAAAAGGTCTACGGGCCCAGGCAATC
The DNA here is from genome assembly GCA_036419115.1 of Scarus forsteni. Lineage (NCBI taxonomy): Eukaryota > Metazoa > Chordata > Actinopteri > Labriformes > Labridae > Scarus > Scarus forsteni. Next base: position 37,750,223 of record JAZDUH010000098.1, read on the forward strand.
TTGATCCTTTATTTTTAAGACTGAAGGTGAAATCATTGCAGAACCCATGACTTTCATTTTAATCTATGTACTTCAACAATTAAATCCCCTACAATTTGGAAAGCTGCACATGTTCTCCCCTGATTTAAAAACTTAGATTCCTCAGAATTAAATGATTGTCATCCTATTTCCAAACTCTCATTCCTAACAACGATCTCAGAAAGCTTAGTGAATTTGCAGTTAAAGCAGTTTTTACAAAATTGAAATATCCTTGATTATTTTCAGTCTGGTTTTAGATCTGGTTACAGTATTAATGCTCTGGACAAAAACATTGGCTGCATCATTTATGGACCTTTTAAAGGCTCCTGACTCAGAGAAACATGAATTACTGCAAATAAAACTCAGAAATGCTGGCCTTAGTCTTAAAACTGTAACTCAGTGTGTTCATGCAGAAGATCAAAAATCAGATTTTCTCTACATCACTAAAGGGGTTCCCCAAGGTTCCATTTTGGGACCTCTATTATTCTCTGTTTTTATTAATGATCTGGGTAAAGGCTTCAAGGCAAAAAAAAAAAAGAAGAAGATATTTTTATGCTGATGACATCTACACACAGGCTCCCTCCACCAACAAAGCTGTTCAAGAGCTCTGGTGGATTTTAATTATTTACAAACTGTTTTTAGGAATTTAAATTTAGTTTTTAATTTTCAGAAAACAGAGATTTCATGGTTTTTCTCAAAATGACATTTACAATAGCAAATTAATTTTACATATTTTTACCTAAATGAAATGGTGACATTCTTCCAGTATTTGGTAATTTGGATTGATGACAAGTTTCATTTAATGTACACTTGTCGGTAAGTTCAAGATGAAATTGGCTTTTATGTAAGAAATAAGTCCTGCTTTACCCCTTTGCCAAAAACATACATGTTGAAACTACTTTGATGTCTGTTATCAATTATGGTGACATTTTGTGCATGCATGCATCCTCATCAGTTTAGGGACCCTTGATTCAGTCTATCATGATTCCCATCACTTTTTAAAAATCCACTCAGCACTGTACTCTTAATGATCTGGTAGGCTAAACATCCTTATCAGTCTGCAGACAACAGCACTGGTACATTTTTAATCTGACATTACTTGGTAAATGACCTTCCTACCTCTGCAGCCTCCTTGAAAATCAAATAAAAATCTGAAAAGTCTAGTGATAAGAGTTAAATTTAAAAAGTTCTGTTAATATTCTCTTACATAGTCTTCACTGGCTTTTAATCCAACATTCATCAAGAAAATGGACCTCCTAGTTTTTGATGTGTAAATATCTTGGAAGCAGCTGCACAAAGTTTCACAAACTTGCATGCCACACTAATTTGCTCGCTGCCTGGCAGCAAAAAGGAATGGATTATCTTGAAATGTTCAAACTTACTGCTGGCAAGGCAAAGAAGGAGATGCCCAGGAGAGCGAACCCTGCAGAGAGCATCCGTCCTGTCCACGTCTTTGGTGTTTTGTCTCCGTAGCCGATTGTTGTCAGGGTGATCTGTGGGAAAAAAAAAAAAGTTTTCAGGTCTAAATGTGGCTCAAATTGAGACTGTCAAACGTACAATATGGCAGTATGATGTCAGGCTTAATGATAGATATATGCAGTGCCATATAGTGTTCTCTCTGCTCAATGTAGTTTAGTTAGTAGAAATAAAGGCAATGTCTAGAAGACATATTTGGATTATTATGTCGACTGAAATGATGCCTGCAGGCCACACAGGCTCATCTGATGTCTCAGTATTTTTATCAATGAAAAAGGAAAACTTTATAACTGCTCTAACTAATTCAATATACTCAATATTGTTTTTATTTATCGTTGACAACCCAGAGTTAAATGCATTTTGGTGACTTACTGTATTGCATTTAGTCGCACAGAAGCATGATTTGCGATGATGCCTTTAGGCAGAGAAATCTTATTTGAGGGATCAGAGCTGAGTGAGGGTTTCACATGAGTGAATCCGTGTGGCCCTGGTTTCAAGCACATCAACAAAACAATTTGCTTTCTTTCTCCAAACGCAAGAAAACTCTGCAAAAAGGAATTCAGAAGACTTTAGTCCCGCACCCTAAGATCTGAAGGAAATTTGTCTGCGACTATGAGAGTTTAATCAGAGATTAAGATTTTACAAAGACAGGTGATCTTACAGGGTCACTAATTTTAACACATGAACTACTTTTGTAGATTCTAGTCATTCTGGGCTCTGTCTGATTGCAAGGCCTCTGCCTGTTACCTTTCTTAATATTATCATAACTGGTACCATCAGTGCAGTCAGACTCAATTTTTTTATATATATCAAACTCCAGTTTACATAGTGCAGGTGTGGTGCGACTATTGAAACAATGTAATGAGTGGTTTTATACATGAGAGCTTTGTTTTAACTGGGGTCCATATGGACTGTCTCTGGCCACTTGTATTGATCTGTATTTTACTTTTTTGTCCACTATTTGGAGTGCTAACCTCTTAAAATCCCCATTTAGCATTTAACAGCTAGTTAAAGGTCTTACAGCTGTTCAAAGTGGGCTGTGGTTACTATTTTTTGCCTGGAGCTGTTTCTGTATTACAGCCAAATCAAGGCGTGCTGTGTCATCATATTCATACATGTAATATGCCCTGATACTATGACAGAAGAGAAGAGAACAGAATAGTGTTGAATAGTTCCCTTATTGTTATTATTTCTCAGTACAACAAAATTGCGAAAAGCTTCATCGTAAAGTGCAAGACCTGCAAATTCAAATCATAAAAATTATCATTTTTATCTTGACATTTTGAGGATCAAACACAATATTACGAGCAGAAATTGTATCTTTTTCAATGTTAGTAGTCTGAATAACTTTTCATCTATCTGTTATATTTGCATCAACATTTTCCAGGTGATCACTTGTCTTATGATAAAGCATTTACTAAGAAGAAGGCATTAGCTTTAATTTTTTAGCTGAAATTTTGCTTGCTATCTAAATCCATAAAATATGGTGCTAGAGAACAACTCAAACAGACAAACGCTGTGCGCAGAGATGATTATCATGATGATAGTTTGGATAAGAAAACTTATTTTGAATCCTTGGCTTGAAAAATGAAAGCGCTACACTTAACTTTATTCTGCACACTTTTTCCCCCTTTTTTAAACTAAAACTTCATCATGACGACAACCAACTGCGACCACTATTGCAGCTTGTTGTCTGAATGGTCAACTTTAGTGTACACAAACATGACAGGCAATAAGCAGGACAAATTAAAGCAAATGTGGCTAGTGGACGGCTTCCTCGGACAACTTTAAAGGAAGCTATTTTGGTTTGTCCCCTCACCTTGTCAGTTTGGTTATAGCATGCTTTGCAGCCTAAACTGTATGAACATTTGTATTTTTACCACAAATCAACGAACTGGTCTTCTGTTCTTGTGGTCATTTAGCTTCATGTTTCGTGTTTACTATTGTCACCCTGGCTACTTAAGTGGTACTCCCTGCCCTAGACAGCTTGTTCCTTCATTGGTTATTGTTTTGTCTGGCAATCCACTATCGAGTTCTGATAAATAAACATAATTACATAATTATGATTTCATGTCAGGGAGGCTCTAATTCTCTCCTGGAATGGTCATAAAAGATAAAGTCATTCTTTGCACATGTCACACTACTGAATAATCAGGTAAATGAATCTTAAGAATAACCGGATTATTGAACCTTTGCTGGCTTTGGTCAGAAGGGGGATTATGGCAAAAAAAATGGGAAGATTATCTTGTAGGGTTTCCCCTGCATAAGACAAATGTATAGACTTCCCATTACACAAATGCTAAGATTGAAAAATAAAGTCTTGAAGCTGCAAAAATCAAGTTTTGAGACCATCTAAATGAGTAAGATCTTGGGAGCACCCTCAAACTCCAGCAGGACTCTCAGACATTTTGCTGGATATCTGTATTCATCTTTAATAAAAATTTCAGATGTTAGGCAAGCATAAGTCTGAAGAACTTCAATAGGTATTAACTGTTGTTGTTTCACCATAGTCATAAAAAATGATGACAATTCTAGATTCAATCACATCCAAGTATGACATGTGAAAAAGCCTTTCACATGTGTTCATCAATAGCATTTAAAGATGAAACAAGCATTCACAATTATTCAGAAGTTTTGAATTGGAACTAGGACGGCTGACTTTCTTTGTTTATCTGCTATTCTTTCTCTTGGCACTTCAATCCATCCATCTGTCTTTTTGTTTTCAGCAGACTGATCTCTTCTCATTCACTTTCATTTAAACACTGATTGAACTGCCTGACAAAGATGGCTGCAGCCCTGCAGTATCATTATGATTTTTGAGCTGGCTTGTAAATGGTGTTTAATGGCGCCTCATGTTTATGGAGAGGCTGTCAAAAAAAGCTCAGATGCAATATTACACTGATGAAAGCAAAGATCCTATTTTTCATTTTTAATGCTGGAGAGAGGCGGGGCTGCTGGGTGAAAATCCTTGCCTGATGCAAAATGATGTAAGCCAGTGGTTTTCTATTGCCCCACAAGGACAAACTGAGGTCAGGCCAGGTCAGTTGGACAAGCAAATAACGACACAGAAGGGAGGATGACTGGAATTAATTTTGTAGCAAATGTTTGAGCCATTATTTGTGTTACAAATTCCTTATAATAGACTAATGGTATGCTGATCAAGTTTCTGAAGCCTCAGTGCAGCCTCTTCCCTTGAAAAGATTCAAGGGAATAGATAGCAGTACATATCGACCTTTTAAATATAAAAAGCACTGGGCAAAAAGGTTCAGTGTACAAAGTTTTGGTTTTCCATTAGGGATTATTCCAGACACTTTTTTACAGATGACCTCCAGCAGGGTTCCATGTAAGCTGTTATGGAGACACTGCTGACCTCCTAGTAGAGTTTTGCCATGAGTTAAGGGGGTTGACATGGAAATGAAATTATCTCTGTCGTTGGCTCCAGCATAATATGTGACAGGCTCTGCTCTGCTTAAATAGTCTATTTTTGCTACTTGCAACCACCCTTGGAACAAAATTCATCTTCTGTCACAAAAGCAACAAAGGGGCCTGCAGCTCTATCACCTTTGTTTTTGTGAGGATTCCCTGCAATGTCAGTTTCATCCGTCTTAAAGAGGTACTGCTACAGTCTGTACTGAAACCCAAACCATGTAAAGTTAAACTGAGTTGAGCAGATACCACAAATGGAAAAGTGCCATTTGTTTTGACAATCCCATTGCCTGGCTCCATATCCTGAGTCCCAACATATATTTACAAAACACCAATGTCCTGTTTAAGTACAGCCCCTGTCTTACTTTTAACCAGCTGAAGTACCAGAAGGTACCAAAAGAAAATCATCATTCACTATCAAGGACCACACCAGCAACAATAAGAAATCAACAACTATATATTGGTTATGTCAGAAGATGAATTTAAATTGGAAATGCACACGAGCCTGTAACAGTTTTGAGAACATTTTTGTGGGGCCCGCTTTAGCTTTTTAAGACCCTAAGGACAGGAAGAAAGTAGAAACACAAAAGGGACAATAAGGGTAGCGGCTGGTAAAGTAGTCCAGATTACCTGACAGGACCTTCTGAGTAAAGTCTTGTGAGCTAGCTGCCAAGGACACAGAGGAAGTTACTGATCTTAAAAGAGCTCCAGCGGAGGAACAGCTTCCCTTAAAAGCCTAAATCTTATTTCATCAAAATTTTGAGAGGTATTTACCAGAGCTGCCAAAGCAGGAATCAGTGATAACCGTCTTCAAAAAAAATGAATATTGACATTGAGTCTTAAGGTAGCAGATATCTTCTTTCTTCATTTGAGTTACTTAAACCAGATTATTTCTGTTGGGATCACAGATCAGTTTTTAAAGGGAGCCCTGACCAGGCATGGCAACAATACACAGTTTTACCAGCAACACAGTCTCATATAGTTCATGTTACTCACCGTTCCCCACCACAAGGCATCAGCATAAGTTGCGAAGTCTTTGTTGAACTTATTTTCCACAAGGTAAACAAGGAATGAAGAGAAGATGAGAACCAGAAATCCAATGTACCAGGCAGTTACCAGCTCCTGCAGGCAGAGGTCAGAACCAACAGTCAGAGCAAAATCCTGAAGTGAATTTATTATGAAAAAAAGCACTTAACTGTAATAAAACTCACTTAATCTACTTATGTATGGACTCTAAACACACAGACCAGGTGATAACACTTTTATATGTGTATTTTTATTGAGCTTTTGAGCCAGTCAACTTTGACATCATCTTTCAATAATACTGTCCCTAATACTCTTGTTTTACAGTGTTAAAAAGTTTCCATGATTTACATGATTTACAAGGCTGCAGCAAGTAGTCTGAAACAGCTTATTGAACTCTATAAATACACTTCTCAAAAAAAGCTTTAAAGCAGTATTTTGATCAATTAATTCTTCCCTGTAACTATGGCAATTGATATTGCATTTTCTAAATCCAGATAAGTCATCTTTACAACAAAGTACAACTTGTAAGGATCTTGCATTAATGGAACAAGCAACACAGCTGAATGTGTGGGTAGTGCCCAAATAAATGTGCTAAAATTCATTGTTCCCCGGGAAGAGAGCTCACGGCTCCTCAGTGAAACAGGGGAGAAGAACCAGTCGTCTTCAGGTGTTGTCTTCCCTGGACTCCTACGATGATGATGTTCCCCTTTTTTGATAACACACATACTGAATAGTTTGTTTTTTTCTACTCGCAAATCTATGACATAGTATACAGAATCTGTGCTCCATGGCTGCCAAGGCAGTTTGGTTTGTGTACTTAGCCAGCTGGAAATTTAAAAACTACCAAATGTTTAGTAACACTGGCCATAGCACAGCTCTCATACAAACACAAGTTGGAAAAAAACAAACAATTCTTCCTGACATTAAAGAGAGGTAAAAAGCAGAATCAGGGTGACATTTTTGGCCCAAACCAAACTTCTTTTTGTCTACATGTTGGGTAGACATAAAGAATTTTCTAAGCTGTGCATGTCAGTGAAAGCTCATTAAAGAAGTTCTAAAAGTTGAAACACAGAGGAGCTTTTTTTAAAACCATACCTTCCTTTGGATCAGACCTTAGTTCTTTGAAAAACAAGCATCTTTAAAACCATACAAAATCAAAACAATAACAGTACTGAATGTTCACCAGCACTCTCAGCATTTCTGGTTATGATTTATGTTTTTCTTTTTCTCTTTCACAGTTGTATAGGTCTGTTTCTGTTTTTTATGAAACCTCTGTCTCATATGTCATGAAATGGTAATTTTGGTCACTTAGTGGCAAACAACTGTTTTCATGTCCTTTGTTTCCCTGTATACATGTCTATTGCAGTAATAAGACTGTGTGACTGTTCACATTACAGTATTTGATCTTTTTTGTTTTTAATAACACCAGTCTGTGTTACTGTGCATAGTGATGTTTGTCATGACTTCTGTCTTGGTTTAGACTGGACTGGGCAGCTTGGTGGTTGTATGAGGGTGTAGAGGTTATAAGCCTGGTAAGTGTCAGGAGTCCAGTTGAGAGCAGTCATTGTGAATGAGTATAAATTACTGATATGTGTCAGCCCACCTTGCTGTGCGCATAGACTACCGAGCCCAGCAGCTTCCAGGTTCCTCCTCTTCGGTCCATCCGTACCATACGAAGGATCTGCAGAAAACGAAGGCTCCGCAAGACTGAGGTTGCAAAGATGTTGCCCTGGCTACCAGCTGACACCACAGCAACTGAGGCGATCAGCACGATGATGTCTGGAAGTCAAAAACACAAGAACTCAAATTAAGAGATCTGCAACTTTATGAATGAAACCACCCAAAGAACTAAATGTCAACCTCATTATCACTTAAAAGCTTTTATCTTTTTTCAAATACATTTATGTATTTTAATGAAGATAGGTTATGATCAGAAACATTGCAGCTATGAAAGCGCTTTCATTTGGTTAATCTAAGAATAGATTTAATGCCTTTATAAGTTCTTATTTTCTAAACTGCCCTCAAGTGCAGTTTGACCATGTGTCTTTGATCATCTCTGTTTCCATGTTTTTACATTTCATGACATTAAAAACATTAAATACTACTACTAATAATCCCTTTATTTATATAGCCCTTTTAAAAACAGATGTTCAAAAAGTGATATGACAAATGATCCAATGACATATCAAACACATTAAAAAATACATCATAGTAAAGCACAAGACAGACCCAAAGAGCATAAATCACCCAAGCATGGGGGATAACATATACAATATATACAATACAAGAATGCAACCATGTAAAAAGAGAAGATCTCAGATAAAAGAATATAAGGACAATAAGACATAAAACAAAGTAAAAAGAAAGAAAAGCCAAAGTAAAAAGAAAAAAAATTCACAATAAAAATCAAACTATTGAAAAGAGATGAATCAGCAAATGGTAGAGAAAGATGATGATAATGTATTTTTTAAAAGTAATAGCCATCCATCATCCATCTTCTTCTACTTATCCGTCGTGGGGTAGCAGGGACAGCAGCCTAAGCAAGAAAGCCCAGACATCCCTCTCCCACTTTGTCCAGCTTGTCCCGGGAGATCATGAGGTGTTCACAGGCCATCTGAGAGACATTGTTCCCCCAGTGTGTCTCCTGGGTCATCCCCGAGGTCTGACGAGCCCGGAACACCTCACCAGGGAGGCGTCCAGGGGGCATCCTAGATGCCCGAGCCACCTCGTCTGGCTCCTCTCAACATAGAGGAGCAGCAGCTCTTCTCCGAGCCCCCCCTGGATGTCTGAGCTTCTCACCCTGTCTCCAAGGGAGAGCCTGGACACCCTGTTTTGGTCATTTGTACCCAGAACCTTGCTCTCTCAGTCACTACCCACAACTTGTGGGCATAGTTGATGTTCGGAACACAGATCGGCCGTGAAATCTAAAGTTTTGCCTTTTGGCCCAGCTTCTTCTTTACCACTACAGACCTCTCACAATCAACTACTCCAGAGTGAAAGAGAACCCAGCTCCTCTTGAGAGGACCGGTTCCAGAGCCCAAGCTAGGTGTCGAGGTGAGTCCGACTCTATCCAGTCGTAACCTCTCAACCTTACCGCCCCAGCTCAGGCTCTTTCCCCACCAGAGAGTTGACTTTCCATGTCCCTAGAGTCAGTCTCTGCAGCCGGGGATTGGACCGCTAAGGTCCCCGCCTTCTGCTGCCACCCAGTTTGCATTGCACCTGAACATTTTGGTCCCTCCCATGGGTGGTGAGCCCATGGGAGGGGGTCCCACGGGGCCTTGCCGGGCACAGCCTGAAAAGGCCCGACAACATAGCTCCTGGGATCATTGGCACACACAAACCCCTCTTCAGCGATAAGGTGGCAGCTCAGTGAAAAAAGTTATAACAGATAAATATTAATAAATAAACACATGGCTATTGTCAAAAACAGTGAAAGCAGACAAGTCGTAAATACAAAAGCAATTTATCATTCAAAGTTTAGAAAATGAGTATGTGATCTAACAGAATATTTTAAGGACCAACAAAGAAATAAAGGGAACTGGGTGTAGTGAATCAAACTAAGAAAAAGAAAAATGTTAAACAGAATAAAAAACCATGTAAAAGCCACTTAAAGAGTGTAAAACAGAAATAGAGAGATGGAATTACATGTAAGTCTGTAAAAATTAGCTTAAGAAATAAAACAAATGTAGAGTCTTACTCTACATCCCTTGTCGCCTTGGGTTGAAGATCGTTCCAGACTCAAAAAGCTTGGATAGAAAATGCTCACCTTTTGTTTCAAGTCTTGAACAGGGATCTGAGGCTGCAAGCTTGCTCATGTGAGATTCAGCTTAGACCCAGGCCCATATGTGATTCAAAGATCATATACTCAATTCTAAATCTAACAGAGAGCCAATGTAAGGAGACCAAAATTTGATTGATATGAAGTTGTCTGTTGAAACCAGTTAAAAGTCGAGCTGCTGCATTTTGGGACAGTTGGAGGTGAGAGAGAGATTTCTGACTGATATAAATATCTACTGAGTTACAGAACTGCAGTCCAGGGAAAATCCAGGAAAAGATGAGTTTCCCTGGATTTTCTGGTGAGTGCTGATTTCATTTTGGCAACAGTGAGTCAGAAACAGAAAAAACACTTAGTATGTCAAAAATAGTTATGCAAATATTATGATATCTGTTCTTAAGTCATTTTGAATGTCAGTATCAAAATAATGGCAAAAATAGAATATACAGGTATAAAATCCCAAACAGAAACTAAACAGCAAAAAAAATTACTTTCTATTTCAAATTGGATGGTAAACCTATATTTAAGCTTTTGTTTGCAAGGTTTTATAGGCTTGAATCTTCCCAGGATGTAAGTTAGATAAATACAAATAAAGCAGAAGAATTTCAGTGCAGCTCTTACATATCTTTCAGTGACAAATCCAAACTAACATGTGACTGGTTTGATGTTTTCCAAAAATCCAGACTAAAATCTATCAATAATTTATTTGTTTTTTTAACATTTATAATAAATTTAACTTCCTGTGCTGTCTTTTCACAAAGTTTAAATATAAATTATGAACCATAAAAATATGATTAATAGATGAAAATGTTCCCTCTGTATCCTCCATACAAAACAGTTGGTGGTAACATGCCAGAAAGAATGTGTCAGACTTCACTTTGGTCCTCTTCAGATTTTTAGAAAAAGTAAATTACTTATGCAAAAATCTTTAAAAAAAAGTGTGTTGGCTTCACACATCAGACTGAAGTTCTGATATGTTCATTCAGCTAGGAGACTATTTGTGCATCTGAAAATGATCACATCTCTGTATACGTTTGATCCTCACATCTAATCATCACTGCTGCAGAATGTGTCAGCAGCCAGATAGAGCTTTTCCATGTCTGACTTCTCTGATGATCTATCTGGTCCGTCTTCCCACACAGTGTCTTAAAGCAACAGTATGCACCACTTGGTGGTTGGTGCAATCTGGTGCCCTTAAAAGGTCTCTTAATGCAAATGCATTGTTGTTTCACGTTTGTAAAGCACACATAGCACTGCTTCCTCCCCCTCATAGGCAACAAGCATTTGTTGTCAAACAAATGGCGGCAAAGTCAACAAAATTTAGAGGAGCCAAAGAACATGTCAACTGACAAAGTGCACCAATGATATTGTTGCCATGGTTTCTACAGAGAGGTGCAGTACTGAGTCCTAGGACCTCAAAATAGGTTAAATTTTTGTACTTCCAGTTCCTCGTCTCTCCCTCAATGGGATTATTGAGAGGGTTTTTAGTTAATTGCTCCAAATTAGGTTTGTGATAAACACAGGCTTAGAAATGTAAAATGTGTTTTTCTCTACTACATAAAAGACACCTGGATATATCTTCTATGTTGTTGATTTCAAAGTTTTATTCACAGCTTAAGAAGGACTGTTGCAGGGTGCTGGTTTGGTGGAATAGGAAGCATGTACCATTTATGAAGGCCTTGTGAGTCAAATCTGAGGTCCATTCGCCGTATATCCTCCCTTAAACTTTTTCCCCTTTCTATATTCTCTTTCTGTTTATTAAAATCATAAAACACCCCCAAAAATGTCCTTGAAAAAAGGACTGTTGGCAACAAATTTCTAATAGGAACAACAAGAGTACTAACTTGGTAAGGTTAGACTTGATTAGGTCAAACTGAGAAGAAAGTTGTGACCTTGACTGTTGAGCTATAGCCCAGTTTCCACAAAGTGGTCCGGTATGGATAGGCACAGTTTGGCTCAGGCCGGATCGGTAAAGCCTGATCCTGTTTCGTTTCCACAGCCAACCAAATCATACTTAGTAGGCGGCGTATAAGCCGGATGCCAATAGCATGATGTCATAGCAGAGCGACACTGTGTACGCAGCTATTAAATACAACGAAGAAGAAAATGCAACACGATGGAAGGCATCCAGCAATTCTTCTTTTTTGTGATCAGCATATAGCTTTTTGTTACAAAATACAATCAAGCTTTGTTTCAGAGAAGGCTGTGTGCCATGAGAGTTATCTTCATGAAGATGAGAGGAGATTTAAACATGGCGGGGTTATGTGTTGTTCCACTGTCGCAGGGGAAGAGACGTCTCCTTCGACCAATCAATGGACTGCAGTGTTTTTTTAGCTCCACCTTCTGGGGTCAGATCGGTATCGGTATGCTTGGCACCCCAACAGAAGGGTCCCAAAAAGTAGGACGGTACGGTTCGCTTATAAGGGGTCCTGGAAACGCCACAATGAGCAAGCCGTACCGAGACGAACTGCACTGAACCCTCTGGTGGAAACCGGGCTTATGTGTCCCAAAATCTGATTGACCTGAGTGGACATTTTGGCAAAGATCAGTATAGAAAAAAGGATGACCATATGACTGTATGACCTTTTCCCTTGACCTAAGACCTTTAAAATCTAACCTGATTATCATTATTTCCAGGTGAGCATAGGTTCTGGATTTCATATGAGCCCCCAATGAGTTATTAAGATATCATGTTTACAAGGATTGTTCAGACGGACAGACGGACAAAGTTATGGAGGGTCTGACGAACTCCCGCCTTGGCTATTGCAAGCATGAGGAAATAAAAATGTGAATTCCTGTTACCAAACAAAAGCAAGTTTTGCAAGGGACAGGTTTAGCTGAAAAGATTATGAAATGGTGTTTCAGTGGTTTAGAAAGACTGACGTAAAAACAAATAAAGAAATGGTACTTAACCTTTCAGGCTTGGACCTTTAAGCCTCAAAGGAAGAACCTCTCATTATTATTCATCTTATTGCATTTCACGACGATGAGCTTGATTGATAGTTTGAGCCTGCAGGACAGAAAGCCTACATCTGGCCCCATGTTGCTGCAGCAAAAGCAACAAACTGTAGTCACCTCAGTCTCAACAAAGCCACCATAATTCCAAAGGTAACATAATCTGCTGTAGGCATCAAAAGAACAATAGAGCAGTGTTGACTCCTCTATATTCTCTTTATGTTTGAGGACTCTCACACATTGATCTGTTTGAGACACAAACATGACAGAAGGAAGAAGTAATTACCTGAAGCACTGCAGCATGAGGAAGATTTATTTAAGATGATGTGAAATGATGGCAATATCGCTGTCAATAACAATGTAATGTTCTCAGCATTGGAGGTTTTACCACTGACAAGGACAGGCAAGTGCCGGGGGCCTCATGCTCCTATGGGCTCATAAGTCTCATAAGTAGGCATCAAATAAGAGCTATACATCTATTATTACTTTTTAATTGTTGAGGTATGTATTTAAAATGTATTTTCATGTACAGCAATGTAAAATTATAAACATCTTAAAGCTATGGTCTACGATTTGGAAGCTTTGTACATATTAATAACACTGTTTATAAGGCTGTTATGGTCCTATGGTCCTATCTACACAGTATAAAGACCAAAAAGAATGAAAATAATCCATTCAGTATATCCGCTGAAAAGCTGCATACTAGCTGACCAATCAAACCTAAGAACCTGCGACTATTAATTGGTCCGTGAGTCCATCCAATCCCCTGTCTCTCTCACTACGCATCGTCATGCGATGCGTAGTGCGTCATGGTCCCGTCTCCTCCCCTCTACCTCCGGTGAGCAGCTAGCAGCGTTAGCTACTGAACTATCATGGAGCCGGAAAAGCCTAGCGCCGAGACCGAAGCCGCCTCCCTCTCCCGCGGGGCCCAACGGAGCTCTGCCCGCGGGTTGAGGCCTGTTAGCGGGCTAACGGCTAACGGCTAACGGCTAACGGCTAACAAATAGCCTCAGCTGGCCGTCAGACCTCCAGCATTGACCGTTTCGCCCCTGGTTGATCAGGTAATGGCTTTGTTTACTACAGTGGGAGATGTCTGCTGAATAACTCTGGTTAGTTTGTGCCTGCACGGGCTAATAACTTGCAGGGGAGCGGGTTAGCCTGTTAGCCGCTAATCGAAAATTGAAATGGCTACTGTTGTTACAAGGGGGATGTCTGTCGTGTTTGATACTTTCAGTTGAGCTGAGCTGTTTTTGATTGAGTTTGCTGCTGATATATTGTGCTAGTCGCTCGTAGCTCTGTCCGAGGGGGCTTGATAAGAGGCGAGGCGACACGAGCTGGGGGCGGGATCTTGGAACACGGGGGGGAGAGGTGAGGGAAGGGGGGGCAGGCTGCGGTTTCAAATCGTAGACCACAGCTTTAATTAGCTTGTGAAAGTGGGGAGGGGTGCGGGGTGAACTTGTACTGATTGATGCATTGACTTATTGTAGCAGCAAAAGACCATACAGAGTGCCACAACTGTCATCTAGAAACAGAAAACTGAGGCTATAATTTACAAGACCTCACAAAAATTGACAACAGATGATTGGAAAAGTAACATTGCACATTTAGTCTTAATGTCTGCCATGATTTTCAGATGGTCAGGCTAGAATTTGGTGTAAACAAAATGAAAGCATGGATCCATCGTGCTTTGTATCAATACTTCAGGCAGGTGCTGGTGGTGCAGGGAACACTTTACTGTCGTTATTTGGGCTCCTTTGTATGAACTGAAAATTGTTTGAACCCTAAAACCTGTTGTTGCTGACCATATTCATTTCTTTCTGACCACTGTGTTAGTCTCTTCTGATGAAGGCTTCCAGCAGGAAAAAGCACCCTATCACAAGTTCAGGTTCACTGCAAACTGATTTCTTGGACATGACAATGAATTCACTGCACTCCATCTTAAAAATCAACAACAACTTCAGGATGCTATCATCTCAAGATAAATTGAAATCTTTAAGGAATGTTTCTGGCAACTTCTTGCAACTATGCCATAAAGATTAGAGTCCAACTGGGTACCAGGGAGGTGTACCTAATGAAGTGACCATCTTATTTAAAACATTGCATCTTATATTCTATACTTATACATCTATCTTTCATTATGTCTTTATTTAAAAAAAAGTAAAACAAGAACTAATCAAAGAGCACCTTTGCCAACGTATTTTCAACATTTTAGGATGCCATTGTCAAAATGTGGAAAATTACAATATCTTGCACTATTTACAGGTCTTCAAACCAATTCCACGACACAAATCAGGATTTGAATCACCACCAAATCAACTCACATCTCCCATTGCGATGACAAACATTCCCTGAAAATGTCATCAAACTCTGTTCATATCTTTTTGAGTAATCCTGTTAAAATCTAACAAACTAACCTGCAAACACACAAACAAATGCTTAACAACCACCTTCCCAGGACAATGCAAAAAGCTCCATAAAAACTACTCAACTTTTTGATTAACTGCAACAGTGAAGTTCTGCTAAATTAAAAAAAGGTCCTTGTGCTCATGAGAGGCCTTCAAATTACAAAATTCACTCCTGATGCTAGATTTGAGTTTGCTTCATATTTATTTTCCAGTGAGCAATGTAAGTTCAGGCCAGCATTATTACAGTGTTTGCTGCAAATTAAGAAGGGAGGATACATTAAAATCAGCAAATTAAGGCTAAGACATAGACAAAGCTTGTCAGAGGAGGTTTTCACACAGAAACCACACTGAACAAATTATAAAAAAATGAAATCCACAAAGTATCAAGCTTCATTGACGACAGAAACAACAATCTTTCTCCTCTTTCTCTGATCGCTCCCCACTCAAACAGATCCTCCACCTCAGTGACGCACCACATGAAACCCTAGCCTTATTTAGTTCTCTCTGTGCAGGAGGTTCTCTCTTATAATTAACCGCTACTTCATCTCCTGTCCTCTTGCCGAACCCACTTCTTTAAAGAAAATAGTGCTGACCAAGATGTGGCTAATGGCACCCGTTCTCAACCATGGACCAGTTGACCCACAGTGGGGATTAAAAGATCAGGGAAAGCATGCAAGAGCATGAAAAATACATGAATGACAGCCAGGAGAGGACAGAGTCAGAGAGATGACAGCAGGTTAAAGGTACGGTTGTTTTGGTGGTGGTGACCACCTTTCATCCTGAGTGAAAATATCTGGCCAATATATAGCAGTCAATAATGCCATTGACATCCTTCTGTGTACCCACTTTTAGGGTAAAACTTCACAAAGAGAACACCGACTCCAGTAAATCTAATAATTTCACTTTTTCTCAACATCTTCCTCTTATTCTGTGAACAGCACCAGTGGGCGCCTGAAACAGCTGAACTCCTGCCCCCTTTAACAGACAAACCACTGTGATGTCCTACCACTCTTACATAATCAGTTCAAGCTCAATTGCTTGGAATGGCAATCCGACAGCAGGGTAGAAAATAGAAATTCAGTAGAAAATTTAGAGCCACTGAAAACATGGCCCTGTAGAGTAATAAACTGACCAATTACCAAAGCGGAGCAGTCAACCAATTAAATACATGAAAATAAGTATCTGAAGCTTGCCTGATTTCTACAATTAACCCTCACTACGCCCCTCCCACAAACGGCTACTGTCCAATCCAATGTTTGCAACAATAGCTACGCACAAGAAGTCTGTCAAGCTTTTGGCAGAAAACAACATGCCTAAGCGGAGGGCATACTGGACAAGCAAATTGGTCAGTTGATATCCGAGAAGTTTAGAGGTTGGTGTTGACTTTGTTCCTTCCCCAAGCCCAAGACGCAAGGAGAAAGATGTCGGGTGTGGATAAAGCATGAGAACACCTAAGGTGCTAACTAACATTAGTGAACCATAGCTCTGTGTGCTGGGCGCACCTGCCCTACATCGCGTCTGTTCCAGTGCACTATGCGAGTTTCTTGCAGGGAGCACAGAGGAGCATAAAGGCGCATAAAGGCGCATAGAAGCGCAGAGAGGTGCAGAGAGGCGCATCCATGCCTCCGTCCCTGCCCCTCTGCGCAAGTGCCGAAGAGGGAAGAGAAAAGGCGTGAGTGGGTTTAACACAGCCGAGTGCTGTCTTCACCAATCATATGAACGTCTCTCCTTGCCTTTAAATGCGCTGCAGGCGAGGCGCAGAGACTGATTGGTCTGTAGTGGAGACGGTCAGAGCCGCTGTCACTGTTACAGCAACTTAGACAGCAGAAGGGCCATCGGGATGCACATGAGAGGCCACGGAGCGCATCACCGTGTGGGCCATTTCCCGGGACTGATGTCAGCTGTTCCTTTGTTATTAATTGGAGGATAAAATTAAATTCAAGACAGCAGCAGGCTAATACAATCATCATGCTTGTGATCCACCTGCACTCCTGGTCTGTCATCGCCAAATAGCAGAGCCTTGGGTGATATACTGTATACTCTCCCGGTGTCTCCTCCTCCTCCTCCTTGGAATAATGTACTTCATCTATTTATATCACATTAAGAATAAAGACTTAAACAGAGAAATATGGGCAATCACAGGTAAATCATTAAGACACAGTGAAATAGATTTATTTTCTCTCTTTTTTCTCTGTCTTTTTCTCCCTCTTTTATTCTGAATTTCATGAAATGAGAGAAGCCAGATATACACTCCATATCGGATGATGAGACTGTTTTTGGCTTGTGAGGTGTGCATCAAACTTCCAGCTGCCGTCAGGTTAAGTTTCCATTATGACAAACAGCTTTAATCTCACATCAGATGGGACGGGACAATAATACAGATACAAATGTATATGTATATGCTGGCTCAGACTGTTGTCACAATGATAATGAAGACTAACAACATTAATTTCAATTTAAACAGTAGATGTCGATTTACCCTGCTTTTTTAACGTGAGATGTTAACACATGGGGTACTTGAAGCTTGCACTGAGTTCTTTTTGCTTTCCCCTCTATTTTTTTTTTTGTCCTCTTCATTTGAACTTCAACATGTGATTTAGTGAATGTATCTCTCAAAAGCATACTGGAAATTTTCTGTATTCTTCTTTCTGGTATCTCTGAAGAAGAATTTGTCCAAAAAATTGTAGATATTTCCTTAGGAATATCTCTCACCTGTGCCGCTAAAAAATTACATATTTCTCATTCTACCAGGGAAAGCTTGACAGGCATAACAACAGTAACGCATTGGGGTGGGGAATAGCAAAGGGTCAATTAGCCCATTAGATAAAGTTCTGCTTCTTTGTAAGGTGTTGATGAAATACTTTCTTATAGCAGCCACGTATATTTATCCCTTTTAGCAGCCACCAAACTAGAAAAATGTGGCTTGCCGGCAAAGACGATAACTTCAATTTGGTCCTCTTGGTTACCAAGGTGGCCATCCCTGGCTCAAACATAGTGCTTCTGTATTTACATACCAGGATGATAGGTGGCATATGTTATTATAAATACTACTGAGAATATATAAAGGCAAACCAGCAAAATACATATTTAAGTGTTATTTCACCTTTTAGATATCCCAACATATTATGAAGTACATCAGCAATAACCTTTACATTTGAGAATTATAACAAAAGGAAACAGAGTTTTCAGCCCAGCAGTCAAAAGGAGCACTCATAGCATCAGCAGTAGAACTTTGCCCATTTCATATGAACTTATGTTTTCACGGACCTCCTTCTCCATTTATTGTTCTTACCCCCCCACCATCTCCTTCTTTTCACTTTATTTTTACCCTTTACTTTTGCTTCGTGTGAACAGCAGCACCCTGCTGCAAGCTCAAGGCGCCCTGCGTGACCTCCTAGCCCTGCTTTCCCTCCCTAGAGCAGCCAGCAGTTTTTTAGTCCACCCCATGTCTAAACAGTGGAAAGAATAAACGTACTTAATACAGCCTCATTACATAAACCCTATCTGCTCTTACGACCACAACTGAAAATGACACCAGTGCACAACGGTCAGTGGCGTGCTGTGGAACTCTGCTTACATCAGACATTTAACCACGGCCAACTGAGAGGACACAGGGTTGACATTAGGAAGTATTGTTTTAGAGGTGGAAATATGTGATAGAAAAAAATTGCCAATTTTGAATTTTACAATTTTCTTTCAATGGAGAATGTACATATAACTGGTTGCTTTAACATTATCACAAAACCGACAAATGTTATGAGACAGTCCAGATGCTCATCCAAAACGGGAAATACATTTTTGCTATGTTTGTGTCAAAACAAACTCTTACCATTAGCAAATGGCATGGTTTAAAGGATTGGTAAGAAACTTTTGTTTTGAGTTAAGTTTGGTGCCCCCTTTGGGACAAAGAAGTTTACCTTTTCCTTTTGCCTATCTGCGCTCCAAGCATACATCTCCAAGCATACATTCCTGGGAGCCTATTTTGTCAACATGAAGTTTTCTATCTGAAGGCATGCGATGCACAGTGAATAAGGGTTTATCGGTCTACATTTTGCAAATATGTGTTTTGGGTGTTGCATTATTAAAACCAATCAGTGTTGATTATTGTTTTCATTCTGAACCACTTAGGCATGCAGACTGGTGTGCTCCAGATTGAGTGCTATAGGGAGGACATATTTTATTTCCAGCCCAGAGGTAAGCGTTGCAGTGGTTTCCTCCACAAAAAAGCCTTGCTTTTCTTGTCGTTGCTGTTGTGTATTGTTCATATCACTATTATAAATATTAAAGCACTATTTAAAAAAAGGACCTTTGGCTAGCCTTACTCCTAAAGATTTCTCCTGCAGATTTAAAGTTGCAGACATAGGTGGACCCCCATGATTGTGGTTTTTAAGGGTCCTAATTTTCTGGCGCAGCGCAGAGTGGCGCATGGTGGTGCAGCGGTAATTTCATCCAGCGCACCACAGTGTGCAGCCAGTTTGGCAATTTGATAGGCTGCTCTGAGATGGGTGTGGAGGCGCACCAGGGAGGTGTTGACAGATTCAGTTTGGTGCAGTAACATTTTTATGCCAAAACTCGGCACAGAAGATGCGCTGAAAACTCGCCAGCTCCAACCTGGTCTATTTTCGGCGCAGGCAAAGCACATTTGGTGCAGTGGTAATTTGGTTGACAGTCAGTAGAGGAGAGATCACCTGGCTTCACAGCTCTGTCCTTATATGTGCTTATCTGCCACCTACATGCCTACCATTTCTATCCTCCCTCTCTGCCACTTGCGCCCGTGTTGCCGTGGCACAGACACAGTGCAGGGCATGTGCGCCATGCCTGTGCCTGGTCTACAAAAGTGGCCTTTCATTTTGATTTTTGCTGTTTTTCTGTGACTGTTATGATATGACCCTCAATATACCTCCTCAATGTGCACTGTCACAAGATTTCCTTTACAGTTCCTGTAAAAAAGACCGCTTGCAACCACATCTCAGACTTTTTTACAGCCAAAGACAAAACAATGGTTCCTTTAAGGCTGAACTCCCCCTGACAAAAAAACTTCATCAGGGATGAAAAGGGGGGAATCAAAACCAACCTGCCAATGGGACTAGAGATGGGGATTAGCCACACGGCCATAATCTCGCATGTTTACATTTGTATGTTCATTAACATGTACTGTCCCATTTCCTTCTTTTAAAAATAAACAAATCCACATATCTACAAGCAGGAGGGTCTGATCACATGCTTCTCAGGAAGTGGATGAAACATCAGCTTTTTTGTGGTCTAATGTTGACTGTGGATGCACAAACATGTCTTGACATGACAAGTTCATTTCCAGTAGTAGACTGTGGAGTTTATTAACAAATGGCTGAGGGGTCATCTCCCATCACATCTAAAGCCATATTGTGTCAAAGATTAAAGGCACAGACTGAGATTTTGCAAAGACTGAGAATCTTATAAGGTTACTAGTAACAAGACTACAACTAGATTACACTGCATTGATTGTCACTAAAGGCCTCTGCTTGTTAGTGTCAACAGCTTTACCATCACCACTTCTGTTACTGCAATCAATGTCTGTATTATGTCTGTGTTTTATGATATCATATTTACATGGTGGATAGAGTACATTAATGGGACCAAAGAGCAGCTGGTTTGAGTCAGAAGTGAACAATGTTCAGAAGATGGTTTGGTGGCTGGAGAGGTGCCAGGTGACTTCCTGGGTACTGCCGAAGTGCCCTTGAGCAAGGGAACAAATTCCAAAAGTGCTTTGTAAAGAGCAGCAAGCCATTACTCGGACATTAGTGCATGTAAGGAGGGTCTGTTTGCACATATGTATTTCAGCGTGGGTGCGTTGTGAGATGTCTCAATTGAGTAGAAATAATTTTTATAGATTTTGTATGTGTCTGCTAAATTTAAGTACATTAAGATTTACTCTGAAACAGCCTGTTCTGTTCAGGGATGAAACAAAGGTGTTTATAGGTATGCTAAATTTTATTTCCTGAGTGTCTTTAAGGCCAAAAAATACCAAATACATATTTTACATCATCTGGGACCGGTGTGAATTTTTTTTGTGAATATTATTTTTCTGGCATTTTGTGTCTTTATTGATAGGAGAGAGAGAGAGAAATAGGGGAAAGGCTTGTAAAAGAGGGTTATGGGAGAGCCAGCACCCCAGTGTGAACTTGTTGAAAGGGGTAAAATATGGTATGACTTTTATGCTTGCTTTCAATGCTGAAATGTTGTGTATTTTACCAAGACTCATTCAAAAACACCTATCCCTTTGGGGGAAAAATTGAGTGCCAAAATGTTACTGTAATCTAATCACACACTTTAGAGCTCTTTACAACACCACTCTACTTTAAGAGAGACAGGAAAAAAAAACAAAAAAAAAACAAGAATGAACCTCTGGGTGTAAGATAGGTAGGGGGGGTAAACAAGACCTGAGAACAACAAACATGGAGGGAGTTTGAAAAGTACTCTTCTGATCAAAGTCCCAAATCTAATTAGGGTATATTTGATTTCTACTCTAAAAAATGCTTGCAAAGCAGAAAATCACACCTTAAAGTGACATGAAGAAATCTTGTAGCATAAAACCGACCCCACCTGTTTTTTAAGCCAGAAGATCTAACAAGGGAACCACAAAGCACCAGTTCAGACTCACAAATGCACCACCCCTGGCTCTTGTAGTTTCCACAAAAGAGACACACCATAAAAGGTGCGCTTCAGCAGCTCACCTATGACGCAGAAAGGCTTGCGGGCAAAGCGGAGGCGTCCCTGCCATCCTCTGTAGCGACAGCAGCATCCTGCCGACCAGATCCGGATGATATACTCCAAGCCAAAGACCACGATCATCACAAACTCCTGTCCAAACAAAAGGGCAGGAACTGTTAGCTTTGTATTCATGATGATAACACAAACATAATAAATTACTCATATAGAGTCCCTCATCACATGTCATCGCACATTTTTAAAGCATTGTTTTGTCATAAAAAGAAGATTAAGTTAATTATGTGTCTGTATCTGATAATGACTCAACAGCTCATTTTATTCAGCTTCATTTTGTTAGCTATTTAGAATAAAATTGTGTTTTTCCTGTTGTGTCCTTCATGCTGGAACTGTTCAACAGAATCAAAATATGACCTGTTCAGGAACTTTTAAAAAAAATAAAAACAGACTTTATCTCTTGTGGTTGTGTGCTTCATTGGCTCTCTGAGGAAAAATGTAAAATTTATATGGTATAATCAAAACATTACGTGAGTACATTAATGTTTGTCTGCTGTCTTTAAAATTATGTGTATTTCATGAGACGTGTTCTGAGGTAGTTAAGGAGATGGATAATAAAACTTTTAACATTTTTTTTTTCTTTTGGGATGCTGCAATTGAATGTGAACTACTGCTGTCATTTCCTTTAAAATTTTACAGGTGCACATTTTTAAGAACTTTAAAGTAAATATTTTAGCACAGTTTCAGTTTTGAACAGCAGGATATACCGTAACTTTATCAACAGTCACTGAGAAGGAAAAGGTAAGGAATAGGAAAATTCTACTTTCCTGCAGTGTGTGCTTATGTGAAACTGCTGACAAAATGTTCTACACATAATATAAACCACAGTTGTCTGATAATTAAGATCAAGGGTTCAGATTAACATCATGATCCCTGTAAGACTTCTTGAAATACATTACAGACCAATTTTCAGTTTGATGTCATGCTCGTATCACAGTTCCACACAAAACAAAATCTCTGGACAAACATCCCTCCTGTTAACAGTCTATTAAATGGGCAAGAATCAGCTCTACCCTGCATCAGTGCTGCACTCTTGCTTTTATCCCTCCACTTATTACTTGTCACAACTAAAATTTTGCATGTGTGGTAATTTTGGGAGAAGTGATGATAATGATGCCTTGAAACCATACTTAAAGAGCCCATATTCTGCTTTTCAAGTGTAATACACCCTTTAGAGTGTTTAACATGACTTCTCTGCATTAGACAGTTCTTCTATGACCAAGACAAAAAGTCATCAGGACTGCTCCCTCTCCCTCTACAGCAGCAGTTGCTTTCTGAAATGGCTTGCTAAATATGAATAACTTTGACTTACTGCTCTTCAGCTCTTGACTCGACAGAAAATAATGCTAAAAATGCTTTGAGTACAAATTTAAAAAATACATTTTGCTATAACCTCAGTAAATTCTTAAAGTGTTACTATAACTTGTGCTTAAATAAAGTTTAGTATCTGCTTTTAGTTGTGTATAATATCAGTGTACTCTTTTCAACTCTGACCTAAAAAGTGATGTACTAACAAAGGTTTCAAATGAATAGAGTTACCTCTGCCAAAGAAGTTATGCTTTGCCAAGATCTGCTTGTTTGTTTGTTTGTTTGCTTGTCTGTTAGCAAGGTAACGTAAAAACTACTGGATGGATTTACATGGAAATGTCACCAGAGGTGTGGTTTGGTCCAAGGAGGAACCCGTAACAATTTGGTGGTGATCTGCATACTTGTCTAGATGCAAAAAATTCCATAACTTAACATTTGCCATATTCTGTCTGTCAAAAAGTTTGAAGGGCAGTAGATGTTTTATATGTAAAGACCATGTTTTAAGTGCAACATTTATATAAAGATTGTTACTCAGTAATGTTGTTAGCTTTTAAAATGGAGGATAACGCTTGGTTTTCATATCTTACAAAGATGATATACACACAATATACATGTAACCCAAAGAATTCAGTTTCACCTTTTCATATCTGAAAAGAAAAGAGAAAAAAAAGAAAATGTCTATTTTATTGGTGAGTGAAATGTTTTCTGCTCTGTTTGTTTCTCTACAATAAAATTAAAATAAATTAAAGTGTGTTTTGGCATCAGCTATCATGATGTTTAGTTTAACAGTATGGATCATGGCAAAACTCTAATACCCTGCATCTCTACTTTGAAACATTGATTTTCTCACCAGGATGAGGAGACAGTAGGAGGAGAAGTCCTGATGAGTAGGGATGGTGGAAAACACACTGAGGACCAGGCAGCTGAAAACCAGGATGAACCTAAAGTGGAACAACAGAAGAACACAGGTCAGAGTCAAAAATAAAACAAACACACACAACTGGAATCAAACTGAATGACATCAATGGTGAAAATGACTGAAAACCACCACGGAGACCAGAAGATCAAATCTCAGTTTCCAATGGTCACAAATACGCTCCTCATCAGAACTGTCGGAGCGTTTTCCCCTGTGACAAACTCTTGAACTCATTCTGGCAGCAGGCGGGAACCAGAACACAACACAACCTGGCAGCACAATCACACAACTTATTTCCTCTCTGCAGTGAACCATGAGGTCTTCTATTATTCAATTTCCTCACATATCGAGTTAATCAGGCTTGTTTGTGTAACATGATTTGTAAAAAACAAGCAGCGAAGTTGTGGCTTTTGGAAACGA
Source organism: Scarus forsteni (assembly GCA_036419115.1). Lineage (NCBI taxonomy): Eukaryota > Metazoa > Chordata > Actinopteri > Labriformes > Labridae > Scarus > Scarus forsteni. The sequence goes on from JAZDUH010000098.1 coordinate 37,774,710, forward strand.
GCAACGCCGGGTGATTCCACACTGCTTCTTTAATCCCGATCCAGGAAAACATATTTAGTAAAATGTTTGCTTTTTCCATCACGTAAAGTCATCAGGCTGCTGCAGTTGAACAGAGCACATCTGTGCTTTATCAGCCCACATTGCCTCTTCATGCTGCTCTGTAAAGTGTCTCTTTAATGATGTCCAGAGAGAGTTTAAACAGAACAGACAGATTTTAAAGTTCTGTCCTGCTTTATGTTTGCACAGGTGCACATTAATAATTCACTCTGGAGACCTTTCACCACACGTTGACCTTTAGGCCTTTAAATTTGTGATAACTTTCACTTCAAAAGAGGAGACATCAATCTAGGCCACTTATTTTATTACAAGGTGAGCAGACTGGACAGTTATTTAACATTAAACTTTTCTCCAAATGATTTCATGATGACTGCTTCATGTAGTCAAAACCACACTATTAAATGAACAGCAGTTGAACAATGAGGGTCTATTGTTACTTTACTGGGGCGTGCAAAAAGAAACCAATACAGGAAAAAATAAGTATTTCAAAAGCTGCTTTCCCTGTCCCAGACTCACACATTAAATCAAGGATGGACAACTCAGGGCCCGGGGCAACATACGGTCCTTGTCCTTGCAAGATGTAGCCTGTCAGTTTCAAATTTCTAAAGATGGAGTTGACAATCTGACAAGTGCCTCACTCTGATTTGCCATTCCAGTACTATGAAGAAAGGGAAATTAATTTCAATTAGAAAAGTGGCTACATATTAACAACATAAAACATTGACAATATCTTGACAAACAAAAATAGTTTTTATTTTGAGCTGCAATTGTTTCAGTAAAGGTCCTTCATAAAGCATTGTTATCATGCATTTACTTTAACCCACTGTCTCAGCCTTTGGCTTTTAAATTTAAAATATCAATGTTGGCAATTTTTTTCTAATCCTCAAAAATGTATTTTAAGAAAAATGAACACTGATTTATTGTAATTTGAAGCTGTTTCAATAATTTAATTGGTTTGGAATAAAAAACATTTACAGCACAAGGTTTGTGTCCAACAGCTGTGACACTTTTTCAATTGAATCAAGTGATTTTTTATCTGCTTATTGAATGTCTACATCAGTTTGCAAACATTTGGACTTTTGACAGCAAAAACATTAATGTGGCTATCATTCTTACAAAAGTTGCCCATTACTGCAATAAATGGACTAAAAATATCACACCAGTTCCCTCAGATTCCTGTAGATATGACAACCTTCACACCTGCTGTGCATGGCCACAGGTAGGCTGGCAACAGTATCCTAAAGCCAGCATAATTCAGAATGACAATAGCAATGCTTTCAACATATATAAAAAAAATCTGTAATTGTTTTGTGCAGGTTAAAAAGTGTTTTTTATGCATATACATATACTGTATATACAGGTTCGTCTAAAAAAAATAGAATAGCATGAAAAAGTTCAATATTTTTTATCACTCATTTCAGAATTACCAAAATTTCAAGCAATAAATGTTTGAAATGTTTCTCTGTAATGTAAATGTAATGTAATGGATCTATACAATATATGGGTTTCACATTCTGAAATGAGTGATGGAAAATATTGAACTTATTCATGATATTCTTATTTTTTTAGATGTACCTGTATGTGTATATAAACAGCTTTTAATTTCTGACTACCTAAAAATGACATCAGACAAAACCAATCAACACTTTTGATCTTAATCCTAAACCTAATAGTCATTTTGCCTGGGGACTGTGAATACATTGCCTGATTGTCAAATTACTGATGTAACCTTAACCTGTTTTCTGACAGGACCATTAACACTTCATTGTGTAACCCCTATTTAACTTGCTGACTGGCTTTGACCCAACAAAGATTTCCACACGAAAGGAGGAAAAAAAACTTCATTGTCCGTCAGAGCAAGTACTAAATGAATTAAAAAAAGAAGTTGAACTCAGTTCTCAGTTGACAATGATAAATAAATAAATAAATAAGCATAAAAATAACAATGAGTAAATAAGAAGTGTTTTCTATTTAGCATGGACAAACAGCAGATGTACTTGATGGAGTTATTTATCATGCAGACTGCCTGTCTTTTGCCTGAAGGTGTAAATATCTGAGGTGGGTGGTAAGCTGCAAAAGATAGTCCTTCATGTACGTAGGCTTCAGCGTCTCTTTTTGTGACTAGCACACCTTGCGGTGGTGCAGGAAGTCACTCTGTAAAATGAGGTTGGTAGCGCTCAGACCTGCTATCTTCAGTTTCCTTAGAAAGTATGTGCACCATCTCTTCATCTCATGGGTTTTAATATCAGATCTTGAACCAGTGGGACTGTAACCAATGTTTGTATGTGTTTACTTCAGCTGCAGTAAACACACACAAACGGGTAGATGAGTAAACATGGTTGTTTTCAAGCCAATATTTAAGGCTCTGTGCTCCACTCAATATGCTGCTGACAACTGTATAAACCACATGATCATATTTTTGACCTCAGGTATTAATCCTGATAGACTGCTGATGTATCTTTAATGAAATTCAGCAGACAATAACTGGCAACAGACTGATTGAGTATCCTTCTCCATCCCTTTCTATGTGAACTGGATCTCTCTATAATTGGTTTTATAATTGGCCTTGCCTGACGATGTGTTGTGGTTTATTTATTGTCTGACATTGATACTAGCTGCTTTTGCATCATGGCACAATGTATGACAAAAGCAACAATGCCTGATCACACATACAGTGACTGTTCTTTTTATACATTTTACCATAACTAAATACTAAAGGGGATGCTACATATTTAATCAAATGAAAAAGTCCTGAATAATACCCAAGAAGGTTGTAAGAAAAAAAGGCTGAAAAACTTCTAAATTCAAATTAATTTATCATCCTCAACAGTATAATTTGGAATATATGCCACAATTAGGTTTTGAGTCTCTCACCAATAAAATGAGTTGTACAGTCTCAAAACACATACTTGAATATAATACTTGAGTAGATTTAGCTTATCACTACTCCCCGCTGGTGGGCTGTTAAAGAATGTCTCCTTGTTCTCCGGTTATAAGAAATCCTTTGCTTAATGCATTTTTTTCTCACTTTTTAGATAACATTTCTCTAATATAATCCATTTCTGCTCAGAAAATGTCATTGTTGGCAAAATGATGTCTGCTCTACCCATAATGCAGTTTGCTTTGAATGAATCAGGGCCTGGGGAATCCTTACTGTCAGCCCTCCCGTGCCCGATTGACCCTAGATCATGACAGGAAAGGAAGTCTTTCAAGCTCTGCAATCAGGGGTCCATCAGGATAACACTCACAGTCTGAATGGAGCCTGTGTGAAAATGGTGGGTGTGCAGAGAGAGTCAGGGTCCCATAGCCCTCACAACAGCACTGAACTGTGTTGCTCTGACCTCTACTCCAGCCCTCTTTGACATCCTAAGAGTCCAATTGTGGGTCAAAACTTTCCAGCAGCCATTAAGAACGGTTATGTCATTACTCCTGCTCTGTCACAGAGCTGCTGGAGACTCACAGAAGAATCGAAACATCAAGTATCAGGAGTTTGAGGCTTGCTCTGTTGACATTTCCAGAGATTTGAATAATGGGATTTTGATTGGAGGAAAACATCAAGTGACAAGCATTGTAGTGCTGTCAGCCTTGAAAAGCAAGCTCCTCGTCAGCAGCACACCTACGCCTCTCACACTTAAAAGGTTTTCAGACCATAAATTACAGAGTGACAATCAACAACCCTTATCAAGAGCCAAACTGTTTTCGTTCCAAAATTAGCTTTTTAATAAAGTACAAAACAAGTGAGCAGCAGCTGAAAGCACCATTAAGCTCTTAATGAAGTTCACCAGTTGAATGTGAGCTGGCCAGGGGCCATGTGCCATGACACCTACAGAGTAAAGCAAGAAAACACATCAACGCGTCTTCAGATACTGTGTCAATAATACTATATTTTCAGATATCAGATTAGAAAATGTCATTTATCGAGTTACATGATAATCTGCTTTACTTAAGTGATCCCCACATTAAGCAGGCCAAACCACTGAAGCTGGATAATAGTCTGCACCAAGTCAAAAAACAAGTTTATAAAATGACTAATAATTTTCAGTGCAAGTCAAAAATCCTGGTCAAATGCTCTGTCTGAATGGAGAAACACTGAATTGAAATTATTTTAATCTTTGTTGTATTTTCACATGATTTGTAGCAACAAAAGCTAACTGAAGTTTAAGCACATTGTTCTCTTCTAAATCTATAAAAGCATTAAATTGTTATTGAAATAATATCAAAATGACTGATGAGTATTTGTTTGTTTCAATTTCTATACCAGGAAAAAACAAAAATATTAAAAAATAACCTTTAGTTTGTGCACGGCCCTAGCTCAGAGAAAGAGCTGATCCAGAGCACTTGCTTAGCAGAATGGAAGCTAACTTAACAGCTCTGCTTAGAAATAAGCAGATCAGGATATAGATAATAAGCAGGATCACACACACACAGACACACACACACAAACACATTCATACACACAATGAGAAAATGAGACATCTGTCCACACACCCACCCACCTTTTTACCTTATCCAAACCCTCCACACCTCTGCACTGACACATCAACAGGAGAGGGAAAAACAGCCCCATGAGGTAATGAGCCATTATTTCCATAATGTAATTGTTCTGTTGCAACAATCAATTGAGTTGTTTATACAATAAAGACTGATATAAGTTATATATTCATGCAGCTATTTACAGTAAATGGTATCACTGCTTTCATTAGTGTTTTTCTATTTATGCAATAATTAGGTCCATTTCTTGGAAGACAGGCAATAAAATGTTGTCTGGGGGACTAAAGGCAACCAAAATTCTATAAAAAGACTGATGTAGTCTTCTTTTGAATTACCAACACAAAAAAAAATATATTATTAACCCCAGAATGAAACATGATAAAAAAACTTCGCTTCTCGCACAAGATGCAAGTGGATCCAGACAGACAAAAGAAGAGAAGAAAGAAGAGGAAAAAAAAATAAATATAAAAATCAAAGTGTATTATCCTTCTGTCCATTTATCCATCAGTCCATCCATCCATCTTTCAATTTATCATTCTTATGATCAATCAAGTCTGGTTGTCTATTTGTGGCAGTTAAGCTACTTAAAACAGTTTCTATTGCAAACTAATTTTCAATAGAAGCATGACTATGAAATTCTGAAAAAGTAAATTTCCTAATTAATGGATCATGTAGTACTTGTGACTTTAGGGTTTTTCTCAGTCACTTTGGAGCATTTCTCACATCACTATTAACATTTACACAGAAGTTAGTGCATTTCTCAAAACAGTTAGTATAAACTACAAGATCTAGGTGATGACCTTTAAAAGTGTGTCACTAGCTCAAAACGAACCCCTCGTCCTCAATGAAAGTGTCAGTGTCATCAGAACGAAGAGTCCTGACATAGCTGTTAATGAACAAGAACATAAAATGGCTTTTTCATGTCTCATTATGACAGCTAACTCTGTGTTTCTCAATGCAAAAAGGTCAGATCTTGGTGACACTACCTGAAAATGCTCATGACAGCACTTTACACTAACTGCACAGCCATTTGACGGCTATAGTCAAATACCACGTTTCTGTATTTAGTGGGGTAAATGGTATAAGACACTAAGTACATAGGTTTCACATTTCTACTGCATATGCCCTTTGCAATTCTAATTTGTTTACAGTATTATGCAAAAGATAAATACACACTTATTTACAACAAACAAAAGGAATACCCTTTGGGCAGAGCTGTACACCACTGTGAACAATACTGCAGTAATTACTGAACTAAGCATACAACATCCACATTACTGTAAGTCATTCATGTACATTAAGACATTAATGGCTGTCTGGCCACATATTTAGCAATTTGGATATCATTTGGATGTCTGGATGCCACTCATACACCTTCCATCTCCAAGCAGACAAAAACTCCTCGATTGGATTTCAGAATGTAAAGTATGGAGGGAGATACTCCAGCAGCACCCTTTCATGTGCTGCAAATCACTGTCTCATCAGTTCTGAGTGGTGAAAACACATTATCCAAAACAAAAACTTACTTACTACTACATACTAGATCCCTATTATTCCCACTGGGACATAATACCTGAGGGTCTAAAAAGGTAAGCAGATAATCTGTGTTGTATGGACCAAGAAGGTGTGGACACTGTTTTCTGTGATGGTTGAAGTGCACACATTGGGACATTCCCTCCCAGTTAGCCTGAGACATCAGTGGTTGCTCTTTTCCACCTCTGCAAGGTTGTCTTGCAATCCTATGTGATGCAGAGTAAAATTACAGCAATGTACAGTAAACATGAGATATACTGCTTTAACCCATCTTACTGGAGTGTACAACAACAGTGCGTCCTGCTTGCATAATGCTGCAGTACAGTTCAATACTGAAAATAGGGCAAATCTTTGCTGTACACTACAATACAGTAAACGTGTGCTGCAGTAAAGGTGTAAGTCTAAAGGTAAAATGTAAAAAGTTCTTGTCCTACTGACAGCTTCAAGTAAAGTAGTGCAGGCCAGATTGTTTTGTGCTGAATTACTGTCCAATTTACACACCTGTTCTCCCAACAAAATGCTTGAGTAATTGAATTTACAGCGGTTCCTCCAACATTTGTCCACGCCCTTTGCCGAGGCTTAGACATTTTTTAGACTGTTATTGACCACATGGTCCACAATCGTAGACCTAATTTCATCAAGAATCTGTCTATGTACTTGGTCACTTCTTCATCTTTCTCATTTTCGCCACATTGTCAACCCTCTTTTACAACACCAACCTTCCATTTCTATGTGTAGAAATGGTTCACACACTATGTTCTGCTCAGTTCATATTTGCTTGCAGATGAGGGTGGTTACAACTAATGCTCTACATACTCCTCCTCAGCAGTGAAAGCTGAGGTTTACCTGAACAAAACTGTTCAATTTAGGAGATATTTTTAGGAATTGTATAAAATTTGCTTGACATATGTTGATAACATATTATTCATTCATTCATTTCTGTATGTAATGACCCAGGCAAGGAAATGGGGACAATCAGTTTTAAAGGGAATGACTATTCAGCATTCATAAGTATAGCTTGGTTTGACTGACATGACATAAGCAAATGTTAATGTTTTACAACAGCAGAAAATTATATAAAAGCTTTTGATGCGTGCCCAACAACATCTGCGATTCGTGAAAGGAATGACAAACTCATGATGATGTGCACAAAGAACTAAAAATTGTGGAGGTTTTAACTTTGAGAATGTGGCATATGGCCTTTTCCTAAAGGTCTGATATTTTGTATAAAACATATTGAATGGCTTGCTTACAAAGACAGGTGTTTCAGGCCTGTCTATAACCTCAAAAACATGTGAAACAATCCTTTCTCTCCCTCGGCTGATTGCACTTTCTTTAAGAAAATGTGTGCACAGCCCATTTGAAAAGTTTCCCCTGATGGTGTCCTAAGAGGCTGTGACACCCCTACCAGATAGGATACATTCTGTTATCCAAGTGTCTGGTCAGCCCACATCTTTCATCAGTGGAGGGAGCATGTGCAGCCCGGGGAACATAACGTCACTGTAAAGTCAAAGCAACATGCACCTCCTGAGAGAGACATGGTCAGACACAGCCCATTAAGATCCACACCCAGTGGCATTTTCTGGGCAGGCTGCATCGGAGGGGTGAAAAAGCATGCTAACATCCAAGATCTGAGTGGATTTTTAAGCAAAAGTTTACAAAAATATGTTCAGTGAGCTTTTGGGCCCAGTGTAAACTTTTTCAATAAGAGTTAAGAACGTCACCCTCAGCATTATTACTTTCATAAAGTTTTTAGTCTCCGGGAGTGCACTATGTATTTACCTTACTGTTTAAAGATGCTTTCACTGACATGTAAAACGTGCCAATGTTTTCACCTAAGCCTTGTTTTCACTGAGTTGTCTGGTTTGGTTCAAGACAGTTCGGTATAGTGCAGAGTGATAAACCCTGACCTTGTTTGCCTTTCCACTGCCACCTGTACTTTCACTTGAGGGAGGGGATGTGAGACAGAAGGAAGGGTCAAGCAGGCTATGAAGCAGACTGAAATGTCATGTGATCATAGACAAAGAACAGCAATGGAGGACCTTCAGTACTTCAATGCTCTTTGCGTTATTGGATTTCCACCGGATTTCTTGGTGGACTCACAGCTTAACAATCAGCACAAGAGTCCTGACCAGTGGAGTTCATAGGCTCACCCAAAGGTTCAAGTGACCTGGGTTGCCTAATGCTACTTCAAAGATAACTGTCATCATCTATAATGATGGTATAAAATTACTGTTAAGAAAAACCAAGACAGAGCCCACCCCATCATTCCTCAGTGCAGTTTAGTTTAACTCTTTTATATTGAACTTTTAACATTTTGGCAGACAATGTCATGTTGCACAGCGTAATAAGCACAGAATTACAGCATTGCCATCAACTTCCCATCCCCCCCACCCACCCCCCATCCATCTAGTTCAGGTCCAAAGCAAACAGGGCTGGTGAACGTACACTGACCGTGTGTATACGCACAGATCGCATATGCGTGGCAATAATTAAAAAAACACATATAGGCCTGCATACCATACATACACCTACACATACCTCTACACGAGTGCATACATACAGTATACGCACAAAAATAATAAATAATAATAGTGATAGTGTAAATGAAATAAATAGGAATGGTAGGTAAAAAAGAAATACATAAATCAAACAAAATTGACAAAAAAACCCCGTAATAAATAAATAATAGTAATAATAATAAATGCATCCAATCACAGAATACAGCAGCTGGCAAAAAGGAATGAGGAGACAGAAAGAGAGGTCACTTAATCATCATTCAGTCCAGAAATTAGGTTCCTCAGTGCAGTTTAACTACAGTAATACACTACAAAAGCTAAACTGATGACGTCCGATGAATGTTTTCCAACAAACATTTACAGCAGAATTACTGAGTCCCTGGACATGTAACTTTGTCTGATGCTGTCCATGGTCCTGATTCGGTTTCTGCTCTTTCCTCTGTTTTTGATCACTGTTTCATCATCAAATTTTTCCTGAGAATGAATCATGAGAGTATTTAATTTCGGATGATGTCAAAACAGACTTTCCCTTGTTTATGTAACTGCAGTGAAAACTCTTCTCTTCAGTGTCTGCCACATAAACTATGTTTAGCTTCTGCTCAAACCACACAATGCTTTCTTTGCCAGTTAGTCTACCAGAAACAAATGCACTTTGCCATGTTGTTCTAACAAGAGAAGGCACACAGATGGTAATCAAACTTCTGCTTTCCAAAAATATAGCCAATAAAGAGGGAGGCACAGTAACTTGCTCCATAGACTGAGGCCTTAGTGTTTGTTGTTGGAGACATTCCTGGAGGTTTTAAAACCCATGAACAAACTTGATGGCACTATCAAGCCATCACAACAAATGTTTGTGGGGATTTAAAAGTTTGGTTAAGCAGTCAGGGTTTGAATCCCAATGACTTGGTGTAGATGGTAAAAAGGAAAGATGCTAGCGAACAGCACAAACTGAAACAGCAATCAAAGTGAAGTAAGCAGTCAAACACTTGTATTCAGCTGAATAGTTTAATGTTTTCAGTTATCATAAACATTTGACAGTGTTCACACCGTGTAGAGTCTCACCTTGTTTACAGAAATATTTGGAGCTGTAACATCAAGTTTATAACAAAGACGCTACAGCAGCTGGTGTCATATCACTGAGCTCTCATGCAATCAGGTAATAATGAAACTGAACTCAGTTTTTACTCTAAACAAAACTCAAGACATCAAGTTTTAGTAAAACTCTCTGCAAATATCTTCAAATCTAAGGCACAGATGGCGAAAGATTATGTTTTCATGCTTGTAGCTGACATGGAACCCAACAAAATCTGACTGTAATGACTGATTTAACAGCAAACTATTAAAGTTGATGATATTATCAAATCAATGTGACTTCCAATTATTGATGTTATTTTTGCACATTTTTATTGATACTAAAGTATCCAACCAGTGCACTTGTCACATTTAATATATAAGGGAGGAAATATTAAGTTAAACAGACACTAAAACCATATGCTACATTAATCTGTAATCACACAGATACAGTGTTCAAGTCTCTACGGGCTTCACTCTATAACTCAGGCTAATAAAAGCTGTGCTAAGAATGTAAATGTGTGACTCCAAAAATTGCATTTTGTCAGTCTATAAAGAAATATAAGTCTAGAATCTATATATTCCTTTGGTAATTACGTTAAAAAATAATAAAGCCTACTGAAAATGGCTAAAACATGTCTATTATCAGGTGACTTACAGCATTTTCCTTTTTTCTAACCATCAATTTTAATTACTGAATGTTGCTCTCTGCCACGCAAATTGTGAGGTCAGTGCAAACCCTCTATGGATATTAAGTCGTTTTGTTGATCAGTCAGGGGTCAAATCTCAGAAACGTAGTGTAGTGTTCAGACTGGACAATATGCAAGTAAAAACAGGGATTTTCTCTAACAAGATGAAACAAGCCTACTTTTGTCCAGTTGTTCTTTGGCAGGTCCCAGCCTTTGTCACTACAGAGCATAGCAGTCATGATCCACTTTTGCCACATTTGCAAACTTCTGTAGTTGTGGCTTAGTGCTGAAGTTTGCTAAAGTCTGTAGTATTACATAATGCATATAATTCTCAACAATCAAACAATCAAAAATCTAAAAATCATACAACAGTAATGTACCACCTCGTCCCCCATACCACTGTCTGTTGTGTTTGACGATTTTATTGTTGATTTATTTCTGATTCTCTTGTTTTTTATCTTGTACAGCATCCTCGAGAAAGGGGTTTCTAAATAAAATGTATTATAATTATTATTAAATCTTGTTTTTCTCGTAGCAAAATTGAACTAAAAAATAGATTGATTAAACATAACACGTGAAAAGACAAAATAGAAAATATACCATTGTGACTTCGGTTAAAGAGCCATTAGTTTTTTTTAAATAAACTCTTTTGTCTTGTCTTGATGTTCTTTAGAGGCATTTTGGAAAAACTGGTTCTTTGTCTTATTATCTAGTAAAACATGGCCCACAGTTTGTTACATCATTTAAGTGAGCCATAAAATTAAATCGGACTAAAATAGGTGTTGTTATGAGGGTTGTTAGAACTTAATTTGTGTGACTTTAATGTTTATAGTTTTGGGTTAAATGTCTGACGCCTTGACACTTTTAAATGTCTTTTACAAGCCAGTAGTTCACCAATGAGACAAAATGTATGAGTAATCCTGAAACTAGTTTTTTTCACCAGTCAGAAAGAATGGACTGTGGCTTTATGGGTGGGCCTTAAGTACCTGTGACAACCACTTTGTGCTAGTGTCCTAGCACACTTAGTGCTGACAGGCTTTCCTAGATTGTGCTGTTATTCTTCCAATCTCATTTGAGATTCAAGTGCAATGCAACACTTAGAAAACATCAACCTATTTAAGAAGAGTGGTAATAAAAGCATTATTTATCTGGCACGTTTTAAAACAGATGTTCACAAAGTGCTTGGCAGTTACTGGCAGTGGATAATAAAATGAACATTGACTGTCAGGTCCGAACAGAATGACAGTGAATCAACGAATGAAGAATAAATCAGAAAGAAGCATACAGAGTATTACAAGCAAACTTCAGAGGCAGCTGGGATGTTAAATGTGTAGCAAAGTCAGGATAGACTAGAATCAGTAAAACATCATGACTGAAGAATGACAGGAAAAAATGAGAAGTAAACAAAACAGCATCTCATAAGTGAATATAAACTAGGCTAAGAGAATTAAATCAGGTAAAAAGTAAATAAAAATAAAGTTAATGAAATCATCATAAAAAGACAGTTTAATTGGAGAAAGAACAATAAAAATGAATGAATAAGAGAAGCTAAGACAAAATGAAAGAATCCATATAATAAGTTAAAAGAAATTAAGTGAGCAAAATCTGAAATTAGGTAAAAGCAAGTCTATAGAAGTGAGTTTAAAGAAGTGATATTTCCAAAGACAAGGAGCTGTGATGAAGAAAGATCTACCACCTTTGGTTATTGGTCTCCACTTTGGATCAGAGGGATCTGAGGCTGCTCGTTGAATCATAGGGAGTCATTACTTTGGATAAGTAATTTGGAGCAAGACCCCTCTTTGCTTTAAAGGTGATCAGTAAAATGTTAAAATCAGACCTCATAATTATGATCTATGAATTATGATCATGTGGAGAGACTTAACCAATCAAATCAAACCTTTTCCGCCATTAATGTGATAAGGTAGCAAGGTTGATCAAATCATGAGGGGAGAGAGAAAGTCTGTATAATGAACAGGAGATCACCTTTTCCCTCCATAATAATAAGTTATATTTGCTTTTGCCAATTATGTTTTTTTTCTGTCAGCAAGATAACTTGATTGGTTATGTACAAATTTGATAAGATTTTCTGAAAATACTAGTCAGGGAAAAGGAAGAACTGACAAGTTTCTGGTGGTGATGGGATGTGGATCCAGGAATTCTTAAAGGTTTGTGAGATAGGGCTTTTTCTCACATTTTCCCCAATAACACACTAAGCTCTCAACAGATTTTGATGACATTTTTAGGGAATGTCAGAGGAGGGAAATCATTACCTCCGCCAAGGAGGTTATGTTTTCGGGAGAGTTTGTCTGTCTGTTTGTCGTGAACAAAATAACTCAAAAAGTTATGGATGGATTTTGATGAAATTTTCAGGAAATGTTCAGCATGGGAAAAGGAAGAACTGATTCGATTTTGGTGTTGATCTGGATCACCGTCTGGATCCGCCATGACGAAAAATGTGATTTTCGGGAATAACTACTGAACCAAAGTAGATATCATTATGAAGTGGTATGTTTTCATGGTCAAGGAATCTAAATATTTACATGAAATAAAGGTAGGACTAATATTTACGGTAAAAATCACAATATGGGAGAGGACTGTGGTGCTGGCGGAGGTCTGCGCTCTCTGAGTGCTTTTCTAGTTTAAACTTCTCTTCTTTTAAGGCCTAACTGAAATTATGTAGACACCATGCAAACCTGTAAAACTGAAACTAACCTGACTGTGACAAAGAGACTTTGACTTTTACTATGGGGTCATACACATACTATTATGCTGACAATGTAGCGAACTTCTCAAAGCATTATTTACAATCATACTAACAATATGTTGCTCTATTTCAGCAGCATCAGGCCTTCTGCATGTAATCACATATTATTCATGCTTTCATACCTTTTGAGCACAGTCTAATACTGTAAATCAGCATCACAGCATGTGCATGTATACATGCTCTAAGCATGTGGATAGTCACAGTGCTGACAGAGATCAGCAAAAAAAGAGTGTGACGCAAGCAAGTGTGAAGATAACCAAACAATGCACATAAACCACCTGGGTTTTTTCAAAAGGCTGAGCCATTGGGATGCTCTCTGCATTTTGTCAAGTGGTGGTGGCAAGTCAGGGGACAGGAAAACACTGTGTTTTTTCTCTCTTTCCACATTACGCTGATGTTATGCATGTCAGTGTGCATGGAGCAGTGAAAGAGCGAGCAGAGTGTGTTCAAGAGATTAACTGAGAGCATATTAACCCACGACATCGGCTCAAAGATGGAGTGGGGATTTTTGTGACATCTGGATACTCATACGGGAGGCTTTTTAGGGAGGAGCCCTTGAGGTTCATATGCTGGTGTGTGAAGCTTTTTGCTGTGTGTTCAAGTGACAACACGATCACAACACAAAAGCAATCACACACACACATAGAGCTGGGGAAATAATGCACACAGAGCTGGAGCTGTGGTGAGGAAATCCGAGAAAATAAAAACAAACAACAACACGTCAGCATTTTGTGATGCAGCTGACAGTATGTTTATGGTTTCTGTTAGGGAAAGGCAGCTCTTGCCACCACAATGAAGGTTTGTGATTTTTTGGAGGGGACTGGAAAGTTAACCAATGACAGCCAACTTGATTTTTGCCAGAATTATAAAATGGAAGTATTTTTTCTCTTATTATCTCCCTTGATTAGAGTTCAGTCTTTTTGAACTTTTGTTGGGCACCAAAAGTGGGACCAAGTATGGGATTGATCCAACCATTGGAGAGGTTCTAGAGGACATGAAATCATAGACAACTTCTGTTTTACATCTTTGAACAACTCAAAAAAAGTCAGGTGCACACATTTGGATTTTCAAAACCGTAAACATTTTTTAAAACCTTGAAAACCTCACACCACAGGACAATCAGGAAGATAATCTTTAAAGACCGACTGATAATTGAGCTCTGCTGAGTTTGGTTGGAGTTAGGGATCCATGAGAAAACTCGGGGCAATTTATGTAGAGTGTGCCCCTTAATTTATAAACTGATAAACAGAGTTTGTGCCATACAATTTACAGTACAATTTACTGGTAAAATGTATTGCATTTTTGCAATACTTGGTTCTTGATTTCAAGTGTTGCACAGCGCTTTAAAATGCATGACAGGTACCATGAAAGAGCATTCTTTCTAAATTCTGAAGAGGGAATAAATGTTTGAGTCTTATGCAATGGTTGTGAGTAGGTTTAAGAGGAGAATGAGATCATTTTCAGGTTACAAAGTGGATGGTAGTGTAACTGAGTTTGAGAAAGGCTCCTCTTGAAGAATTTATGCAAGATTTTTGCCCCATCAATTTATCAACCAATACTCAAGTGGATATCAGAAATACATCTATTTACTGAGCCCAGTCAGATCATCCTGCCTGATCCTAAACCACTTATCCATAAGGCATGTCTGATATTTACCACTTGTACCTTCAAAAACTCAAAAACGTCACTTCTTCTTCTCACTTCGTCTTGCTGTGAGACACCTGCACTACCTGCTGCGCAACCGTGTCACTCAATTATTGCATCGTGTTGCACGTAATCATGTACATTTATGTTTCAGCCCATGAGGGTGTGCATTATGCTCAAAACACAGTGTAAAAACTTTCTTGAGTGACTGATAAAATATACAACTTTTGTGACTTTTTATGTAGGAAAAAATGATTGTGGCTGTCTTCCCCTTGTTTCCATATTTTGGAAGCTTAGTTGTTGCAGGTCGGGTTTTGCAGTAAAGGTCATCATGGGTCACACCACGCCCCAGGCTTATAACCACAATTTTTATGTTGTCTATATCTATGACCCCATGTCCAAGGCCTAAGGTCTGCTGTTTTAGCTTTTATATTGCCTGAGTTGACCGAAGAAACAATAATGATCATGATGGAAACACATTCTGTTAAACATTGGGATAGGTGTAAGGTCAAAGTCTGAGGCAGCAGATGGGTAATGATGGGTCTTTGTTCAAGGTAATCCAACAAAATATAAGCCTAAATTACAAAAACAGATATACTTTCAGCTACCTACTGAGTTTTCCATCAGTATTTGTCAGTCTCATTCATTCACATTTTTGTGAAACTTTGCCACATGACTAGAGCACCTGGAAATAAAACCCTGACCTTGTTAAAAGATGAAGAGCTCTACCACAAAAGAGAATTGATGAGAAATGTGCTTCTGAACATGTGTGTGAAATTTGACACAGCAAACTTTTTATCGCAGTCTGACATTTTCTATGATCAAAACATCTTAGAGTTTTCCTAATTAAATGGCAACCGCGCTTAAGTGTTACTGAAGTTCAACTGAAAAAGATTTCAAAGTGGGTTTTTTAGGCAGCATAACACTTTAGAGGACCCATATTTTGCTTTTTGAGTTTTACATGAGTGTATGTAGTCTGTCTCTTCCATGTGATAGAGAAGTTCTGAACAAGACTAAGAGTTTGTAGCACTGCGACAATCTGAACAAAACTGAAGTAAATGCATGAATATAGAGTAGTTGACAAGATGGTGTTAAGCAGTGAAAACCAGTACCACAGAGTATTGGTCAACCAATCAGAGTGGACTGGTCCCTTGTGGGGATAGAAGAATTGAAGAGGCAGGAGCTCTGACAGAGCATCCTAGATACATGGAGAATGAACATGGAGAGTAAAACTTAACATTATTTTGAAATCAGTGATTGTGATCATACTCAATCAAAATGATTTAAGGCAAATTTTGACCTTTTAAAATCCACAACAAACTTTGTACTATTGTCATTTTAACAAAGACACGGGATCAGAAATATTCTGAAGAACAGAATTTGATGATATGTTCCATTGTCTTTAAAAGACATGTCTTGCCTCACTCCCGAGTCCATGACAAGCAGGCCAGTCTTTTGACTGTTTCCAGTAGCAAGGAAGAGACAGGCAGAGCTCGTCCACCGCTAGTCAGCTTAGCTCTAACGCTGGGAGGCAACCAGTAGTGCTAGTTTGCCTCTGCCTACAGTCATCAGTTAAACTCTTCAGCAACTCTGAATGGTTCTATGTGCTTATTGTGACGTGTTTTTTTTTTAACCCCTTTATGTGACATTATCTTCCACTATCATCGTATTATCTTCTTCTACTCTTTACCAGAGGCTTTGTTTTGTTGACCTACTTCCACAGTGGTTTTCGCAAGTGTTGTGAGAAGTCTTTATAACAGCTTTTTCAAATGACCAATGAGAACTGATTTGCAATTCTGAGTGAGCCATTTGTTTGCAAGCCATTATGAAATGCAAAATGCCTGCAAACTCAAGAAATGAACAGCTCACTGACAAGCTTTGGCCATCTATTCCTTGTTACAGGATGCACAGTCAAAAGAATGGGTGGGTGGGTTGCCCTTGGGCTCGCGGCGCCCATCTCCTGCACCCTTAAGCTCAATCGGGGGCCCGGCGTCTGGCGGGGCCTGTGGGCCTCAGCCCCTGGCCCCCTGGGGCCCTTACCCCGCAGAGTCGGGTGTCTACCTCCTGCTTCCCCCTGCCTCTTCTCCCGGCCTTCTCCTTGGTTGGCGCGCCCCTGGCTCTGTGGCAGGCTGCCTTTGCTCTGTGCTCTGTTGTGGCGACTGGCTGCATGGCGCTGGGGGCCGTCTCAGTGTGCTTCTGGCCCCTAGAGGCAGTGGGGCTACATCTGCACGATCTCTCCTTTGCTTGATCATTAAACACAAAGCACAACTTAATCCCAATAATCTGCACTCTCAGCCGCGCCCCTACAGATGCCGATATCTGCGTGTTTATGTATATATATATATATATATATATATATATACCTATATATATGTATGTATGTATATATATATATATATATATATACATATATAGATATATATACATATATATATATATAGATATATATATATATATGTATGTATGTATATATAACTTATTGGACAGAGCACACATGCAAGCCGGCACAGTATTGTTCATCAGAAGAATCAGAACAAAATAAAGCTCAGGCTTTGTCCAAGATTCCCCAAATCTATGCTCAGAGCCTGCATTTCTGACTGCATGAATAAACAAAGCTGTGTGTGCAAGCCACACTTTGCAAAGTGGTACAGCAGTCATCCAGTCAACTAACCAATAAATGAGTCATAGGTTGACTTGGTGCAGGGAGATCCAGGGCCTCAGGCATTTTGCAAGACCACAATATTTGTCAAAAGTTTGACACCACTCACATTACTACAGAAGGTAAACAAGCTTTTAAACTATGACCATTTTAACTAGCTAAGTTTCATTAAAGGTATATCTGATGGGACGCTTTCAATATTATAAGGGAAAATGATTGTTCTCTTGCTGTCATCGGAATCAGCTGTAACTGCAGTCGTTGATGTAGTAAGCTTAAGGTAGCAATATAACATGGTCAGGCTTGAAAATCTCTGACTGCAAAATGTAGAGTTGTAGACCAGCCTGGCAAAAGTGGAGGAGCAGAAAAAGATGATTTATCTTGGTTTCTCTTGATTTCTAAAGAGATGATACAGCAGATAGACAGATTGCACCCTGCTGTGCAGTTTCCTTCCTCATAATAGCTAGACCTATATTTACCTACTCATCAACGCAGTGATATCACAGCTAAAAAAAAACACAGCATGAGAACAAGATGTTTATATTAACGGAATCACACTTGTTATCCTCTGTGCTGTGGATTGAGACTCCATCACAAAAGCAGACTGTGAACATGCAATGCAAAGAAAAAGCCACAGGGACCACCCACAATGCAAAGCCATTTTACACTCCACCTTCATTTAACATCTGAGAGACCATAATGAGAATGCAGAAGAAACACTGCTATGGTTTTATAATGAAAAGTAAAAAGGCTTTTACATGCCTCATGGAAAAGAAAGAGTGATACATCTGGATAAAACCACAAGCAGTCTCACTACAGTTTAATGTGTCCTGTTCTCTCATGTCAAGGCACGTAAAGACACTGAGCAAATTAAAACTCCATCAGCAGAGCTGTAGGACTACTCATAATGGAAAGTAAAGAAGGACCTGAACAATTCAGACTTCATAAATGTTTCAGACTCTAACCATGCAGTCTCTCCCTGGAAATGAAGCTTTCTGGTGTCCACCTTAAAATTACAGCAATTTTCATACCACATGTAGAGTAATTGCAAATTGCAGATGTATGCTTCTGGTGTTCTTTGAGGAGTTTGGAGCATAAAATGTTGAGCACAGCCCAGCATGCTCACCAAAGACTGTTCCAAACCCTGGTATAAAAACAACACAAAAGGACATAAAAAACTAAAACCATTAAAAAATCGGGATTAATACCCAGCAAACAAGAAATCTCCATGTAGAAAGTATGGCGATAAGCTGACAAACTGAATTCTTTGCTGCACAAGAGATGTTGATGCTTGTGTGTCTTCAAGGAGGTGCTACTCCAGAAGTCAACAGCCGCCCAGAAGGCCTGTAATGGTCAGTAGGTGAGAGGTTGGGTACACCCTGGGCACCAGTCAATCAAAAGCCTGATTTAGTATGAACATAAACTGCTTATGTGTTGATTTTTTTTGCAATCAGGGTAAAACATTCCGCTTGAAATATTTTTATGTGAATATGTGATTGCCCCTAGCCCCTAAAAGGTTACAACTTTCACTTTAGGAGCCATTGTAGAGAACTTAAGTGCTCCCTTGACAACCACAAATTCTGGCTAAAAACTGTCCAGTGCAGTGCTTCGCAAAGTTTACAGACAGATACAGACCCCTGGTGGTCCCCAGAGATACAGCAACCAGGCCATGGGAGGTAAAATGCTATTCATAAAATCAAAAGCATACTGGAATCACATCTTACATGATTGCAAGTGCACATACTTTCAGAGGTTCTCATACTTTTGTCCTTTCAGTAAGTTTACACTGGTACCAGTTGTCCCTAGAAAACATTTTTGAGGTTCCTTTTACTTACTCCATTGACAAAAAAAAATTGCTTAGAAGATCCTCTATGATAAACGTGACCTTGAGTTCTGTGAGCACATATCTCAGCCAGTTCACAGAGGAATGCGACCTGGATGCAAATGCTTCACATAAGGGCAGAGACCCCCACCACCCAGTTCACCCCATCTGTCTCTATGATGTTCAGAGTGAAGGCAAAGTGTGACAGGGGCATAAGTGCTACAGCTTGAAACATCAGTTTGAATGGGGCTACTGATGTGTGGGGCTACTGATGTGTGGGGCCCAGCTTAACCGTCTGTCTCCGTCAAGTATCCCTCCTCCCTCTGCCCCTCTGTGTGATGTGCACCTGGGAGCAATCTGTGGTCAGGGGGGTGTGGTAGTAGAAGGAGCAGAGAAGGAGAGGGATCCACACACAGAGACTTCACAAAGAGGGTTTGATTTCCTGTTTTCCTTTTTTTGGTGTCTTCTGTTTACAGGTATTATTTTCCTTTTGTGTTTTTAATCTTGGGCGTCACTGGGTTCCTGGGTTTTGTTGTTTTAGATCAGGCTGGAGGCTGGAGGTGGTCCTGTTTTCAGGTCTTGATTTGTTATTTTGTTTAGCTGAAAGGCTGGCCTGGTCTTTTCTCTTAATTTTTAGATTTTTGGACATCAAATATCAGTCCCTTTTGGTTCATTTGTTCGTTTCTGTAAATATGCTTGGGGTCTCCTTTTGATCCTGGTTTATTTAAGGATGCTGTAACAGTTCCTTATCTCATTTATCTTGGTATTATTGTGCTGAAAGTCAGAATTTGAACATCTGTCAAAATGTGAGTCATGCTGTTATTTACACACACATTTATTTATGAGAGCCAACTGTTTCCCCACCGACACACTTTCACATCTGGAGCCCAAACGGAACAGATTTCTGAGTCAGACCTCCTCCTTCCTCACAGATCTCCATCTGTTCGACTGGCCAAAACAAATCTCTGAGAATATTTTCGGCACAGTTATGTTCTGGACAAACAGAAATACTGTGTGTTTTCATGAGCAGTGTGGTGGGAAAAGAGCACTCAGCGGTATTTGACAACATGCAGAGACTGATCCAATCATGTTGTCTGGAGGTCTTATAGAGACGTGCAGTGTTGTCTGCTATGGGGAAACGTGTCTGTGGTGTTTTATTCTGCATTAGGGAGCCTCTGGGTCAGCAGAGAAGATCAGAAGTTCAGCTAATTGATCCCAAGTTTCCCCAGATCTCCAATTCCTTATAAGCGTTGAATATACATCAGCTACCTGTGTATGACTGTTTTAAAATGGCATGAAAGGGGGTGCTGGTTTGGCGTAGTGGTTAGCACCCCATGTACATGCTTCTGCCGGTCCAGGTTCGAGTCCCGCCTGTGACCAGTTTGCGGAGTGTCTTCCCCTGCTCTCTCTCCCCCTTTCACAGGCCTATCCACTGTCTCTCTCCTATCAATAAAGGCACAAAATGCCCAAAAATATACATTTAAAAAAAAATGGCATGAAAGACAACATTTCCAGTTTTATGCAGCAAATTGTCAACATCCTCACTGTGTTGTCCAAGGTATCCATCTTTTTAGAGCATTTGTTTCGTAGTGGTCAGGTCTCTTTCTCACACTTTCACTCAATGGGCCAAATTTGACAGCCTGATGTGCTATGTTCATAAGCTTATGGCTTACAGTGATTTGGGGCATGTTGGTCGACATTTCGCTACTTTTCAGGACACATTTTCTCGGCATAAAGCCAGGCACAGGGTGCAAACAGAATGGATGTTGTACCTTGATTACACATGAGTGTGTTTTGGGTGTATCACAGGTCAAACCAATCAGGGTGTCTACATTTATTCCCAATAAATCAAATTAATATAAATTTTTACTATGTACACAGTGGGCATAATTGTTTGGCCAGAATTATGGATGGATTATTTGATTTCAACAAACAAACACAGAACACTGTATGAAATAAATTAATGCTTGGGTTCAAAGTGTTTTTTATTATCCAGAGTAAAAAAAAGACCTAAAAGACGAGTCAAACACTTTTACAGAAACATTAAAAAATTCTCATTGACTGTTTTATCTTCACTTAAAACTGTCAGGATCAGACAGGTTTATGTTTATGTTGGACTTGTTTACTATACATTAACTAACTATGGACTTTCCTGTTGTCCTGCAGGTATCCTTGGCTCAGTGTGTGCATAAAACACACTGGTGAGCCTATTGTATTATCTGTGTGCATTATTATCAGTTAGATTCTTGTAATAACTTTTAGAAATATAGCTCAGTGTTTTGAGAAAGTCTTTATCCTGTGAGAGCTTTTTCCTGTTTTTGGAGGAATTGCTTGTGCAGGAATGCACAATGATATACTGCACAGCAGCGCTGCAAAAAAGGTACACAGCCTCTCAGCTTTCTGCCCTGTTATAAACAGCTCTGCTGATGCTGTAACATGTAGGTGAAACAAGGACGGTGAAGTGAGTGTTTTGATTTCACAAATGTGTGCCAATCACTCAAATGCATCTTCATAACAGCACAAACAAAGTACCACAGATGTATGATCAGATATTCAGTTTCTTTGCCCTCAAGGTAGAAAAACCCCAGCTTTGTTCCTGAACACTTCTCAAGGCAAATGGGAGTGGATGATTTTGTTAACAGTGTGAGTCCTTAAAGTTAACACAAGGTACATATTTTTGTCTCACATATCATTTTGTCCGTTCTGATATCCTTTAATGTCTGTTTTTACCTTTTTTCACATTTTATGGTTTCATTTTAAGCGATCTTAAATGGTCTGTTTTTCTCTGTTTCATGACTCAGTTGTTTTACATCAGTGTGCCTCCTTGTAACTCTCATGTTTTTTTTTTTTTTTTAATCTTTAACATGGTTGTTGCTTTGAGGTTATTTCCTACTTTGATTTCCTTTTTTCTCGATGCTTCATTAATTGAAAGCATGCATACATTTTAGTGTCTAGTGTCTTGTTTATGACATGATTAAGTCTGATGAACATTCATCCTCATTACTTGATTCGAGTATCTCTCTAGCACAGCTCTCATTATCTCTTTGACAATCCAAAGCAATCACTTTCAGGGAATGATTTATGTCACTATCAAACTTATTGATCCTACTCCATGGTTGAAAATGTCATGAGTGACTTTTAGGTACAGTCTCATCTGCTCAGCTGTGATGTGGTGACTGCTGTGGTGTCCCACTTTCCAGCAGCTCTCTGCATCGATCAACACTATTTGTCCATGTTCTCCATTCAGTTAAGGGTCAATACTCGGATGTTCAGGCTCCACCCAAAATACACCTCCAATCTCCCGTCAGGCAAACAAGTATTAATGGAGCCAGGTGAGGAGATAATGAGGTGCCCAGACTCAGACAGAATGACTTTAAGGAGTGGCACAGTTTTGTTATCACATCAATAAGGGTGAAGGTGGCATGCAGCAGTGTCCTGGACTTGAAATACTAATATGTTGCATAAAGGTATCAACTGGGTAACTATGGTTACTGTCATTATTCTTACTGCCAGAGGGAGAAATTATTACAAGTTTTTGGACATTCTTTCTAAGATGATGATAATTACCCCAAACAGATCCAAGACAGATTTTTGTGGAAACTTTTCAGAATTTCCATGTACTACCAGCAGACTTTGTCTTGTTTTAACCAGACATGCCAGATGGACTATTCAATATATTTCTCTAGTCCATCTGGATAAAAGCCCATTGTAAAGGTTTGGGAATGGGCAGAACCTTTCAAATCATATCTGGCAGGGGACAGGATGATTGTTCTGTCAAAAGCATTCATTAGGGGCCAGTCAAATAATGTACATGTTTGCAGTTGAGCAGAGATATTTATTGGAAAGTTCGTAGGATTATCTGTTTTTCATTTAATGAAGAGATGTAGTCATGGTCGGATGAAACTGTGACTGAAGCTTGAAGCTCCTACCTCTATCTCTTTTGAAGAATACTAATTGGGTGGTCCTGCTTTGAGCGGCCCACAATTTTTGTAGAAGGCAGCTTGGCAAGATGGATCTGTCTGATTACAGACACTAAGACAGGCTGATCCATCTGCATGGCAAAGAAAGTCTATGTTCACAATATGTTAATATCTTAAATGGACTTGCAGACCACATTGACTTTGTAGGGAAGCTGCATTTTACTAATGAGCCAGTACTCACTTACCCATGGTCTATATGTTGACCAGGTCAGGGACCCCCTTGTGAACATTCCCTTGTGATGATACATTCACCCCCTCAAAGGTCTGATTCATAGAGAAATAAATGTGCTGTAAATGTGAGGATGAATCAGCAAAGGGGAAAATAAAACTTTAAGTTTCAGCTTGTTTATGACCTCAGCAGCATAAAAATCTCAAGCGTAGCCATTTCGTTGCAGTTTCAACAGAAGTGGCCAGTACTAAACATGAAGGCCAATGTCGAGACAGACTGACCCTGAGCTTCAGATTTATACTTAATCAAAACACACTCTTGCTGAGACACTCAAAATACATCAGACAGAGTGCTGCGCAGTCAACTCACCCACTGTGTGATTTCTGCTCAGGCAAATCCTACAACCTCAAAATAGTATGGACCCTATTAATCAGTGGTGTGGGAGTGGGCTGGTCGATGAGCTGACGTGGAGCATCCATCTCCATGTGGTCTAAATTTGGGTGATAAGGAAGGATGAGGCTGATGGCTGAGAGCATTAAAATGTGCAGCGATGCTGTGCTGGGGCTGAATCATTTATCGAACGATGATATACGCTGTGACGACAGCTTCTCAATCAGCACACAAACATTATCTTTGGTGATAATGGATGCTGGGATGGAATTCAAATGAAATCTGTTTAGTCTGTTTGAAAAAACATGTTTACAGATTTACGTCAGAGGTCTGAAACTATCAAACCCTTCAGCTGGACTGCAGTACTCAACAGTATATCATTCTTTTTCTAGATGAAAATATTTGCCAACAATCAAAATCAGTAACAAAAGTGTCATGTCAGGGGATCTCACAGCCTGTAAGAACTATTGTAACTTGTGAGTTATTTCAGGCAAACAACTTCAGCTGCACTAACTTCACACCTGACATATATCATCATCCAAAACAATACCCATCCAATTACTGGGATACAAGGTTTACTGCTTATTTCCCCCCTTTTTTGCCTATTGCACTTTTCCTGAATCAATGCTGCACTCTTGTTTTTATCCTCTTCCACCCCAGCATCCATCTTCAACAGGTGCTGCAATTGGTGCTTTTAAAGCAACATTCATCTATACACAGACAGAGAGAGGTATTTAGTAGAGTAAATAACCTCTGTTTTACTAATTCTACAACGGTGTTGTGTTTTCAACATGTACCAGTTACCTTTTTAAAAAGGAAATAATGCATTTACATGTTTGAACATTTAACCTGGCTTGAATCTATACCTACATCTCATCCATACCATAATAGGGTTTTTATGTGCGCATAATGCCCAAAAAACAGTGATGCAAAGAAAGAAAAAATAGCTCAGAGGCCTGGATTTTTTATTCTGAACAGCTCATGATCTACCACAAGGCTAAGCACAGTTCAGTGTTTCCCAGAGGAGCAGTAAGCCTCCAGCAAGGCCACAACTGCAGAAAAATCTGAAAAATAAACAACAACTGAGCAGAGAGACGGGAGGAAAATAGACAAGATGTCTATCTGAGAAAAAAAGGAGTGAAAGAAGTGCTTCTGTGGTTAAAATAACAATTTAAAGACATAATGAAGGGACCGGATACCAGTCGTATTTCTCCATTCACAAACGCATTCGAGGTGTGGTGATTATTTTTGGACAAGAGTGCCTCAGGGTGCTTTTCCTACTGGATCATTTAGAAAGGCTGTTCTAAAACAAGTGCTCTCCCTTTGGCCGGGTTTTATTGGACATATGAAAACAGCAGAATCAGATCAAGTTCAGCCAAAAGAAATTGTTTCAGCTTGCTTACAAATAAACCTTGGAGCGATTTGTTAAAGGGAAAATGAAACTGAACCCGGCTACCAAAAAAGTAGGCCGATTAATCCCACTCCAGAATGAGAGGCAGTGATGACACATCTACCCTGCAATACTGGTAACAAGTAATTATAAAAACATTATTGTTATATTTGTTATTATTAAACTACCATTATAATTATCATTATTTTATTTTTTTCCATGATCATCATAACTATTATTATTATTATATATGTATTAAAGGGATGGACATTCCTGTGGATGAAGCTACAGAAAGTATCCAAAGCACTGGATCACTACAAGCTGAAAGAAAAAGAAAACAGTGCAGTGTGCGTGTCCATTGTCAAACGGAGTTAGCTTAGCATAACTGCACATCGTCAATGATCTCAACATTCAGTATGTGCATTATGTCTGCAGAGGACAAAACAAGGTAACACTCACAACACATTAGCAGAAGCGGTAAATGTGAACAGTAATTGAATTTAAGTCTAGTAAAAAATTTGTACTATGATTATGGCTCTGTGTAAAGGCTGGTTCAGAATGTAAATCAATACCATGGCTACTTCACTTGTATTCTATTGTGTGCACATACTTTACACATCCAATAACTTTCCTTCTAATTTGATTACAGTGAGTAGAGGAAGCTGGTGTAGGGCATCCTTCCATATGGTAAATAAATGTGCATTAGCTGGTTGAAGTATCTTGGTATGATATTATTTGGGCTTAGTTATAAAATAAGAACCTCGATATGTTACTTTAATATATGTTATGTGTATGTTATGTAAAGGCGAAAAGCAGAGAGAGAAAACCATGAAAAAAACCCAAATACAATAAAAATAACTTTAAAAAAGTACTAAAAAAGCAAGATACAACCCAGAGAAAAAACAAAACTGCAAAAACAATATAAACAAAACAAATGTAAAAAACATATTTACACCATTGTACATGGGTTAATATCAATATCGTTTTGTTTGTTGTAACTGGTCTATTGTTCACTGCAGAGACAGTTATCATTATAACCCAAGGGTCCATTATCTATTTAGGTTTTTTTTTTTGCTGTACGTATGAGGTGTACATTTTTGAGATATCAGCAGTAGAGATTTCTGCCTTCTCTCTGATATAATGGACTAATTTGCAAAAGTCCTGTGATCCTCAAAGCACCAGAAATACTTTTAAAAAATCTAAACAAGTGTCTCATTCTCAAAATCAGGACCTGGTTGCTCAAAATAATTTGCAGATCTTGTCTTGAGCAGTTTCATGTTGGAGCTACTTTTTACCAATACAAAAAATATTTATTTTGATTTTGGGATCCCATTTATGCTCAAAATGTTCAAAAAGAAAATTTCTGTTGTTAATTTTAGAGACCTGGCTTAATTTCTGCTTCGTATGTTTCTGATGCCTTTTAATAAAGCTGAAGTAATTTAATTAAAAAAAAAAAAATGCAGTGAGTGCAATGTACCCATTATCTGATTACTTGATTAATCGCCACTCTCCTCAATAGAGTACTTGATTACAAAAACAATCAATAGTTGCAGCCCTAATTTCAAGTGTTACTGAAAGTGTTAAATGAAAAATTTAAAAGATTTGACGGTCATGGACAGAGGTGGAGTTAGTTAATAAAATAACAAAATCCCTCATATGTAAATTTATTTTGATTTATAAGAAATGTTGGCCTTTTTATCCACATTTTGACACTGGGTGCCGTAACGGGCATATTTTTTCTTAAAACTTAAGATGAGACACCTTAAGGTTTAAGAAAAACTTGAAAAACAAGAGTCAGTGTGAGTTAACATGATCTATTATGAAAGCATAACAGCAGCAAAGAGATAAAAGCCCACCTACTTCTGTTAGGCTCTAAATGGGTTCAAACATTTGAAAAAAAAAACATAATCTGTAAAAATACTAAGAGAAGTCTGACCTTTCAGCACTGGACTCAGTTGGTGGGTGGACTTGCTAACTTGTATCCTTCAGCTATTCCACATCATGTTTTTTGTTTAACTGTGCAGTGGGAAAAGCTCTGACTGCATGACATAAAAACAGCTCTATGCTGGTCTGTGCTACAGCACCTATTAAATTATTGCACCATGGACACAAAAGATCCAAAGAGAAAACACAACCATGTGTCATATTGATAATTTGAATTGGAATAGAGAAAACAAGCCAGAACATCCTAAATTTATGTTTGATGCTAAAAAGGTTTCAGACAAAGAAAAATCTGTTTTGAAGAAGCAAGTCCCCTTGATGTGAAGCCCCATTTATTCAGCACTCGTAATAATGAAATGTCTCTTAAATTATTATGAATGCAGCACATATTTCAGCCATTAAGACCAGTATTAGAGAGTTTAAAATCCAGTCAGTTCTTTAGTAGCAGACTGTGAGTACGATCATTGGAAATGTGATAAAGCTGTGATGAATGGCTGCTGGACGATGTGACAAATGACCTGCAAGGGAACACTAAAGGCTTCATGAGGCTCCATAACTCCGACACTGATAAGATATCATAAAAACATCAAGAGGACTGCAGGGATGAGTCCGTGATGAGGCCTTAATGATTCTCTGTAGCTATTTGATATAAAAGGGGAATGACTGAGTGTCAGCATCTCTAATGGCAGACACATAAAGCACAGAGATACTTATAAAATTAAGATCATCAATCACTACATATCCCATAATCTGCCTGTCACTGCACGTGTATGGAAAAACATCTTATCTACTTATATATTTCCAGCTAAGAAATTATTTTTCCACAACTGAGGCATGAACGAATGACACATAACCCTGCTGCTTCACCTCAGCTCTCCAGCCACAATCTCATCAGGCACAGTGCTCTCTGGGTCACATCTATCTATTCTGAACATAAATATACAAGGAATTAGAACAGAATGATATATTGTTTACCACTGTGATTTCAATTTAAGCATTATACAATAGTTACATCCTTGTCAGAGAAACATAGACATAATTGCTCAGCAGATGCTCACAGAGCAGATCTGCAGTGCTGTTAATAATGGAGCACTGCATAAAGCAATATGTACTTGTGAGAAAAGCAGTGTGTAATGTAACTACTGTATGTAGGGGGTAAATACCCAAACTCTACATGATTCAAGCCGGGCTCCCGTGTTTGTTTGCTTTTTGCTGCTGGAGAGTTAATTTGGTGAAGTAAGCATCATTAGCTCTAAAGTTTGCCACTGCTTTGACACAGGCGCAGATAAATGGTTGTCCTGTCAGCCCTTTGAAAACAATGAGATGCAGGACAGTTTGATTTCTTTACTTCATGATGGTGTAACATTTGCCACTGCTGATTTTCTAGGTTTGTTTTACTGTTGCATTATGGTTAAAGGGTCCATGTAGAAGTGAGTTAATATTTTTGCACTTACCCTCCCCACGTCCCAAAGTTTGAAAATGTTATAACTGCTTTCAGATAAATGGCTGAAATAAGGTCTGTGGTGAACACAAGCATGCAAGATTAAAAATTTGATAATGCAAGAGAAAATGCACCTGATAGTCCCACAATTTTTTTTATTTTTACAGCTTTGTTTTATTTTTCAAGGATGGAAAGAAATGCTAACAAGGACAACAAAAATGGCCAGGGACCATATTGCAACCAGTTTTAATAATTTTGTAATAAAGTTTTTGATAAATGATAATCCATACACTATAGTCAGCCATGGACAGTTGGGCACTTGATCAATCAATCAATTTTTATTTGTGTTGAGCCAAATTATAATAAAGTTTATCTCAAAAGACACTTTACAAAAGACTCAATTATTGCCATACCATTTTTTAAATCAAATGATCATGTCATTAAGGCTTAAGGTTTCATTCCAATTCTACTGTTAGGCCTTGTCTTACCCCTTTGTTTTGTGCGTTCACGTCTACTGATGTGATGTCCCAATTTTCTGGAGCGCTAAGACAAAGGGCTACACAGCCCTTGAAACGAATACAGACCGGGACCTCACTTAAAAGGAAGGAATATCAAAATTTCCCATAAATCACCATGCTGGCTGTCAAGATGGCAGAGCGGAGACTGAAGAAAGTGCATAATTATAAGTACTTTTTAAATCATCAAGTAAATAGTAATCCTGAGTTGCTGATCTTATTTTAAAATTTGTTGTTATAACGAGCTATTATATATTATATTATATATATATATGTATATATATATATATATATATATACATATATATATATATATATCAAGAGAGAGAGAGAGAGAGAGAGAGAGAGATATTATATATATTATATTATAACAGCTGTAGCTACAGCTATACCTGCCTACGACACAGCCAGCGAGCGGCTCTGGATGATGACAAAATGTGAACCAAGTGGCGTCTCGTTTCTTAGGGGCATGCTTTCACCCCTTCACCTTGGCCCTCAAAACAGAAGGCTAAGGAGAAGGGGTAAGGGGTAGCCTTCAATTGAGATTCACCCTAGGAGGAACTTCTCAAACAAGGGGTTACAACATGACTACATGAGTGTAGTATCTGCTTCTAGGTCTTTTAAGGCTTTTAGTAGAGGGAACTTGTGTGATGCTAGCTTCAATGTTGATCAACAAAAATACATCATCCCTGCAGTCTGTCTCAACAAAGATAGTATAGAGTGTGAGATGGCTAATTCCTCAGCTAACTCTGCCCAGGGTGATGACCTACTAAGCATTACAAACATCCAACAACAGAGTTAAACAACTCTTTGACAACTAAATTTGTCATTATGAAACCCTATCATCTGTGTTGTCAATCACATTGTCATAATGTTGCACCCTCAGTGTAATAATTGAAGCATGGAGCCTCTGGTGAAGCTGGTGTGTAGATTAGTTATTAGATAACAACAACAATCATTTGAAATGCGGGAGTCTTGAAATCAGCACACCTCATATCACTTCATTGTTGACTGTTATGCCTGCCTTTATTAGCTTACTTCAGGTGTGCGTCGTGACCACGCTCTAACTTCAAAGAAATGTGCAAAAGTTGATGCTGCTTCAACAGTCATATCTCAGAAACTGTAGCAGATAGTGAAAAGTACATCAAAACTGTTTGCAGATGTGAAAGAAAGCAGAAAATGAATGACTGTTTTGTAACATGGTTAAATGTGTTGATATTTGTAGATGTACCTAATAAAGTGGCCAGTCAGTGTAACGTCCAAAGTAAGGTTGAGAGTGTAAAGACAAGCATGATTACGCCATTATAAAGAAGGATCTGTATTAGCTGGAGAAGAAAAGTACCTCTACTAGGAACTGAACCCCAGTTTCTCACTCCGCAACCCACTGCGCTACCTATTTATCCACGGGGTTAAATACGCTAAGGCACGGAAAGCAGGGTATTTCTCCTGAGCACAGCAGCTCAGCACTGATAACGCTTGGTACTTCCGGGTAAATGAACGCTCGCTGTGTCTATATCGGGATAGATATCAGGAAAAGGATTTCACCGTGAGCGTCCCAACAACCTGCTGAAACGTTTAACAAAATTCTCATGTCTGTACCGCTTAAAATGTTAACACAGTGGCGAATTAAAAACGCGCTTCCCTCGGCTGTCCAGGTCTTCAGTCTGACGCGCTCTAACATGAAGGATTTCCTCAAAAGTTGGTGTTGCTTAAAAATTCATATTTAAAAAAACCATAGACGCCAGCAAAAAGCTGAAGATATGTAAAAATAGATGAGAAGTCAGTGCAGCTTTTAAAGCATGAATGAAGTATGTAGGTGGAAGCTCGCCCAATCTGTGGAGCTTCAAAGTTGCAGAAGTTTTCAGCAGAGCTGCGGATTTTTTCAATGTAAAAATACATGCAGAAATTATTTTTTACTGTAAAAAGTATAACTGTTAAACCTGTGAAAAATACAAGCGCACTTCTCATGAACATGCTGCATATGTCAATTTTTTCTGTGAAAATCTGTGCAAATTTGAAGCCTGTGAAAGGGGGCAAACCTGAGGAATAAGAAAAAGAAGAAGAAAAAGAACAAAATGGAGGTTAGGGAGAACAATATGTTGAAATGCTGACTCAGCATTTCAACATAATAAATGTTGAGCAAAACACAGAGGAAATGAAAGCAGTGTATCCGTCAATGACACATGACGGAGGATGGAAAAAGCATTTTGCTTTTTGAGTTTTGTATGCCCTTTGTGTTTTTCATATACTGTATCTCTTATGCATGATAGAGACTTTCCACACAGTGTGCAGCTTCTGGACTTCTGCCTTTCTTCTTATGAACAGAACCAGAGGCTACCTAAAACAGCTGATTCCCCCAACCCCTCTGATTTGACTAACCATTATCATGTCCAACCACTGTTACAGAAGTATCTCAACAACATTGGCTCAAGGTGAAAAGCCAATTGCAGAACATGGACCACTGCTGGAAAGCAGAGCTGCTGCAACATCAGACACATTTTATCTTGCAGAATGAAATGTTCAAATGTAGTATGCATTGGCTCACCAAAGACATTATTTCAGGCATTTATCCAAAAAGCTGCTGTGGAATCCCACATATTTTTGCCGCCATCCCGGACTTATTTCTGCACCATGTCTTTCAAAAAGTACAAAAAACTTCAAAGAACAAACTTCACTCGTCCATTCAACAGCGATATTAACAGCTCAGCATCTGACATGCAGCCTGTTGTCTCTTGAAGTTCTCTCCAACAAAGGAAGCCTGTCAATATTTACTGCAGTTTGGATTCTTGCTCTTGCTTTCTCTTCTTTTTCCTTCTTCAATCACTTACCACTCTTTGTCCCCCATCATCTGTTTTGCATAAGCCACACAGTTGAACATAGTATGGAGCTGCTGAACTATGGAACTGCTCTCATACATTTCAGCATGCACTTCTTTACAGATGCAGCAGCTTGCTACCAAACTAATATAGTGCTATGTGTTATATTACCAGTTCCTCTAGAGGGAGTGGAATAAATTTCCTTTTCTCACAGATTAACCTAGAAACTGCTGGAAAGGTAACAAAAAGGTTAACTTTGCACAGTAGCTGCATCCGCCTGATTCAACGTCTGTAATCAGGCAGATCCATCTTGCCAAGCCCCAGTTAGTATATTTTCACTCCACTTCCAAAACGTTTGTGAGTTTGTTCTACAAAGTGGCAAATGTTTTGTATTTTATATCCCAGCAGTGGTGCCCAACCATTACTTTATCTTACTGGCCTGTAATGAAAGTGATTTACTGAACGATTATCCTATTACCTGCCCATTTCAAAAACTTTCTATTGTCTGGTTCCCAGATTTTCTAGTGAAAAACATAATAAGGTTCATCTGTTTTTTTTAAGTCAACAACATTAAATAGGGAAACATCATGGATTTTAAACATCTCACAGTGCACTCCTGATGTTTTTGTCCCATTATGACACCATAATTTGTACTGAAATAAGTAGTGACTATCAATAATTTCCTTAATGCTTGCTAATATCTCATCTCTGGCATTGAATGCATTATCAAATAATATTTTTATTGGAGTTAATGAGAATAGAGATTCTCCATATAAATCAAATGCTGGGGCTGACTAAGCACTGTTCACCCCTTTGCTTAAAGTCTTTGAGTGACATGAAAAGTTATGCTGATCATGTATCACAACATGCTGATAGCCAAATTTATCATGCACCAATTTAATGAATGATTCATCAATTTGATGAATTTAATGAATTTAATGAATGATTCATCAATTTGCAAAATTCCAACCTTACCAGGACTGAAGCCTATATTTCTGCATCATACCTATACATACACATATACATTTTAGTGCCAAATTTTTAAACATTGTAAATTAAACCTTTTATTTTATACTCATACCACAGCTTGAAATATCCTCCAAGGATGTATATATTCCTGAGTATAAACATGACTGTTCCTTACTTTTCCCTGTCTTTATTTATCTTGCATCAGCATGCCTTTGTTGCCTCTAGTGTCTGTCTACCTCATGGACAAATCAGTTGTGAAAGAATTCTCAAATCTAACCACAGCAGCTACCAAAGTTCTTGCTTCTCTCCATGCATTTTTCATCTATTCACTTGACAATGCTTGAGCTGAGAAGCCAACATCTGCCCGTTGTTGCTGAGAGGCACCAGAGGCATGCATCACTATGGACAACTATATGCTGTGCCATCTCAGTCCAAATGTGTGTGTGAATGAGAGAAGCTTTGCGTGGCTTTTGGGGCTCTATAACTTCTTGCTGACGTGAAACATCCAGCCAGAGGTCGCTCGATTATGATGCGATTAGTTAATTGGGTGAAGATGTGGAAAGTGAATTATGTGTGTATCTCATGCGACACCACTAATGGATGGAAAATACCTCCAACCTCATCCTCCCCACACCCTTTAACCAAAAAACTTCTCATAATTTCCAGCGTGTGCATTCTGAAATGAACAGATTTAGCATCTCAGATTTATATCATCTTTCCATTTGGCTCTCTCCAGCTGTCTGTCATCACCGCCGCGGCTTGAGCCCGGTTGTAATTTACTGCGAGGTTGTTATCGTTACTGTAACAAAAACAGCCACTTGGCTTCTGTTTTTATGCGTTTTATCATCCTGACCCAATAAATGCCCCTCATTTGAAAAAGTGCCTGGTTATTAAAAACCAATCTTACACCATAAAACGTCTGACAGCGTAACCTTTCACCGCAACAATTTTCTGTCACTCTGAAATATTGGAAAGCCGTTTTATGTGCTTCCTGCTCCCTGCACTCTGTTTCAGATTTCTGTGTTACACCACGGTGGCTTGAAGTTCAAATTACCTTAAAGAGAAAAGGCAACAGTATTTTTTTCCAGAAAACAGCCGCTGTGATTATCTGGCACCTCAGTTTGTGTTTCCACAAGAAGTGAGTGTCTCTCTCAGTCGCACGCATCGGTACCAGCCCCGTAAAAACGCCAGAACAAATCCTTTTAACAGAGATACTGAAGGCTCGCCAAAGAATGTGCTGTTCACCACTCTGTGACTGAGCAGGAAGTGAGTGAGCCGCTTTTCCACAGGGCTGCGCAGAAAATGTCTTTCCCATGAGTGGTGGCATGTGATCAGGTGCATGTGCTCTCCTGTCCGCTAATATTTGCTGTCAGTCACAACAGAAAGATCCTCAGAGCTGAGTCAGAGAGGGATCAGAGAGACATCAATCAGATCTCATTGCTCATTGAGATGGAGAGGGCTGAAAAGTTTACTGTAGACTAAATCACTGCAGCAAAATTAGCAAAAAACAACATAGGACCATCTGAAGGGACAAATCATGTCCACTAGTCGCTCAAAAAGGAAAATACAATTCACTCCGTCTATATGCTTAATCTCAGCATCTAATGTGTAAAGCATAAAGCACAAATAAATAACAAAGCTGATCATCAGGATGAGATGATTGCTGTGCCATATGCAGTGTTACATGATCTTTGTGTGGTGTGTGGATGTCATGCTAGTTAGAAAAGTCTGAGTGAAGAAAAAAAACAGCAGTTTGTTGAAAAAAAATGGTTACATAACCGTCATCATATGGATCCACTCTGGTTTGTGAAGATGGATGAGAACTCCTCACCACTCTGACATAAACTACACCAGATTTGTTGTATGTACAAAACATCAAATCAATTGTTGTTTCATGGTTTGACCTTAAACTGTGAGGGATACAAGCTGTTAAAAATTGGACTTTTGGGGTTTGTGGTACCGGGTTGTTTGCAAGAAGCTCAAGATGTGAAACGGGAAGCTGATGGCATTGGTTGTCATTAGAGATGCACTGTATTGGGTTTCTGCAGGTATCTGGTGGTAATTTTTCTGAACTCATTTTCATTGATACTGACAAGGATGCCAATATTTTTGTCAAGAGCATGAAGTCTTAATTTAACTTAGATTGACTGTTCCTTTTATGGCGACACTCTATTTGTGTTACAACCATAGACTGTAAAAAACATGGACGTCATGTCGCTGGGCTCAAATTGAAGTCGCCACAAAAACTGCTCCCCCTGGTGACTGGCTGCAGTATAGGTCAGCTCTCCGTATCCCCCATTCGTCTGAACGGGCCGTAGTGAAACTTCAAAAAATTAATACACCTCATAGAAATATTTCTCCCATCCGTAAGCTGTGGAGATATGAAAGTATTATTGGGCTGCGTTTTTACCAAGTCCTCTTTTTTCTGAAAAGTTTCTTTTTCATCAGTTATTAGGTTTTAAAAAATAACCGCGGTTTACAGCAGTTTCACAATGATTGTGTACGGTGTATGCTGTGGAGTTTTGCGACCAGATATGGTCCAGATTCTCTACTGGCGGGACCCTGACGGGGGATATTATGGCTTCAAAACCGTTACATGGTGGAAGGCGGAGCCACGCTATCCAGTTCTTATAATACATCCATGGTTACAACCATATGTGAGGCCAAAAAACAACATTTTATCAGGTAATTATTGTTACTTTTGATTTATAGAGGGCAACTTTCCGCAATGATGAAGTTAACCATAATGGTACAGTCTAAGGAAACACTATATCAGCAGATATTCTTCTAAAACACTATATATTGTCATCGACTGATATTAAAATTGTTGCCAATAATTACAGCCGATATATTGGCCATACGTATCAGCCATAAATTGGCAGTGGTATTGGCAAAATACACAAATGTACCATGATGACCATGATGCTTCACCTTATCGTCACTGCATGGATACATTTAAAAGTCAAGAATTCCATTATTTCAGGAACTAGATATTGTTTTCTCGATTACATCTGTTCCTCAAACAAATAGACCCTCACATTGAAAGAAACAAGTCAGTTTTCATAAAGGACAGACATTGTGCTCTTGAAGGGAAACATTGGTATCATTATCTGTGAAAAAGACTTCTGAAAAATCGGCATATCAGATGTTGGCAGAAATGACACATCATGCATTCCTGGTACATTTGTACATTCTCCCAGTATTGCAAGCAATTATGTGAAAGACTCTAAATATCCACAAAAAAGCTCGTATATACCATTTCCAATTTTGTTTCGAAAATTTTGTGTATCCCTAGATGTCATACGTCATATCACTGTCACACACAATTTTGCATTTTATTCACATCCCTTGACTTTTTCTTTGACTTAATCAGAATAATCTTCCGTGTAAAACATGAAAAGTGAAGAAAACAGATGACAGATGGTGCTTTAAATCAACCAAATTAGAGCAGCAGGTGAAAGTAAATGGAAGTCAACAATAATGAAAGGGTCAAACTTTTTTTTTGAGGCAGCTTGTTCATGACTCTCATGTTTTACAAACTGAAGTACATTGTTTTTCTTTTCTAATCCTATAATAAAACCTAAAATAGATACTAATGCAAACTTGCACAAACTCTTTTTAACTTTTTAACTGGAAAGTAATTCAAACTCAGAACAGTGAAGATACAGTAAAAAAAGCATTGCTCTTTGTTATAAATGCATCCAAGAGGTCATTGTGTCTTGCACAGTAAGCCACTGATGTTGCCACTGTTCTCAGAGAATTTGCCCTCATGCTGCCACCAACTGAGGTCAGAGTCGTCACGTTTTTTGGGCCACCCATCCACCCACTTGGAAGATTCCTTTAAATGTATTCTGCTTTCTTACTTTAAACTTTCACAAATATCTAAACATTTCATGCATAAACTGAAGGACACAATGTTGAGATTTTGGGGAAACATGGTCACTATAAAATCTTTTCACATTAACATGTATCTTGACCAGATAAAATACATTTCAGCTCATCACATGACCACATAAAGACCCTTAGCTCCTCTTCATGACCTTGTAGAGCACTTCTTATGGGCATCTGACACCCAGTAAGGGTATCCAAACCATGACCATAGTCTGTGAAATAAAATAAGGATATGAAGTATACGCTCCACTTTTCACTTCCTAGAAAAATGAGGAACAACATGAATGTTAAGCTTTTACAGCTTAAGTGAAAAATTTTAATGCTGTCATGATAACTGCTCTGCTATGTGCTTAGTCTCAAAATCCAATGTACAGAATATATTGCCCATTTATTCTTGAGGCATGAACACTCCCACAGTTTGTCAGCTTAGTGCAGTTCTTGTTCTGTGTTTGAATGTGGAAATGACCCAGTGTCTCCCCTCTCTGCCACAGAGACCAGATTTGTCAGCTTAGTTGGGAATGTGGCCAGGTTCAAACAGGCCTTAAAAACTGATTTGGCTGCCCCCAACGTTTTTAATGGCTAGCTATCTGCCTAGTTTAAAGCTGTGATATCAGCTGTTATATTCCAGTGGTTTTCTTACTTTATACCATAATGTTGAGAAGTATAAAAAGTGGACTGACCATCCTAATTTTTTGCTATGTTGATTGTTGGTGAAAAAAGTTTGGACACCCTTGCCATTGAAGGATCCTTCAAACAGCTTCTTGCAGAACTTGTACCTCTTACAATTAACATAGCACAGCTTAATTCACAGTGTCTCTTACACTGTTTCATGTCAAGTTTTAACCAAAACAACCTCAAGATCTGTTCCTTCTCCTCTTGCTAAAGGAGGCTGCATTATGTCATACTAAGTCTAATTTGTAGGCTTTTTGGACCTGTGCCTGTTTGTTTCACAATCTGATTAGTCTGACCTCTTTCTCCCTCTGCAGCTGAGCAGAGGTAAAAGAGCATGGTAAAAAACATCCTCAGAGAAGTTTTTGATCAAATTAATCAGCTTCAAAGGAAGTAAAATGTGCAGAAGAAGAAAAAAGGAGAGTCAGGATTACTTTATTGCAGGCTGCGTTCACTAAATTGCAGCCTGGCAGAGAGACACTTTGAAGAGAAGGAGAGAGGCTGAGTGTTTGATAATGCTGCATTTGGAAATGACACTCAGTGATACAGATTGGCCTACAGTCCTTTCTTTTGTCCCGCTGACAATGACATTCTCATCCTCGTCTCCTGTATCATTGACCTTTTATTTGCAATCAGACATCCATTCAGCCGGTCCAGACGCTCTCAGATTCAAAGGCAAACAGTCGTCAGAGCAGACGTTTAACAACAATGTTCAGAGATACACATATTTGTGCAGGGACAAAATCAAATTACAGGCCTCCTTTTACATGCCTGGATGAGAGATTCTGTAAACAGCTGTTACAAGAGATGTTCACATTGTATTTTGGTTATCTTTGGTTTTAACAATTTATCTGTTTGTTTAAAAACAATTAGGAACAATTGCTTTCACCAAACACACAGAGACAAAGTTCTGCGTCTGTGTTAAATGGGCATCAATAATAATGGAGTGGACAGAACAAATGGATTGTTATTGGTGATTTGACAGACCCAAAAGGCCTGTGGTTATAAACGACTGGCTCCATTCCATCATGCCCAGTGCATAAAATACAAAGATGGATCAGTGCTAACTGTGAGTGTCACAGTTTTGGTCAGGATTTAAGGATCCATTCTGGTGTTTGGGCATTGAAACACAACATCCTGTTCCCCTACCTAAGGGGCCATATAAAGAGGACATGCTTTGATGCAGTGGTAGGCACAAAACTTGGATTTCCAGCTACTGGTCAACAGAAAGCACAAACAAGTGACCAGGAGCGTATTTAGTCATTTGGGGGCCCAATGCGAACCCAGTTATAGGGGCCCTCCACATCCCTGTACTAGGCTGACACGTTTTATAATTTCTTTAGTCTTGCATCCAGTAACATAATAAAACTGAATGCACTTCCTCATATTATGTACTTAAGTTCAATTTTGACAAATGGTGAGTGTCTTATTTAGGTCACTTGTCCTGCTTTTGAAATATGTTACAGTAATCTGACAGCTCAAGTTATAAGTTACCCAAACATGTTTATAAGTCTCCCTGTCCAGTAAATAATATATATCACCAAAAAAAGGTTTCTAATATTAATTTTTATCATTACAGAGACCCTAAATGGACACTGGCAAAAGAATAAATAAATAAGAAAATCATAGGTATTTAGAAGGTACAGGGACACTATGATATTCATACTAAATGTCATATAGTTTGTAAATTTATAAATCAAAATAGTTAACAGGATATTATGATTGAAAACAAAGACAATGTCATCATATTTACAAGGTTTACTGACAAAATGGTCATAAAATGTGGATGTTGATCTCCTCTTCTTAATACTATCATCAGGAGAATTAGGTTTTAATTTATATGATTTTTTTCTATTGAATGGGTTAATTTATAGGTACTGACTATAATATCTGTACCATTGTTAACTGTAGTGACACAAAAACACAGCCTGATGATAAAAAATATCCTCTAATCCATACTATAGATGTTATGGAATATTTTCAGCTCTAACTTATGTTGATAAAACCATGTGAAAATCTGTGATTCTGAAGCTATTACTATAAACAAATCATTGAGCATACACACATTCAAATAGCTATATCAAATCGAAACTACACTTCACTCCCCCTTTACTTGTTTTTACATTAAAATACTAAGTATTCAATTTAAGAAAGTAAACCATGAACTAGAAGTGCTCCAAGAGCACAAAGCCCTGCAAGGGCATTTTCCAACCGTAGGTGAGTTATTATCAAAACATTTGAAAACTGCCCTATCTCACACTGTAAACAAATTCTAGGGAACATTACTGGATCCACATCTGGGTATAGATCGCCAGCAAAATCTAGTAGCCATTTTTATGTACCATGACCAAAAGAGCCTGAACATGTAATCAAAATCAAATCTCTCTCTCTCGCACTCTCTCTATACATACATGCATACATACATGTATATATATATATATATATATATATTTATATATATATATATATATATATACACACACACATATGTATATATATATATATATGTATATATATATATATATATATATATATATATATATATATATACATATATATACATCTGTTACAGGCATCCGTTACAGGCCAATCAGATAATGTTGCTGCACTACAGTAAGTGAACAGCTTCATTAGCCAACTCCCAACAACATTACTATGGAAAACTTTACTGTGCCATTATTTGTAATTCATTTAATACAGATGTGTGGTCCAGAACTGGTAAAACTGCTACTGAAGCTGTTAGCATCAGTGCTAATCTACGTCCCTTCCAGCTGTCATCTCAATCTTAGGTCCCACCTCTTCTGCCTTAATGGACTGAGACACTGGAGCTTTCTTTACACAAGACCCTGATATTTCTCAGAGAATACCTTGCTGTACATCAGTTGTAAGTGTGGGCATGTTAAACATTTGACAAAATGGGGGTGGATGTGCTACATTTGAAAAACAGTGTTGACATACAGAAGGTTACCTCTAACATAAAGCATTGTGGTCTTTTTCTTTGACTGTGACAGTGTTGTGACTTGTGTTGTAAAGGATATATATGTTAGGTGCCTGAACAGATAAAAAGAATTAGCCAGAAAGCAGAAAACTGTTCATTATATACAAGGATCTGAAGAACAAAGTTTCTCTGTGCATTCGAACACCATCTCCAGAGCATGATCAAAGCTGTGTAAGGCTCATGACCAGGATACTCAAGTCCATGTAAACACACTCACAGTCTCCCACATATCTTTTTGTCTTTGTTGTTTCTTTGCTGCTGTTTAAATGCTGAATCATAGCAGGCAAGAATTCAGATCGTCTGAGGAGCGCTTATTATGCTTAATTACTCCCACTGATCGCTGCTGTCACCCTGTCAGGCCTGGGAGCTGCATGATTGTGGGTGCTACTATCTGCAAACATTATGTAACACCTAAATGCAAAGATTTCAGTTTGTATGTGTGTTGGAATTTTTACACACACACACACACGCACACACAGCATTTACAAGTCCTGGGTTATGTCAGCTCACACTCTCAGAGCTTAGATATTGATTTTCACAACAACAGAGTGCCAACACAAACTGTTTGGAGGGCTGTGAGTTTTATCCTCCTCCCTTAAAATAAAATCTTATCTGGCTGCCAGCGAGATGGATTTCATAGCATATTCACATCTAGCCTCATTTATGCTTTTTATTTTTACCCCACTTAACAGACTCAGTTCAGAGCTACTAATGAAATCTATTTGTCCTCATAAACATCTCATCTGCTTCCCCTCTTGGCCCTTTTTTGTCCTTCAGCTCCTGTTACAGCACCTGTATCCAAACAGTGGCTGTTCTGGCAGCTCAGCTATGTTGTAGGCTACTTCATTACATGTGTACAGTAACAGAGTTTACATCTGGAAGCAATTCTTTCACGATCATTATCAAATTACAACACAGGGGGATAAAGATACTGTTGCTAGCCTGCTAGCATGCAGACTAGGGAAGGAGGTAGGCAGTTACTACGGATAGCTCAATGCAGGGTTGGGCAACTTTGGTTTCTATTAGCGCCACATTAATATAATTCTCATTCCATAGGGCCAAACACATAACAACTGAAGGACATGGTCAAACTACATGAAATGATTCTTAAGGTTACGGATATATAGGCTCCATCACCTGCCACCCTCGTTTTTTTAATTTCAAACCTGACGGACTGAGCTTCATTGCTGTAAGGCCTTGACACACAAATATTTATTAAATCTTTACAGATTTTGAAACAGTGAGAGACCCCCCACATGAAGACAAGTAATGATAGATTTATCAGTTTTGTTTTTACAGTGTGTG
The DNA here is from genome assembly GCA_036419115.1 of Scarus forsteni. NCBI lineage: Eukaryota > Metazoa > Chordata > Actinopteri > Labriformes > Labridae > Scarus > Scarus forsteni. The sequence continues at coordinate 37,816,430 of JAZDUH010000098.1, forward strand.
GTGTGAACAAACATGACCAACAAAGTCAGGAGAAACAGAACGATGAATATGATAATAGATAGCCTCCTATGGAATCCTTGGTGGCTCTGATTTCTATCCATCTCCTCTTCTTTTCAGTTTGTTTAATAAAATGTAGAGGTAACAACTTATAGATGATTGTTTTTTGCAACAAATCAGTGATCTGGAACTTTGTTTCTGATCTAACTTTATGCTTTTCTTTACTCAGTTGAATTTGTTCTGGTCCTTGTTACCAAGCACAGAGGATGTGTTCAGCTGTCTTCTGTGCACTCCACACACAAGGATCTCTGATTTATTTTTATGATTGCAAGTCGGGACATATCTGTTCCTCTTTTGGAACAATAGAATAATGCTTAACACACTAACCGACGACTTTGGTTGGAAGCAAGGACCCAAGCCCAAACTCGCTCACTACTTATCTTGTAGTGTGTACCCCACTTAACTCTAACATAGACCAGTGTGCACTTGGCTGTAAAATAAACAATTATAGATGCACATCTGTGCTATTAATGGACTGCATATTTGGTCCCAGTGTTGGTAAGCACAAAGATGAGGTTCTGCTGAGAGCGGGTAAACACTCACTAGAGAGAAGCCTCATGAAATTAGACTTCTGCCTATCAATATGCCAATGGCTGGAGCTGTGTCACCTCCATCCTAAACGTGCATACATGAGGACATATTCACTGCATGCAAAGTTCGACATATTTGTATATACTGTGTCATATAAAATTAGCTTCTATCAATGGGAAATCTGTTTTTTTCACAGACAGTGACAGCCCAGTGCAGTTAAACTTAAATAAAATCACAGCATGCTGGTGGTTCATGCTCTGCAGTATCATACCAGCTGTTTCAAGCAAATTTCCCAAGAATCAGGAAAACAACTTTCCCCTCTGTATGATGGCAAAATGAATGACACGTGAAATAAATTCTGTCAGTAATTACAAAATCCCTTTTTCATCCCTTTTTCTTGTGTTGGTGTTGTAATTTGTTAATATGAATTTAAAATCCACAAACAGCTGCAGAAACATTAAACTTGGGTATGTCAACAGTCATTAACACCTAAGTAACCTCTAAGTTATCCCAATCACAACACTCAGTGCCACTCACATTCCAGCAGTAATCATGCTCCATTAGGATCCATAATATCACTCTTGAAACCCCAAGACACGGAGATTTTTGTTTACTTTTTCTTTGTGAGCAGTCGATTTCTCACAGTTGACAACAGAAGAGTCTGAAAGTCTGGATGGAAAAATAAAAATCTTCCTGCTTTCAGACTACCATTGATCCTATCCTGCTAAGATGGCAGCAGGGAGGACTCACGCAAACCTCTCCTGATCTCTTCCTGCTCACAACAACAATAAAAAATACAGGCTGTCAAACTCAGCTGGATCCCCCTGTGGCTCAACAATGGATGAAACCCTTTCTTGGTGGTGTCAACCCTCTTTGTCTGTTTGTAAAACCAGAGAGGCAGCCGTTACATATTGACAAACAGCATGCAGCATTGTGAGAGTGGCTGCTAACAGAACAAAGCAAAACAAACTGGTAATTCACTGACAGGACAGTTTGAACACGCTGAAGGTGTAAACCTTCTGCTGTTGAGACCGTCAACATGAAGGAAATGACGAGTAGTGTGTTAGTGTGACTGCACAAAGCATTGAACACGCACTTTATCAAGTGTTTGTTGCAGCTGTTAAGTGTGCCTTTGGATCCATCCATTATCCATTTTGCTTTATTCTTTCTCAGAGGTTGGAGCCTATCCCATCTGAGTTCCGGCAAGAGGCGGGGTACACCCTGAACTAGTCACCAGCTGATCACAGGGCCACATAGAGAGACAAACAACCATTCATGCTCACACTCATACCTAAGGGCAATTAAGAGTCATCCACCAACCTTAGGATTATGCTTTTGGTCTGTGGGAGGAAGCCTGAGTCCCTGGAGAGAACATGCAACTCCACTCAGAAAGGCCCTCGCCCACCCATGCAGTACCTGTGCTCCCCATGCTGACCTGTACCTTAAGATACATGGTTCAAAGTTGATCTAATACTACTTAGATTTTAACAGAGAGAACGACATCCTTCCCATTAACACAGAACAACAGGGCTGTCTGCTTTAAGAACTGTTTGTCTTTGTCAGCAAGCCGTGGCTCTCTTACAGGAGGTACATATAGCTTCATTTATTTTCTGCTTTATTTTATCAGTGCTGAGGGAACAGAAAAGACTGTAAAGTTTAAGTTTACTGAGTCTCTGAATGACTCCTTCGTGTTTACAAGGTTATTATCCAGACTAAATAATCAACTAAGGTCTCTTCCTCTTCAAAAAGCAAAGCATTTAAGTGAAGATGCAGCGACTATCTTAAATATCTTAGTGAACTTTGCCTTCGTGACCACAGGATGGCTCAGCAGAATAGAGTAGTCATGTGTAAGTTTGGCAGATTCTATTACTTTTGTGTCTATGGTTTAATGTGATGTCTCAATATTTACGTGCATTGTCACCAAAAGTAACAAGCACAGCTCATCAACTACAAACAAATAGGGTCAAATGCATGTGTGTACAACAACAGTGTACATTTGTCCACATTTAAAGGATATTTCCTGGACAAGTGTGTTTTATTTTGTCTGCCTCTGTAAAGCAGACACTGTTACGAAATCCCACTCTCAGACAGGTCAGTAAAATACTGTAAGTATGTGAGGGCTTGTCTGTAACCTCTGAGCCGTTAGACCCACAGACCTCTGAATGGCTTCAGCAACAACTCAACATGGGGCATCAAAATGGAAACAAACAGCGGAGGCAAGCAGCTGAAATCCAGTGTCTAAATCCCTCAACAAACACTGGCTGTGGAAATGAATCTCTGTGAAAATCAGCCTCCAGTCAAGAGAGTGCAGAAAGACATCTGGTCGTGATTACAGTGCTCGCTGTCAGCAGGATGTGTCCTTTCCTCTTTTTGTCTCTGCTTCATCAGTCCTCCTTTATCTCCATCAGGAGGTCCTCTGCTTTTTCTCAGCATCCCTCAGTCCCCGTCTTCTCTGTCTCTCCTCTCTTATTTTCGGTCTCAGTTTTGTCTGGCTTGTGTCCAGGAGTTTTGTTGATCCCTCAGCCCTGTCTGCAGCTCTGCAGCTCCAGGAGCCACAGTTTTAGGCAGTAAGGGGGGGGTTATGACAAGCTAGTCAAGAAAGATGGTGGTCCAGTGTCTGGGGGGGTGATGATGATGATGACTGCTCTGTTTCCTGGACTCGCTTTGATGGACTTACTTGTCCTCTCACTGATTTGGTTATTTACAGAAGTACAAGCAGGTAAGGACGCTGAGACTCAGCATAGTTATGGTGACCTCTTCTGAGGTCGCCCCTTCACTGTAAGATGAGTTCAGGTTAGCTTTATCAGAACAACATAACTTCACCGAAACTTTTTATTGACTGAACTGACACATAAATAGGCCATTAGGGTATTAAGCGGTCTTTGTGTGTGACAGCTGTCATTTACTTTAGACATTCTCCCTACAGAGTCAGAGTTACACACTATGATATGTATGACATATTTCAGGTCTCGACACTTTAAGATGTATATTATTTTGTCTGGAAAGAGTTCTTCAAACTTTTCAGTGGATTGTCAATCATTTGGACTTGAGGCAAATGTATTCTCCTTTTACCCTGGAAAATCAATTCATTACTAATAACCATCTTTACCTATATGCATACACAACTTTGTTACATGGGTTCGACCTTGGGTTGGCAACCAACGTCCCCGGAGCAGAACTCGCCATTTCGTCCTTGGTATTGGCTCTATTCGAGGAAAAAAACACAGAAATATATATTTTTTGCATTTTAGGTTCATCAGGTTGATTGGTGACTCCAAATTGCCCTTAGGTTGGAGTGTTAGTACAGTGAATGGTTTTCTGTCTCTTTATATGGACCTGTGATTCGCTGGTGACTGGTTCAGGGTGTACCCTAACTAACAGAGATAAGCAGCATACATAATGGATGGACAGATGATCATAGTTATACTCACAGTCATATTAAATAACACGGACTAATTACAATTGACTGATATTGAGAATCTGCCACTAAAATATATAGTAACTCAAGTCACACTTTTGTTTTCGTTTTAGTTCTACAAAAACATATGTGTTATGACAATATAATATGGTATAATAATAATGATTCCAAGTTAAAGCAACAAGAATAATATGACCTATCACACAGCAATAAAAAACAGTTCACTCCTACATCTCCTACATGTCATTTTCATGATGCAGAGTCCACAGACGCTGTTGCACTCATTTTAAGGTCCAAATGGATTTTGTGACTCCAGACAGGTTTTGTGGACAGAGTAGTGGACAAAATGTCACTTTTGATTAAACCGGTTGCAGACTCCTATGTTAGACATGTAAAGAGTAATTCATGAGGCCACACAGTCTCACAGTGACCTTCAATTTTCCATCAGTGCCATTCAACAGATATTTGTCTGACGGATTTGTTTTGTCTTTTCTGCTACAGCTGTCTATCCCTGTACCAAGCTCAGCTGCAGCAGTACATGTATATTTTATTTCTAGGGATGCACAATCACATTGGTACAACGCCAGTAGTAGCAGATAATTGCCTACAGGGCAGGGATGGGTACCGACTTTTGTACTTTAAGAGGTACCGACCGAATTCTGTAGGTACTACCCAGTACAGATTCACGTAAAATAAACAGTGCCATGTTTAGGTACCTAAAAGCATCCTTGTGACTGTGAGGGAGGGGAAGGAGCAGGCATACTATTGGGTAGAGTTGGTGAATTTCCATACCGGACTTGAACGCAGCACAGCAATAGTGTAATGACGTCAGCAGCCACGGGCTCAGTCAACAAAGCAAGCATGGCTGAGAGAAATTGCTTGCAAGTAAGGCTCTACTTATTATGTCTATTATGCTAGATTATGCTTGCTGCAATATTTGTGACGCCAAGTGTAAGGCCAGCGGTGGAAATACTTCAAATCTGAGGAAGCACCTGGTGACACACAAAATTTTCCTTAAAGCTGAAGAGCGCATCATTTTTAATAGCCTCAGATCTACAACCACAAAGGATTCATTCGGCACTGTTAGCACGCCTGTGTCCATTGGCAACTAGTCCTCTGCAGCCAGAAACACAGGAAAAGAAATGGCTTTAACATTTGGTGATGGCAGCCAATGCAACAAGGAGGATACCTGGTCCAGGTAAATAAGCTTTGTGTTTAAGTTGGTATTAGCTTGGCATTTTAATGTGTGTCAGTTATCATTATCAGGTTGGTTCCTCGTACTTTGTAACGTTAATGTAAATGCTTTTTTTATTTACAGCTCTGTCGGACCCATTGTTAAACTGCCCTAAAGTTAAAGCGAGGGCTGCAGTTAATTTATTAAGTTGTGGTTCATTTTAGTTACTGGTTTTCATGTTGAAGAATTTTTTGGAACAGTGTTACAATACAAACAGTTGAATGTTATTTTGATATATATCTTTCAAATTTTATATATTGAGAAATAAATTTACATTGAAAAAAATGAGATCTTAATATTAAACAAATTAATATTTATTTCCCCTGTAAACACATGCAAAAGTACTGAAAATTGGTACCGTTGAGTACCGATACAGATTCCCAGGTACCGGGCATCGGTATGGTATCGGTTCAAATGTGAAAGGTACCCATCCCTACTACAGAGTTATCAGCAAACACAGATATGCAAAATGTTGCTGATATTTGCATTGCATGTTTCGGCAGCATATAATGGGTATTAATATATGTATCCTAAACACTGGCAGTAAATCAGGCAGTATGTATAAATGTATCATCATGATTTAACTCATCATCACAGGATGCCCCCTTGATACATAAAAAGCACCATTTATTTAGGAATAAATATTTTTATTGCTTCACAATCTATTTCTCTAACACAAATAGACAGCCACAAAAACAGGGCCCTATACCTGTAACACTGCAGGAACACAGCAAAGAAAAGGGGCACTATGCAGAGTTATTGGAAATGCTCATTAAAGATATCAGGGAAAGACACGGGAAACTATAGAAATGAGAGTGTTGAATGGTGTAATAGATTTAAACGGTGTTGTGAAAAGTTAAAATGTGTGCAAGAGGCAAGAATTTTACCAAACATAATACTCTGCAGCAAGCAGACTATAACTGTACACACTGTTAAGTGTGGGTGACAAACTGAGCCTTTTGAGAGAAAACATGTTAAATAATTCAGATGTAGTTAAAATATCTGTAAACAATAAACTGGTTTATTTTGCAAAATGAGACCATGGTTTCAGTTTAAAAGTGCCTCTGTGCCACAGAGATATGAGGGAGGATTTCAAAGAAGGTAAAGGTGTTTAATTTTTAATGAAAGTTCAACACACTGATTGCAGAATGGGTGCAAAAAGGGTGCAAAGTATCTGTGTTTGTTTCCTGCTTAAGTGTCTGACATGAAGGCTATGGCAGCAGATTGGGCTGATGACCAAAGTGCTTTCTGCTGTAACACCATTTTTTTTCTACCATTCATCTACAGACTGCACTTAAAGAAGCATTTTGCTTTAGACAGAATAAAGGCCACAGCGAGAGGAGGCTGATGCAGCCCAGTGTTCAGTGTTTTACAGAAACTAAACCTTAAAGTCATTTGTGGCCATGACCCCACTACTGTCAGTGAAGCTGAAGAGATTAAGTGGTTTCAGGCAGCTACTGGCGCTGTTAAAAACAAAACAGAGAGAAGTGGTGGGTGAATCCCACCTTTTGCCTGATATCAGTTGTCATAAGCCCCTGCTCCTGCAACCCTAAAAGTGATAAGTGGTACAGATAATGGATGGGTTGATGGACAAACAACAACAAAAACAGATAAAGATTTAGGTAAGAAAAAATGGCACACATGTAGCAACACTGCACAGCTCCAACAAATACATTGCTGATAATAATCATTTTAAGCACGTTTGGGAGCACTTAGGGCCTCACTCTTGACAGGGGCAGCCCTGGGAAAGAGCCAGACTGCATCAGGCTCCACCATATCTAGTAAAAAAAGGAGCCACATGTGCAGCGGCTACAGCCTTCACCTCGCTCATCAAAAGGTCCAACTTATGACCCAAACACTTTTTTTTCGTGCTTATCATGCTTGAGTCTTACTTCTCACATTCCCCATCACTCTGGATTTCCTGTAAAAAAAAAAAAAAAAAAAAAAAAAAAAAAAAAAAAAAAAAAAAAAAAAAAAAAAAAAAAAAAAAAAAAAAAAAAAAAAAAAAAAAAAAAAAAAAAGAGGAGGGGGGGAGCCCATAAAATAATCCTCATAAAGAAGAGAGTCAGACAGAATGATGTAAAAAATGAATGTGGAGGTGCAGGGGTCCTGTCCCCTTCCAATGGCACTGCACATAAGGCCTCAGACAGCATGAAATCACCAGAACAGCATGGTAAGCTCATGAGACACAGGCCACAGCAGCTTTGGAAAACCTATCCCCTGACATTTTCCATTCATAAAATTCCTGGACTTGAGATGAAGGAGGGAAAATAAATCAGCCCGGTGTCTGTGCTTTTCATATGTGTGTTTTTTCATGCTGCTGTGATTGGCAGCATGAGGGTTTGGCCATATGTTTCCTCCTGCTACCACTCTCCACAGCCTCCTTTTGTTTTTCCTATTGACATTAAATAGACATAAAGGGGAGATTGCTGAGTGCGCCTTCCAAGTGAAGTGGTTAGAAATGAGAGGCTTTTATTACATGGAAAGGTCTTCATTACTCTGCATATTACTGAGAGTCATCTACTGATGGAAATGTCCACATCCTTCACTTTAAGTTGCCAAAAACAACATCAATACAATTTCAAAAATGCCTCTTTAATCTCCTGCAAAACCCTTTTGGTTATGCTTTGTTCTGCAACACTCCTGCTTCAGTCCGTACAGTGTGTGCTACAATGCAGCTTTGTTTTTCACATTTATTGAACTAAATTAGTGTGCAGGAATGAATGAGGCAATTCAATTCCCTCTTCTAATCTGTAATTATTTGAGGTAGTTTTGCATTTAGTAATTAACCCACCCCCAACACTCCACCCATGCTGCATAATGGCTGCACACCATAAGGATAAAAGAAAAGAAAAGAAAAAAAACTAAGGTTATATAAAGTAATCGTTCCCGCTGATCCTTTACAAAATAACATTTTACCAATAATCTCCACTACCATTACATGGGTGCAGGTTTATCTGGAAATACCACTGGACACTAACACAGTTTAATGTTTTTGTTGTATGAGATGAATAATGTTGATGTTGATGTAAAGAGCAGCACGGTGGCACAGTAGGTAGTGCACATTCCTCACAGCAAGAAAGTTGTGTGCTGTGTTGGTTACAGTCTTTCTGTGTGGAGTTTGAAGATCCTCCCTGTGCATGCAAGGGTTCTCCCCAGGCTCTCCAGCTTCCCTGAACAGACCAAAAGTATGTGAGAAAAAAAGAGTGTGAGTGTGAATGGCTGTTTGTTTCTTCATGTGACCCTGTGATTGGCTGGCATCCATTTCAGGGTGTACCCTGCCTCTCACCCAATGTCAGCTGGCTCCAGCCCCTGCCACACTAAAAGGGATAATCAGTATAAATAATGGATGGATGGATAGATGTAAGGGATTTACTTAATGAAAAATTTCTGCCATTCAGTCTTTTAGTAATATGATATATAATATGAAAATCTTGTGGAGGAGGAACTTTTCTATCTGCAAAACCGGAATGAAGAGACAGAGCACACAAAACTCTAATCAATACATCTTAAATCTGAGATAATATTTTACACTTAAAAGTGCTCTTGAGATATTGCTGCTACAGCCTAGGATGATCATATGATCCAATAATCTTGAGTCAAAGGTGACATGTGAAAAGGGGTTCTGAAAATAATTCCCCTCAGAGTTCATGACATATCTTATTTAGCAGAAAAGAATGACCTTGGTCTTCGCCCCTAAAACATTATCATTTCATCCTACAGTTAGAAAAACTTCTGAAGAGTTTAACAGGGAGCTGTCAGAGTCTATTTTAGGCATTTTGACTGTAACTTAAACCCTTCAATCACATCACTTCATCCTTCATGAAGCTCAGTGACCTTTTACACATGTCCACCAAAATCAAATTTCTTCATCTTTGTGTCAGAACGGATTTTCGTGCAAAGCTGGATGAAGATGCCTAAAAGTAATCTTGACATATTGCATTCACAAGCAAGTGTAGAGCATGAGACTGAATGTTCCAATCGTTTTACCTTGAACCCACAAAATCCAATCAATTCATCCTTGAGTCAGATGAAACATTTGAGCAGAGGTTAGAAAAAAATCATCAAAGTCTTTTCAGGTACCAAAGGACAGGCTGAGTCAACAGTGGGTCAACACATAAACACTGTGCCTATCCCAGCCTGGAGATATAAAAGCAGGACAGGCTGACCTGTGTGATGTTACTGTATCACTGAATGCAAAAACATTAAGCCCATTGTGTGTCTCTTTTTACAGCTGATTGTACATGGACCGCTGTGATGGGAGGATAACCGAGTGCAGCCTGTCATTACCGTACCCCCGGAGAAAGCTAAATAATCACCTTGTTCATCAGTTTATTCATTGCATTTACGAGACCTGTGCCTCGTAATGTTCCTCCTCATCGCTTTGCTCTTTTATTTTTGGCACATTGCTGATGCAGTGCCAAAAGGTGGGCCACAGCAACCCCTGGGAGGGAGGGAAATTACATGCAAATGGAAATGCAAAAATCAAAGCAGCATATAAAACTCTGCATACCAACATTTGTGCTGTGACACAAAAGAACACAGTCACACAAACAAATATTTATTTGATGGTGGTAAAAAATACACTGAACGCTGTCCCTCTTGCTGAAGAAGAACACTGAGTTCCTGCAAGGCACAGAAGAGTGAAGCTATAAATCTCCTCTGATGGATGAAGCTGAGTGTGCTGTCCACTTTTTAACAAAAAGAGATCAAACTAAAGGATTTCAGAGGAAGTTTGGTTGGAGCACTCTGCAGAGAACATTAAAATTAAATTGCCTCTGAATACTAAAACACAGTGCCATGAATATAAAGTGCTATTTGTAAGTTTAAGTGTTTTGAGATTTAGTTACATTAATTCTTGAGGCTATGAAGTGAAATTAGATTTAATTTCAATTATACTTTTATTATGTTCTCAGAGCCAGCTAAGTGGTTTCAGCTGCATATAAAAAAGAGAAAAAACATGCAAACAATGACTGTATTGGCCTCCAGTTCTCCAAAATTCTGAAAAAATGACTCATTGTCAGATTATTCCCCAGCAATGCATAAATTTGATCAGAGTTCCAGTTAAAATTCATCTATTTGGCCAAACAAGTAAAATAGCTTACAGTATCTCTTCACATCCACATTTTAGTTTTTGAAAGAATGTTTCTAAAAGAAAGTTTATAATATTATGACAATACTAGTGTAATTCCTTAACAAAAACTCTGGTTTTGATTGAACATCATCAACTATGAATGAGAAATCTAAAATAAAAACCAATAAAATCAGTTATATTTGACTTTTTCACCACAGAAAAAGCTGTGTTAATAGGACCTAGAACCCTCAAAAAAAAGTTTAGAATATTAACTTGGTTGATTATTTAATTCCAACAGGTATTTTAATAATTGCATTATGTTGTTGGAAAGCATGAATAGTCACCTTACAATGAGGTACAACTTGTAAGAAATGTGCATCGGTGGAAGGGAAAAAGAGGTAAAGGTGTGGGGGAATCCCCCCCAAGAATGAGCCAAAATCCCCTGCAACTGAAAGCTGATGTTCAGGTGCACATAGTGGCATCATTATTTGATGTCAACTCTGGTGCTATTTATGCAACAAATTGTATTTACTACAAGTTAATACAAAGTTAAATCAAGAAGTCAGAATAACTACTCTGTCTGACACAAAACAAGAGCTCCAGTGTCCTGTGAGTTCTGTGTTTGTTTGAAACACTCATCCACCTTGACCACACCTGGTCCAACTTGTTCACACTTAAACAAATATCAGCTGACTTCCTCTGTACTTTAATTCATTAATAAGTTCTCTAACCACTGAGCATCACAGCTTTATTGTAAATAAAGGTAATTCCTTCAAACAAAAACATGGAAACAGCCTCCTAACTTGAGACAGAAGTACAGTGAAGCCTTAGGCTACGTTTACACGGACACCCTGACTTAAAAACACAAAGATTTTTCCTTTGTGTTTTCAAAGTCGATATGTGTTGAGACGGAAACACTGGAGATGAATGAAACCGCTGTAATATGCATGCTGCGTCAGTAGATGGCGGTGTAGGCAGCGCTGCTATAATACACGTACGAAGAAGAAAAACTTTTCACAAACAGAAATAGCCAGTGGACGCACAGAGTTTCGTTTTTGGACAATAAATTAGTTCAGACAACAAATCAGTCTGTATAGTTTCATCTGGATAACAAACTGAGCATGGTAAGCAGCCTTCATGTTACGGCTGGAGCTGTTGTTGTTCCTGGTATGCGTGCGCAGCCTTCATGTGAAAAAGTACTGAGCATGCAGTGATGTCAGCGTTTCATTCTAAAATACTCTGATATGGGTTTACACAGTGCTGCATGGAGAGCGTATTGAAAACTTTCCATTCTGGAGTCGTTTTCAAAAGTTACCATTTTTGGGCAATCTGCCCGAAAATGGTAACTTTTTCCATGTAAACAAGAGGCCAAAATGCAATGAAAACGTATTGGATCTGACCGTATTCGGCCCTGTGTAAATGGCCCCTTAGAAGCTCACACCTGTGTCCTAAAGAACAGCTGATAAAATCCATTTAATGAATTGTAACACCTGAATCTGCTGGTTAAAGACCTTCGGTTCTTGTTTTTGTTGTTCTTTAAAAAAGATGTTGAATTTTGGAAAAAGGGAGAATGCAAGACTCTCACAAAGCCTGGAAAGTTTGCTGCAGGCTGTTTTCTCTTTATTTTCATATTTCCACACACACTCTGCCCTCTATGACTTGTGTGGACTTGTGGTATGTGACGTCCCCTCGCTGCACACTGCTGTTAATTGGGATTAGCATATTTACCCACCAAAACAATGCCTTGGTGATATGAGGCTGCTGTGTCCGGTGGCCTTTATTCACCACAGACCTAATAATCCCTCTGTCTCTGAGAGCAAAGCTCATTAAATCTCTAGGATTGTAGCCCATTATGAGCGCTCACTGGCTCTGGCACCTCTTACAAATCCTATCAGGGTACAGAAATGGAGCTATGGCTAGTGTAAGGGCTAGTGAGTGGCTAATCACAGCCCCAGTGTTTGGACTAGCCGATTAGCACAACTCACTGATCCCTGATCCCCCAGGATTAAACCCAAACAGCAGCAGACCTCGACTGTACCAGACAAAACAGAACCACACACACACACATGCATGCACACACTCAGTCTCATATAAAACTGTTGTCTGGGGAATTTACTTCTAATCTTAGGAAAAGACTCAAATAGAGACAAATAAATAAACTTCCAAGTAAACCAAGCCACAGAAACTAGGGGACATGCACACAGAGACAAAAAGGGCTTGAGTTACTGCTGTCCTGCCTTCAGCTGAGGCAGGCCTCTTTTGCTTGTTAAACTTTTTTAATACAGATAATGAAAAAAAAGTAATGAAAAAAGATCTGATCAAATACAGCGAAAAGTAAAATATTATTTTTAAGTAAAGAATAGAAATAAATATAATTAATAATGTAAAATGAATAACTGAGTCAGTGTGTAAGGAGTTTTAGGTGTATGTGCTGTGTTTTAAAATTTAAGATAAACATATAATGACTTAAAAAACTAGTATTATGATATGCACTTTAAATATGTAGAACACCTAGGTGCTCTCACTGTAATGGGGTTGAATTTTTTAAGATTATGTCCATTTTTATTTTAATGCCAAATTTCAAAAGGATCTATTGGTGATAAAAAAAGGGTGAGTGCAATTCTTTGACAGTCTACAGTCACATGTCAGCATTAAAGGATAAGTTCGGTTTCTACAGCTTTCACATTGTTTATAAAATGAAGTAGAACAATATACTCACCCAGAAGGCTTTCCAGATCCAAACAGTGCTTTGAGAGATATTTAGATCCAAAATCGAGCGGCAGACATCCGTATAATGGTAGCACACGGGGCATGTATAGCGCTGCTCCTAAAACTACATTAATCGTCCAAAAACTCATTAGTTTTCACTAATATTTCATCATGGTCCGCTCACGCTACTCCTCCAGGACAGTCTGTGTCGCTCCAGACGTGTTTTTATGACTGTGCTGACCTCTGAACTGAAAACTGCTCTCTGGCCAGCTGTTCTTCTCTTTGCCTCCGCGTCCTCCTTTCCATGAGCTCCTCATCTGTAAACTCTGGTTCGAAACTGTAAGGACACCCATCATATTCAAAGTTCTCCTCCACAACATCTTCATCCGATAGATATTCGTCCATTTTGCACAAAACTGGAAGAAAGTTGTTGTGTAGCCGGCAGTCTTCCCCTGAAACAATGAGCCATACTGCGCATGCACGGAGGCAAACGTAAACAAAGTCTTCAGTTCAGAGGTCAGCACAGTCACAAAAAATGTCTGGAGCGACACAGACTGTCGTGGAGGAGTAGCGTGAGCAGACCATGTTGAAATATTGGTGAAACTAATGAGTTTTTAAACGATTAATGCAGTTTTAGGAGCGGCTCTATGCATGCCCAGTGTGCTACCATGATACGGATGTCCGCTTTTGGATCTAAATATCTCCCGAAGCACTGTTTGGATCAGGAAAGCCTTCTGGGTGAGTATATTGTTCTATTTCATTCTATAAACAATGTGAAAGCTGTAGAAACCAAACTTATCCTTTAAAGGTGCAGCACTATTTAAATCACAAGTGATCATGTTGTCTTTTTTAACATTACAGGGAGTCAGTTTCTATATAAGATCCTCCACAATATGAATCACAACACATGGGCAAATCTGTTCCGTATCTGTGAGCAGAGGACTGCATAGCTCTTTGCGTGACTGCTGATTCTTACACATGCCCCAATATGGAAATTAACAGTATGTTCAAGCACCCAAACACTGCAGGCGTCTGCTGCTTCTCCAGATGAAATAAAGCTATGATATTTTGTGCTGAATCTTTATGGTCCACCACTTAAGTGCACAGGGGATGTTAGATTCTCAGCAGATTGAGAGAACAACTGTTTATGTCTCCTCAGTGATGTTAGAAAAAGTCAAGTGCTGCATGGACTCTTGTGTGATGTGCTCTGACATGTTAACAACAGGATTTTAAACAATGTGTGTGCATCATACAGGACTGTACAGAGCCAGAGGCAGTATGGCCTAATCTCCAGTACATTTATTAGGCAAAGTGTTTCTGTAATCAACAAGCCCTTCTGTTAAACAGATTTGGTGCTACAGAGGTAACTATAGGGAGACAAAACTTATACCCCGGTGATCAGTGAGAGGATCAGAAAAAAGCAACAAGGAGCAAGAGGAGGCACATCTGCATGTAAAGGCAGAATGAGGGCTAAGTTGCTAATTCTTCTGAAGATGGGACATTATTATAATTTCAGGAGTAGGCCCTACTAGGTGCTGTGACCCTCATCCCACACTCCATCTTTAAAAATGTGGATTGTTTTAAAAACAAGCACTACTAAGTATATCCAGAGAGAAGTGTGGTTGAGGACTGTCCTGCAGACTAATCCATAAGTAAAAAAACTTCTTGTAATAAACCTCCTCACTACACCTGATGCTTTGAGAGATTCTGCCCATTCCCAAACATTTTCTAAGCACTTTTCCAAGATATGGCAAAAGATACTGAATGGTCTATCTGGTGTGTCCAGTTAACACCTTGGAGGATGCCCTATATGAAATCAATCTTTAACCTCAACGTTAACTCAAGTTTTAATCTTTTCTTTGAATGTTCATAATTGTATCATTTTCCTAAGTTTATCTGTTTCATATAAACATATAGAATTGTTATAATCTTTGCCTTTTATATCAAATGAGTGCAAATAGATGTATTTCTTATTATTTTTGAACATTTATTTCAAGTTTTTGCTTTACTGCTAGACTCTTAAACTATGGTATTCATGTAGGAAGCAATCCCACAGTGCCTATTTTGTTAAATTCACAGTTGAAAACAATTATTTATCATCTTTTATGCAGAAGTGCATACATAAAATGACTGTCATGAGGAAGAATTTCTAGTTCTAACGGCGTGTTCCCACCGAAAGCGGTGCAAATTTTTTGCGCATTGATATTACATACAAAGTCAATTAAAAGATGCGAATTGACGCTGCATCGGGGCGAGCATAGAGCGGCGTCAAGCGTTCAAGCGGTGAGCGGTGAGTGGCGAGCATTTCCAGCGAAAAAACTCTCGCCACTCAATGCTTGACACTCGAGTTGAAATAATTGAACTTTTCGAGCGAGCGAGCATGTTGCCGCACCAGGACAGCCTATCAGCGTGGAGATCGTCACTGACGCAGGGCATTCTGGGGGTCGGAGTCTTGCTAATTTGACAAACTGCTAGACTCATCGGAGGCAGATGGAAAGGCGCTCGCAGCTGCCGCTGGACTGTCTTGCCTGTAGTTGGTATCCAGGCAGGAGATCCTGGCACCAACCCCGGCTAGCAGGTCTTCAAACTGGGCAACAGTCAGCCTGAAGTACCGCTGGAACCGGCCGTGATCCAGACGCAGCTCCTGCAAGAGACGGTGGAACTCACCGAGCTCACACCGCCTCCACAGGGCAGCATGCATCCAGTACCGACGTCGGCGCCTAGCCCGCAGCTGACTTCTCCACAGCAAGTACTGAGTAGCGATGGTGGTAATCAGAGCCATGTTCGATGATGGAATGATATGATGAAATGATAATGGCGGACTTTTCGTGCAACGATGCCGCGGCAAGCGTTTTTTTTGCATATTTGTACCAGCGTCAAAACTCGGGTGTCTAGCACGGCGCAATTTCACTTGACGCGTGAATACACTCGCTTTCAACACTTTTGGTGGGAACACGCCGTAAGAATTCAAAGCAGCTGAATTACTACTTACACAATATAGGATGTATTTGATGCAAAAATGTAGCATATTTCTCTTTTCCAACTGATTTGGAACAAAGCACCTGAGCTGTGAGTGTGAAAACCACCCAAGTCACTTTTTAGCCATGTTTGTTTTATTTCAATTTGCCAAATACAGCCTGTGTGATCAGGAACACTCTGAGTGATCACTCCTCAGCTTCTCCACAGTAAACTCAGTCCCATCTGATCCTTTGCTCCGGTCATGTAAAGACTACCAATGGATGAAGACTGCTATTGCCATCCACTTTTGTTGCCCATACATTCTGCAAGAAGTGTGAAATAACAGGAGTGAGGGTGACTCTTAACTTACCTAACGACTTGTGATGACTTCATGTCTAGTCAAGTCCTCTTCAATCATGAGTTATTGATAGGCTCTACACAGCTACTCAAATGCACTTCAAAACTTTACATTTCAAGGCATCTCAAGTATCGCATAAGGGCATGTTGTTGATCCAGTCCATCAGTTAGCCCTGCTGCACTACCAGCAGCTCGTTCAGTCAGAAAGCTATCTGATTTTTACTACCTTTGAGCCTCTGCAGATATGCAATGGAGTCAGAAATGTTGATTTTTCATGGGAACCTTGCAGATACCAACTCAAAAACAGAAACAGTTGGACTTTCTTATGAACTCTTTGTGAGTCATGAGGCTGGAGGAAACACTTCTTGGTGATTCAGTGGGCAGAAACCATCTGTCCCTACCATCCATTTTTAACACTTTCTCAGGTTTTCATCACACAGTGCTTATGGCTCGAGCCTTTCTGGTCCATCATGGTGGGGAGACCGCAAAGTGTGACAAAATTTTAACAAACTAAGACGATTTAACTCTGTTGTCATGATGCATCACTGTCAAGTCACATTTATGTGTTTAGCATGGCTTGTCAAAAAAAAAACTATGAAATGGAAATTTGGGTTGACCTGACTCTTTTGGAATATTGATTAAATTTGGAACAAAGTTCCAACAATCGTTAAACAACTTATAAAATGACTGATCACATATAAGGCAAGTAATCCAAATACTACATTTAACACACTAGAAACATATCTGTGTCCACTTTTCATGAGCAATGAACTTTTCAGCCTATCTTTTCAGATGCCACATTTTTATAAATACAAAGGACATTGGGCCCTTTTGTATGCAAGGCACGAAGCATTTTTGGTGAAGCTCAGGTGTCTTCTTCACTTTCTGCTGATGCCAGTGGCACTAATATGCCCTGCTGTTCAAACTGCAAATAATCATGTGCTCCTGTATGCACCCAAGGGTGTATTTATCTAAGAAGGAGAGTTCAGGCCCAAAGCTGAAATTTAAATACAACATTTCACTCATTGAAATAGATGAATACTCCATTACTGAACAAGTTTGGTGAGAAAATCCACTCTGGCAACTTTTCAATCCCTCTCTTCTCTTCTTCCTCACCCATAATGGCATTGACAAACAGAATGCTAACAAAAGCAGAGACAGGGGGTCGAGTCCAAAACATCACACAGTGTCGCACAGATCTGCACTGTGTTGCTCACACACATCTGATGCTCACATATGATTTAGTGTAATTATGCTGATTTTGACCCTGACACTCTCTTGTGCCATGTTCAATTAGGATTAGGAATGGGAATAAAAAACTAATAGGCATATATACTGTATGTTTAATTACAAGTGAGTGGAGGAGTGTGGGAAAACCAGAAACATGTAGAGGCATTTATTGTAGTTGCACAGCACTGAAATAACAGGAATGATATCTGTTTGTGTATGACTTGTATAGGTACAATTCTTTCTTTCTCATAGAAAAGCCATAGTAATCAATAATCAATTGGTAAAGGGCTAAGTCAAATAATAAGTCTACAATGATTTTGGTCACTATCAAATCTTGCCCATCCCTTCTTTGGACACAGTGTTGGGGTCACAGTTTTAGTATCACTTGGTCTACAGCAATATATTTCACAAGTTCATCTGGGCAACAACCCAGAGAAAGTGTCTTGGGAAGGCAGAACCTTTCATTTGCATATCTGATTAGGTGATTGGATAGTCGCTTTGCCTATTACATTCATTAGGGGACAATCAAAGAATGTAGTAGGAGGACACTACTGCAGCATTGTAAAGAACAAAACATGAGCCCCTTTGTAGAGCAAGCACTCAGGAAAACATGTCAAAAGTAAGGGAAAAAATGCAATTTCATGTGGAAACGCTATCAGTGTTATTGTATGATTTTCATTAAATAAAGACTTACAACCCAGATCTTACATCTTTTGGCATATATGCTAATCTATGAGCAGCCACTCCATTACACATTTTTGCTTGTAGCGCCCTTCGTACACTAAAGGACACCGAATGGGCTGTGCTGCATTATTCTGAAAACTAGTTGTAGAAAGTAGCTGTAGACTGGAGCTTTGCAAAAGGGATCTGTCTAATAACACACGCTGAGTAAGATGGATCCAGCTGCACTACAAGGTTACTACGGCATTCAAGTCATTAATCTTAAGTAATCAAAAGTAAGAAACTAAAAGAAAAGACAATGCGTTTAAAAAGGCTATCATGCTTAAGCCTGTCACTATCAAAGGTTGTGCTCTGGACAGTAGTGTTTTTGTGTAAATGCTGTTCACTTCATACATGTTACTCCTTATTTCTTCCTTTATGTTAACAGAAATCTTTTGAAAAGACGATGGTTTAAAATTTTTAGTGAGCAAACAAAGTAAATTTAGCCATTGTTTGTCCCTGGAATGCAATTAAAAACCTGACCATCTTCCTTGATCTTCAAACACTGGTCCATATTTTAAAGTTTTTTTGTGTAAAATGACTTTTCCTTTGAAAAACTACAACCAGGTTTTAGTGGTTGTTTTGACTAACAACATTGAATGTTCTGCAGCCCTACAGAGCTAGAAGGACTCTAAATAACTTGTTCAAAAACAAATTGACTCAGCGAACAAAGCCAGTGTCAGTGGGAAACTGTAGGATCCTTAGGTAACACCTCCAGTATTAATATCTAACACATTAACCAGTTCTAATTTTAAATCTATTGACATCATAGTAATGCCCTCATTATTCACTTCCAGTTTGTTTCCTGCTGCATTAATCCAGTCAGTCCCCTTCTTCCAGTGTGCTCTGCTTATGGACATGGCTCCAAATAGCACAAAGAATCACAACCTGATTGAATAGGAAGGAGCCAAGGAAATGAGGCCAATTTCCCTGTGGGGCCCTGCTGACCAGGAGCAGCCAAACAGGTTCTACATACAGAAGTCATTACACTGCCACATAATAGCTGCTTAAACCCTTCAGCTTCTTGCCAGGTGTCCCCAAAGGATGTGCTCTTGGAGTTCTAATGGGCCAAGTTGGTGTCTTACTCCTAGGTGACCTTTCTTCCTGTACATTATTTCATTTTATCCAGCTCTGATTGTCTGTTTGGCACTACTTGGTGTCTGTTTCTCAGCTAGCTATATGCTGTTCCTGCTGCTTGGATTAAAAATGTAAACAGTGCTGCTTTGTCACAGACAAAAGGCTGATTTATTGCATGATTTATTGATATTTATTTTCAAATAGTTTGTAGCCGAATGCAAAATCACTCATGTGCTGTTGATTAAAAAAATATCTATTTTACATCAATAACCACAAACAGTAATTACAGTGACCAGAAATGAATACATTCAAACTGTATGGGCTACATGGGGAATAAATGTTTTATTTATTAGATTTAATTTAGGACCTTAAATCATTCGTGTAAATCAAACAAAATGGGCTCAGAGGGGGCTGGTTTGGTGAAGTGGGTAGCAACGTTGTTCTCCCTCAACTTTTTTTGAAAGTCTATTTACTGTTTCTCTTGTCTATCGAAACGCATAAAAAAACAGAATACTTTATATTAAAAATGTTACACATTTTGATACCACAGCAGTTAATGTGTATCATAAAAAAAACATTTAAATGTAACAGATCCAAACATCTCATCTCACCTTCAATGATGCAACTTATTTTTATTAGGGGTGTCCCAATCTGATATTGCTATCAGTTATCTTTCTGATATCTGCAAAAAAAAATAAAAAATATTGGATTATATCGGCCTGCATCTAAAATCTCCAAGTAATCAATATACAAGTAGTCCATTCTAATTTATTATTTTATTATTTTTATTTCAGTTGTAGAATATGTTTCTGTTTAAATTAAACACAGTGGTTATTTTGCAATTTAAAAATATGTTTTTGTTGTTACTGGATTTACTGAGGATACTTTTCAGGGTTGTCTTAATTTATTTTTGATACCAGTATTTGCCAATACTCAAGGCTGCAATATTGGTATCATATCGGAGGTGAAAAAGTTGTATCAGGACACCACTAATTTTTATCTTTATTTTTTTATATTACGGCAAAATATGGCAAATTATTCTACATGTAGTTGGCAGTACATTGTTGTTTAAAATGTAAGAAATGTGCATGCCATAACAACTAAGGGCTATGTCAGGTTTCAAGTAAGGAACTGTTCGAAAGATTACCCTGTAAGCGCAGCACTGTGTTACAAACATCTCATTGTAGCATTTTTTGAGAAAAGCTTTGTATTCAAACATTCATCTTGCAACCTACTGAAAATGGCTCTATCATTCTGTATTCATGTCCTAACACACCAGTTGAAAGCCACCATTTTGAACAACAACTCTACTTTTTATGAAAAATGCCAGAAAATTACTGCAAACTGTTATCCTGATCCTGGTATCCCACACTGTTTCACATATCTATAGAAAGAGATTTGGAGAAAAACCTTCTAAAAATGGTGATTGTCCCCTCCCTAGTCCTGATTAGACAGTTTAATCTGTTACAGGGAGAAGTCACAGCCCAGAGACCAGGGGCTGATGGTTTCATTGATTGCTGTGATGACTTCTTTTTAAAAATGTAACATTTCAAAACAAAGGCTTGCACATTGACTTCAGAAAAAACAGTACAAGGTGAGACAGATGAGTGATATGAAATTACGTGAGCTGTCTCAAAGCTTGTTTGAGAGGCATCTGAGGCTCCAGACACTAAACAGTGTCCTGACCAAGCTCTCCATGCTGAAAATTCATTTATCACCCCAGCCATTGCTCAACTGAATCCCAAAAAATGACACAGCACAAGTTATTTAATTTAGTCTGCTGCTGAAGATGCTTTTGTTGATGGCTTTCTTCTGGTTTGACAAGTGATGCTTTCATTTGTTTCTGTACCTGATATGACTGTGTAAATGTCTTTGACCTGACTGCAAAGAAAATGATTCCTGGGGAAACAATAAGGTTGAAGTTAAAGTCACATGCATTAGTGGCCATTACAGGCTTGCAGTTACTTCCTCTGTGGCACAACTGACCTACAATCATAGCTCCTGCCTCTTTGTCTGTAATAGTACAGTATTAGTAGTACTGCCGCTTCACCACAACAGGTATCAATATTCTTGTCTTTTACTAGCATAAAGATTATGATTTGAAAATATGACAACCATGCGTTATTTCTATTTGGAAAAGAATGAGAAGCCTCACAAACATGTTTCACCATACCATGACGGTTATTTTTTTAATTTATCTTTTTTTTTATTATCATTGTTTTATCTTTATTTTATGTTTGTTTGTTTGTTTGTTTGTTTGTTTGTTTGTTTTTTTTGGGGGGGGGTTCTCAAAAGTGGAAGATGACTGAACAACTGTTTTACCTGTTACAATCATAACAGGCCAGTCAATCCAATGCTTGTTGCCACCAGCTCATTCCCCTTACAGGACCTTGATTTATTAGGTCATTCTCTGATTGGGCACGTTTGAGTCAGCTTAAAGCTTTGCAAGATGGATCTACCACTTTTTGACAAACATGAAATTTAGTGTATCAAGATCAAGCTGCCTTTTCATGATTAGTATCTTCTAAAGGGACTATGAGGAGTTTCTAAATAATTACAAAAAAAGTCTCACTTTTAGATACATGCCGAAATACACTCTTTAAGATGAGTTTTATAGCATCTAAATAGGTTATCTATAAATGCTATTCCTTAGCCTTCCAGTCTGGTCGGACAGGGCTGGACTGGCCTGGATACTCAACTTCGGGAACAAGACAATTCAAACTAGAGCAAATTTATTTTATTCGGACACTCTTAGAGCACCGGGCTTACGTAGCGATATATAGCCAGCTACAAAACTATGATACTAAGTTTTCCAAAAATTGCTTGTTGTCACACATCAAAAACTATCGCTACGTAACTAGAAAGAGATACATTACCTCGTTGCTTTGCATCCTGCAAGTTGTTGAAAAAAGAAGTTGTAAAGCAATGCAGAGTTCTGAGGAAGGTCCAAGCTGCATTCAATAGCATCACAACAAAGGCATGCTTTGGCTTGTGGTGCATTCAAGTTGTA
Organism: Scarus forsteni; assembly: GCA_036419115.1. NCBI lineage: Eukaryota > Metazoa > Chordata > Actinopteri > Labriformes > Labridae > Scarus > Scarus forsteni. Next base: position 37,838,805 of record JAZDUH010000098.1, read on the forward strand.
GTCAGAAGTAGGAATTTCTGTGTTCCGAGTAGGAAACTAAAACTGGAATGTCCCCCTAGTCAGAATTTCCTACTAGGAACTCGGTGAAACCTCGCCACCCCCGAGTTGACTATCAAAGATGGATGCCCCCAGAGTGAAGTTATTTAGCTCCTGTAATAATCAATTTATCAGCACTTCTGACTGGGGTGTGTCGCTCTAGATCAGCTGTATACATAGTATTGTTAGACTTATATTTACAAAAATGCTGCCATAGTGATAATCACATTCTTCATACAACAACACAGGGCGTGCTAACAACAGCTAACAATAGCCTGGTAGATTGGCATGTTTTTTTCCGACTTCAACTGGAACGCCGATAAGTCGGAGATGATGTCACTCCCAGTTCCGAGGTTACCGGAACGCAGCATTACAATAGTCGCCGCACGTGCTCATGGGTAGCAGAGTCTTAATGTCGGCGGAAACAGATTCTCCTCACAGTCCCTTTAAGTTAAAACAGTAATACAAAAAAAAATAGATTTGAATTTTTGCTCATATTGTCCTGCCTAAACTGAAATAAAGGAGTGGCCACTGACTGACAAACAAAACCAAAAACACTTGAAATTAAGTGCTCAAGTGGCTGCCATAAATGAAGGGAGTATGCTTTGTCAAGATGGCAGTACCCTATGTGTATCCAGTGGAAGTAGAAGAGAGCAGACTTGAGCTGTAGGCACAAAATATGCAGGGCAGACTTAAAGCTGAAGATTTTCCATTGCAGCATAAGTGTGACAGAAAGTGCGAGAGACCTGGTGTCTGCCAGCAAGAGAAGCACTCACTTTCTCCACAAGAGAGGAGTTATGGCGTGATTTCTAAGTCTCCTAAAATGCTCCATTTGGCAGGAAATTGGTTTGTGTGCGTCCACTTGTGTGTGTGAAGCTGTCTAACACCAGACATGCACACAGGCGCACACATGTCATTCAATTTCCCACCTCAACAAGTGTGCCATCATGCTGGGAACAGTTTAAAGATGGCTGGGTGCACAGATTCTCAATACTTCACAAACAGCACTTGACATATTCAGCCACAGAATCCAAACTTCAGCAGGACTCATGCAGATACCATGACCAATCACACACTAATAACAGCCTTGCCTCAGCTCAAAATTACAGCTGGTTAGGGTCATTTTGTGTCTATCAGCCTTGATGTCTTTATTTCATATCTGAACAGCTGACCACTAGAGAAAATGGGGTGCACACAAGTGCATCTGCCACATCATTGGAGATTTCAGCATTGTTGCTTGTCAGAAAGGGCAAAGTGGATACATCTTTTATTAAAGTTGTGCATTGGCAGTGATGCAGAAGAGATGCTCTTATTAGTAGAAGCACTGATTCAGCTGTATTAAAGCCAAAGGGAAAACTTTCTTATACCATTCACAGCAAAAAAGTTAAAAGCACCTCTGGAGGACATTTCTACTGAGTGTTTCTACGAAGCTGACTGAGCCTCATGTCTTTTTAAGAGACTGTGAAGGTTTACCAATTATGACTGCATTGTTTTCAGTTTTTTTGCATCCAACATGATGTTTGATTCTTCTATAACATGCAGAGTTGGATATGGATTATACAGCTACTTCAGTGTTCTCTACAGTGCAGGCTGGCGCGAAGTCAAAGACTTCTAAAAGTTGAAGCTGTCAAACACTGACATGATGTTCATGCTTTTTCTCTGAGTTTCTTCTGTGTTCAGCTTTTGGTACATCTTGTTCAATATTTTTGGGGAATATGGCTGAATAAAAAAAATTGAAGGCACTGTTCTACTATTCTGCTCAGGTATAAGTATGAAGGGTGATAGTTATTTATGCAACAAATAATCAATACAATGAAAATTCCCTTCAATGCATCAAAACTGAAGTAATAACCTTGATTTAACAACAAAGCCTCGAAAGTGGAGAGGGAAATTTGCAGTATGATGTTTGATGGCCTTGTTCTTCCAACTGAGCTTAGATGACAACTCTGCTAATTAAATTATAAAGTTGTTAAAAGCAGATGAGTGTCCCTCCACCATCACCATCCCTGTTTATCACAAGTCGAAAGCATTCCCATTGCATTAAGTAAAAATTATATTTTCATTTCCTCAATTACGCATGCATATGGTGGATTTTCTAAATAGTTCGGGGCTTATAATAACTGGCACCAGATTTCAGGGCTGTTGAATTCTTTAAAGGTCAGAAATCCTGGTCAGGGCTGTTGAATTCTTAAAGGTCAGAAATCCTGGTCAAATGTTCTGTCTGAATTGTAGCCATCCCCGTCAATAGCATCCCCTGTGGCTCTACTAGATGGCTGCTGCATGGCTTCCAAAAAGCCCTCCGGGTTGTGAACCATACTGACTGAAAATTGTAAACCCAACAATGGTGTTTATTTGTACAGCATGGTTTGGCAGTGTATTGATAGACAATTAGCTGTAGGCTATATTTATATATAATCACTTGATGAGAGCAGTGAGTGACCACAATCAGCACATAAATATCAAGGAAAGTGTCAAAGAGTGTCATTTCATATCCCTAATAAAAAGCTAGTGGTGCTAGCTCTGCCAACATTAGCAGTGGTCAACTCCAATCGAACAACTTCATATTGCCCACTGACTCTGTTATTCTGCAGAAAATATGGGTGCTCACTTTGGTTTCTCTCTAACTGCTTTATAAAGTTGACTCTTACCAGTAAAACATTATTTCAATACGTGGGCCTCATAAAATCTGCAATCATGGAATAGCAGACGGAATTGTGGAATTAGGCATTAAACACAGAATTCCATATAAACATGAAATATCACTGAAATGGCCAACATTTTATGTAAAAGCATTTAAAAAAAAAAAAAAATTAAACTAAAAAGGAACATATCTCTCGGGGAAAATGTCCTGGGGGGTCACTGACACTGCAGAAAAAAAAAGAAAAAAATTAAACAGAAATTTGGGGACAAATAACATGGATTTTATAGGGCCCTAAATATACAATAAGTCAGAAATGATCTGCAGGATTCCCCACTCAAGTCACCGTCTCTCCTGGGAAACATCAAACTTAATTGATATTCAAAAATTCCCAAACTGTAAGGAGTCACCATCCAGATGTTTAGAGCTTTCACATTTCAAAAACATGGCAGCAAACAGAAACACTCACATACTGTCCTCAAAGCCAGAGTTGTATCTTTTTGTGAGAGTTGTGTCTGTTTTCTTCATTAATTTTAATGATTTTAGTGGAAAACAGCCCACATGGCAGAACAGCAGTTGACAAATGACTTCAGAGGTAATCTTTGATCACATGACACTGCAAGACATGAATATGGAATCACCATTGTTACACTGCTTCAGAAAAAGGCAGGAGTGTTTGAGCCAAATTGTCATACTGTATATGTGCATTCAGAGGATTTTAATGTTAAAGCCTGAATGAAACTGTCCTGTTAAATAATGTCTTATAATAACTGAAAGATAGAAAATCCTTTGCCTTATCAAAATTGTGCTACCACTAATACGACCACTGATAGATGGCTCTACAGTGTCCAAAAATAACCATGCAGGATGCTGAAGCTTCCTTTCACCCTTGGGTGCCACCAGTTATGAGAATATATGGACTGTAACTGTGGAAGTTCAGCCCTCCCTCTCCTGCTCACCATGCTTCATTATCACACAATCACGCCTCACTAGGTTCAACTCGACCTCTGTCTGCAATGCCAGACAGGTAGGAGGAGGGGAGAAAGAAAATAAGAGAGACAAAGAGAGAGATAGAGAGAGACTAATGGAAATAGTAAGTTGCATGAGAACTGCCGAGGAGGTCATCACAACTGGAGCTCCACCTTGGGACAACAACAGCCGAGAAGCATCTGAGTTGGCTTGAATGTCTCCACTTTATCCAAGCTGTCACTGTTCAAAATACAATACAAGAATTACAGCAGGGTATACTGTAAAACCCCATTCACACTTTCAAGGAAAACTGTGAAAATAGCTGGACGCTACCCTGGGGAGTTGTATGTATAACCCAAACAGCAGGGTTTTTTACTTGGTCTTTACTCGGGTAATCAGATACAGGATGTAATCAATCTGCACATCAACCTTAATTCAGTTTTAACAAAATGTGTAATTGGGAATTTAGGCTTCTACTGATAATTAGCTATTAAGGATGTGTTTAAGTGAGTTGTAGATCTTTCTTATTCTAGTTATCTAACTCAAGAGTTTGGATACATATTTGTGTGTGTTCCTTATTTGTATGTTTGTTTTCTTCAGTAATCTTGCAAGACAGCTGCTCTGCTCTTCTTTGCCCTGCACAGCATTTCATTATAGGGTAAGCACAGGCAGAGTGAGAAAAGCTGCTTTGAAGACAGAGAAATGCGTTAAACAGACTGTGCAGACTTTGGGGGTGACTCTACGCTGGGTCACTCACCCTATACCCAACATCAAAAGTAGATGGGTCTCAAAAGTAGTTATTGTTGCATTCTGCTCAAAATGTTCAAAGTCATGAAATCATTTAACCCCTTTCATATTATAATTTTAACAGTTCTTTTGTCTTTTTGTCAATAACTTTGTAATTTTACAAGGATGTTGAGTGAAACTGATTGACGACAGTCACCCTGTCAAAAACGCCAAGCTGCGGTGAAAGACAAAAATGTGCTTGATTAAAACTGCTGTCACTCCTCGAGTAAATGAGCAGAGAGAGAAAGGGAGAGGATTTATAGGACACTTGTAGGATGTTCTATAAGAAAATTTGTTTACATTTTTTTAATGAGCAATAAAAGTAAACACTCTGGCAAGTATTTGTCATTATTATGTTATAAATGCTTTTAAACATGTGCGTAGTTACAAGAAAAGAAAAAATGATTTGAACCTTAAACAGGATTCTCTTCATAGACAACTGTAAATGAACATGTTCAAAGTTTTGAGATGACCAGAAATAAATGTAACCTATTTTACAAACACTCACACATTTTAGTTTGCCTGCAGTATTAGTGCCCATGTTACAGTTCATTATCTTAGACCATGTCCAGGCCTTATTATTTATTTATTTTTTGTTTTACTAAGGATAGTCCCTAAAGCAGTTAGCTCTGTTCATGACTCTCCTCTGGTCTCCCCTTTCCATGGCAGATCTCCTCCACATCTCCTTCTTTAATATTTCCAAATTACAATTGATTAAATCCATAAAACACAAACTATGACGGAAAAAGACAATCTACTATGAAATATAGCAAAACGTGGCGAATAAACAGCAAAGAACGCCGAAAAAATGGCGAAATACACTCCATAATAATACTCATGCTGTTATTTACATCCTTTATACATTATTCCCACAGAAAATCCTGATAAACCTCCTATAATTCACTCAGGTATTGCTCTCTGAATCCTCTCTGTCTCTCTCTCTGCTCGTTTACTCGAGAAGTTACAGCAGTTTTAATCACGCGCATTTTGTCTTTCTTCATCCTTGTAAAATCCAAACTTCAACCAGACTTCAGACTTTGTCCGTTTCGAGTACCAAGGCTCCAACTTCTATTCAGGACTTCTCAGAGGCCAAACAGTGCAGACTGCGCATGCACACCTCTGTCTGGGAGAGATGGCTGCTTCACAGTGGCTTTTCCAGTCAAAGAGCAGCATCACCGTGAGTTACTGACAGTGTGGTGATCAATCACGGTTTAATGGTAATTTTGATAGGACACGGTAATGATTACTGTGGGAAATAATTACAGCGGTTTACCATTTTAACCGTTACATCCCTACAGGATAGGCAAGTCTTGAGAAAAGTATCCATGCTCTTGAGACAGGAACTAGTTTTTGTGTTGAACTCAACCAAAGTGAACAAACTGTTAAATCTTTGTGATCACAAATGATTGGACAGACAGAATTTAAGGTGAGTTCAGACCCTGTCACAACAGAAAAAGGTACTGAAGATATGAGAGGAAAGTTTGACAAAAAAGGCTTGTGAGTGGAGAGAAAATGAAAAAAGGGAAAGGTAAAGGAGAGGGTAACTGAGACAGGGGCCAAGAGAGAGTGAGGGGAGCAAGAGTTCGTGGACGACTGCAGCAATGTTTCTCTTTTTCCTCCCCCTTCTTATTTTCCATCTGAGTTACACGGTCATTTGGCTGAACTGGCTGGGACCACCGGCGTGTTTCCACTCAGCCGTCTGGTTGTCGGCCTGCCCGTGTGTCCAACTGTCTGTCTGTCTGCCTGCCTGCAGGTTCTCAGTGTCCTCCTCTATATACACTGCCTTTCTCTTCCTGTCTGTGTTTGTTTGGCTGTTTGATAGTTTCTAACTGTGATCTACGTAAGAAAGCAGGGCTCTTATTTCCCTGTCAACACAGAGTCAATGAGTCTCTGTAAAGGGCCCAAAAAACACAGACACAAATGAAACAGCCCAACAGGTAAAATGAATATGAAATAAAACCGCATTTTCATCCATTTTTCTTTGATGCGGGCAGTCAGTGTCTCCTTCTTTCAGAATCATTTCTGCATACTTAAAGAAGATAAATATGGGAGAGATTCATTTGTGGTCTGGGCACCCATGAGTTCGTCACTACCACAAATTCTTGTTTTCAGTAAGACTATCATTGATTATACCTCTATAAAATAGTTACCACAACCATACAGACATGAGGACCCTCCTGAAAATGAGATGTTGCTTCTCAAGAGGCCAACCTCAAATAAATTTGTTTTCAGTAGAAACAAATTCGATGATGACAGGTCTATGATTTATGGATCTGTTTAGTTCTTACTTTAGTCCACTAGTCTCCACTTACCTCCCTTCCTTTGCCCATACACTCAACACAGCATCGTGTGGATTTGCTGTTCATCATGAGACTGGGATCCACATTTAAGATTTCCTGCTGCTTAACAGAAGGTTTTTTCTTGCCGCCATGATGGAGGGATTTATTATTGCCTATATGGATTCATGTTGGGTATTGGATGTATATATTTGTATATATATATATATGTATATATCTATCTATCGCTATCTCTCTGGGTGTGTGATAACACCCACAGCAACAGTTTTTCTTCATGTTCATATTAGCATGACAATCCATGTCTTACTCAACAGAAGTGGCAGATATACTGATACATGATATGATATGAGGTGATACGCACCTTAAAAGCTGTATTGATGAATTTAAACTTTATACTTTTGCCGTCCCATCTCGCACCACAGATTCATACCGCTCCCACATGTTGTCACTCCACACAAAAAAAAGTAAAAAGTGGCATTAATTTAAGCTTGTTGAGAGTTTGAAGTCTCATTGGCATACGTTCCCCTCTCACTGGTATTGACAGACACAGATACAACTAAGCAGAACCAAACTGGAGAAATATATGGATGAGAGGTAGTTGTACACATAATCAAACATGCAGCAAATCACAAGCATGTACTAGACCATGGACTTTATCACAAACAGTTTAATATTCAATTCAGGATTGATGCATTTGAAGTAGAAATAATATTTTTATTTTCTATTTTAGGAGGGCCATACAATTGTTGTACACACTGAGGGACAAATAATGCACATTTTATAAGTTTTTGCAAGTTTTGACCTTTCATATTGAACCTCTAGGTTATAACTGATTTCCATTTAACTTGTCTGAACTAATTCCATGAAAAGCTTCAACTTGTGGCTTTACTTATTCTTCAATGAGAAGTGTTAGGTTTAGGTTTTAAAAAGAAGTATTTAGTGTACACAAAGTAAACTAAATGTCCGCAAAAGTCTGTTATGATGGAAAAATGTATGAGCGTTCCCCTCTGCTTTGCAGTGCCTCCATAAAAAGCAATATTTTTTATTTTAAAATGGATGGGGACTGATGCCAAGTCTGAGCACAAGGATTTCCACTACTAGTATTCAACAGCCCAAACTCTGGTGCATCTGGAAACATCACTTCATTTCCAAATTTTAGCTTATTATGATCTCATTACCATGACAAACCGAGGAAATGAGAAGTCCAGACAGAAACGATGGATACGTTCAAAAGTTAACCAAGCTTTAAATTAGTTTTACAAAACCAGAAATCCACTAAAGCAGAGTCATTTCTCTTGTGTGAACTTCACCAGAATTTAACCTAATTAAAGGTGCTTGACAAAAATCCTTTGGAAAGATTATTAAAACAGAACAAAATAACTACGCCACATTTTTAAATTCATTGTTCATACTTGGCTTGCCCTTGTTTAATGCCAGCACAGGCAAACCCAACAACTTTTGAGCTCAGCTCTGAGGCAAGTAAACAGTCTGACCAGGTCTGCGGGCCTAAACCTTAAACATGTACCCTTGAGAAGATACAGTAAGATTCAGGTGGCTTCTCCTTCCCATTTTTTAAGTTATTATGTGTTGCTTTCAAATGTGACGCAGAATAGCCACCTGCCTCACGAAGCATGCAGACATACACATGAGGCATTGTTGCTAAAGGTGAAATCAGAACACCAGCTCTATCCTGTTTTTGATTGGTCAGAGAGGAAGAAGTTACCATCGCAGAGTTGATTTTAAAAGTCTAAACCGTGGGCTGTGTTGAGGATGTTATTGCATCAAATACAGAAAATGCAGGAGTCAGGTGGTTTTGAATTTAAAATGTGCTCATAGTGCACAAAATGCTCTTAGTCTTTGTTACAGATTTTGTTCAAGTTTTTTAAACAGAAAAGACCGTTCAAAATGCGTTCCTGCTAACGTGCTGCAATTTCCTAGATCATGGGAAAACTGGGTTTATGAACAGAGTAATCTTGTGAGTTCCCTTGAGTCCTCTCTCCTCCCTGGATTCTTCCCTCTCTATTTAACTGAAATGTTTCACCTCCATTTCTCCACTCTGTCAAATGGATTGGAGTGAACAGTGGATGGAACATAATCAGAAGAAATAGAGATCTAAGTGGTGAAGATGACAGTGATTGGAGCAGATGGTGTTTAATAGAGCAGCCACTGAAGCTTCCAGGTCTGATCAGAGCTGACAGCTCTTCAGTCTGCTCATACTCTTCACTGTTAGCCAATATCAAATACTCCAATGCAGAAAGCATATTCTCATGGCAGCCATTTCACTTAAGCATGCCGAGGGTGGGATGATCATCAGCTGGAACTGAATTATGTCTATCCAAATTGTATACAAAGTTACAGAAAGTAGTCCATTTAAGCAACAGTAAAGCTACTTTTATCAAATTTTACACAAGTAAAAGTAATGTGTGCTTGATTTGAAGCACTAAGTATTTTGAGCACACTCTTCTGTATTCTACAAAAAGGACGACAACTGGAGTGTGACTGTTGAACTGGTGATTTCTTTTGGTTTGTAACAGTGCAGTACACAAAACCATTTCACCAAGATGAAACACTGTCATATAACCACAGGGCAACACAATATAAGATAAAATGCAATGAGACAAAGATATCAATGAATATATATATTGTAAATTCTGTAAGACATAATCTTGTTTAAGCACACGTTATTTCACCAAATGAAATACCTAATATATTGAGAGGTTAGGCTAATATTTTTGAAGTGGGGTTTAACAAAGTTAGTTTTAATGGTACATACTTTGAACACAATTAATTAGAAGAGCTCTGTGTCAGTATAAAAATGGCTGTAAAGTAAGACTGTATTAGGCTACTGCCGACAGGACCAATAGCTCTGTTTAAGTTAATAAACTTCAGTTCAAAGAAATTGCTGATTTTTACTGTACCAGTTACACTCTAAATGTTTGACTTTTATGCTAGCAAGTTCCTTTGTTATCGGGACATCTTTAGTACACCGCATAGCTCACGTATCCCATCACCTGGAGTGAAGTAGAACAGAAAAAAAGGGTCTTGCTGGGTGAAAAAGTATCTGATTATTACAGTAAACAATCACCTAACCACTGTTTCATTTTTGCACAAACCATAAATCCAGTGAATTAGGCAAAGGGTTGGACCAAATTTCAAGCCACAAAGAGCCTAATTTAAGAGCTGGTTCCGTTCTTACAGTGGCAGAGCAGATCCCAATCGCTGTGGCTAATGTATCTAACATTAAAAGGTACCTTTAAAACCCCACTTTCCTAAAAATTTGAAGTGTTCCAAGAGCACAAACCTCTGCTAAGGCATTTATGACACTGTTAGCCAAGTTATTCTCAAAAATGTGGGCACTGCCCTATCGCACAACGTTAAGAAATCAAGTGAAGAGCTGGATCTGAATATGGACCACCATCAAAATCAATCCACTTTTTGTTTGTGCCATGACCAACAGTCTCTCAAGATTTCTATTGACCTGTCTAAGTCACAGACAGATGGATGGACAGGCAGACAAACAGCAGATGCCTGAAAAAACACAACCTCTTGGTGGAGTTTCGATAATTTGACATTTAGATCCGTTTGTCCACAGATCTAAATGCTCATGTCTTTATGAAACTCTAATTGGTCTGACATTGTTGTATTAAAGTTACAGGGCTTTTGAGAAGCTAATCAGAGTTAATCCCAGGCTGCTACATCCTGACTGTGTCAATGAAGTACAAACTAGGATTTGAAATAAAAGTAGTTTGAGGTCCTTAAAGAAGGAAATGTAATATTTAATCTGAAATGACACTGAAGTGCATAAAAATCAAAACACATAAATACAGTCTCCTTCACAACAACCAAACATTGCAATGTTGTTATTTTTCTAAAATAAAAAAATATGTTTCTTTTTCATAACCGAAGACGTGATTTCAAACCCAACCAATGTCATTTTTTATTCCTTGAAACCTCTCCCCACAACTTTTCTACCAAAACATGTTGTGAGGCAAAGTAAATTCAATCTTCCTGGACTATAATTTAATGTCATATCTGAATTTTTACTTCCCATTTCCCTTTATTTTTTGAAAACTTGAACTGCAGAGATACAGACAGAAACTGACTTTTAAGTATTCAGGTGCTGTAGTGTGATTTAATAAATATTTTCATAGAGGGTTTGAGGGTCGGCCAGTTCATGCACTTTAAGATTTCCCTCCAGGTTATCTCAGAGCAAGCAGCTACAGCTTAAACATGTGTGATATAAATAATCACATCCAGAGTAACAACTATAATCCCTACAGGAGCTTTTTGCAAAGGTCACCCAGGTCGCTCATGCTGACCTCAGACAGCCTGTGACATTTAAATCTGGCCACAACTGCACCACTTAAACTGTTTTTACTCTTAAACTTCGTGTTTGCTCGTGCCACACTGTGATGCATAGTTTGCCCTTTGACCTGTATGGTGTCAAGTCATGGCTGAAAGGTGAAAAATGATTTGGGACAATTTTTCCAGCTGCAGTATTTAGTTTTGTTATTTATTTTGAAGGGAAACAACTGCTGCATCATTTCAACATACAATAATGAAAACTTCAAATTAACATTTATAATATTGTTAGTTATTTCAGAGTTTCCTGCTAACATGGTGCTGTCATGATGCTGAAGGACATGTTAAGCTAAATACACATTTTAATGATTTTTAAAGGTGGCTTGATTCATCAGCAACTAATATATCTGCCATTTTTCATTAAAATACACGATAGGTTGATCAAATTTAAAACATGCACTCACCTACTGATCACCTGTGGATTCCCTCCATGTTTACCTGTGGATGTTATCCACTTCTCTGCTGCTTTGGTTTGTCTTACATATTCTCAAACAACCTAAATTGGAATCCTCAAAATTTTGTTTTCAGTCTTTTTAGTCAAAATATTAGTCCAGCGTGGAAGACTGTGCTTCACTCTGAAACCAAGCTTTTGATAGTTTCAGACTAAATTTGATCTGTCCTGATGTTTAGACGACACACTAGGCAACAGCAAATATTGCAATATGGCACTTCATAGTGACAAGGTTGCCAACCCCTGGTCTACACAATGGTCACTTATCACTGATTATTAGTAATTAAAAATGGGTAAACCCAAGTCTGTGGTTTCCATCAAACGCGCGAGAGGCAGTATGATTTGCTCTGAATAATGTGCATGCATGGAAATGTGGCTATTGTTTATGTGGAAATATTGCAATTCTGATGGTGAAGAAAACATCACTCAGCACTCATGCTGAATATTTATCTGGCCTTAATCCTTTAACAGGCTAATCACACTCAGAGTTAGTTAAGTAAGAGATTGAAGCCATATATCTAAATTAAAATTACTATAGGAATAAAGAGGAGATGTCAATAGTAACCTTAAAAGGAGAGTCAGGATGGATACAAAGAGCAGTGGGTTAATTTTGTCTTAAGAGAGGAATGAGATCAGTGATTAGTTGCTCCAGGAAATGGATCACTGAGCTGTTTTGGTTTGGAGTTAAAGCAGATATGTTACTGAAATAACAGCAACAGCGGTAGCAGAGAACATCTTGTTTTAATTGTCTATGAAGTGGAACAGCTGGCTGCGACTGCTGGGCCTCACAGCGTAACACACTTGCACACACGCTTACACTCAGACAGAAAGAGAGCTGGCGTCCACGACCGGGGGTTGAGGCTCAGGCCAAAACTTTCATCCTGCTGTTCAGAGCGCAAGAGTTTGTCCTCGCTGACATCAAGATGACTGAGGCCTCCAGACCAAATTCAACACAGACTCCACTGGATGAGTGAGTCAATGGAAAATGTATCTGAAAACACTTTAGCTAAACATAACAAGCACTTGCAGTGGTGGATCATCCACAGATCTGTTAAAACAATACAATTAAATGTGTTTACCAGTTTAAAGTGAGAGCAGGCGTCATACTTTAATACATTACACACAGCCCACTGCTACTGGAAAACAGACCCATGGAACTGAAGACAGACATCCTGCTCATTGTGGAAAGCACTTAGTGGAAACAGTGCACTCTGAACAACACACATTTAGCAATCTAGGTAACCCTCAATTATGCACATGCAGGACTCGGGGATCTACCGAGGCATAACAAATACATCAGGTCCATTCAAGATTTCAAAATAAAGCAATTAGAGGTGCCTGCCCCAGTTGCACTGGCTCCGACCAGCATTGGACAAATATAAAAAGATAAATCAATTGGAATTGATGCCTATAATCAAAGATACCTTCCACTGATTACCTGCTGATTAAACTCATGTTTACTTATGGAGGCCATCCATTTATCTGCTACTCCTGATGTTCTGTCACCTTCTTAAATTAACTACAGCAGAGTCTCCGAAACGTTGTCTACAATAAGTCCAACATACTAATCCAGGGTCTAATACCCTTTTCTCACTGGCCGAGAAACCCATTTAAACAAGCTAACAGTTAGCTCCTGTAGGCAGTGGGAAAGGCTCTAAGTGGCATTCAGAGCAGTGGTAACTGACCCTGCAAGGGACACAGGTTTAATCAGCTCATCGTTGCTCACCAGATGACGTTGCCGCACACACATCATAAAATTGCACCTGTAATTTAAGGCAACAATAGGAAGTCATTGTTGAGGAGACCATTGTTTTTCAGACTCAACATGTGAGATTTATATTCACACTCGAATGAAGTATAGTCTGCGCTGACTTTGTATATTCTGAAAACAGTCCAGAATTACCGAAAACTTACACAAAACAGCGTGACGCACCTAAGAAAAAAAAAAACAAACAAAACAAAAAACAAATAAACAAAACAGCCATGCAGCTCATCGGCTGGCGATTAGACCTGGGGCTGCTGGCAGTGGAAAAGGAATCACTTTCTGATTGTAAGTGGGTTTACCAGTGTTTAAAAAACCTGTTTACTTACTAATTTTAGTGGGAAAGTGGGTTTGATTCCATACTGGAAAATCACACTGAGACCAACAGAATAAAAGCTGATCAGCCTGGCTAAAAGAGCTACAATTTCCTCAAATCCATCTGCTTCAAAATTTAGTGTTCAGCAATGGTCGTCAGCAGAATATCTTGTATCAAGTGGTTATTTGAATTACTGTTGCCTTTCTATTGGCTCCAATCATTACTGTTATTCCCCTCTAACCTCTCGCATCACCAAGGCAATTTTGGCTCAGAGAACATCGGATATTTTGTCTTTCTGGGGCAATTCTCTCCAAAATTGAGAACTGCTTGTGTGAGAAAATCTCAGTAATTTGGCACCCTTTAAAACTCAGACCAGTCTGGCACTAACAAAAATGCAACATCCAAAGTCACTAAAACCCATTTCTTATCTGCTCTGATGTTTAATTTGAACTTCGGCAAGTTGTTTTGACCGTAACTACAGTCAACCTAAATGAATTAGGTTGACTGGATGATTGCATAAGAATTATTTGAGCAGATGAACCTAATACATATCCAGTGAGTGGATATTTTTAGGCCCTCCTCTCACAATTTCTCACAGTTTGTACATGATGCCTGTAAATGTTTGGCATGTGAGCATAATAACTTTACATATTTTTCCTCCCCTTTCTTGTAATTTGGACAGCCTTTTGTTTTGTGTTTATTTATTTATTTAACAAGAGCAGTAACAATCCCCCACACTGTGTAGCTCAAGAGAGACATTTTAAGCATAATTAAGATACTGTTTTTGACCATTTTGAGTAAAATTAGCTTGACTGTGGGAGGCAGTACTTTATTCATCTCCTTTCATGCTACACTGTCACTACAGTACTCTCTTAGTAAGGGCTGGAAAACTTTAATTTTTAAGATGACTGAGCACAATGACATATAAATTGCGTTAAATCCAAAGCTAGGAAGCTTTTGATCGAGAAAAAAGAAAATAGATGAAGAGTAAAGAGATTTACAGCACTGCCTATTTCCTCTTCTTATCTCTTGTGTTTTTTTAAGCATGAAAATAGCCTACAGGGGTGGGCAACTTTAATTACCAAGACGGCCACATAAAACCGTTTTTCCCAGCCTGAGGGCCACATTGTTACAAATTTTCAGAAACTCTCGATAATAATTAAAAAAAAAAAAGAATGCTGGATAAACAACAAATTAGAATATAAATTTGTCATAAAATTACAATACCAATATCCATATATTACAACATAAATACAAGTTATTATGCAAGTGAACTTGATACAGAATTCAAGCAAATTTAGCTAATATACATGGAATTAAAGCAAATGAGGCTATTTCCAAATCAATAAAATGATGTGTTTTAGAAATTTTTAAAGCTCAAATATTTTGCTGCTGCCATTTTTACCTAGGAGGTTATGTTTTTGGGAGAGTTTGTTTGTCTGTCTGTGAACAAAATAACTCAAAAAGTAATGGATGGATTTTGATTAAATTTTTTCAGGAAATGTTCAGCATGGGAAAACGAAGAGTTGATTCGATTTTGGTGTTGATCGGGATCAGCGTCTAGCCACCATGACGAAAAATGTGATTTTTGTGAATAACTACTGAACTAAAATAGATATAATTATGAATCCAGTTGCTAATGGTATGTTTTCATGGTCAAGGAATCTAAATATTTCGATGAAAAAAAGGTAGGACTAATATTTAGAGTCAAAATGACAATATGGCTGATGACTGTGGCGCTGGCGGAGGTCTGCGCTCTCCGAGTGCTTTTCTAGTTCAAATATAGTATTGAGTAATACTTGATATAATGTTAAAGGCTTCATGAAAGAGATTTAGACACTATAAGAGCAAAGTAAGGTTGTAAACAACTTACACAAGATTATATAGAATTATTTCTATTGGATATCTGAGTTTTCTTCATACTTACAGCTGCTGGCTTTTGGGAATGAATGGCGGGCCACTTTTAGTGATGTGGTGGGTTGCATTTGGCCCTTGGGCCACCACTTGTCCACTCCTGGCCTACACTGTGCAAAGGAATATGTGTACTATACTCACAGAAAATGACTTCATATGATGAGGGAGAAAAGCTTTTAAAAGTGGACACGCTTTTTTCTGCTTCAAGCTACATTCAAAGGCATTCTGGGACTGACTGAAGTCACAAGCTTGTCCTCACGCATCATGTGACATTTATTTTCAAAATGTGTTCACTTGTTAGCAAATACACCTTATGGAGTGCAGTTTTCATTGAACAGAATCCTCAGATAAATCAGGAAGTCTCATGAAGAGCTTAGTGGTTCAAGCAGCTGGTACCTACCCAACTTTTTAAGTTTGGCTTACAGGGGTCAGATGATGGAATTACCTTCAATTGAGTGGTAATCAGTAAGTTCAAAAAATGAATGAGATAAACAAACAAGAGGACAGAATTAAAAAGAAGGTCCTATTTTCTTTGTGTTGTGTAAATTATGTTTCCACGGCAACAATACACATGCTATGCCTGTGTAATAAAAAGGTAGTGATACCTTATGTAACAAAACACATATGGGATGAGTCATTTTGATTTCGATATTTTTGTTTCAAATTTTCAAAAAAAAAAAAAGTCAACATAATGTACCCTGACATTTGCTCTCAGAGGACAAACTTGTCAAAGTTGAAGGCAGTTCTCGACTACACCAATTCAAGTAGACATAATTATACCAAAAAATGAACAGCCATCATCAGAAGCTCCTAAAATAGAAATCAAATATTAAAACACCAATGCAAATATTCACAGACACAGAACTTAAGTCAAAAAGAGTCTTTCTTCTTTTTCTCAGCAGAGAAAAAAAAGAGTCTTTCTTTCAATGCAATGTACAAAATATGTGACCTGTCATGCCTTATAGGCATTTGGAAATACAATATGGGAAATACTGTATTTCATTAGTCCATCTTGGGGACAGCCCATAAAAGTGTTTGGGGAGAGCAAAAACCTATCTAAATAAATGTGTCAACCAGTTTAACAATGGATGATCCAAATGAAGTAGAAGGCGGGCTAGACTGCTGTAGAGTTAATGTAATTCCCACCAAACTCTTACCTTAACCTGCTAGTGGAGTAGCAAAAAATATATTTTCCACAGATAAATATTTCAGTGCTGTTTGTTCTTCATTTAATGAAAAAATGTCATCCAGTGCTGATAAAACTGCCAATAAAGTTGCAAGCTTTTATATTGATCAGATGTTTGAGCTTAAAGCTTTGCAAGAGGGACCTGCCTGATGACATACACTCAATCAACAGAGTCAGCTACACTGCAAGTTCAACAAATTGTTAGAGTTAGTTGTACATAGATTTTATTTTCCCCTAAGGGCTTTTTGCAATGCTTCTGAAACAGGTTTTTCAGAACAAAAGGTGATTATATTTGTAATTGTATGTAAAGAATTAAACAGTATTTAAAGGTCATTATGGTAATTTTCTATTTTAAGTGTTTTATAGCAAACTGTCATCACGTCCTCTAAATGTATAATTTCTTTGATGCTATAAAGTGATCTGTCAGCCACACAGATTTAGCAGAGGAGCCTCATGTGGCCCCTGGACCACAAGAAATCTAACCATGCACTATTTTAATGGCTAAAAAATGAATAAAAGTGTCCCTTTGAAATTGCTGCATTAGTTGTAACTGTGTTAATGACTAAACCAGAGCATCGACATTCAGGTTTTTGCTCTGTATCTTTCTTGGGGTTCCCTCTCAAGGTCAAACTCATCACATATTCTTCCAACCAGAGAG
The DNA here is from genome assembly GCA_036419115.1 of Scarus forsteni. Lineage (NCBI taxonomy): Eukaryota > Metazoa > Chordata > Actinopteri > Labriformes > Labridae > Scarus > Scarus forsteni. The sequence continues at coordinate 37,856,180 of JAZDUH010000098.1, forward strand.
ACAAACATTTCTCTTCTTCCCTCCATCCTCATTGTTATCAGCAGTGAACAGAGAGCTGCAAGGCTAATTCCGCATGGAGGGCCTGACATGTGATAGTAATTTTTCATTCAAATGGTCCTTCTAAGTGAATGGGCTGTTATTAAGTGAATTTCATGTCGCAGATAAAAAGGATTTTTCTTATTTTACTGTCAGAACTGACAGTGATGACGGCGCTGGAGTCTCAAGCTGCTGGTGTCAAGCTGAATGTCACCATCCTTCATACCTGTAATGTCAGGACATGTACTCAGATGTGCCAGTGCCAGAGTTTGAAGGACGAATAACATTGACTTCTCCCCAAATCTGTGCTGTTGTCAAAACTACACATTCATGCTGCACAGATCCATGCGCTTTTGCAATCTGTGCTTCATTTTTTCACTGTGAGAAACAAGAATTCATCCATAAGTTTGATGTTCACAAAAAGATAGAAGCAGGCTCTGCCTCTGTGCTCTGTTTGTCTTGTTAAAGCATTTGCATTATCTGCTATCAGTTGAAGGCAGGAAGTCAGTGAATATTGCAGCTGAAACGACAGACAACATGAGACAACTACCTCTGCTCAGAGGGTGTGTGTACATTATCACTACACCCCTGGAAACTTACATTTTCTATTCTAACCCTAACTATCAATTTGCATATCAGTCATGGAGGGTTGGGGAAGGAGGGAAATACAGGTATGCAGCAGGTAAATTTCAGGGTAAAGTCTGTGTGGAAAAAATGCATACTTGCTGTATTCACTCAGACAGTTCACTCAGGCAAGTCAAATATCATTGTTTTTATCTCCAAGTTTGATTGGTGTTTCAATGACGACATGATGAGTATTAAACTTCTGACTGATAAAAAAAAAGTACTTTGCTGTTATCAGTTTCAGTTTTAAATTTCCTTTTAATTTTTTTTTTATAAATTATACAAAATGTACCAGGTTAAATCAAAATAAACCAAGTACAGTCAGCTGCATTCCTGCTCTTCATGCTGCTAAATGCTATTTTTGTTGGCACAGACATCTTATCATGATCTTTAAGCCAGACACATTTATGGCAGTGTTTACTTAAAATAATTCAAAAAGCCAAGAGCTCAATGAAGTCCTCAAATGCACTTTTTTAAAACCCCTCCCTCATATGTGTACAGTGCTGTAAATAGGCAAAATACCACATTAACGGACAGAAATACAGTGAAACAGACGCACACAGACATTTGGCTACTGTGTGTGAAAAACAGAGAGAGCTCTGCTGTAAATAGAAATTACTGCAGGCGTCTGAACATGACATACAACTGACAGCCAGAGAGAAAGCTAAACAAATGACACATCATCACCAACAGAGGACCAGCAGCGGCCAATCAGAGATCTGAAAAAATCTCCACCCTCATTCCTGGACGACCAGGGGCTTCACTGTCAGCTGTGGGTCATGATGGGGAGGAGGAATCATGACAACAGAGTCTGACACTAGGAAGTAACAGTGGGTTAAGTCAATCAACTTTTGGCTCGTTGATTGGTAATGTATGCTAAATTAAACTGACTGTGAAAAGACAGGGTGACTTTAGTGATGGCTCAGAGCGACAGAGGTACAGGATGTAGAAACTGTGCCCTCAGTTGTCTTCACTGTTTAAAAAAATTACTGCAATGAAAATTTAAATTGTTGTTTTGTTGCTGTGAAAACATAAAATGTTGCCTTGATTATTGTTGGAGTACGCCTTGTGTGCATCTAGGCTTTATTGATTTCATACCTGACAAGCATCATTCAACCTGACACTACTCCTGATAGTTAGCGAGCTGGTAAAATGACAAGAGTTCCACTTCCTCTCTCTGCTTTGGTCCTGCCAGCCATGTCATGCATCAGTACTGCACTCTTACTTTTAACCCCCCTTACAGAAGATTATTAAAAAAAAATGTAAGACAGGAACAAACATGAAGTAAACCTAATAAACTAATTTAAACTCATTGTCTCTGCCAAGAAGGTTATGTTTTTGCTGGTGTTTGTATGTTTGTTTTTCTGTCTTGAGCCAGATAACTCAAAAAGTTCCAAACAGATTTTACTGATATTTTAGGGAATTTTGGATGTGAGAAGTGATCATTATCCAAATATGGATCCAATAAATTATCTAAGGATTTTCATCAACAACCCCTGATAGTGCAGTTTCCACATTTTTGCTAAAAACTTTGCTAAGAATGTCAGTTATGTCTTGGTGGAGGTCTGTGCTCTCTCGTGATTATTCTATCCATTGATTTCTCTTTAAGCAAGTACCACTACCCATAAGGTGTGTTTAATAAGCATGTTGGTTCACGGAAGAATTTCACATACTTGGAATGAAATTATATTGACTTTCCTGTTTAGCACTGTAAAGCCAATTGCTTTTAATATAGCTTACAGCCCACATGCTAATTATTACACTGTGTAAGTGAGTACAATTCACTAGTGTACAAAAAGAGTTGGGTTACAATTAAGTAAAAGCAGCTTTGTAAAAAGAATCTCCTTTATAAATGTTACTCATATACATTTTGACATTGGAATTGTGTTAATACACTGGAAAGCCTGATTAGTAATCTTTGCAAGGAGCTGCAACTTACAAGAATCATAAATCTGTGGAGTGAGTAACAGAGCTGTTCCCTCTTCCCCTGGTGGATGGTTCCACAGAGAGGAAAGGGTGAAAACAAGTCCTCTTGGGGTGTTGTCTTTCTTGGATGCTCACTAAGTGGTTTGTCTTTGACTGAACCAGTCTCACAGAACTGGACAGAACATAAGCTCATTAGTCTGGAAATGTTGTCTGTGCCGACTATGAAACATGCTGCCACCCTACGCACCAGAACACCAGCTTCCAGTTGAACAGGATTTTGGCACATATTTGGTCACTACACAAATATCAAGCTGTGTCGATGAATCCATCAATGCACGATCATTGTAAGTTGTACTGCATTGCAAAGGTGGCATATCAGGCTTTCAAGTAAAATAAATAACCAATTGTTATCAATAAAGGGAAAAAAAAAGCTATTTTGTATGAGGAGTATAGATTCATTTCTCCAACGCTGATCCAAATGGCAATTTGATGGGTTGAGATTCTTAAAGACTTTTCACTTCTCCTCCAAAAGGCTCCTTTAGTACTAAGAGTTGACTGGAGAAGAGTTTAAAAACAAAGCCCCAGTCAACTCTCAGAACTGAAGGAGACTTTTAGAGAATAGGTGAAACAACTTCAAGAATCTCAACACGTCCATTTGCGACTTTGATCAGTGTCGGATACCATGACCTGGATGACTGAGAACCTACACAGACACAGATAAAGTTATATTGTTTATTCAAAAGATTGTGTCAGGGCATAAAATAATACATAAATTATGTAGTATAATAGATTCTTGTTAAAATGAGTCCCCTTTCCTAGCAATAGATGAGAAGCAGCGGTCAGCAGATCTGACCACACATCACAGAAATATGCAACACAGCCTATAAGGATTTTGGTTGGGAACCAGACAGTGACCAACCCAAGTCCGTCAGGTGAAACCTGTAATGATCTGGTGGCTGGAAAGGTGCTGGTACACCTCCTGAGTACTTCCATGATGCCTTTGTCGAGATTTGCACATCCCCTCATAGGTTTGTGCTTATGCATGCATGATTTACCCTATGTGTGTGTGTGAGTGTTTTCTGCATGTTAAGAACAGAGAGAAAAAAATCTCTTTAAAACACAAAGAAAATATACTTTTCTATGTTATTTTTCTTATTGTTTTGGCTTAGGGCCCCCTAGTGACTGAATATGCATACTATGAGTTTAAAAAAGCCAATGAAAGAGAAAATAAAGACAAACTCAAGACAGTTTTCAGTCGCCAGCATCTGAAATTCATCTTCATTCTTACATTGCCTGTAATTCTAGGCAATGCCCCACTGGATACAAACCAGTGGACAACAAATTATTTTCTTGCAATGAGGCACTCCTACTCACTGTTTAACCTGATTTATTGCACCAAGATGCTGCAGAGACCAAAGGCCTCCCTTCTCCCCAGTCATGAATATTCAAATTAGACTTCCAATCTGTGCTGTGGAGATTATGGGAAAGCAAGCGAAAGATGCAGGGTTCTCCCTAAAGCCTGGTTGTAACCATGTTATGCACTATACTCAATGACTTGCTGAGATACCAAATCTTAAATTAAAGTGAGATCTCCTCCCTACTCTGAGAGAAAAAAAATCGAGTCAGCCCGTTGGCATTTTAAGCCTTTGGCAAAATCCAATATGTCTGCTGAGCAAGACTTTCTGAATTTTGCTCAGCATGACAAAGCTCAATGCAGCTGCTGAAGTCTGAATTTTACGGAGGGGAAAACCTGCAGAGAAAACCCCGAGGGGAGATGTTAAGAAAACTAACATTTATTCACAGTGATGTTCCTTTTTGGGGAAAAAAATAAAAATAAAAAACTTCAAACTTCTGTCAGGCCGATAGCTCTGCAGATCTGACACCGTAAAGGCAGAATATCGCTAAAACAAGATCATGTTACACTTTTTGTCGCAGTGTTGATACGTTCACAAATGTTCAGGAGTCTGTGAAAGATAAATCACTGATGTCCCATGATTCCCGGTAAATGTAGCAGCGTTTACACTTTTCTTTTCTCTGATGCTCTCTTTGTGTAAATGACCCAGATAAGACTGACAACTATAGAGTTTCTCTAAAATAATTTTGCCTTTTTTTCACTTTGGAGTTTTGAAGGTCACGATATGTCTTGTAAACATCATTCTTCTTATTTCCAAAACTGTATGAATATTGAATTAATAAATATTGTATCAATACATTCCTATAAAATATTTTTGTTCTTTTACTGGTTAAATATCATAAAAATACACTTATCAAAATGGAAAGTGACCAAGAGCACTGTTTAATGGAAAAAATAAAGTTATAAAATCACAAAAATGGAGATAAGAGGCTTTGGCTCGACAGCACTGACCACAGCGGTGTTTTTATTTGGCATCACTAAAACTGCAGGATGTTAAGGTGAGTGGCATCAAGCTGCTCCAAAAGCACAACTACTGTATTGTGCAACAAAGATAATGAAACTGCAATGATAAATGTATTTAAAACAAAATATATTAATTTTCTTGTTGATAACCTTAACCTTTTCACTATAAAAAGATGAATGGTAATGGCATTAACATAAAGCATGATCTAACAAGTCCCCATTTGCTTACAACTGGCTGCTAACATGAGCAGATAGGTGCTGCAGGGGCAGTATGCCCTCAAGCGTCTTTATGCCGCTCATTCATTTTCAAAGTGAGTCACCCATCGACCTTTGCACACAAACTATGGTATTGAAAGGGAACGCCAACAGCATCATGTGTCTTCACACAAGTGACTTATTTGCATCAGAATTCATAGCTGTCAGATTGACCTGGGCTGTAACTCTGTGTAGGTTTTCTTCAGGTCTGAAAAGAAAGAAGAATCCCAGCCAATCCTCACAGCATTTGTAAAAGTAAAACTCAATCTGATCAAGAAAAGATGTACTTAGTATACTGAGTATTTGGAGTTCACTTTCTGTGCTCAGCTAAAAAGACAAGAGGTGGAGTGTAAAGAATCAACCTCCCATTTGTTCTGGTTAATAATAGTTTTATGATTTTTTTTTTTACTTTAAAATATAATGAAACCACAGAGCCAATTTTTTTCCTAACTTGACATGCCAGAAAAGCCCATATAAAGTGTTTGGGAGTGGACAGAACCTTTCAACAGCATACCCCACAGATAATTGGACAAGCATTCTGTCAATCACAAATTACAATGTAGTAGAAGGGTGCTATTGGGTGCCAGGTGGCAGTGTTAAGTACAATATATAAGCCACTTTATAGAACAAACAATCATCACAGCATGTTGGAAGTGAAGTGAATTTTTGCTTTCCATCAAGAAAAGCTTTCAGTGTGGTTATTTGTCTTGCATTCAGTAATAAACTGTGTTCTAGATCTGACAAAACTGTAGCTGAAGCTGTTAGTATCTATGCTAATGCCTGTACATACAGTCACTTCCTGCTGTCGTCTTGATCACAGCTCTCATCTCTTCCTGCTCTAAAGGAATCTGATTGGGCTGTGCTGGTTTGTGCCGCTTACAGCCAATGTAGATTAGAATTTGGTAAGACGGATCTGTCTGATTACAGACATTGAATCAGGGTGAACCAATTCCAAAGCAAGGTTAATTTGATCCTACATCACATTAAATCAAATGGACTGTGTGAGTTATATTGCCAAAGCACACTGGACATTACCAAATCAATACAGACCTTATCATATATGAAAATAGGATAGGACAGGATAGGATAGACTTTATAGTCCCCAGGAGCCAGTGACTCCGTTAAAAGAACAAAAAGTACATTCATTAAAATAGACTAAAACCACATAGACTCCAAAAACATACTAAAAGCACATATGTTAAAAACACCTCAGACTGCCATTAAAAACCAAACAAGTTAATACATCAATTGCACATCGCCCTTTGCAGGTCCGTGGTACACAACAATACCAATCAATGCATATCAGAATTACAAGGAATAAGTCATTCTACATGCTAGGTGTTGTTGTTGAGGGCCTTAATGTACAGGAGGACAAAAGTGGTTGTGACTGCTGAGAGGGACTCTGTTACCGTCTGCCTGTGGGGAGGAGCTGATATTCTGTGTGAAGAATATGGATTTGATCTGAACTGATCCGTTGTGCCTGACTGATTATGGTTTGGTGAAAAATATCTTGAAGAGTGGGATATTTACCTACTCCCGTGATCTTTACTGCTGTGTGTATGAGCCTGTTGATTTGTGCCTTCAGCTGAACTGTGAAGTTCTCAAGTTGCGCACAGTATGCTCTCCTCTAAAGTGCAGTAGAATAGTAGCTACACTTCCCGATCAAAACCAAATGTTCTTAACCTTCTCAGGCAGTGCAACATCTGCTTCACCTTAGCTTCAGGTTCTTTCCACATGGGTCCTACACATTAGATCCTTGTCTATGTGTAAACCATGATACCTGTAGGAGTCCACCTGCAATATGGCCTGGTTGCAGATGACCACGGCTGAGTGATCACCCAGAAGTTTGGGGTCAAACACCATCACCTGTGGTTTTTTTGTGTGTTGAGGATAAGATGATGGTTGTCACACCAATGTACACACTTGTACATCAGAATCAGTCTGAATGAGGTCTAAGATGGCAGTGTCATCTGAAAATTTAAAGATGAGCACATTATCCCAATTCCTGATGTGCTGGTTCGTGTAAACTTAACTCACTATTGCACTGAAAGGAGAAGCTCTCCAATCTTGTTGTACATTCTGTATAATGACAATAAAGGCCATTCTGATTCTGATTCTGATTCTAAAGGGTGAAGGGGTCAGCTTACACACCCCTGAGGCGCTCCCATGGTGATGATGGTGGGCTTAGACAGGATCCTGTTCCCTCTGACTTGTTGGGTATGGTTATTTTTAGAAATGAACCATCCGATAATGAATGGATTGACTTTTAGCTTGTTTAATGTACTGAGTAGTATGTGTGGTTGCAGGGTATTAAAAGCAGGGCTAAAATCAGCAAACAATAGTCTGTCATAGGCCTTTGATTTCTCCAGATGTTTGGTAACCATGTGCACTACGCTATTGATTGTGTCATCTCTCTGTTGTCTGTACGCAAACTGGAATGGATCTAAATGAGAGCCTACCTCAGACTTCAGCCTGCTCACCATGATTTTATCGAAGGCTTTCATCACCACAGGAGTTAAGGAGATTGTTTTTATCTTTAGGGCAGGGTTTTTGGGAGCAGGCGTGATGACTTCCTTTTTCCACTTAGCTGGTACAGTATTAGTGTCCAATGACCTCTGCAAAATGGAATGACAGTATGGCCCTACAAATATGAAAAGAAGATTACAGACTAAAAAAATTGAATTCAAATCTATTTGATAATTACCAACAAATTCTGATCAATATATGACCAACCCTCGAAAGTCTTGTATTTGAAAGAGTTAGATATTGATTGTTGTTTTAGTTATGTTGGTATCAGTGTTAAAGTGATGGAATTAGAAGTGACAACACTGATGATGAAAAGCATTTGAACTTTGTTTCTCTACTAAGGTGCTATCAAAAATGTAGTGAAACTAAAAACAAAGGGTTGGGCAGTTATTTAGTCCTAATACTATTTCATGGGCAGATAATAGATAATTTGAAACACTGCATTATCTAACAGCACTCAGACCACCCCTGAGTATCTGGGTAGAGTATTTCCAGCAGCTTCACAATATTATATCCGGATACAGAGGTCTCAAACCATGCATATCAAAATACTTATCCACTTTACTTTGTACAGCTCTCCCGAAAATATTTGTTCCTTCCGATTTTTCTTAAACAAACTGAACAGCAAAGACCAGAAATCTGTTGTATCTTTGGGGAACTGAAGAGTAATTGAAATTTTGAAATGTGTGCTGCATCATGTGGTTTGGCTTCTACTGCAACCATTTGAGCTGCACCAGGCTGTGAAATTTATGTGGAGAATATTGCAGGGGACTTATTGGCAATTTTTAGTGGTGCCCTACCCACATGTTTAGCTGTATTACTCATTCCACAGAAGCATGATTCTAATGAGTTATACCTCATTGTTAAGATGACTAATCAGGTTTTCCAGTTGCAGCAGAGCAAATATGGAGGGAAAAGAGCATGTTAAATGAAATCTGTTAGTGCTCAAAACCAAAAACACCAGAATTCAAATGCACATATTAAACTGTGGACATTGTACCATATGAATCTATTTTCTATTGAGAATTGTTTCATCATGAGTAATTACAAGAGGGAGGGGGTCTTTCATATGGGATTAAGATGAAGTTTTGAAGAAAAATATGCAATTGTATCTTTAGCAAATATAATTAGTCATTTTCCATGTTTTTGCATCTGTAAAACTTCACACACTGAGATCGTGACTCTGACTAAAGCAGTCTCAAATTCCCCTTCACGCACACACTGCAAAATGTGAGAGCTAATAACCTGCACTTGTGACTCACCAGCGCCCCAAAATGCTGCCTCAGTATGCTCAACCATTAAAAAGAAACAGAAGCGGTTCTCCACCCTAAAGGACCAACTTCACTTACTGTGTGGTTTCTATGTGTGAACACGTTTGTGTCCATTTTCTGGTTGCTTCCTTAGCAGATATTTGTCAAAGTCCTTACATGTCAGTCACTCAGAAATCTTCCTCTACTGCCACACATCCCTGCAGGCACGACTGTACACAAAGAGTTACTGAGGGGTCGTACACATTCATCTTGCTAGAAGACCTCTGGTGACTCACTGCAAGCTGGCCAAAGAAAAGGGTCCTAAGCATTTATTACCAGTTGTACAGTACGCCCACATTCCGACTGAAGAGTAGGAGTGAGAGCAAAGACAGTGAGAGGGGAGAGAGATGAAAAGAGAGACAGAGGATGAAAAATGTGGATTAGAATTGATGAAGTGGTGAATGAAGCTCACATGATAAATCATATCAGAAGTCATGTTCAGCAAAGTATGAAGTGTTTAAGCTATGTCAATATATGCTACGGGGGAGATGATTCTGTTGTACCAATTATTTTTACAGTAAAATTATGTCATGGTGCTTAAAAAATTCCTTTAGTCAGTTAATTATAAAACAAACTGAAAAAAGATACCAGGTCTAATGCTGAGCAGAAACATTTTTACTATAAGAGCCAGTAAAAGTTATAAACTCTGATTAAAAGATTAATGATTCAAAAGTTCAAAAGTCCATTTTATCTTTAGGCCGTCTACATTTTATGTAAATCGGAAGATAATGGTTGTGCTGAATGACCGACTGAGATTTCATTACAGTTTTAGCTTTCTATGATCATTAAAACAAGATAAACTAGAAAAGCACTTGGAGAGCGCAGACCTCCACCAGCACCACAGTCCTCAGCCATATTATCATTTTGACCATAAATATTAGTCCCTTTATTTCATCGAAATATTTAGATTCCTTGACCGTGAAAACATACCATTAGCAACTGGATTCATAATGATATCTATTTTAGTTCAGTAGTTATTCACAAAAATCACATTTTTCGTCATGGCGGCCAGATCAACACCAAAATCGAATCAGTTCTTCCTTTTCCCATGCTGAACATTTCCTGAGTTTCATCAAAATCCATCCATAACTTTTTGAGTTATTTTGTTCATAGACGGACAGACAGACAAACAAACTCTCCCGAAAACATAACCTCCTTGGCGGAGGTAATAACATGAGATGATCACAGTGCTGCAACCTATCTTGTACCTGTTACCCCTAACAAGGAGGTCATGTTTCTGCTGACATTTTTCCTTTTGTCTATTAGCAAGACAACTCAAAAACATCATGAATGGATTTTAATAAAATTTGTAGGGATTGATGGTCATGGCACAACAAAGAAGTGAAAAGTGATGGTGATCCGAATCAGAATGCAGACCCAGGAGCTTTTTGAGGATTTGTGAAGTTTTCAAGAGAACTCTCATAACACAAAAACATTTCAAAGGTTTTAACTGACACAGAAAAAATATGTGATATAACAAAAACAAAAGATTGATCTGTCACACAAGGCTAGATATTGCAACTGGAACTCAAAACAACGTCCATTAAGATCCCAACGATGCACTCTGCCGTCTTCATCTTTGTGCTTTTTCCGGCATTTTCTTAGTCACAGCTGTGAGGTGTTGAGCTTTGATGGTGCCTGATCTCTGTTCACAAGCTTTGGCCTTTGCATCCTTTGTTAGGTCGTTCACAAAAATCATTGTGAGGAGTTCAATCATCTTGTCCAGCACTTTGGCTCCTTTCTAATCATTTGAAAGAAATGTTCACATGAGCCAAAAGTCTTTCTTCCATTTACCACTTCTAAACTGCAGGAAAATTCTCTTCATGAATGGCGCCCACTTTTTAATGTTGCTTATGTGTATATGCAATGTAGCTCCTTCAACGCAAGTCATATGATTGATGATCATAACTTTTCTGTCATTTTTGTTCCTATTATCATGATTTAAAACACAAAAAGTTTAATAGTTTTATACTTTGATAACCTTAATATGAAGACTTTGACTGATCTACAGTATCTGATGTGCAGAAGTGTAACTCTGCTCAATATAAGTGATTAGGATATCTATTTTTATGATGTGATATCAATCAGGTTTGAATGTAGTGATATTACTATGAAAAAGAATATTACATATAGATTATGTTTTGCAAGTTAGAGAAATAATATCAAAATGTAATTGTAAAAGATAATGTAAAAGATAAAGTTAAACCTGGACAGCATAGAGGAGGATGTCTGTGCTGGTTACCTTTGAAGACAATATATTCAAAAAACGCAGTAAATGGAGTCTGTCATGATGTGAAACACAGGCAGCATCAGCAGAGGGTCAGCTGAGATTAAAACTTGTTTCTAAGAGAAAAAGACACAAAAATGAGGAAGAAGCTCGGAGGCAGCACACAGAGATGCCGCATGCTGAGGCAAAACAGCGAGGCTCTAAATGGAGAAGCTCATTGGCTGAAATGTGGCAATGCCTTGGAGATAAACTATTACACAGGATGATGCTACACTGCATGTCACAGGGATGGTAAAGGGCCAACCTGGCACAGTGATGCCTCTGTCTTTAGTGCTGTAATGCTGCCACATAAGGGTATTCAGTGACCATGAAGATTAGTGTGATTGTTATATGTATGGGAAGAATATTACAGGTTTATATTTCTCAAACCAAGACAGCGTTCACAATAACAGAGCAATCAGTGTGTTAAGAATAGCTTTTCATACAATACCTCAGATTCATGGCATCCAACCACTGGGCTGTGGACCAGCACCAGGCCATGGACCATCTTTACCAGGCTGAACAGAAAAGTATTTTTTTTTTCCTTCTATTGACTCACAGAGTCTGTGATGATTTATTTTAAAATCATCAGATTCTCTCATATAAAACCTCAGTCTTGACTGTCAACTCTTGACACAGTTTCTCTCTTTCACTGTCCCAGCTGCAATGACTTAGGTAGCACAGCCTGAGATTAACTCACTGTTAAGCGTTGTACTTTGCTGCACGTGTCTGGATGTGTCATCAGGGTAGCTGTGACAAAAAAAACATGCATGGTTTGAACAACTAGGGAATACCCTGTGGACACGAGAGAGCTCAGGCCATCCACAAATACCTTACGTGAAGGGTAACAGTGCAGAGGCCTGAACAACTTAATTACCCCAAACTAGCCAGAAGTAACATAAGATCTCTTGCACTGGTGACCAGTGGGCAGAGAGCACATGATCAGCACCATCTGAATGACAATTTTACAACATCTGGTTTGTGACTGTGTTAACTGGTAACTACAGAAGACAACATCTGTACATGTCATTGTCACAACAGCTGATGAAACAGAAGCTTTGAAAATATCCCTTTGTTAAGTTTTGAACTATAATGTCTAAATATACTCATTGGATATTTATGTAAATTAATGAAAACAGAAACAGCCAAGACACTCGTACTTTTAAGTCATGGGATTACTTACCAATCAACCTCTCAAGTAGAGATTCCAACCCACAGGGGCATTCTCAATGAGGAATCTAATTGATGAAAATTCTGGCCTCCAAGATCAAATGTAATGCATCCAAAACCATGGCTTCACCTCCTTTTTCTTCAATAACAAATGTTAAAGCTGCAACTCTTTGTTCTCATGTGTGTCTCACCTTTAAAGTGTTGTGCCAGACTTGTCCTTAAGTCAATTTCACACCTTATTTTGCAGACTTGGTTAAATATGAGAGTGAAGATAAAACATTGTATTATTTTTCACGTTTGGTTTCCTATCACACTGTACTTTGCTAAGCAGACCAAAGCCAAAGTCACATGTCGTTGTAACATAGACACCCACCACTAGTAGGTTGCTGTAGCTGTGGCAGTTTTGTTGCTGCCATCAGGGTTCATTGTTGCACCTTGATGTGGAAATGCACAACCAGCTTCAAGTAATAACAATGAATAGATCAAATCTTGGTAGTGTTTCGAGTGATGAATAAACATGAAGTTGTATTTGCTGCTCATATGAAGCTTGCTTGTAGATATTAACCTGTTAACAGAACTGGGGGCTGGTGGTGCTATTGGTGCTAATGTTAGCCGCACCCTGATTGATATTGTCAGTGAGCAAAATGTTGAGTTGAACCATATTAAAGTCAATGCACTGCTTTTTGGTTTGCTTGCTTCCTTTTTTGGTTTCGATGGCTGTCAAACCCTCTGCAAACTGAACAATGGTTCACTCAGAAGGGAACTGAGAGCCTTGTTTTTTGGTGGACCAGAGTTTGATTCTTTGGTTAATACCAGAGGTCATGTGAGCTTTGACACATGCCTAAATCAATCAAACTCACCAAAAAACATACCAGAGCCAGTTTGGTTTTAAACAAATGTGTCTGGTTTGAAAGCAACCTTAGTTCATATCGTGGCTTCTTCCTTTTTTTCGCATAAATTGAGAGCTGCTTTAAAGGGAGGGTCAGAGCGCATACTGTTATAAATGGAGGGGGTGTACATAAATTAAGCACACAAAGCAAAACTTTTTGGCAGCAGAGTGATCATGCAATGTTGATTTTCTGGTTTGTAAAATAGTAAATAATAAAATGGGTCTTTATTTTCCACCTAAGGTGAAAATTAACCTTAATCTCTCATACAAATGCTGCTATAAAATACATTCATAAATTCAGAGCACTTAAATATACACACTACAAAGCAACTGGGAGAAATGATTTTCAAAAAAATATTTATTTGCCAAGGGGACCCTATAGCTTCTCACCATACAGAATTTAAACTTAAGTACATCCCTACACTATCATGCACAGAGCAATACAACAGTCCAGATGAGAGGTAATGAAACATGGACCATGTTTTTCAGTGTCTGGTAACATCTTACTGTGGGCAAGGCTTGCAGCAGGAGGAAGTACAGTATCCTGTTCCTGGCATCATACTGACACACTTTGTTCAGTGTTACACATGTTACCTTCAGTGTCTGTTGATGTCACATTTGTCCTTCCCAGCTCTGTCTCTGCCCCTCTTTGTGTCTCTCTGTCTGTGTGCTGAACTCCGCTCCTATTAGCTCAGCCCCAAAGGCAAGCAGTGTACCACTGGCGCCGTGTGAGGACATGTCCTCGCTGTGCTCCACACTCACACTCACACACATACTGCTTTAATCACCTTCATTTACACACTGGCCTCTTTATTAGTGGACACATTAGGCCTACCATGACACTACAGTCTTAAATATTAAAATGCAAAGTTTTGATTAAAAAAAAACTTTTTGCGGCATGGTGACAGAATGACAACAGTGTGGATGATGGGGAAAACAATAGTATGAATCTATGTTAGGTTTAGCTATTTGAAAAATGTTTCCCCTGACTTCAAATACGCAGGCCTCTGGGCAGGAGGTTGAATGTGGATAAGAGCAGTGAAAATTGGGATGGACATACTCAGTCCTGATATTCAAGATCAGTGAAAGTCAGACCTCAATAGCTTAACCAGGTATCTATTGTAATGGACTGTTCACAGGTAGATCTCCACATCTGAAGTTTATGCTGCTCAATGCTATCATAAAGCAAATTCACATGCTACTTTACTGTTCTCATTTCTCCTGTTGAGAACTTGCACAAGTTCATGTTTCAAGGGGTAATAGTTTAAGCACAAATTTAAAAGAACAGGATGACATATCAAAAACAAAGAACTGACACTGTCAGCTGTTTAAAAGACAGGAGAATTTCAAAAGTTTTGACACTAGGAAATCAAAAAAAAATAGTGTAGCATGTCACAGTAAAAATTTCAAGAGTTAGCTGCTTGTCATATGAGATTGTTAGCTTTAAACAGCCCATATCATGCTGTCTTGAGCTTTAATTGCCCTTAGGTGTGTTTAACATATCTCCTCAGTTTATAGAGAACTTCTATGCACAAGTCTATGCAAAAGGTCTATGGTGTTAACTGTTAGGACCTCTCTTTTGCCCCCTCTTTATGGCACCAGTGACTGTGGCCTCCCCATCCTACCAAATAGATTTTCACCGTATCCTAACATTGAGTGTTGGCCATTTTAGCCTATTCTCGAGGAGTAGCAAGACCAAACTACCACATGAACAGTTAGCCAATCAGAGCGGACTGGGCCCATGTGGGGAAGGGGGCCCACCGAGCAGTTTGGCTCAGCACGGTGTGCACTTACGGGTGTATCCACTCTTAAATGGGAAGAAAGGACACCCAAATAACCATCCCATACCATTCCACTTTTGGCACTCCTCTGAAGATGTGCCTAGTGTACCAAAGCTCTCCTACTCCCTCTGATCTTTTGCACTGTCTATTGTATTGTTATGTTGTTTTTATATCTGTTTTTATGCCTATTTTAATGCACTTTTTGTCTTTTGTAAGGTGACCTTGAGTGTCATGAAAGGCACCCTTAAATAGAATGTATTATTATTATTATTATTATTATTATTATTATAATAAAGCAGCCGAACAGGTGGAGCAAGAAGCACAGCAGTCTGTTGACTGGGCAAAAAAAAATGTTTCACATCCCTTTGCAGTAGAAATGCAAACAAAATCTGGATTTACAGCTTCAAAGTGTAACAAACTGTAGTGAACCAAACAACAACACACAGTAGAAAAAAGGTTTAGAGTCAGAAACTCCTCAAAAAAATTCAAGCAACATTATTGTCAACATACTCTAGCAGTTTTGCAAACTGAACACATGAACTTGGATTTGGACAGAATATGGGCTCCAAATTTCACTTTAGACACTTGAAGCTATAACATTACCACACAGTGCAGTGACACATGCTAAAAACATCAGCTGATCACGTACCAGCAACTCAGTGTCATCTGCTGTCAAGAAAGTACTCATTCTACTTCACCAAAGAGCAATAGCTAGCATAGCATAGCATTCAAGCAATAGCTATGTTTACATGATCACAAATACTTGTTGTAAACCATTTTAGAATAAAAATTAGTCACATATACATGTCAGCCTAAAGATTCTGATCCAAAACAACATTTAGAGAGAAATATAATTTTTAAAGAAAGGGGTGAATTAAGCAAATCATAATGGTACACACAGCTGAATTACAGAGATAGCCGCAACATAACTCCTAAACCTGATGGTGTTGCCTCCTGAATTTTACTAATCCCTAGGGATTGTCCCCTTAATTCCTCTTCACCTGCTGAAGGTGCAGTTGTAGGGCTGTCAGTGTGCAAGGACAGAGGAAAGAAGGATGAACTCACTTCTTATATTTAATATGAATGTAAAAGAGCTGATATCAGCAAAGCATCCATTTGCTGTCTATATGAAAACTGAGGCAGAAAACCTTGCAACCACTGAGGTCTAGCAGCTCCTCAGACTGTGAAAAGGCCAGCTAAGTAGCTCAGATGTTGTGTGTCAGATAGCTGCATCCATCCTTGGACAGAATTTGAAAAGCCTTTCAACAGCACTGCTCTCTCAGGGCCAATCAGCCGGCTCTGAGGCTGCACAGGCTACACTTAAGCAAATCCACATGTTTGCTGAGTGGCACACAATGCATTTATTTAGCTCTCAGTCACACATTTACAGACACCTTCCATTTTTCTGGCTCATCTTCATGAATATTACCAATTACTGAGCAGCAGAGACGAGAGCTCTCGTAGTAAGGAGGATGAAAGACAAATCCCAGCAGGAGGACTGAATTATTTACATGCTTATTTGTATGTTGGTTTTGCTTCATGCACATCTTTGCTACTGGTGTTTTAAGAATTTGCCTACAGGTTTGACATTGTTGGTCAGAATCAGTTGCCTCCATGTGAACAGCAGCCATCATTATAACAGGGGCTTTAAGCCCCCAGAGTTGTCCTGTAAAAACATCTCTGGTGTCTTGCAGAGCGGTGCAGGTGGTTGTTTGCAGTGTGGGCAGACAGTGACATCATCACTGCAGGACAAAAGAGACTCCAGTGCCTCTTCACCTGTGATGAGATGTAATGTTTAACATCACTTATTATGTCCTCAAGCAGCCATGACATCAACATACAAATGCAAAAACATCTACTCACAGAATTGACACCTGTATGATACCTTTGATACCAACTTACAAGAAGAGAGAGAGTAAGTCCAGAATTTTTTGTTACCATCTAAAATCTTTTCCTAATATAGACACAGAAAAGCAACAAAAAAACACACCAAAATAATATGTAAATAGCCCAACCACAAAAGGACCTAGTGCAATGTGTCATCAGAACACAGGTTAATACAAGAACTTAGCTCAATATAAATGAGTCCATAAGGACCAAGGATTAAAGATTTCAATGAAAAAAAGGAAATAAGATCAAATTCAATCAAATGAAATTAAATACAAAATGAAAAAAGTAGGCAACAAAAGAAGCAAGGGGACACAAAAGCATTGATAAGAGATTTAAAGTCAATAAATGACACGAAAGTCAGAAAGAATAGGACTAAAAATGTATTATGAAAAATGAGGAAAACAGCCCTATCTCATACTGTTCACAAATACTTGAACATTTTTCTAGATCCATATCAAGATTCAGATCACCACCTAAATCTGGTCACTTTTCCTTTGTGCCCTGATGAACATGTCCTGAGAATATCATCAAAATCCTTAAGAACGCATTTATTCTGAAACAAGAATATGGAAAACTTTCCTACCAATATCTCAATGTAAGCAAATCTTAAAAAAGATAAATCTGCATCTGTATCCAGATTCAGTTAGCCACCAGTTTCCAGTTACTTCGGTCTTGTGCTGTAGACCAAGGGCATAGGTTTGATTTTGACATTGGTGGGGACATAAAAGTGCTCCAAGGCAGCACCCCATAAGTTGATTTGTTTTACGTTTATGACTGTTACTTCACATCATGTAGAGCTGATCAAGCAAACAAGTAAACTATCATATTCACAAAAAGCTTTTCTATATACTGCACCTTCAGCCTCTCCTCCTCCAACTCTACAACAATCATACATGTTGATGATTATAGTCTGAGAAAACAGTTTTACAAATATTACCAATAAGTGTCATTTATTCCCCAACAATACAAAATCATGTTTGTAATCCTATGTTTTATTGGGTTTTTTCCCACAAACTTTCATTGTTACTCTTAAATGGTTGCTGCTTTTCAATATACAAATTATGCATGGAAAATAAATAAAATAACCATGAAGTGTGTCTCTTTGGCATTAAATATAAACATTTTTAGTTATAACTTTATATACTATGCTTGTGTTTTGTGTTAGGGACCATGCAGTGGTGGCATAATATTGATAGGGACGTGTCCCTAGCGTCCCTACCCAATTCTACGCCCCTGCTGTAGACAACATTCCACAAAATTTCACCCAAATCCAAATTGGTGTTTCTGTGATCCTGTTAACAAAGAAAAACAGCAAGAAACTAAGAAATGCTGACAAAACATCCTCTCTTTGCTGGATGTAAAAAGTTACAATCATTTTTTTTTATCATAGACGCCTTGTCTTGTCCACCAAAGTCCCCTCTTCACTCTCATTTGTCTTTATTTTTGTAATTTTCAGGTTTGTTTTTTTATTTTAATGGCTAATATGGCTGTTGTCTTTGAAATTAAAGCCAATGTATCTTCATGTGTTTTTCACTATCCATGCGTTTTATGTACTAAAGGCAGCATCCCAGTATAACTTCATTCATAACCTCCCTAAGGACATTCAGAAGTAACTGCTGTCACTTTGTCTGTGGGAATCTTCTGACAGAATAAATTTGGACAGTGAGGCTATATGCTGTCTAATTCTCCATGAAACATCTGTAATGCACCATTGCAGAGAGGAAAAAATGTAAAGAATGCTGTTAAGCAAACATCAGTGGAGCAAATATTTGTGAAATCAGGTTTTGCTAAATGACAAAATTTGATCCAAAGGCAGGATCAAAATATTCTGCATGGAGCAATCGTTTACATTTGGTAAATCTTCTCTTGAGCCTTAAAAATATGTTTTCCACTTTCTGAAAAAGTACAGAGAAGTGGAGGAAATGTTGTCATCCATCACTGCTAAGTGCACCTGAGCAGTTCATGTCTGGGAATCAAACAGAAGTGAACTCAAAGAACACACTGTGTGGCTCTAATACTTTCTGTTTAAACGTACTTCCTGTTTTGTAACTGTGTGCGTTGTTCTGCTCCGACTGAAGCTTTCAGTCCAGTTATTCAGTCTGTCAGACACAGCAGCACACAGACAGGGAGGAGGTTTTCACTCAACACCTCGTTAGACACTAATGGAAACACATTTCTAAAAAAGAAATGTGCTTCTGTTGTTGTATTTCCATACAGAGCTGATTTAGCATTCATTGCATTGTGTGAGAAGAGAGAGTGAGGGGCTTCTCTGTTTGTTCACTTTATGCCACAGTATTAATATCTTTAAGTCAAAGTGAATGATTTGGAGCCATAGCTGTATTACGGAGATCCAAATTTGATAGATGTTTCTTGAATTCTCAGATAATAGGCTTTAAGGCTTTATTTGTATACATGTCCTTTAGACCATTTTCAGCCTCAGTGTATTTCCTCTGAGCTTAATACCTCAGACTAGCCAGACAATTCTTGACTGAAAAAATGAAAATGGCTATTGTTTCAATTGATATTTTTAATGGTTTTAATATATGTTGTAATTGTTCTTGCAAATTAACTTTGTTCTTTCCTTCCCACTGGAAACTGAAAGTTTTTTTAAAGAGGATTCAGTTTTATATGTATACTGTATTGTTGTGTTTGTTATGTTTTGTGTGCCTTTGACTATATGGTTTATAATAATTGCCTTAAAGTATTCACTGTTGTGTTTTTAGGATTTAAAGGCCCATCTAGGGAAGAGCATTGTTCTCTTGCTTCATTCTGTCCCTTCCCAAATAAACAGATAAATATAAGTTGTTCAAAAACACAGTTGCAGATATAAACTTATGCAGAGAAAAGTCAGAGAGGTGAAAGGTCTCAACCAACGAATCATACATCAACTTGCAGACAGCTGTCACACAAAGCCGGCTGATGTCCTCTAAGCAGACAGAGGCCTAAACTACTTCTGGCCTTGGAAATCACCTATCGCTGAGCTTCACCCCCCAAAACACACTCCCACACACTAACTCCTCTAAATATGAGTGGCAGTGCCTTAAATCCAAAACATATTTAAGGATGCTTTACTTGATATTTTCAGGGATGGGGGAATCCTTATTTTACAAAAACGCCCCCAAAAGATCTTCGCTCTGCCGTGGAAGGATATGCTCAGAAATTGAGGGCAGATCGAAGGGTAACAAGATGAAGTTGGAGGCAAAGGTTTATAGATCTCAGTGCAAGAAAGGGGAAACCTTATCTTGTTGTCATCACCTCCTCAGACAACAGCGCCAAAGATCAGCATTGTTCATGCACAGCAGGGCAACAGATATATCTGTACCTTTCATCTCAATGAACTGTCAAAATGACTGTAGCCCCAGTTCTTGTGACTTGGAGGGGGAACTCCTCACTACTCAAACTGCAACCTACAGAACTACAGTCTTGGCTGCTGTTAAGTCTGATGTCAGATATTTAAATAATAGAAACACTTTAAGAGCAGTGATTAGCTCATTGAAGGTAAAGCCATGAAGCTAGGTTTGCATCATAGTGATGTTTATTTAGCAGCTAATAAAAATATTCAATTTTGTGATAATGCAGAATTTATTGTTTAATATATGATAATGTATATAATTTGTAATTCAAAATATAATTTTATAGCTAACTGCAAAATCTGTGCTACATTGGAGTAGCTGCATACATCTTTGCTGATATTCTTCACAGTGAGCTGACGGTGTGGTCCACCATTCAGTGCGTCTGAGGAGAGACTTTTCTGTGTTTATGTGAGGTTTAGGGAACAGCATAAAGTACACTACACTCTGTAACCTCTCAGGATACCTCATATCAGTGTTACATGTGCCACATGCAGCCACTTGACCCATTCTGTGTTAACTTGATAAATAATTTAAAAAACACTCAACAATGTTTAATGCTTTCTATGGCAGTCTATGAGCCACACGTTTGGATATTGAGTGGCTGTAAGACATGGGATTGGTCTGTTGTGTTGATGGGGGGGTTAGTGTTAGGTCACTTATAAACTGTCTTTCACTGCCTCCAGAATGAACTTTGGCCACGGTTTGACCAGATGAAGATGGCAAATGAATGCTTGCAACACCGTTTACCAAAATGAGAGAAACTACTCAGTGGCACTCTAAGGCACAACACAACTGATAACAGAATAAAAAAGGAGTTAAACTTAACATTAAGAGAGAGCTGTTTGTTAGCTAATTTAAGTGCAGCTGTTGAGGTTTCTTTGCCACAGAGACAGCATTTGGAAATGTGAGGGTAAGGGGAGGGACAGCTGTAGACACAAACTAGAACCCCTCTGTTCACTGTCTCATTTCAGATCAGCTCAAGTGTTTTATGCAGGCAACACAAGGGGAATAGTTTTAAACAACGTAATCCTCAGTTGGGACACATTTTACCAGGCCTCATTAAGTATGTGATCCAGGTTAAAAGAAATTCATGTATGAAGAAAAACTATTTCAAAAAGTCATTCATGCTAGACTGTAAATTTGCAACCCATCACTTTAATGTGAACTTTTGCCTCTAGAGTTAGATGACGTTCCAGCCCTAGTGACACTTTTTACTTACTGACAGCATCCAGGGCGTGGTAGCAGTAAGCACTTAGTGCACATCCTCAGATGCAGCCATTATACCAGCTTGGCTGTAGAATCCTCATTAATGTTTCAGCCACAGACAGATCAGCATGTTCACAGCAGCCAAAAGAATGAGGCAGCTAGCACGGACCAACAACATGTTAGCTTTAGCTGACTCTGCAGATAGAGCACTCAGAGAGAAACACACCCACACAGACACTCAGGGGTGAGCCGCATACACTACGGATGATGATATGTCAGGCTTTTGAAACTTAAGACCCGAGGCTGCCATTAACTTCCATGTTAATAATTAAGAGATGAGCGCTTTGGGGAAAACAGCTTTGCTGGCAGCAGACAGGAGAGTGGATGAACTGGGAGAAATTAAAACCTGCAGCGGTGACAAGTTTGAGGGAAGGGTGAGAAGGTGAGAAAGGGCCCAGGAGGGAGCAGAGATACTGTGTGAAGAGGGTAGAGTTACGGATCAGTGCCACGACTGTGGACTGAGGACTGAGCTAGCCCAAGTGACACTTCCATGTGTGAAAAGAATAAAGCATGTGTTAATTCTGCCAAGGATGTAAATTAATTAAAAGAGCAATACACTTATTTCTAGTATTTCAAGTTGTCTTTTTAATCAAAAGTTTCTCAGGCAGTGATTATTAAACTACAGTGGAGTGTTATTGCAATAACTTCAAGGACACAAAAATGAATTAGCAATTTAGCTTTCAGATCCTACTGTCATAAAGTCTCGGATTTTTCAATTAGCTTTGGAAAGATGCTCACAAAAGTCTGTGGTCAACAAAAGATTGAGTGTTTTTCACAACAAAAAACATCTAAAAGTACACCACCAGTGATTTTTATAGCTTTTTGCCTCACAAAAGTCTGCTGCTTCACAACGAGTTAACAAAGACCACAGCATTTTTCATATAACAGAGGTTGTTTAATAAAAGTTTGAAGTCCAGTGGTGGTGAGGTTATAGTTAGTCAATGGTGCTGTAATTCCAGAAGAAACAACAGGGATGTTTTTTTGGTTATAAAGATTATTTTTGGGGTATGTTCGTGCTTGTATTAATGGAGAGACACACAGTGAATAGAAGTGTGAGAGGCGCACTCTGCAAACTGGCCACAGGCTGGATTTGACCCCAGGCCAACAGAAGCATGTATATGTGTTGTGCCTAGTTGTTTACCACGCCACCAAACCAGCACGAGGGGAAGAGAAGTTATACTGTTTTTCTGATACCAGTGCCATTGACAATATTGCCTTTGGATCAGATTCTTAAACACTTCCCTTATCAATTCCTACTAGTTTTCTATATCGAAAGAAGTTGACCTACTGTACATAGGTTTTCAACAGCAGCAATGTCAGACATGAGACCCTGGTATTCAATGTTTTTCTGCATAAATACCTCTTCAAGTTGCTGCTGTTTCTACTTACTGAAAGTTGTGCACTAAGCTTTTTTGTTGGAAGTGTAATGCCTCTGATTTGCAAACCATGAAGAGCACACTGTAAGGAATTGATAAGAGAACTGATAAGCCAGAAGACTAATGATATTGAATTTTACGGGAGTTGTTATTGATTCACAATCACAACTGAAATGGTTTTCGATCCTGTCCCTATCCACATTACCCTTGTTTTAGCATTCACCTAGCCAATTACATGAATGCTTCAGAGTGTATAAAAGATTGGTTTGTGAGGTTCTAATTTGGTGATCAGACTTCCTCCGCCACAGCACCTTGACTGTGAAACAACCTACTCGAGTAGATAGGAGCGTGCAGTATCAGTGACTTTCAAATTACTTTTGACAACTCACCTTAGTGGACTTGCTTTTACACAACGTCAGATTCTATGCACTTGATTTCTTATTTACTTATTTTTTGGATTTTTTTGTGAACCCTTGATTGATAGGACATTTTAAAAACTCAAATTAGTTTGTGCTTGTGTGTACATATTTTTATCACAACAGTGTTAGTCCTCCACAAAAATGCAGTCTGAAGAGCAATGGTCTGCCATACCTTCTCCCAAACACTACACTTTATACCCCATGTTGCTCTAGACTTGTGGATTTCTGCCATGAATCATAATACGAATGACAAATATTGTTCTCACAACCAAGTAAAGCAATAACAGACTGTATCAAAAAGACACATTTATATGCAACAAAAAGCATTTTTAGTACTTGGCATAGCACCTGTCAGCACAAGCTTGATGCTCTATACAGTTTTCTCATAGGTGGATGGACCAAGGGTTTTCTGTTTCTTTTTTCAAGCACTGGAAAAAAAAAATACTGTCTTAGTAATTTTGCCAAGAATGGAAACATAAACACTGCAGACACAAAAGAAAGGTTTCTGCAGTCAACCCCAGTCACCCCAAAGATGAGGGGGGTGGCGAACTTCAGCAGCTGTTGTGTTTTATACCCCTGGCAGGTCCCATGTTACAGATGACGAGCTGCCTGACTTTGGTGGCAGGGGTGTGTGTGGGGGGGTTAGAGGGTGGGGGTCTATTTTTGAGCACTGCCATTCTAAAGGCTGAACCCCCCATCTCCTCGCCATTGCTCTGCTCTTTGCCTCTGCCATTCCTCCCTCTTTTCTCCCTTGGCATCCCATTTCCCTGTGTAATTAGGCTTCTAATTAAGGCTGTGGATGTTGAGAGGATGAATGCCCACTGTCGCCCCCCACTCTCCCTCTCTCTCCCCCTCTCTGTGTGGTGCTTCAGAGCTGCACTGTAAGTCTGCAATACAAAGACCAACTGCTGTCTTCCCTGACAAATTCTGTTTTTGTATATTTGATATTTTTGTGCGGATTGAAATTTCCAGCCTGCTCATGAAAATTAGCATAACATTCTGAAATGCAAATACATGCCCTGACATTAAGAAAGGAGAGAAGTACAAGATATTTCCCCTCCACCACCACAGGATTACATAAAGGAGGCATGACTGGAGACAGGCAGCAGTGGCATTAAGGGAGCAACAATGAGGAGTATATGGAGGTCATGGTCTAGCTGGATGCTTTGAGTTTTAGTCCAGCAGCCTGCAATTGAAATTATGTAAAGAAGTTCTACACAGGGCTTCATTTGAGAGAAAAATTTAAATTAAACAAGATTTCAGTGTTTACCAGCTTTTAAATGGATCTTATTTTTTTGGGGGTGATGCCTTGATATCACTTCAAATAGACTTTAAAATGATTGTCATGATAGGGCACTTCTAAATAGTTTGGCTGATTCTTTGACTGGTCATTTTACAAATCAATCCGGGAGCCCCCTCTCAAAGCAATTGTAACCAAAGTCACAATATGTGTTATTCAAAAAATATACTGATCATTGTAAGTCTGTACATTTTTTCTCTTTTGTTTCTAAGTAAAATGATCAAAACTTTAGTCATTTTTGACCCCACTTGTGGAAGGGTGGGGTAGTGATACGAAAACTGCAATTTCTTAAAATCAATGACAAAATAACTAAAAATGTAAATGGCCTCATGTCACAAACATGTTTTATGAGGAATGCCTGGAAAATTAAAACTTTTCATTTTAAAGATTTTGAAGAACAACAGCCCATGGGTCATTTTTGACCCCATGGGCTATAATTTTGTAGACCAGGTGCAGGCACGGCACACCTGCCATGCGTCCCGCGGCGACAGGGTGTATCCAACGCACTCTGCAAGTTTCCTGCAGTGCGCAGAGAGGCGCACTCCAGCGTACCCAGGCCTCTATCCCTGAGAAAAGGCGTAAGTGGGTTTAACACAGCCAAATGTTGTCTTCACCAGTCAAATGAACGCCTCTCCTTGCCTTTAAATGCGCTGCGGGCGAGACGCAGGGGATGATTGGTCTGACTAATTCCTGCCACCACACAGTGTGCCAGAAAGACCCGGTAGCAGAGACAATCACAGCAGGAAATTAGGGCCCCATGTATGCATCTAAGGGTTAAATAGGGAGAAAACTATCAACGAAAGTAACGCTATGAATTGCTCACTCAGTTCATTGCCAGAGAACCCAAAAAAAGCGGTGATAATTCATTGCCGTAAACACATTTATGATGCTCTAGTTTTATGCTTTTCAGACCCATGTTTTAATATCACGCTCCTGAATTTTGTTTTCGAAACATTATTTCAGTCAGACCTTTCCCCCCTTTAATAATACTCACTGCTATTGTGTTTTATGTTGTTTAAAACTCAATCACACATCCTTTTTAAGGAGGTACAACTTGTAAGAATCATAAACTTGTAGAATGAGGAACCCAGGCAACCATATCTCCCCTTGGAAAGAAGCCCACGGTTCCTCAGTAGGAACAAGTCTTCTTTAGGTGTTGTCTTCCTGGGAGCATCCAGTTGCAGGGGAATTTGGCACATATGTTATGTACGTGACTAGCAACTTTATTCCATAAATGCACAATCTTTACAAGTTGTACCTCTTTGTGAAGATGATGAATCAGGCGAACCAATTATACAAAATACAATACCAATTGGTACTAATAAAAGGGAGTAATATTCAACCCAATTAACATTTCAAAACATTTTTTGGGGGTATACTTTAATCCAGGCAGACAACTACATCGGCTATGCAGCGTGACAAAGACGTTAAAAGGGGCTAATTATAGCCAAACCAGTGAGAAAGTATGTTTGCACATTTGATTGATCTACACAATGCCCTGCAGGATGACTTTTCAGCACTGAATCACTGCTGAGAGAAATCAAGTACAAAGTTTGATTAAAAAAAGAACTCTTTAAGAGTTTAAATCCTGCCACACATGGTTTCTACATTTCATTGTTTGTCTGATTCCTTTGTCCATTAAATCTCTTACACTTCCAACTGATTTTTTGTTACTCTTAGTGCTTAAAAATTATATAATCAATTTCTTATTTCCTTCCACTATGTTCTGGATGCCTTACAAAAGAAGGAGGTCCAACAAAAAAAGGGTGAAAACCCCATCTGGTTTAATTGCCTGGATAGTCTCGGAATCAGTAAGAGAATCGATAATGAAACTATTGGGTTGTAATGAAATGGTCAGCTCACGAAATGGTATGAAATACAAAACAGGACACGATACGAAACACTCACGATACAAAATAAAGATTATAGAAAATCTCCAACAGTAGGAAGCTGTGCAAAGATCTCATTTTCTTTATTTTCTTCCTAATGCAGACATACAAAAAATTGCTGCATCAGTACGAAATAAAAATTGTAGTTTTTTCCCCTTATTTATACTACAGTGCAAATACAAACATGAAATCTCAATAAAAAGTGCTTTGTTGTTGTAACAATCAGGATAATTGCATTCTTGAACGAAAAGGAAAACAAATAGCAGTCCTCAGAGCTGCAGTTTAGACCTATAAACTGTGAACTATAATATTTAGCCTATAACAGGGCATATAATTCTGATCTTCAAGTATGATCAAATTCTGTCAACTCAACAGTCGATGCAAAAATCAAATTTTGTTTTTATGCAGACTTACACAAACATACAGTTGCTGCCTTTCTCCAGTTCACAGTAGTTGGTAGTTGTACTCGCCGCAGTATACAGCGAACTGTAGCAGCATATTTTACACACGGTTGTTGTTTTGTCTGCAATCTTCTCACTGTTCTCTCGTCTTTTACATAGGAGGCCAAAATAGGTCCACACGACCAATTTATTTGACGAAGGAGCATCAGCTAATTCCTCCACTTCGTCTTCCTCCATATTGAAACGAGTGTTTTGCTATGGTAGGCGAGAAGGGTAAACATCACCAGTCGTGTGCGTGCCCCTTCGCATTTTTTATTCCGTGCGTCTTTGAATTTTATTTAGTCTTTTTTTATTTTGTGATATTTCGTGGCACGAAATGTCGTTTCACCCCTAGAAACCATAATGCAGCATTGGTATCATACAATTTTAAAAAATCCCACCCCTACTGATTTATGACCTTAACATGCAGATCCATCCTTGTTTGCAGATTTGCAAATCTATGTCTGCAGGAAACTCAAAGTAAAGCTGCTGCTCATTCACACCAAAAGAAGCCAGAAGGTGGTTTGGGTGTGTAGTTAGGATGCATTCTGGTTGCTTTCCTGTAGAGGTTCATAAGGCTGCCCTAACTGGAAAGAGACTCGGTAACACACCCAGAACTTGATGGATCTATTTTACAGTGTATTCTATCTGATCTGGGAACACCTCAGAATCCCACAGGAGGAGCTGGAAATGACTGACAGGGAGAGGAACATCTGAATTGTCCTGCTTGGCATGTTGCCTCTAAGATTTGGCTTTGGATAAGAGGAGGAGGGTAGATAGACGGATCATAAACCTAATTATTACTTAGAGTTTTTTTTAAAGAAAAGTGAAATTAACAAATACTGCATATTTCAAGTAAAGTAAAACAGATTATGTTTCAATCATATACTGATATCAACCTTGACCAACTAGCCTATGTATTTTTAAATAATTTTACGGGCATTTTTCCGAAATGATATAAATCTTGCAAATCATTCTTGTAGAGTCAAAAAGGTTCTGTCTGCAGAGGGATTTCTCTTTTAGAAATTAAGCTCTAAGATTTTGGACTACAGAGTGGAGCTTTATTATTCAAGATACAAAACTAAAAATGGCAAAAATAAATGAAAAAACTAACAAAAACTTACAATTTAGACATTGTCAATGGGGGGGGGGGGGGATCAGAAAATTAGAATGATTTATGTTGAGAAAAAGCTTTATTACTAACAAAATAAAACATTTTTGTTTAAATTTAAATACTAAAATTTCACAATAATGGTGAAATGGTGGAAAGGAAATCATCATGTCTTACTTCTAAGTTAAAGCAGCCAGATGAAAATCTTGTGTCAGCAGCAGAACTGAAACAGGAAGTTGGCTGCATTTTTTTTAGATATAGCTGTGACAAAACCTTTGGTCCCCTTTGTGTCTGCCCCCGCTGATGTGATCTTAAGCAGGGCTCTGTGCCTGCCAACTCCAGCAGCGATGTTCGGTATCTGACCCTGCATTCTGTCTCCAGGACACCAAAAACAGATCTACACCAAAAAGAAACATCACATTACTGTAGGTTAAAAAATCCAAATAAAGTGAGTGTGAGTGCAGTGCATGTAAACATCCATCAGGAAGGGAGATTTCATGGCTCACAGATGTGCTCATATTAATTTAGGTGATCAGATTTTAAATCATTTAACATCACATGTGAGACCTGTCTTTTTGGTGTACCTCACTAAGTACATTTGGTGAAATAATAAGCAGTAATAAAATAATAAATGGTACACAGAGACATCATTTCCTCAGCCATGGATTTGGGCATATTTGTACAGCGAGCATAATTACAGCAACACAAGTGCTCTGTGGCAGCTATGGTTAGATTTACCTGCAAACTCAACAGGGTGGATGTCCGCAGCCTCTACCCACTCCACAATTTTACTCTGACTGACCACATGCCCCTTCTGAGTCCATTACCAAAGCAGAGAGCCGCTCAAATCACAAGATCACAGGATCAGGTTCACTCTAGACCAAGTTGTGGTGAAGGACAATCCAGGTTACTTTGACTATCTGAACCTCATCTGATGTAAATTTGCTCCCTGTTTTCAGGTATTGCTGAGTTTGTGATGGAGAAAAGATGAACAGTATGTACATGATGCTTTACTTTAAAACAATTGGCAGCTTAGAGCGTTTGTGTCTAACCTCTTTTTTGAAAGCTTTACCGATGACATAGTTAGAAGTACTCAATCACACGGGCTTCAAGTGAAACAATCACATAACATTTCAATAAAACTGCGAAAAATTGGGCTAAAAAGATTTATGTCTGTAATGTTTTTTCATATATTTTTTAAAAACACACAACATCCCCCCCCCCCCCCCCCAAAAAAAAAGACAAACAGAAAAAAAAAAACAAAAGAACAACAACAACCGAATCAAACTGCTTTCGGCGCAAACTGAATTTTCCATCTTGATATATCACTGAAATGTTTTTTTTTTTTTTGCATTCCCATTAACAGTCATATTTGGACCAGAAATCAACACAACATAGGGTTAGTCAACTGACTGATATCTTCACAATTTTTCACATGGTTGTGGATTAATGTTCTAATCCAACAGGACTTGTTACTAAGTGTGGGAACATTTGTATACACAGCCAATTAAAACTCAAAGCTGGTCTAATTTTTCGGCAGCATGAAGTGTTAAATGTGTGCATGTTCCCTGCATTGTCAGACATTTTTAACAGTCTCAGTTACAGCATTTTGGTATAGCTGGATGCACAAAGCTGATATTTTTGGAGTTTATGTTTTCCCCTACAATACTTGACAAATCTCAATGTGCGACTACCATCATAAATATTGAGGCATCAACAAGGCTCACCTGCAGCATCAATGAGCTCTAAGACTGTTGATGTTCAGGTTGAAATATGCAGAATGGACGTCTGTTATATTCTTAATCCAAGATGATAGCTAGAAGATTTTCGAGGATAAAAACAAGTGTCTCAGTGTCAAATCTCTTAGGACTGACTGACCCGTGTTCAACTGCTGTTCACATGGAACCCTTCTCCACAAAGTTCTCATTTGAATATTTGCTTCTTCCACGAAGATCTCGTTGATGATCTCTTTATATTCAAACAGCTTTCTGTGGAATTATTAACACCTGGTTTCTTCTGTAATTTCATTCACAACCAGAATTTGAAGAATGCATGAGCAGCACGACAAAGGCTACATTAAAATGATTTATGTAACTGGTGAGTGCTCCAGGACACATTCATGCAAGTACTCAAGAAGATACAGTAAATGCCATCTCTAATTTTCAAAATCATTTTTTGTTTCTAATCAGTAATTGCTGTTTCTGGGTTATGAATCTGCTGTCTGTTTTCATACTCCACTCTCACACAGATTTTGAAGTAACTCTAACGAGCAGTTTAAAACTTGGATTTCCAAACATTCACCTCCTTTATTGTTTGCTTGATTTCTCCCAGTTGGCCCACTCCTCTAAAGCTTAAGGACAGGGGCCTAATTACTGTGAGGCGGAGTATGTTCACTATGCAGACTCCCAGGTGTGGGCTGTCCATCCATTATATGGATATTTTTACTTCTGAGCCGCCCACCCACCCACCCACCCATTCAATTAGCCTAAAGACTTCAATGTGCCCAAAGTGGCTGTCAGTCATGTGGCGGTCAGAGAGTGACCAGAGACGGCACACACAGAAAATGTGCACCCAGGGTGAATGCATGCGAAGACCGAGACGTGTGTAAACTGTGGGTGGATGTGCTGCATGTGAATGGATGGATGGATGGTGGATGTGTGTATGGAGTGGATGAGGCGTGGGCTTGGAGTGAGTGTTTGTGGGCCTGGTGGGTGAGGTCAGGAGTGGTCTTTGGGGGAGAATTTGTTTATGTGCTCACGTTTTTAAGGTACTCTATTAGTGTGAGTGTATGTGTGTATTAATGCGACACAGGGAAGGAAACAGCTGATGGGTTCATATTTAAAGCGTGACAGTGAGTGTGTGGGCGAAGCCATGAAGGCTGAGTGGCCTGCCAACACAGGCAGCTGCCTTTCACATTCAAATCACATTAATCACTCCCTTTACATGATCCACTGCTTCATCCTGTTCTGAGACAAAAACATGCATTTTTATCAATCTGTATGCACTGATCCTGTTTTTCTACATCCAGTGGTTTTGAATTTATCAGGAAAATACACAAACAGACCCATTGTCACATTAAGTTAAGCTTATGTATGACAACTCTGGTATAGATAGAGCACGTTTATTTTTGCTACAAACCTCAATTCAAATGAACCTTTGGACATTGTGTAAAGTGTAAAGTGTAAATAAAGACAAAATACTTTTTTTAAAATCATTTTCTACTTGTATTCAATTCAATGTGCTGTAAAGACAAGATATTAAATGTTCAACCTGATAAACTTCATGGTACTATATTTATTCATTTTGAATTTCATGCCAAAATGTTCCCAAAAAGGATGGGACATGGACAACAACAAAACAGTCCGTAGGTGAACAGGTGAGTGACGTGATTGAGTTTAAAGGGAGCAACACTGAAAGGCTCTGCCATTCACAAGCAAAGATGGAGCGAGGTTCTTGAAATGAAAACATCATTTTGTAAATGATATTAGAAGATGGACTCAAGAGCACTTTGGAAAAACTGTGGTCAGTTAACAGTTTGCTACTATATCTACAAGTGCAAGTTAAAACTCTAAATTGAAAAGAAAGAAATAAAGAAAGAAAGTAAAGTAAAAGCTATATATCAACAACACCAAGACAAGATTGGATTCTCTTAGCCTAATCACATCTAAGATGGACTGACGCAATGTGGAAAAATGCGTTGTGGTCTGATGAGTCTACTATCAAATTGTTTTTGAAAATAATGGACATTGTGTCCTCTGGGCTAAACAGGAAAAGAACAATCCTGACTGTTATCAGTCAGTAGTTCAAGAGCCAGCATCTATGATGGTATGGGATGTATGGATGGATAACCTGCACATCTGTAAAGACACCATTAACGATAAAACGTTCATACAGGTTTTGGACCAACATATGCTGTCATCCAAGCAATGTCTTTTTCAGGGTCATCCCTGCTTACTTCAGCAAGACACTGCCAAGCTACATTCTTCATGTGTTTAGCATGGATCATAGTGTTGCAGTGTGGGTACTCAATTGACCTGCCTGCAGCCCAGACCTGCCTCCCACTGAAAATGTGTATTATGAAGCATAAAATACAAAAACAGAGACCCTAAGCCATTGAGCAACTAAAGTCTTACATCAAGCAAGAATGAGAAAGAATTCAACCTACAAAGCTTCAACAGTTAGTGTCCTCAAGTCCCAGACACTTAAAGATTGTTGTTAAAAGGAAAGATTATTTAATAGAGTGGTAAACACATCTGCGTCCCAGCTTTATTGGAAGATGTTGCTGGCGTTCATTTCAAAATGAGTGAATGATGGAAATCTTTGGAGTGCCTTTAATTGAATATATGTGAGAAATGCTTTTCAAGTCATTTCAAGTCATTCAGTTTTATTTACATTTTACACAACGTCCCAACTCAATTGGATTTGGGGTTTGTAATGAGGGTGTTCCACCCTGCAGTTTGTCCCATCAACACAATATCATGACCTGGTTATCTGATGCAGTCAGTACTGTTAAAGGCAAAATAAAAGTGTAATCTGTCCTTGGTTTGACATTGAGAGGTGGATACAGCCCTATCTGTTCACTGGAACAATTAAACCCACAGAATTTCTATCTCTCGAATCAGCCTGTAAAAAAACACCATGGAGCATGCAGAGAAAGTGAAATGAGTTTGGTGCTGTGCGTCTCAGGGCATAAGTGGCAGTAGAGCTTCTGCCGCCCTCTATGATTCAACTTGAGCCTACATAATGATCATGTGGAGCAGATGTGAGCTGGGCTCAGCTGAGTCTCTGGATGTTCTGAGGATGAGACATGGAGGCTCACACTGCAGGTGGGTGAGGTAAACTTTTGCTCCCAGCCTTTTAAACTCCCACATTACACTCAAAGCTACTCAGCGTCTCTTTTAATATAAATGCACAGCAAGGCTTCGACAAAAACACCATCAAATTTACATTTCATGGGTATGAGGGACAAATACAACTGATTTTTGTGTTTTGTGCTGACCTTGGTGACCCAGTGGAGCAGGGCTGAGCAGTTCTAAAATGAGAGTGCAAATTTTTTCACCTATGGTATACGTATATATTGCATTTAAAGGCCATTCCACAGACACAGACTAAGAGTGGACATAAAATGCTGAGGTAGAACAGGTCAGCAACATATTTTGTCTCTTGTAGTTACATTACTTCTGTCTTATATATCATAATTCCTAACAATCTGACAATCTCAATCAAATGCGGAAATTCAAACTCACTCGTCCATCTGAATCACAGCCCATTGAAAGAGGAGGGTAGAATCTTCCAAAAACATATCCAGAATGTGATTGGATGATCATAGAGTCAATCAAATTCATTCCAGGTAAGTTATAGGCTATGATGCAGTAGCTGTGCAAAACTGCTGCTGCTCAAAATAAACAACACAGGCTAATTTGCACAGCAAAAGTTCTGCAACAGCTGGACTAGTAAGCAGGCCTTGGCTTCCCTCATAACAATAACACTCACTGGCTGTCGCAGTATAGCCACACACAACAGCCTGAAAAGTTCAAATTATTCTACTTTGACGACTAAGAGATGCGACCTGGTCATGTGTCCAAAGCAACCAGGTAGCATAACTGAGTCGCTTTGCACAATGGGACTGCCTAATTATTGACATTGAATCAGGTGGATCTAGCAACACTGCAAGGTTAGCAAACACCAGAAACATGCCGTAGCATGGAGCAGGAGTAGCATGTCAAGGGGAAACTGTAAAACTACTTGACAGCATGTGTTTCATCTATCAAACATCATTCTAAGCTGATTGATGTTTCTTACAAACCAAGATGGGTTATCTTGCTAACCTCTGAGTTTTCTTCCACCGCAACAGGAAGTCAAGCACTCTAGTAATTTGAATATCCTCCTCATGCACACAACATGATACATTAAAAGCTAAGTTTAGACCACAGTTAGATGAGTGTGTGAGCACAAGTTAAAGGAATCAGGAGTGGCTCATCAAATCTGTAACAGGTAGAGAGCCTGTGTGACATCTGCACAGTCAAGTTGCACAGACAGATATGCAGTAACTTCAAAATAAAACATCTTTAAGACCTTCATTAAAAAAGGGGGATTAAAATAATTGTTATTATTTTATTTATGGCATTGGGTTGAATAATTCATAGTGGTACCAGACAAAGACCTGGTGAGTTACTGTTGTTAATATCAGCAACAAGCTTAATGAAGCCATTAAATATGATATTTCATGGCTTCATTGTGTGCCAGACTGCAGACACTGAATTTGGTGGAGCTGTGCTGCAAAACAGGAAACACCAGAAACCCACTGAAACAGTGCCATGTGAGACAGCACTGAATATCAGGGGTTGCATGTATTTCATGTTGACATAAAAAAAAAACTTGCTTAGGAAAAAGCAACCAATAAGGGTATTAAGAATTAGGTAGATAAACATAATGGATAATGTCATTGTTATTAATAAAATCTCATCAAATCCTGTTCCTGATGCTGAAAGCTTTTGCATGAGCATAAAGTCAGGTTTTGTCTGGTATGCTGGACAAAGTGAGAGGCATTGATTGGAAATTTCTAACCATAAATACATATCAAATTGATGCCTTGAACAGGCTGGAACCAGAAAATGTTGACTATTCTGACAGAAAATACAAATGCTCCAAAAGCACAAACCTTTCCAGCAGGCATTTTAAACATTGCCAGGTGAGTTAGCGTATGAGATGTGGAAACTTTAAGTTCTTCACTTGCACTGTGAACAAATTCTTGAAAAACATCCTGGATCAGCATCCAAGTTCCCGTTACCACCAAAATCTTATCACCTCTTCCTTTTGCCATGACCAACATTCAATGAGAGTGTCATGGAAATCTTATTCGTCAAAAATATGGGAATTTGCTGTACATTGCACTGTTACTGTAAGTTAGCCTTGCAGTGCAGACGGAGCAGCCTGATTCAATTTCTGAAATCCGGCATGTTCATCTTGCCAAAATCCATTGCTCAACAACTTCACGCAGCTAAATGCTTAATGGCCCAATCAAAGATAAGAGCTGCGGACATGACGACAACAGGAAGTGACTGCATGTTTGAAAACAATGCAGTGAAAACAACTAACAAAAAATCAGAAATGGACACAATTTAATCTTTGAAAGAGGAGCAAAGAACGCCACTTGAAGCTTGTCTTACGAGAAATCTTATTTTTGCTCTTCTGCCAGGGATCACTGCTGGGAAACTGCGAGAGAAGTGGAAATCCTCCACGGACATCCCGGTTAGTCTATGGTTGTCATGGTAACTCAGTGATAGCCTACTTGACAAAATCTGCTCTCCTCAGAGGTTTATTTGGAAAACTTGGTAGGGGTTGTCTTTTATGAGGTTCATGTCACATATAGGTGTTAAATGATACATCTGTGAGGTATAATCTAATATAAGACTATAGTCTAAGGCAGTTTAAGCTAACGGCTAACAACAGAACAACCTTGATATGGATTGGTCTGTGATGAGTTTCCTGACCTGGCTCCTTTGGACTCAACCACACGATTTTAAAATAACACATTTTAAATCGTGTTATGTGTGTGTGTGTGTGTCTGTGCATGTGTGTGTTTATGTGTGTGTGTGTATGTGTAGGGGTGGAATTTGAAATGGGGGTGGGGACTGTTTTTAACATGTATAGCACTTTGTGCTGCATTTTTAATGTATGAAAAGTGCTTTATAAATAAAGTTTGATTTGATGAGTGTGATGAGTTTAATGATAGTCCAATCACAAGCTGCTGTGGTTTGTGAAGGTTCTGCCACTGAAAGCATTTTTGAACAGCTCTTTCCCAGATGGAGTAGTGAAATATTTCTGTGGCGGATATATGGAACTATCCATCTGGCATGAAAATTCCTGGATCTACATCTGGATTCGGACCACCACCAAAATTTAATTACTTTGTCTTTATGCCATGACCAACACAATTTTTTCATCAAAATTTGTCCATATTGTTTTGAATTTTCCTGTCAAAAATGTAACAAACTGAAAACTGCAAACATAATCCCTTTGCTGAAGGTAGCTAGATACAGTTCTCCATTTCCATCCCTAAGACTGACCTGTGCTTCTGTCTCTTTGCATGTTCTGTACACGAATTGCAGCACACACTCTTTACCGTTGCTCATCAATAAGCAGTTCTCAAATAATAACAATTTACATGAATGATTACCTGAAACAATACAGTACAGCATAATAAAAACGTTTAAGCTTCCATCATGAGCATGAGGCCAGGAGCAAGGCTGGGGTTTTGATATGGTTTATGACAGCAATAATTTATAATAACTAAACATTCAAATTTGCCCCTAATGATCTGATTTCCCTCTGTGGGTCATACAAAGATGTAAGTTATCATTTCAGTGTGTTGCCAACAGTTCAAAGGAGCTTTATGATCCATGTAATGTCATTTTTTTTCCCTTTTGACTTTCTTTTCATAAGGGTTGAATGGCATCCTTTAAGGCTGCTTTGAAATTGAACAACACAAGTTGGTCAGAAAATACATTCAATGACGTCTGTAGCACAATAACATGGCCTCTGTCTTTGGAGCCTGCGGGAACACATATGAGGACTGTTTTTAACAATTCCTCTGTGTTCCAGTTTAATTAGAGAGAAGCAAATAAGCACGCAACTTCACACTGTGTTTACAGCACCGTAAAAGACATCACTGATAGCTTCAGCTGTAATGAGTCCAGCTTCATATTTGTACTCAGATGGAAGAATCAAGGGACTATTTAGACCCCTTTATCTGCCATTTTTCAGACTAAACTCCAGGGATTAAAGGGACAACAGCAGACGCCATAACAATGTCACAGTTTACAGCAGCAAATGAGTTAAGTGCAGGAAAATCCAGTCTGGAGGTCTTAAATACACAGAAGAAGAAACGAGTGTGTAAAATTGTGCATTTAACAGCTCTCAGCGGTACTTTTACAGCCCGACTCACCCGTGACAGACGAGTCTACGAGACACCCAGCCGCAAACACGCGGGTGCTTCAGCACTTGTAAACCCCTCTGAGAACAGTGGGTGGGCCCAATTACTCCAGTAAGAGTGTGTTAGAAAGCAAGGAGCACCATTAAGTTACGGAGGGGGGTGGGGGCACAATATGATGCAATTTTATTCATTAGTGGTCTGACGGATGTTCAGCTGCCTGTGATTAGGAGGGCTAAACAGCAGCTGTTTGCTCGAGTGAAAGTTGTTCCGCCAGGGAAGGTCATAACTCTGCCATCACAAGGAAAAAATAGAGGCCGCCGCTCAGGACAGGATACGACTGATTCATGGACACAAAGACGAGTCAAAGGGGCCTGACCCTACAACGCTCATTAACGATGGGATTATTAACCACCACCAGGGTTATGTTTTATACCTCTCTGTGTATCTCTGTTGGTTACAAGAGAGAGAGGGGCTGGAAACCTTATCAGCATTTCTATTGGGATGTCACAACACAACATCAGTACTGGCAAACATATTGTAGCAGGACTAATGTGAGCTTTTTTTTGATTGACTGGATATCAGAATTGATACATCTTGCCTGATTGCATACGTGACTTTACAGCCATGAATGTGACGTAGCAGGAGCAGCCATGTGGCTTACATGTCAGCTGTGTGGAAAAACTTTACACAGCAATAAGTATCCAACGACCAATGACATAAACTGTAACATTTTTATGAGTTTCACAATAATGTTAGATGGACTTTGTAGCAAGGAAACAAATAAGGGCATCTTGCTTCTTGATTTGTTACTTATTCTCAACTGTATGCTCTTCTACACATTTGCCATTACAAAGTGCACCTTTATTTTTTTAGTTTTACAATTAGGTAATGACAAAAAATAATGAAAGAAGATTTTTTTAAGTAAAATTAACTGTAGTAAACAGAAGAATAAATACCATGTGAAAATGCAAAAGGGTAAAAAAAAATTGAAATCTACAGAGATGGAATTAGCCATGTAGGGATACAGTTTCTGTACATTAAAGTAAAATTATATGCCAGGAAATATGGTAACTAAAAATATTTTTTACTGTACACAAAAAGTAGGTTTATTTACCACAAGACAATTTAATGGAAATGTCTTCATGAGAAAGTACAATTTAAAAAATTATATTCCAGCATTAACATTTTTTAATGAAGAATCAAACACTGATATCCTTATGATACCTCAGCAACAAAAATAACAAAAATAAGTAAGTTACCCAGGTAAAGTTATATTGAAAATCTCATCTGTTCTTGTTCACACATATGGCTCACCCTCTTAAAGTCTTGATAATTTCCGAAAATGTCATCTTTTAAAGTCTGAATAGGGATTAAATATATAGACTTCAAAATGATGCAGTGTCCAGTTTCATGAAGTCAAATGTTTTTTTTTTTTAAATTTTGTTATGCACACAAATTAACTTGGACATCACCATAAAAACGTGTACTTATATATATTGGTTGGTATGAGCCAAAATTACTTGAGATACATCTGCATATATGATACCAACCAATGTCCAACACTTAGCATCCTTACAAATCACTCACCAGGGTGTAATTTATCCGTTCCAATCACTTTAAAACTTTAAAATAAAAAATCAAGGTGGCACATTTGTGTCATAAGCAGACTAAATAATCAGTGGAGCAGCAGGACTGGGTGCTGCTGACAGTAGGAGAACACTCACTAAAAGATCAGGAAGTTGAATCACTCCTAAATTCTGCATATGCAGTACATCAGAAAAAAGTGAGGAGATCAGAGCTGACATGCAGAACTTAAAGTTCTGCTGCAGCGACATTTTTGAGAACAACTACAAAGTGGGATGTCAAAATTAAGTTCTACATTGAATATAGAACAAAACAAAAAACAAGTCAAAGCAGTTTGGGTGATACATTTTCCCTTTTGGTTGATATTAGTCACAAATTAACAGGAAAAAATCTTTACTGTGACTCTCAATTTCTCTCTAAAACATGATTGATGGGTTACATTGAGTTAAATTTTAAAAAATAAACAGCATCACTCACTGTAATGACAGACGGGTTAACTAAAAGAACATCGTGAAATGTTTTACATTGTATTGTACAAGTTAATAATTACGTGGAAGTGTTACCATCTGAGGCTAATCTACAGGGACCTTGGCATGGTCACATTTGGGTACCCTGACATAACACCTTGTCAGTATCTCCATAAAAACATTATTACAGATGGAACATGTTCATCTTTAACAGTTTTTGCTTGATTCCTGCCCAGCACTTCTGCTCTGAAGCAACTTTATTCTGATAATAGAAAGTCAGAACTCATACTGAACAGCCTGTGTATGTTAAAGGTTAGCATACAAAGTAAAGTACAGTGTCTGAATCCCTGCAGGGCAGGCAGGGAGGTTCAGAAGGGGCAGAGGGCCAAGGAGTAGAGACCTTTCAGGATGAACCAGCAGATGGTCAAAGAGGGAGCTGCTTGACATGCATTAAGGTTCGTGCAGG
Organism: Scarus forsteni; assembly: GCA_036419115.1. Lineage (NCBI taxonomy): Eukaryota > Metazoa > Chordata > Actinopteri > Labriformes > Labridae > Scarus > Scarus forsteni. The sequence goes on from JAZDUH010000098.1 coordinate 37,895,836, forward strand.
TGAACAGACAGAGACAAAGAACAAGAGTGACTTCTTCCATTTCTCCTGCTGAGGGAGTCTAATGTATGCATGAACAGTACAATCTGTTCACAAGTTGTTATATTCTTGTATTCATGAGTCTCCAGCCAGGAGCTTAGATACAGGATTACAGACTCTCACGCTTTAAGAATACACTCAGTCTGGCAGGCAGTGTGGTTTACTAGGTGACATGGTAAAACAACATAAAAGTATTCTGCGGTTAAATTGACTTGGAGCTAACCCAATATATTACCACCCTTTATATTATGAATGTGTCAATTAAATCTGAAGTTGATAAATGAAAAGTCCACACCTATTAAAATCAGAGGAGAGATGCAACCACCCATAAGAAAACAAATGCTGAAGTGCAAAAAAAACCTTGCAGCTCCTCAAGTGTCTTCCTTGTCAACAGTTCATTGAGTTTACTGTACAGCTGGAAAAGGTAACAGAAAGTGCTTTGTAATGACGATGAGTGATCTCACAGGTTTATTAGAAACAAAAATACTGTGGGACTCTATGAAGAGAATGAAAAACATGAAAACCACAACTAAAAAGGGAATTGTCACCACTAACAATCTTGACAACACCAACTCCTGAAATGATCTTTTCTTGAGATCTGACTCGCAGGCTCCTCAGTCCATTGCTCCACCTAGGCTGGATGATTCCCTTGAGAACTGCCATGTTTCCAACTGGGTGGAAATAAACCCAATGGAGGTCCGATCAGTCTTTAGAAAAGTCAGCACTAAGAAGTCAGTGGGGTCTGATGGAATACTAGGCATCCTGCTAAAGTCCTGTTCATCTGAATTAATTGCTGCTTGGCTCCCCATTTTTCAGCCATCTATTGACTGTCACCATGTTGCAGTGCCCTGGAAAAAGTCTATTATTATCCCAGTCCCAAAGATTTCAGGTTCCATGGTAAATATTAGGGCTGGGTATTTCCAGCAACCCCACGAAACGATATGTATCCCGATACATTGTGAACATTGACTGCACTTTTTACATAATTCTCAGCAACTTTTGTTTTATATTACAAGAAGAAAAAGAACAAGCACGAGTTTTAAATGATTCTACGACTTAAGAACTTTAATTCAGGTCTCCAAAGATGGTAGACACCTAAGTTTAAATTTGGAACATGTGCTTCATCATGTAGCTTGGCTTCTACTTTGAACTGTACCATTGTTAACATTACCCAAAGAGTAGCTATTTACAACAACTGTTCAACCATTGAGGCCGTATCGATTCTGTTGCATCCGTATCGATACACATATCACCAAGGAGTGCATGACGATGCCTAGTAAATATGGACTTCCACCCAATCACATTAACATGCACTGTCATGAAATGTCATCAATTTAATCAAACCTGGCTTGTCCCTATATCTGGATCCCCTCCAGTATACGTACGGGGCAGGGTGTGGAACAGATGATGCACTTGTCAGTGTGACCCACGTGGTCAGTAAGCACCAAGGCTTATGTCCACATGTTACTTGCAGATTTAAGTTCTGCCTTTGATACAGTCAGTCCTCACTTGCTTACTCAGAAAATATCTAACTTAGAGGTTAACCCCTGGATTGTAAAATGGTTCTTTGCTCTTTTAACTCACAGGTCACAACAAATTAACGTAAATGGAACGCTATCAGATGCTACACTTTGTAGAACAGGGGTTCCACAAGAAGATGTGAGTTCCCCCTTTTTATTCACGTCCTATACCAAATAATGCAGAAGCAGCCAACCAAATAACTTTATCATCAGATTTTCAAATGATACCATAATCTTGAGTCTTTTGTATGTTGGTGACTGTCTCTCTGTGTATTTTAATGAGATGACTTGTTTGAAGGACTGGTGCAAGAGAAACAATCTCATTTTAAATACAACAAAAACTAAAGAGATTGTTTTTGACCCGAGAGGGGTACGGAAACATGATTTGGTAGTAATAGGCAACAGTGTTATTGATCAGGTTGCCTCCTACAAATACCTCGGTAATGTCATGGGCAAGTTTTTAACATGGCTGAATCAGGTTGAATCCCTCTGCTGCAAGTTATCTCAAAGACTGCATTTTGTGCTCAGACTGTTTAGTGTCAGGCATGAAATCATGTTGATTTTCTATAATACCATCTATGGCAGTCTTCTGAGATATGGACTGGCAGCTTGGTTCTGAATGATCCTTCTCCTATTCTTGATCTGGAGACAGCAAGTGCAAGCTCAGCTTCAGTAGACAAAATTTACAACACTGGCCTTTAAAGGTGCTGGAACAAAGACTTTGTCATAATTAGATGGAGCCACACAAGCAAGGCTTTATGCTGAGCTAGCTAACCTTACTTAAACTTCATGTTAACAATATAGTGATGATGAATCTTTTCTGGTAACGTTAAACATTTTCCCACTCTTCTTTGGCATTTAATCACATCCATCCAACAGAACTCAGTGATGGGAAATATAAAAAAGATAAAAAGAAGTGGTGCCAAAGGCTGGAGAATGAATCAATGCAGGCTTACATTAACAGTGCCAACAGAAAATCAATATCATGTCTGAGCCAAAAAGCACTGTGCCAGCCATGAATAATTGAAACTCTTAGCAGTATAAACTGAATCTGAGCCCATGAATGGTTGGGTGTGTTTTTTTTTTTTTTTTTATGAATGGCACATTTTTATGATCAGCCTCTAAGAACACTGAACAAGAAGTCGAGCCAGACTGACTTTCCAAAGCCACAAAGGGACAGAAGTGGTCAAAACAAGCAAAGCCTTTTAGAATAATCTCAGTAATCCTACGTCAAAACAAGGCTGAGGAAAAATCGAGTCAATTAGCAACAAAAACAACAAAATCTAAAGTTCAAGAGAAACTAAGGACAATGTGGGATTTTAAAACAAGCCAGCAAGGAGAGGGCTTGTTTATTATTCCACCCTGTTAAAGTTTCATTCCAGCTCCAACAAACATTTTTCACACAAAGAAATATGTCAAGATCCAGAGTTTTGGTTTTCTATTAAACTTAACTGTGACATTTCTATCTGACAGCATACCTTCCAGATGACTTCATGTTGCATAAAGAAGTCTGACCATACTGTGACTATATTGGTTGCACAACAAGACAAAACAAGCTGATTCCTAGAATCTGGCAGACTAAAAATGTACCACTGTGATTTATGAGATGCTAAAAATCGCCTGTTTTCTTCCTGGTGTTTAGGTGCAGAGTCGCAATGGAAAAGCAACACATCAATGATAATGAAGTCTTTCAAAGAGATTGTAGGAGAATACAATGGACAAACATTTCAACTTTTCATATAAAACCTGAGCAAATTTAACATCAGCTGGGTGACAGTCTGACGCATCTGGGTCAGCAATAGCAGGCAATCATAAAAGAAAAAAAAAGGATTGCTTCTCCAGTTTGCATTCTAACTTAGTTCAGATGTCAGATTGAGTGAGTGCAGAATTCTAGACTGGCACCTGTGGGCGCCAATTATGGTCCAGGAGGCCCTAGCTCCACTTTGAGCATGTTCCTGCCTCACTCACATCCTATCTATGACTCAAACATTGAACCATCTTTACCACTGTTTATCAGAAATATGAGCATGTTCATTTAGGCTACCTGATGGTCCCCCAGTGATTAATCACCCAGTAGTATCACAAGATATTGATATGCTTATAAAAATGTTCGAACAATTCAAAAAAATAATTAAAAACCATGCTTTCATGAGAACTGTACCCTTTAATTAAAGAGGCTGCTGGTTCTTATCCTTTGGGTGTGGAGTTTCACACATTTCCCAGAACATGTGTACAGACTCAAGATTTGTTTGTTATGTTAATTGAAGACTTTAATTTGCCTTTAGGTATGAACGCAAGAGTGACTGCTCTTTTCACTCTACATATAAGCCCTGTGATTGACAGGCAACCAGGCCAAGGTGTGCCCTGCCTCTCATCCAGTAACAGCTGACACTATGATCCCAAGTGGCATAAGCAGTTTAGGTCATGAATGCAGGGATGGATAACAGGTTAACTGAAAGCAGAAGTCATCTGAGAGCACAAACCTCCACCAAGGCTTTTCTGACATTTTATCTTAATCATTATCAAAAAGTCATCCAGATTTAGATCACTGCCACAGCTCAATCACTCATAACTTGTGCAAAGACCAGACTTCGTCTTACAGATGGACAGACAGACAAACAAATGAACAAATGTTGAAAAAAACATAAAACTGGGGTTGATTATGATACAAAGTCAAACTTTTTGATGCCATACACCTTAGCTCTTTTATTAGTATATTCATTGTGAATGGAAAGCCATCAATGCACCTCAAGACATTTATGATAATGTTGCAACCACTTGAAAACTCTTCCCTGTTTCTGACACTGCAGCACAGTTGGATGTTGTTTTATCTTTGCATGTTTTATTCAAGTAGCCCCAAACAGACCAATGCATTCTCCACATGTTCCACAGTGCCTGGAGTGGCTATGACTTGAACTCATTCAGTATTCTCTGTCATAAATAAATATTCAATGCCATGAAATAATGGATCACATTCTTTCAAACACAAAGTTAAAGTTAGTTTTTTTGTCTTGAAAATATCAAATACAACTTAATTCTTGAGTTGCAGTCTCCAGACTCGACCTTGTAGGTCACCAGAGCAGTACTTCACGTCCCATACAGAGAAAAAGCTAAGTTGGGTTTTCTGGCACTGTCTAACTATAATTTGACTTAAATGTTGTCATACTGCTGTTGTTGGTGTTTTTATAAATTACTCTGCCTATTAATAATGACAGGAAATTGGTTTGAGGTGACTGTGTCTCACAACTGGCTTTAATTTCAATTTTCCAGCAGAAAGCAAATGGGTTTAGATTTTCACAGAGCTGCAAAAGCACTTGGGAGCTGAGAAGAACAAATATGCAGATCTTAAAATTACAGGATTATATCTAAATATGAATGACGAATAAAATCTCTCATTAAAACATACCTAATTCTCTTATAAAAACCAATAACGACGATTGGTTTTCCGTTTCCCTGCAGACTGCCAAGAGCAATAATTCTCCCTCACAATCCTCACCAACCCAGCCACACAGAAATATAAATTACTTTGACAAATATTTTTCCAAAAACCTCAGTAGCCATATGAAGAATCCAGCTGGAGCACGAGTTAATCAAGTGATAAGCCAGCAGGGCTGGGATGATATGCCACTGTCACAGCGTATCACAACATTATCATAACTGTTGGTAACCACATTGATTGATATCATGACTGGGAGGGACATTTCTACACATTTCTTAATTCAAGCAATAATATTGTAATGAGTTAAAGACAGAAAGAAAACTACAACAATTACTTTAAACAACAGGAGACATAATACCATGAGCTACATTTCCAAACACAATGACCATAATATGTCAGTCAGTCTTTTTATCATCAATTAATCAAACACTTGGCTGCATTGTTAAGATGATGTGTTCCAACAATTTTACTTCCTCTGCAAACCTTTGGTAAGCTTGTGTCTATCGCGTAAAAGCTGGATATTTTCAGGATAATGTATGGGAAGTTCGCCTGGGCAATTCCCTGACGTGCTTGTTCACACCTGAACCTCTCAGCAGAGAGTATGGCCTGCTTCACAGGAAGTGGGATGGGGTGGTCACTGGTTCAGTCTTGGCATTCAGAACAGCAGAATAACCCCTAAATGTTGTGAAAAAGACTTCTTGTTGTGTGCCCATTAGAGGACCGTGCTTCCTGTTGCAGGAAATGTTCATGTCTTGATTACATGATCATGACAGTCTCCTTTTACATTAACTTTATAATGGCAAATTTCTAAAAGAACCTGCAAAATTTACCAAAATTAAACACCAATCATCTACACAGCATCGTTGATGCCTATTCCCTCCTCCAAAGAAGAGGGGTTTAAACTCTACATTTTGAGCTATATCACAACTACAAGGATAAGAACCACATAGTTATCCAAATGTTGTCAGCAACTTGCTAACTTGACTGTTGTATTTGGTTACATTGTTAACTTTTCTTTGTTTGTGTAAAGCTAAAATTGATGCGCTCACCAAACTAACTCTGTATCTTCTACTGTTTAACAAAGGGCAGGGTGATAGTAGAGTTATTGTCAAAACATTATACATTGATGATGTGTAGATCATTGATGTTCACTTTAAGTCATTTTTGCAGGCACCTCGAGAAACTGTTATAACTATAAAGTTGATGTGAACAGAGGTGGACTTAGGCATGAAACCAAGACGTGCATATTTTCTGCAACCAAAATATGTCCTCAAACAGAACCTACTGTCTCTTTACAGTCCAAGATAAAAAGTCAGTATTGAAAACTATCTCATAAGAAAAGAATAAATTTGTTAATCAGTACACGTCCAACTTTCTTTTTAATGCCAATCTGCTGACGGCTCTAATAGAGAGCTGAAACTCAAAGGATTTTATCAGTGAAAAATCAAAGAAAAAAAACAGAAAAAAATACCTACCTCCCCAAAAAAATTACTTTTAGGAGGACATGACCGTAAAAGAGCTTCATCAAAGGCCTCTCAGCTTACACTGCACCTTAACAAAGAACACCAATAGTGTTGTATTCCTCTGTCAACACACTTTTCACAGTGCTTTCATCTCTGATATGCGATCGGGCTACTGTACTTCATACTAATCTTTTCTCTCTGCAGTTGCGCTCACCTAATAAAAGCCTGTGTGGGTAATATGACCCGTGTGGTGCAGTCACTGTTATTCCAACAAGCAGCTGTTGTGTGTTCCTGCTCAGCTTGATTCCTCAAAATCCCACTCTCCTGTCCATCCTGTCTCTCCCCCTCCTCCCCATGGCATGCTGCGGGGTCAAGCTTATTTTGTAAAGACAAACACTTATGCGTTGATTTGTTGAGTGACGAGGAGACATGACTTGGCAGAGGAAAGCTTTGGGCAGCAGCTCAGTCACTTCAGCAGGCTTGTGTCAGGATGGTTGCTGACATTGGAGCTGCTGTCTGAGACTCTGTGATTTACGGACTGGATGAAAATGTCTCATGCACAGGTTAAATGCACTCGGTATGAGATTTGGTTCATTTAAAAAGCACATAACTTGACGCAGGCTTTAAAAACATGAAGCACACTTATGACATTATTAAATATGTAAATTTACTGACCCCCTTTGGCCTCGACTGCACCAGCTATTCAGAAACCCACAGTACATATTCTGATTATCACTGTTTGTACCAGCAGCGTTTATGAGGCAATTGCCCTATTCACCCTTACATGAAGCTCCAGAAAACTTCTCCACTAGTGATGTTCCTGGAAGAATAATGTTGAATTCAGATAAATACTGGCACAAGTGTTCTAGGGTTATTTTTTTGCAGCAGGAGTCATAATCGGCAGGCTGACGGATGCAGAGTCAGTGCTGATGTCACAAAGTGAGGTGTATGGGTTATCATCCATCACTTACCACACCAGCACTTACACGGGATGATGGTGTTGTGGAAAAATCACCACATAAGGTTGACGCCAAGACTCAAGATACAGAAGACATAGCAGAGACTGGGAAAATGTCACTGAGTTTTCAACACATCATAGCTCTGCATAATTTAAAATTACAACCGAGGTTGAGAAGCCTCAATTAGGTACCACTCAATAAATGCCAGAGAAATGGACCTTCTGTGCCATCTCTGCTCAGTGAGCTGTACACCTTTGCCCTCCAGCAAAAAAACAAACAAACAAAAAATAAAATGGACATTACAGGTAACAGAGGCATTTCACATAGGCTAGGACAAAGGAAAACTTTGTTGATTAACTTTTGTTAACTCTAAAATTACCATTCTGAAACTGTTCAGGCATGAATACCATTTTGAAGTATCGATTAAGTACCAGCATCAGAAAAACCCAAACAACGCACAGCAACAACCTTCTGAACCTGAATAACCAGTCATCAGGTACGGGCAAGCCATTAACCTATGATAAACAACAAACACAAATGATTATATGCATATTGATTGGTAAATATTTAAAAAGCTGACTCTAAAGCAGTAGAGTACTCGTCAGTACTCTACTGCTTTAGAGTCAGTCGGTACCTCACTGTTCCAAACCACATGATGACACCATTAACAACCTTCTGCAGCTGTTCTATTGGTTGACCCAGATGTGGCTGCATATGGCTGGTTGAATCCTGAACCTGTTTATCTTTTTTATTCTTTTTTTCAATTTCAAAACCAACATATTTAAGTTAAATTTGTCGATGACCCTGATGAAGGCCACAAGCCGCAACACGCTGGTCTATTAAAGTGTTTCCTGAACTACAAGTGTTTCTGGAGCCCCTGTGATTTAGCTTAGCAGATCTTTCTGGTAATATTTATAGCATTCAACTCTCAGAAAAATTTGAATTAAAATGAAGAATTAAAATGAAAGAATATGACCCTGAATCTCTAAAATCAAAATAATACCCAGCCCCCAGCCTGCCCAAAGATTGTTCATGTGTGTGGACAATGGCTGTTTCTGTACTTTTCTACCTGAGAGCTTTTCCTACTGTAGTTTGTTCACAAATTGGTCTCCTTTACATGTTATAACATTTTTACAGTAGCTTTATGTGACGAATGTTTGGGCCACTTTAGTGCGACAACATCAACGCTCCACTTTCTGCCAGCAGTGTTTGGCATAATGACCATCATTACTGTAGGGAACATCTTGTAAGTGAATTATTAAATAATTTCACCTTTTCTAAAAGCACCTGTAATTTGGGCTCCGATGATTTTGGCCTTTATCTTTTATTTGTCTCTGATTGTGATGGAGGCTCATGTTCCTGCAGCTCCACTGTAGCAGTGGTGTATGAAACTCTTTGTTATTTTAATATGTTAGGCTATTGTGATGTGTGTGCGTGTAATTTAATTTCTGTCCTTTACAAAAGATGCTGGCATCATGTGTGCTCATTTAAATAAAGTGTACATCCAATCATGTTATGAAAGGCAGCTGCAGGAGCTGACGTAACACCACTGCAGGCAGGGAGGGAGAAAACTGCTTCAAGAGAGAAAAAAAAGGCGGGACATAAAGACCACTTCATGTCAATGGCATGTGTGTGATCTCTTCCTCCTTCAACCTCCAGCCCCCCTACTCAAACGCACATATAACATACACACACATTAATAATCCTATCTTTGTGTATGACAGAGAACTTCGCCTGAGGTAGCCTCAGGAGCAAACATACCCCTAATGTGCTCTGACAAGTCCGCTACAAGACAGTGTGAACAGACCAATGCAATGGTTAAACCATGATATGGCTCAAAATAACTTGGACCTCAGTCCTATCACCCTGCTGACCATTTTCCAGTGGATGTTGTCTCATTTTGTGGGGCCTCACCATGTCTGTGTGACACTGTGATCCTTGGAATAGCTCTGAGGATTTTAGTGGTTCAGTTTGCCTGAGGGTGGGAGCAGGACTATGGGAAAAAACTGCGGTTGAAGAGAAAATATGTCTCCCTCTCCCAATATTGAAACTCAGAATGAGTTGACCTCTGACCGGTTTGACTTCCAGTCATAAAACACTTACTCAAGAGCCAAGCTGTGACAAAAATATGCATTAAAAAAGGTAAATTGATGAAGTTAGAATCAATTAAACCCAGTTTTAACAGGGATGGACCTGAGTACTAGACTTGGACATTGTGACCAACAAATGATGTACCGTTTTTCGCTCTGCCCCTAAGCTGGCTGTCAGTGCCGAGCAGGGCTGTCCTTCACAGAAGTTCCCACACTGAGCTTTTTGTGTCCCCATACAGAGGGGCAGTGTGTATGCTCACTGCTACAGGCAGGGGAAATTACATCACAATTTTTATGTATGTCTTCAAGGGATATTTCACCCTTTTTTAGCAAAATGTTACCATATGCTGGAGATGGTGTTTGGTCACATTGGGTAATACACACTTAAGTTTATATCAAAGTAATTTTTTGGTTCTTAGCTATAAAGCTTACTCCAAAATAAGGTTGGGTACATGTATGATTATCAGTTCTTCTTGTGACTCCAGTTTGGTTTGTAGACTCTTTCTTGGTCAGCTTTACTTTCCAATGACAAGTGTATTTTGTAGAGTAAATTGAATACAGAGCATTGAAGCAATAAAATAATGCTGTTGTTGGCCTTATTTTAATTCAAAGAAGAGATTGCAATTATGAGGGAAATTTTCCCTACTATTTGAAAAAATAAAAAAATCTGCAGCTCTCAGAGTTTTTGAATCAGACTGATAGTTTGTAAAAACTAAAAATCTTATAGCTGTTCATGTAGATATTAGCATGATCTCCCTATCCATGATCAATACATCTACAGTATCTATTTTTTTTATCACCACATAAGCATGAGGTCCCTCTGAAAATGGGATGTCACATCTCAAGAGGCCTTTAATACATTTATACTTAAAGCTGGGGTTGGCGATTTTGGAGAACTAGCTGTCTGTCTCTAGCCTGAAGGGGGCGGTAATGCTCCAAAATTATGGATGCCAACCACCGAAGAAGAAGAAGTCTTGCGAGAACTGCCACCTGCAGTAGCATGGACGGCAGTTCTCGCGAGATTAGAGCCAACAGCGGAACAAACTTAGAAAAACAGAGTTTATTTAAGATTTCTCGTACATCTGTCTTAAATGTGAGGGATACTGGAGCTTGGTTGGTGTTGTGGGACTGCTCACAGCGGACTTCCCTTATTTTCAATGACAAAACTTGAAAGGTAAGCATTCTCCAGCGGAGTCTGTTCCCTACACGCTACATGCTACATGCTACACGCACTGTCCGTGCACGCCGGGAAAATGCACGCGCAGCAGGCACGCAGAATGGCGACGGGATTTGATTGGTGTAAAAGAAGGTATCCCGGCAAGATTATTGGTTGGTGTTTTCCCTGTTTTACTCCTGCTGTAGATAGCGGATATTTTTCGCTCTGTTTTAAGAACACACAATGAGTTGATTACCATCGGGTCATAAAGACCATTTTAACCAGTATATCAAAAAGTGTATCTAAATCAGATCGCCAACCCCAGCTTTAATGGAGACAAATATGGTAGGGATGCACTTGTGGTCTGGGCATCCATGAGTTCGTCACTACCATAAATTCTTATTTTCAGTAACAATATCATTGATTATACTCCTATAAAATGACGTGAGGACCCTCCTGAAAACGAGATGTAGCATCTCAAGAGGCTAACCTCTAATAAATTAGACGACAGGTCAATGGTTCATGGATCTGTCACTAGCTTTAGTTCTTACTTTAGTCCACTTGTCTCCTCTTACCTCCCTTCCTTTGCCCACACACCCAACACAGCATCGTGTGGATTTGCTGTTCATCATGAGACTGGAATCCACATTCAAGATTTCCTGCTGCTTAACAGAAGGTTTTTTCTTGCCGCCATGATGGAGGGATTCGTGATTGGCTATATGGATTCATGTTGGGTGTTGGATGTATATATTTGTATGTATATATATCTATATATATCTATATATATCTATCTATCTATCTATATATATATATATATATATAGATATATATAGATATATATATATATATATATATATATATATATATATATATATATATATATATATATATGTATATGTGTAGCTTTATATGTATGTATGTATCTATGCATGTATGTGTATCCACAAAATGAAGAGTTCTTGCTCTTTTGTAAAGTGTCTTGAGATGACACTTGTTATGAATTGGCGCTATACAAATAAAGATTGATTAATTGATTATTTGGTCACTAAATAAAAGACTGCAGCTTTATTAGACTTTCACCTCATGCCTATTTTGGGCAAAACATATTTTAATAACAATGTTATAGAGTTAGTTGTTATAGTTATTTAGAGATTTTTAAAAAAATTAATTCTGTGTGTCAAATTGATCCACACCTGAATTTTTTTTTTGTCCCTGCTTTGGCAAGATCTCCTAGAAGGTGCATAGGGAAGTGAAGAGACTGCATGCAACCACAACTACAAGAAAAAATATACTATTACCCATCAAATTTCATTTTAGACTTAGATTAGTCATTACTTCCTGAGTATCTACCTAATTTTAATTTGATATTCATGTTGTCACTTTCTGCCCACTTTCTGCCCTGACATTCAGGGAGTCTGTACAGAGGGCCATGAAACAAAAGTGCCTCATAGTGAAGTCTGCAGCCACAATGTCTTTGCAGAAAAGCATGGCACAGGGTCAAAATCAATAGATATTTGGTTCTGCAAAACCTTTATTTAAGCTGGTGGCAAAGAAAACCTTATTCAGCTCAAGTTTTTGTCTTCCTCCTCCATTTATTGCAAACTATTTATGAGAGTGGAGGACGATATGGATGAGGATATATTTCACAGTGTTTTGGCTGACTCAGATTTTCAGCCATTTTAGTTCAAAATAGAATTTGTGACTAAAGAACAGGAAAGGAGAGGGACTGAGGCCAACACAGCTCCACAAACATGGGATACAGTCAAAAAAGCTCATACTGTGAGTTAATTAACAGTGAGTACCATCAAAATGTATTAAAAACCCAGTTTACACTGGTCAAAGGAAAGAGAAGAAAGTATGTGAAAATCAAATCAGCTGTGAGAGAAGAAGGAGCCAGAGGAAGAGACAAGGATGCAGATGATTTTGTCATCTTCTAATGGTCTGGAGAGGTGTCTAAGTTATACACCGAACGCACTGTGAGCCTACATGATTGCACAGAAACAGCGAAGTTTGTTATCATAGGGTGGAGGAGGAGCCAATAATGACGTGTATCTAAGGTTAAATCCAGCGTGGGGTGGGGGTGGAGGACTGTTGAGGGACAGGCTGGCGACCCAGCTGCAGTGCTTCCCCTGTGGGTAAGTCAGATAGGTCAGAGGGCCTCTGGCCCATTTACCAGGCTCGTGTTAAGCAGAGTGCCTGGGAGCATCATCCGGTACTGTATCTCCCTGATGTGCTGCCATCACCCCCCAACCCAGGACCACCTTCAGCATGCAGGCTAAGCTCTGTGGTGAACACATGGTGGAGCATCTTTTGTCCTTGTGTAGAAAACCCCCAGCTCCTCCCACAGTGAGCACTGTGATGTGTTGCTGATGTCACAGTAACACAAGGAACAGTGGTACACTTTCCTGTGGCTTTTAGATACAGTTCATGTCTGCTACAGCAAAAGTAAAACATTAGGGTTATTACATAATTTTCATTTTTGCTATTTTTGGCAATTTAATCATTTAAACATATATCTCACAGGTTGTTTTGATCACCTGTGAGATACTTGTTGTTGTCTATGATATTTTGTGCATGAATCTAAAATATTTAGATACATTTGATAAGATTTTTGAGGAGCAGACAAAACAATTATGCCAGTCTCTTTGCTATAAGTAATAGTGCTTTTACACCTACAGCTTGTTTGCTTTGTTCGCATGCTGCTAATAAAATATATTTTATGCATTTTTTTCTTGACAGGGTGCATGCTAACTCTTCAGTTTTAAAGTAGGACGATTCATTCACTAAGGTAGGGCTGTCCTTGTGCCACTACACCACTGCCTGCTTTACCACTGTAAATGAAAATGAAATAATGCCAATAATGATTGGCATCATGATTTACATTATGGCCCCCATTATGCAGCATGGGATGAGCCTATTACTACATTTGTGGAATCACTTAAGAAAGTGAACAAACTGTTTACAAATTAAATGGGCTTGAAGCAGTAACCACAAAGGTCACCAGTCAACACTGTGACACTTCACACTGAAACGCTGTTGCATATATATATATATATATATATATATATATATATATATATATATATATATATATGTATATGTGTAGCTTTTATATGTATGTACGTATTCATGCATGTATGTGTATCAACAATCTGGACAATTTCTGAACGCTTAACCAGCAATTGTTTCAGTGGATGTTGTTGAGCTCTGCAATGTTCTGCCAATGAAATCCATCAAAGCTGTAAAAGTGGTTTAGAAAACTTATTGGATAGTAAACTAATATTATCATTTATAATCAAAGTTGGCTTATAGCCATGTTACTACTACTGCTCATGCAGTTTAAACTGCTATTGCTGTTTACTCTATGGCCTGCTGTGTTGTGTGTGTTCTCATTGCAATTTAGCCAAGTTTGGATTGATTAGAATCAAGCCAAAACCCCCTATTCTCTGCAGTCTCTGATTACCTATTAAACAGCATTTCATTGCTGCATTCATATTTTTAAAAAACAAAGCCAAACAAGGGAACGCCCACTTGTTTTGGAATAAATTCTCCTGATGATTGCAGTTAAAAATATACTAGGGCTAATGAAAAAGAAAACAGAGTGGCTCTGTGACCAACAATCTTTGTCTTATTATTGAACAACAGTTGCCTCTGCTCCTCACTGAAATTAAAGGGAGAGCTGCTTTGGTGGGAGGAGCACAGCCGACCTTATATTGTAAAGGAAGGGGTGTGGTCGGTTTACTGCACATGATAAAAACTTACAGTCAAAACAAGCAGTACAGGGCATGTGGAGAAAATCATCATTTAATCTGAAAACTGAAACTTGATTAACTGCCTGGCATTGTTCTCGAGTTTAAAAAAGCAACATATACAAACAATGATTTAGTGATTTCCTGCATTCAAAGTATGCTGCATTCTTCTGGAAAAGAGGAGATGAATAAGCACACTGACTTCTAAAAAGTTAATGTGAAAAGACCTGAGGTAAATATGCATGATATTCAGCTTTAGCTGTGTTAGCACACCAGGGACACTGTAGACCCCATGCAGTCTAAACAAGCTGCTTGATGCCTAAATATAACACAGTAACACTGGTGCAGGCATGGCTTGGGTGAGCCATGGCTAACTGCTGGCCATAGTGGCACAGCAGTGACAGCATGGCCAGGAAGGGCAACGCCAGCAGTGACTTCTGGAGAAGCACACGCTGGCAGGAGCACTCACTTTGATTTATTTCTGTTAGCTTACTGAAACCAATCCAAGATGCCTCTTTTGTCAGTTTTGAAGGCAGCATCAAGAAAGAAGCATCAATTGCTATGGCAACACAAAATTACTGGAAATTGGCCTTTCTACTTTGGGATGTCTTCTGTCAGGTCCTAAAACTTTACAACCGTCAGGTTGGATAGTGATGCTTTAACTGTATGGTCTGATCCTGGCATTATCAAGACCCACAATAATGAAAATTGTAAAATACAAACTATAGTGACACATTTTTCATATTCCATGCCAAAAAATCCATTCAGAAATTGAATTTTGGCATAATTATAAACCCCTTTAATTCAGTCCCTCTCAGAACAGGCAGTTTTAGGGAAATTCTTATGAGGTATGTCTGTCAACCTTCTTTTCAAGAACTAATTGTAACTCCAGCAGTGAAATTTATTACATGTATCCCTATGTGAACAAGAAATGCACAATAGTGTTGTCACAGTATCAGTATTGGACAATAACAACTTAAAATTTGACTTTTGGTATAAGCAGATGTCAAAATTTCAGGGAATATTTCCAGGTGATATATGAGTCATCCAAATCAGCCATATATTTACCAAAATGCTGCACCCCATTATCATTAGATGTCCACATCTAAAACTCAACATAATCATTTATTAGTGAATCAAATGTTGTTTTTCTTGTTTCACGTCTATTTCTAACACAAATGAAACATCACAATAAGAGGCACAGGTCACCCTGGCCAACATCAATAGAAATACAATATTGTGCATCCCTAATCAAGACTTTAGATAAAGGCATGATTCTTGGTCCATAGTTTCCATTCCTAATGCTTCAATCTGGCTGTGCAGCTCTCCAGATCAGATCACAGTCAGATCTTCAAACTGTTGAAGCGGCCTCCCTCCCCCTCTGTGTCAGTTCCCCTCCAGGCAAGCATCTGCCAGCACATTCGTGATAAAGTCTCTGGGATCAGGAAAGTATGAAAAACAATAAAAAGAGGCTAAGAAAAGAGACAGAGCTATGAGGTTATAGTCTTTGTTATAACGTTCGGCCTCGGCGCAGCGCTCACATGGGCCATGTGATGACGGAAATGCAAAGAAGCAGCGCAGTCTGCCCAGGCCACGGGGGAGAGACATGAAAGGAGAATAAGTGGGAAGAGGCGATGAGGAGATGTACATTCAACACTTCTACACCACTTACATCTGATGGCGTAGGTCATACTGATGTTATTCCTCTACAATTATGTGGGATGAGGTTTTTCTTGGTATAGAGGGATAAGAAGGCTTTAAAAACAACATGAAATCACTGGAGGCAACACAGCTAATATAAATTACATAACATAAAGTATAACAAAATAAAATATAAATATAAATATAAATGTGGATATAGATAGATAGATAGATAGATAGATAGATAGATAGATAGATAGATAGATAGATAGATAGATAGATAGATAGATAGATAGATAGATAGATAGATAAAGGTCACAAGAGGCTATGAAGTATAATAGCAAGAGCAGAGGAGTTATGTACTGAATACAGCACGTGAACAATCAGCAAAACAAAAACAGAAGTCCATCCTATCACAAAGTCAGACACAGTGAGCAGTGAGGTGGAAAAAACAGACCCTTAACTGAGGGTTAAAGCCAAAATGGCCTCAAACTCCTACCAAGAGCAGATTTTAAATATGACAGTTTCAGTTTGTGCAGGAGATAGAAGACTTTCATACTGTATTTACATCTGTATTGGCTCAAATCACCTTAGTTCTATGTGGTCTTCTATTTTTTTTTATCTGGGATCATCCCCTCTGATTGTATCACTTCTGATGATACTTCAACAAGCCAAAACAATGTTTGAACGTGATGATGAGACACATTTAATGGTTAGAGAATATTGCCACTTGTAGCTTCTTTAAAAAAAAGGTATTACATGGAAATGTTACACCTGTTCAGCACTCCTGAATGGCTTAAAAAAGACTGTTACTTTTAATATGTCTCACTGCTTGCTATTTTCTCTAGAACAATGCCATGACACAACCTCCAGGGCTGAAAAACAAAGCCATTGTGAAAGTGTCAAAAACTGCAGTTTTTCTAAGCATCCGATTTGGGCTGGCTACAGGATACCTGTCAGCTACATGTTTGTGTGTGGGAGGGTGGATGATTTTAAAGCCTGAATAAAAATGATTACAGCCCTGCTCATTAAATGGCTTTGGTCAAACAATACAACACATTTAAAGCCTCACACTACTGATTTTTAAAATCAACCTCATTGTTATTTAAATAAAGATTGATGGTTTTGTACAGACGTGACTGACATGAATATAAACTCATGCCGTCTTTTGGTAAGACAGCCTTAAGTTTCGGCTACACTCTGCCTTTCTGTCTGTCAGTAGGTTGATCTAAAGTTCGTTTGAAACAGCATGTACATCACAGCTGTGTCCAAAGTTCAGCTTCGACAACATTCAAAAGGCTCGTTTTATAATCAAAAAAATGATGACACATTGGTTGGTTCAATTCTTGTGAATGACCAAAACTCATTTTCTCGCAGTGCCAAATGCCACAGACCAAGAGCCATCTATGTAGTCATCTCAATGTCATTCTTCGTTGTTGGATGCACCCCAACATTCTTATGCAATGGCAGTCTCACTTATGCAAGAGGGATTCTATCAAAGTACAGACAGTAAACGGGGTGCTGATTTGGCGGAGTGGTTAGCAACCAGGCAGCTCATGTTCATGCTTCTGCCGGTCCAGGTTCAAATACCGCCTGTGACCGGTTTGCAGAGTGTCTTCCCCTTCTCTCACCCCCTTACACAAGCCTATCCACTATCTCTCTCCTATCAATAAAGGCACAAAATACCCCAAAATACCTTAAAAAAAGTATAGACAGTAATGAAAAAAATCACCTGCTTACAAAACCAAAAGGAATCAGACACATTTCTGACAGAACCACAAATGGACCAGTAGTTCCTTGATTTACTACTAAAGGCCGTTTGCACCACAAGCCTTAAGCCTCTGATCAGATTTTGCTCAGATCTGATTTTTTAATAGACTGTTTACATCAAACTTTAAAATGTGGTTCACTTCAGACTCCAGTGTGAGCTGGCCACAGCCCTGATCAACCAAATGAAACACCTGACCTGCTCCAAAGCAGGTGATGGTGACAAGAAACCGGCTCTCTATGTCAAGAGTAAAAATTTCAATTCAGGCGACATCCACTAATTTTAATTTAAATATATCCATGTTAAACGAGGCAATTGATTAAGACAGAGTTATTTTAATGCTATTTTTACTTTGTAAGATGCATTTTGCAAGGAGAGTATGGTTGTCAAGTCTGTTCATACTTTGATACTCTTGGATATAACATACTTGAAAACAGTGTCATTCCTCATGTTCTATGATCAACGGTGCTAAGGAGTACCAACAATTTAAAAAGGTACAGATTTTCTGTCAAGTTACAAAACACTGATGTGTCTGAAGTCTATTTAATTTTCTGACATACGGTTTGGGGAAAAGGGGAACTGCCTGACAGCAAAGATACACTGGGAATGACGTTCTAGTGAAACTGATAAAGAATTCATGATTTTTTTATTTTTCTTTTCTCTTTCTTTTTCTTTAGAACAAATCACATGGCACTGTGTCAAAATGAACAAAAACTGTGAGTCTAGGTGCAGCACGGTCAAGTTGACTGAGCTACTGCTTAATCAAAAACACTAAGGGATTTCATAATTTATCAGACAGGCACACATTCATCTACCCTCTCTAAGTACTTCTAAATCTATAATATCAGGAAGGGTTTGCTTAATCATGGCTGTGAGGAACATCATTGTGCCACAAGATTGGTCAATCATCCAGGTCAAAGTGATACTTATGCTTCATTGATCTTCATATGCTGTCATTTCAGGATGCCAAAATTGAAGGAGGCTACCATAACCAAATGCCAAACTTCAGTGCTCAAAACCATAAAAACCATTAATGTCATGGTGGTGACATCCACTTATTACATTACACCAATAATGAGAATAAAAGTAGGGGAATATCAACTGATGAGTCAAAGGAGGGGCAGACACGGTTGCTCACCTGAACAACCACATGGTAGGTAAATGGGAAGTCATGGTTTGGCTGAATCAAACTGTAGAAAACTGTTCAAGTTTTATAAGGTGATTAATGTTTCAAATGAAGCTGACAGTAGGGAGTGTTAAAGTGACACAAAACTTCAAAGTTGTTGAACAGGTATCTTTAACGTGATGTATTGTTCTCGTTGCTCAAGTACAACACACAAAACAACAGCTGAGCACAGGTGTACTCTGTAAGACCTGATCTTTGTGTTTCTAGAAAGGAAGCATGTGATCATGAGAGAGGAGGAACTCCGTCAGACTGAAACTTTAGGGTCTGTGTCCAAAGACAATGTTTTTCTGAGCCTCATTCTCAGAGCAGCTCTTACCAGCACGCAGGTGACAGGAGATGAGCAGCTTCCCTCTGCAGTATCCTTAAGGCTGTTATAAACTGCTCTACGTCCATCATATTTTCGTTTCTTCCGAAATATTACATATAATCCTGAAAACAATGGGAAGGAATCGTGGCCTACCCTTGACAGCAGCTGAAACCCAAAAGACTCTTTCCTCAAAATACGACTCGGGTCATATTTTCTGTGTCACTGCTGTTTACAAAACAGACATCATACAGCTCCTTTTATTTCTTAGAGCACTGGGAGGACTTATGAGAAAAGCAGCTGAGTGATGAGGGTGCTGAAGTGCATTCGATTTGGATTGAAAACAAGTGCTGCTAGCACCAGCAAAGAAAGCTGTGGACACAGAACCTTAAACCTTCAGCAGGGAAACATGATCAGCTATGACTGTCAGTTTTAAACAAGAACAATGATCTAACTAGAAAGCACTCGGAGAGCTCAGACCTCCGCCAGCGCCACAGTCCTCACCTATATTGTCATTTTGACCATAAATATTACTCCTACCTTTATTTCATCTAAATATTTAGATTCCTTGACCATCAAAACATACCATTAGCAACTGGATTCATAATGATATCTATTTTAGTTCAGTTATTCACAGAAATCACATTTTTCGCCATGGCGGCCAGATGCTGATCCCGATCAACACCAAAATCGAATCAGTTCTTCCTTTGTCCATGCTGAACATTTCCTGAAAATTTAATCCAAATCCATCCTGAACTTTTTGAGTTATTTTGTTCACGGACGGACGGATGGAAAAACTCTCCCGAAAACATAACCTCCTTGGCAGAGGTAAACATGCATGCATTGTAAACCCTGAATTTGATGAGCCTTTAATCCAGGACAGACAGAATCTAGCTGTTCACAGACACAAATGTAGAACGGTTGAAAGAATCGATATGGTGATTATTGTCTTCCTCCCTCCCACAATATGATTATCAATATGCTGGTGCCAAATATTGATATTTATATTAATAAAATATGGCCCTCTAAAAGTGCTGTCCTGGTTGGTTTATCTCCCAACAACACTACTTGATGGTTTTTCAAGGGGGCTTCAACATTGAAGGGGCAGACAAAATTGATTATTGTGACATATTGTTCAATTTTTTGTTTTTGCAATATATCAATTATCACAGAATCGCTGTATCTTGATTATATCGTTATAGCGACCCATGTATCCCAAATCATATTATATCATATCCTGAGGTATCCTGTGAGCCCCATCCCAGCTACATACTAGAGGTGTGAATCTTCCAATAAATTATATTTGATTCAGATTGTGGTGGTCACCTTTTCATTCTATTTCTATAGAAAAAAAAGGGGCTGTTTTACTGATCTGGTTGTGCTTGCTGCGCATTAGGAGGCTGGATTATTTGATCTGACAAAAAAAAAAGCTTAAGCAAAATGTTGTCAGTACGTACAGTACATGTCTAAATGTACATGTCTAAAACAAAACATGAAAAAATGTATGCTGAACGTGAAAAATGCTTTGATATGAACCTAGAAAGATGCACCAAGAACCACAATCCCCTTGTTCAGTATGTAGAGAGAGAGGAGAGAGAGGCGGTACAAATGAAAAAAGTGGCTGACTGTGTCGGACTACTGGTGAAGAAAATTTCAAGTTTAAAAACAAGCAAATAGAAATGAATTAATTTAATTTAAAATTTAAAAGCACAGTGATTTTGATATTGTTAAAGAAACCCTTCCCTTCATGTGTATCTGGTTGGTTCAGTACTGGTTTAAAATGGCAGCAAAGATAAGTGAAAACTGAAAATTGATCGACTACCCATCTTTGATTTGATCAGAGTGGGAGACAAAGTAGGGCACGACTGATTGAGTAGACAAAAAATGTGAGCATTACAAAACCAGCAAAAATGTTCAGCACCAGCTCCTGTCCTTTGCAGCTTAAAAAGGAAATGTATGTCGAGCTATTTGAGCAGACAGTGCACTTTCTTAGCAGAAGCAATATCAGTAAGAAAAAGAAAAGCTATCATAGTTTTACCTAGGTGGCAACCAGTTCTAACCACATACTATCAATGTTGTTGGTTCAAAGAAAATGACAGAAAATAAAAGATAATCAAAAGAATTTTGTGCTCTCAAACCGCTGGCACTGTAAATAAACTGGTAAAAATCTATTTTGCTCTGTGGTTTAAAAACTTATTGTATTTAGCCATT
This sequence comes from Scarus forsteni, assembly GCA_036419115.1. Taxonomy (NCBI): domain Eukaryota; kingdom Metazoa; phylum Chordata; class Actinopteri; order Labriformes; family Labridae; genus Scarus; species Scarus forsteni. Next base: position 37,917,358 of record JAZDUH010000098.1, read on the forward strand.
TCTTCTTTACAGTCATTTTCTTTCTTTCCTTTCTTTTTTTGATGCATTTTCATTGCAGTATGAATAAGAAGACAACATACTTGCTCTACACATGACCTTTCCATAAAAAAAAATGTTTATCCAAATGCAGATGTTGATGTGCCTTGTCATGGAAACCAAGTTTGATCATTGTAATGTGGTAAAAAGTGAAAGCAGTATCAGTTATGTCAAAAAGCTAAAACGTTTGCAGTGAACGTGCTTAAATAGGCAAAATCAGATGTTCCAAACATGCCAACAAACATATTAAAATTCTTTAGCATTCCAGAACCACAATGAAATACTCTCATCACCACAGCAGCATCGTAATTAAACATAGTTCTGTCCTGACGATTCAGAATCAGACTTTTCACTTCTCCTCCTCGAGCTGTCACCAACAAATTTGCCTCGCAGCTATCTTGACACAGCTTCCGGTCCTCGCCCTCACATTGACACAGCAGCGACCATCTGGACAGAGACGCCACATCTCTGCTTGATGTCACAGCCCTTATAAAACCAGCAGGTTTCTCCACTGCTCCTCAGTTCTCTGCTCAAACTGTTTATCAGAGGCTACTTTTGAGTCACGACCCCGACCATGTGCTGGAGCAAAAGTGTCCTAAAGTGTTCTCTTTACCCTGGATAATGTAAAAAAGGAGTTATACAAACAACAGCCCTTGAGGAGAATACTTCCTGGAGTGAAAGTGCCAATCTCCAAAAAGAGGCATGAGTCAGCCTGTGTTTGGTTAAATATATCCGCTCTTGTGTTTTAAGATAAGTTCTTCAACACAAAGCAATGCAGGAGGGACAACACCACAGGCTGTCAACTGTAGAAACTTCCTAAACAAAGCCTCTAGTAACATTGCTTTGTCATGAGTAGATTTTTACACAGAGGTCTCAAACTAAAAATACAATGTAACACAACAGAAATACTCATAAAAGCATGCTACAACTGCCCAATCAGTTCAGTCAAGTATGTCAGTCTGATTTAACAAGTAGGGATTTGCCTTTGTTTAGATATTATAGTTGTGAAGGTACCAACATTTGCGATATGTTAGCTTTAAAAATCCAACTATATTAAAACATATTTTGATACCCTGGTGAAAATAATGACCCCCTAGGCCCCAGAGACTGGTAAATGGTAAAAGGACTTGAGCTGATATAGAGCTTTTCTAGTCTTTGACTACTCAAAGCTGCTTTACACCGCAGGTCTCACTTACCCATTCGCTCTAACATTCTGAGTTTCTGTTAAGTTACCATCAGTATGTCTAACGCACCCATTCCATGCCATGCTTTCATGCCCATTCACACACCACTGATGCAGCAACTTGGGGTTAAGCGTCTTGCCCAAGAACACATCACCATGTGTTGCCCAGAGCTGGACTTAAACCTGCAACCTCCCGATCCCGACCAAGCGCACTATTCAGCAGAGCCACTGACACCCTATACTGGTAAATTTAGTTACTTGAATTTTCCAACTGGTACATTGAGGGTGACCAGGTGTCCCACTTTGAGCCAGGCTAGACAACGTTTTCACCCACCACACATTTAGCCCTTGCTTGTTTAAATGTAAGACAGCAATTTTCAAAGCTGGAAACCTCCATGGAAATCTATGTAAAAAATCATAGGAATACAACTGGAATTTAAAAATGTAAGGTTGGCTGTAACACAGATTTTAAATTCAGTTAGGAAAAATATATAGTTGCAAACCTTGGCAAAAACAACCTTATTTCATTCCAGTATAACTGCGAAAATCTATGCTATTCTTTAATCACATGACCATAACACACTGCTCATTGCAGGGGTATTTCGGTCATGCCCCATACATGCACAGTTCATTCCTCCACCACACCCACAGATGATTTCTAGAACCCTGGAGATCACATTCTTGATCCCAGAGTACAAGACTATTGAAGCCACAAATCTGAGCACATGCACTCCATTAAGTGTTGTAGAAATTGATTGATCAACGAAGTAATTAAAACCTGTTACGCTTACAACAAACTACATTGAAATTTAATGCTTTAATTAAAACATTTTGCATGGATGTCTGTAAATAACAAAACAAAATGTTACAATTATGTTTAGATAAGATACAGCTCATTGAAATTACACCCAAATTCCAGATCACCCCCATGAGTTCCCATATACTTCCTCAATGCTCATGGATTCCAATGTTTGCCAATCTTGAAAATTTCCAAAATTTCACAGCTAAACCTCCCATTGAAAGTGTCTGGAACATTTCCAGAATTAAGAAATTATGTCCAATTCTTTCTAACCTCAGCTGTAAACATATAAAACAACATTTAACAGGAGTCAAAGTTCTGCCTTGAACAGGACAGCAAACAACAATTTTTTCACTGAGTATCTTTAACATCAAGGATGGTGACTGTCAGTTTGTGTAAAGAGTGCAACAACGCACTTAGCTCTCGGTTCAACGTGACATGCACCTTGGACTGCCCTATAAACCTCCTCATACCCAGTCTTAAATGCATTCTACTCTATTTTGAGAAAGCATTGTTAAATATATATAAGCATTTGTTGAAAAATTCAGTTTAAAGTTCATAATGGGAATTATATGATATGATATATTGAGATCTGATTCTTAAACAATTCCCTTATCAGCACCCCCTGTGTTTCTGTGTGAGCAAAAGTGAGCCTTAATGGGTTTTTAGAGGCAACAATATCAAACACACGACACTCCAAATATTCAATGCCATGCTGCATATATAAATGCTTTTGTTAGTTGCAGGTGTTTCCACTTACTGGAAGTTGCAGTGTAAGCATCTTTTGTTGAAAGTTAGACCATTTCTGTACCCTGACTGCCATGATTTTTGACTTCTTGGCTATCATTGCTGTTATCATTTCTGCTGACCACCTCTGATGCAAGCATAACATCTAAACAGGACAAGAGCTTAGACAGTCTGTTTTTAAACATTTCTGAAAATCCCCCAGGGTTCCTGTATGCCTAATTAAAGCACCAGCTAGAATGAAGTCTTTTGCAGACAGCTGATGACGTCATTGAGCTCCAAGGGAGTTAATGCTAGCATAGTTAGCTTGCTAGCTAGTTGCCTTAACTGCAAAGGGGACAAGCAGATGAAACCAGATTTCCATAATAATCATCACAGTACAATCATGAAAAAACTGATCCCCTGCCATCAAAAGGTCAAATTCATCTGTTTAGTGAAGGACAGATGTGTCGTTGTTCAGCAGTTGCTGGCCTGTGAGGCTGCTTCCTTAGCTTTACTAGAACAGAGCAGTATGTCCAGCAGCAGCGGGACATTGTGCAACTGCTGAAAGTTGCTCATTATGTCAGACCTTCAGTCTAAAAAAGAGAAACTCCATGTGAGAGCAGAAGAGTCATCCATACAGCACACAGCATCAGTACAGAGCTCAGAGCTGCTTCAACATCCCACGCCGCCATCTTGGTAGCGTCATCAGTCTGTGCAGCTTGGATACCGAACAGCATTTACTGTTTCATGAGAAAGTAAGAATATGTATCTGCATTACATCGCCAAAACTCTGGGCGATGTTGAATACTTTGAAAAGGGCTATAATGGGCCGACTATTATTAATATACTATGCATTAGTAATATTAACATTATTAATACACATAGTATATTAATATACATAGTAATGAAACTGGCTGTTAATTTTGCTCACAGATGATAACACAAGCTGTCCAATGACTCTTACACAAGCAGTAGAGAACAGAGCCAAGGATTCCTGAAGGAAAACAAGAACATAAATTGCTTAGAGCCAACAGGTACTTGATGTACTGTAACTAAGTCTATCAAAAGCATATGGAAGTCTGATGCCATGGTTTTAATTTTAATCTTTTCAACAAAGATTTTGATAAATTATGGGGTTTCTTTATAAGGAAATTTCAGACCCATATTTCTGATGCTCTGGATGCTTCAATGCAAAAAGATCTTTAATCTGAGCATTAACATGTATCATACAGTGTTCTGTTTGTGTTTGCATATATTGGCACAATAAAAGGAGAGGAAATAAGAAATCAATCTGAATATTCTGACCAAATAGGTATCTTATTTAAACGGGAACAGAGGAGACACGTGTTGCTCTATTGCACCCAGAATACAACCATGCATAATCAAGACACATCATCCACCCCCTTTGCGCCATGTACCTGTCTTTGCATGTAAATATAAACCGCCATGTATCATGCTTCACACCATCAACACAGGGTCCAAATGGTTATACATTTACACAAAAATGACTCACAACATAGATAACAACTGGTTCGACATGGATCTAGAATGTACTCATACATAGTATTTCATTTCGTGCAAAATTGAGACAACAAGAATAAAACAGTCTTAGCTTCGTACTAGTAAAACAAAATCTGAATCCACTCATAAAATTTTTAGTCAAACAGTCCTACAAATTCAGCAGTTCTGTGACTTATTACACACCAGAGGGCATAAACCTCTGAATGAGAGAATAAAGCCTGGATTAACAGAAAAACACAGATATTTCATAGTGACAGAGCGTCAATGTCTGGACCATAAATGTTAGCTGAGAATGTAACAGAGTTCTGGGATTCAGAGCAGCGCCTGATTATTCATTCAGATGTCTACTAAACATTTTATTGTGTCTTTTGGCCTAAAATACCCAATAATCCCTATCAAACACAGCTTTCAGGATGAGCCAGCAGCCTTTACTGCAGTCTATAAATCCCAGTATTCGTCACAATAAAGCCACTGATAGACATTTAACAAGTGAGAGCAGTGAGTTCATGTCACTGCTCCAGCTCAGAAACCTGAGGTGGAGGAACACTGGATCCCTTTCCCCCCCACACTTTCCTGCCGCTGTACATACTTGTGAGGATAAGAGCTTGTTAATCCAGAGGTGAGATGAATGGCAGCACTGTGTGTGTGTGTCTGCGTGCAGGAAGGAGGGCAGGCTGGGACCCCGGGCGCAGCTCAACTCAGCACAAAGACTGGCTCAGTGCTGCTGCTGTCACACATAGGGAGAGGATAAAAATATACATGTATGCAGCAGTCATACAGTGTACAGGAAAATATCACCACACAGGAGGGAAAGGGCACATGTGAGTAAAAGTTAATCGCTTTTAGTTTGCCATGAACACACACACTCACGAGCCACTTCATTACGTGGACCTTATCAGCTGCTTATTAACATACATAGCTAAACGCCCAATCACATAATAGCAGCTCAGTGCATTTGAGCATGAAGACTTGGTCAAGATGACCCGATGAAGCTCAAACCAAGCATCAGAATAGGAAAGAAAGATGATTTAAATGACTTTGAATGTGGCATAGTTGTAGAACTGGCTGGACTGAGCATTGCAGAAAATGCTGAGCATCTAGGACTTACATGCATGGTCATCTGTGTTTTACAGAGAATGGTTCCATAAAGAGAAAATATCCAGGGAGTAGCAGCTCTCTGGAAGAAATGCCTTGTTGCTGCTAGAGCTCAGAGGTAAAAGGCCAAAGTGGAATGAGATAAAAGAGAGGTGACAGTAACTTAAATAATCACATGTTACAACCAAGGAATGCAGAAGACCATACGGGATGCCACTCCTGTAAGTTAAAAACTGAAAACTGAGACTACAATTCACATGGGCTCACCAAAATTGGACAACAGAAGAATATGTTGGCATGAGTCTCAATTTCTGCTGCAACATTCAGATTCCAGGAGCAGGATTTGGCCCAAACAACATGAAACCATGGATCCATCCTGCTTTGTACTGGCAGTTCATGCTGCTGGTGGTGTAATGGAGTGGGGGATATGTTTTTGGCACACTTGGGGGCCCCTTAATTCATTCAAACTTTATTTAATCTCGAAAAATCATTGAGCGTGTTCCCTCATTTTCAATGATGTCGAGAGTACAGAGAACAACAATAAAACAACACAGTTAAAAACAGTTACATTCAAAAGCAGCGTAATTCATTATCAATGTTCTAAACTGACCAAAAGAAACAAGTGCTTGCAGTTTTACTGTTTGTTGTAAGATGTTCCAGATGAAAGCAGCAGAAAAGCTCAAAGCAGTTCTTCCAAATACAGCGTTTACCCGTGGAACTTCAAGCATCAGGAGGTCACTGGATCTTGTTGGATATTGATTATAAGATTGATTTAACAGAGATGTGATGTAGGTGGGCATTTTACCAAGTAAGGCTTTATAAACTAATAAGAACCAGTGTCTGTCACGTCTTACATTCAGGGGTGCCCGGCCTACTTTTTCATATCAAGTGCAATGGTGGGTGGAGTAACCTTCACCAGTAATGAATCTGAGGGCAGAGTGATAAATGGAGTCCAGGGGTTTAAGAGCAGAGGCAGAGGCATTTCTATAAACAACATCACCATAATCCAAAACAGATAAAAAGACAGCTTCAATAACACGTTTTCTACTTTGCAATGGGAAGTTTGTTTTGTTAAACCCAATTTTTTGTCTTAGTTTGCTAGCCAGGGAATCAATATGAAATTTGAAGGTGAGTTTTTGATCTAACCAAATACCAAGGTATTTATACTCAGATACTCTGTCAATACTGTGTCCTGTTAGGGTGGTGATGTGAAAACTACTATCAGTGATGTCTGTGGCTCTGGAGAATAACATGTATTTAGTTTTACTTGGATTGAGAACCAGTCTTAAGTCAAAAAGAGGGTGTTGTAATTGATCAAAGTTTTGTTGGAGGGTTTGAATGGCTGCTTGGGCAGTATTAGCAAAACAGTATAGAATTGTATCATCAGCTTAGAGATGGGAATTACAATCTGTTATGGATGATGTGATGTTGTTTATATATATAGTGAATAAGAGAGGACCAAGAATTGAGCCTTGTGGAACCCCTTTTGATAGAGGCAAACACATAGAGCGACAATTACCAAGAACCACACACTGATCTCTCTGTGAAAGGTAGTCTTGGAACCATTTACAGGACATAGAGTCAAAACCAGTTTCTCTTAGCCTTTCAGTGAGCAGGGAATGGTCGACAGTGTCAAAGGCTTTTGTTAAGTCAACAAATAAAGCTGCACAGAATTTTTTCTTGTCAGTCTGAGAAATGATATCATTTGTGACAGATGTGACTGCAGTGATTGTACTATGGTTTGTTCTGAAACCTGATTGATGTGGGCTTAAAGGAACACTACACCCAAACAACGATTTGGCCTCATTTTCTACTCACCTTCATGCTGAACAACACTGTGGAGTAGTTTTGGAACATCTAGGTTGCAGCCGGAGATCTGGGGATCTCTGCGCTGTCAATCAAGCATTGATATCAAGCTTAAATAGGAGCCCTAACGCAGAACAGTGTCTCTTGTAGAAGTCCACAAAAAGTCGGCAATATTCCTTCCATACTGTTCGTATGCGCTGTAATCCAAGTGTCCTGAAATGCGGGTAAACATCCACCATTTACTAACGCGACATCATTTAGCATTACATGTTTATAGCCTAAACAGTACTACTTTCCATTCATATACCTCTACGGGTGACCACGAGCTGCGCTACGTTCAAACGAATGCGACTCTGTAATAACTAGGAGCGAACAAGAAATCCTATTCTGCTGACCCTCTTCTTGATCTGTCAAGTTGCTCCGTCGCTCACAGCAGAATGATTTGATTTGATTGTTGACTAATGATTCTAAGATTTTAGCGAGACAGGACAGTTTGGAGATGGGCCGGTAGTTATTTTGATCGGATTTGTCTCCACCTTTGTGAAGTGGGGTTACATGTGCTGTCTTCCAGGCTTGGGGGAAAACACCAGTGGAAACGGAGAGATTGAACAAGTGCGCAACTTGCTCTGAAATTATAGGTGCACAGATATTCAAGAAATATGGATCCATTTTATCATGCCCTGTTGTTTTCTTGCAGTCTATATTTTGAAGTGTCTCTCTGACAGCAGATGAGGTAAAGGGCTGTAAACTAAATGAGAAAGTAGGGTTTGAATGGTTTGAAGGGTTTGTGGAGGGAGCATGAGACTTAACACCAAATGGGTATTGTGGAAACATCAATCTATGTGAGTATTGCTGCTGACTATGTGCATTTCTTTTTGATCATAGTGTACTCATCGAATGACGACAGCCTCTAGGGATGCACAAAGTATGGTCCAGGGCTAAATTTTTTGCTTTCCTGATTCATCATAACAAAACAATTATGGTAGAAAAATACCAATTCAACTCATTTTCAGTGCTTTCTGCAACCAGATTAAGGTTTAAAGAGCATAATGAGCCTTAATCATCTTCTAACACCAACACAACTCTCCAGTTTGTTAGCTTTGTGCAGATTGTTCTTGTTTTGTACCTGACTAGTAATAAGCGGTCTACTCCGCAGCTGCTGCACAGTCCAGAGGCCAATCATGTGGTAGCAAGGGCAGACAAGGCTCCGCCAACTTCTAACCACCCATCCAAAATCCTAAGCTTTGACACGCTGTATGGAAGGTACATTAATGGCCCCCCATAGTGGCACTTATTTAAAAGAGTTTTGACACCTCTGTTCTAAACGGATATCTCACTGTGTCACAGATCATCCAAAATTAGATCTTGAATATGAAAATTTCACTGTAATCCATTCGCATTTGCAGTCACCAGATCTAAACCTAATCGAACACCTTTGGGATGTGGTGGAACATGAGATTCACGTCATGAATGTGCAGCTGAGGAATCAGCAGTAGCTGAAAGATCAAATCTTCAAGTTCAACAATAAAATACTTGATTTATCCATGTTGGGTGTCTGGGACTTGTCTTAATATCAAACAGGCAACAAAATTGTCATTTTCAAGGGCAATAATTCTGGTGTTGTAACCATATCTTGTCAAAAATGGAAAGATATGATTTTTGGGTAATACTTTCCTGCTCCTCTTGACTCTTCACCCTGATAAAGTTCAATCCTTAATTTTAAGAAGTTATCCGTGAAAGGAAAATTTAAAGGGGAAATGTTTTCTGAAGCATCAAGCCTAGAAGTGCTGTGTGGTCATGTCAGACGGAGAGGCAAGAGAAGGCAGTAAGGGTGGGCTGCTGAGCAGATCTGCTCCTCTGACCTGCTCATAATGTGTTGCCTGAGACGAAGCAGAAGAGGAAGGGGGTCTTTGTTAACCTCTACCTGAGAGCAGCGGATGGTGAAATTGAACCTCCATGAGCTATCCAAACTGCACTTTGACTGCCCAAGCTGAACAGCTGCAGCAAATTAGTACCAAACACACTGATTCACATGGGGAGACGCACACACATACACACACTGACATGCAGAGAGACGTGATACAAAGCTATATTTTATCAAATTAAGATTCCTTTAACAGAAAGAGCTAAAAAACACAAGTTGCCCAGTACAAACACAGTCTGCAACCACTTCATGGAAGAATTAACACAAAAGTTACCATAGATAAAAATGATCCGTTGATTGGTAGGTAATGGGTCATGTGCTTGAGTTTCTACTGGGTTTATTTTGTCATTTCAACGACTTAAAGCACTTTTAGACCAAAAATCCCACTGAACCATCTACACCCGGTCACTATCCACATTCACATCGGGGGCTGCAAAGTGTTCATTAGTACCGCATTCAAGCCAAGGTGGCTGTTGAATGTAAAAAACAAACTGAAAATTTTGGGAAAATGTCAAACTTAATGAGACATAGAGTGGAGTGGAAGTGAGTGAATATTTATCACTTCCTGGTTCCCAACCCTCTACGGGAAACAGGATTTAGAGTAACAGTGTTTGATAAGTGCCTGAAATACAGTTTGTGGTGAACACAAGCACATGAGGGTCTTAATGTTTAAGGAGAAATCAACTTTTGTTGACCTACAGAATCCCTGCACCGCTTTATAATTTAAATTAAAACTAAAGCAAACCTTTTCATTATTACATCAGACACTATACAGTGTGTCTTAGTTTCACTGAATATGTCTCCTCATCCTTTTGCATCTCCACTTTGCATCAGTCCCTCACTCTAAAGAGAGAGGACAGAGGGGGCATGTTTTATTAGACGTTCTCTTGATTGAATCGTCATATATATATATATATATATATATATATATATATATATATATATATATATATATCTCTCTCTCTCTCTCTCTCTCTCTATATATATATATATATATATATATATATATATATATATATGCATACATATATATAAATATATATATATATATATATATATATATATATATAGCAGCCAATCTGGCAGTCATGTTCAAACATCTGATCATTTTGTTTACATAAGCACACTGATTACTCCAAATAAAGTATACATTTTACAGTTTTTGTCTCAAAATCTTGTTTGATTATTTTTCTGATTGTGTAAAGTTTGGGCAATCAAATGGTAAAATCCCTGATTATAAAATGTATTGATAATTGTAAACTTCATTTTATAACAACAATTACTTCTAGGAAGCATCTGTAACAAAAAAGTCTTATTCATAAAGTTTTATACCTTGAGAAAACCTGAACTTTAACATCAAACATCCATATCTGTACAAAAATGAAAGACATCTATCAAGTTCCTAAATAATGACATATTCTGTTCGACTTCAGTTTAGTTCACTTTAATGTAAATTAACAATAAAAAGAAAGTATTCCTCAAAAATATTTCTATTTAAATGGTGGTCTTTTCACATAAAGGTTTAATTTAGAGTGTAAATCCATGATTGATTTAGAAAACAAACTTATCTATATCATATTTAATCTATAAAAAATGTACACACTACTTTATGAATATTCTTGTCAAAAACACTTAATCTAATGTTGTCGCATACAGACTCTTTATAATAAACTGTATAATAAAGTAGTTCAGTAGTATTTTGACACAAATTTAAAGGTCTGTTTTTTTGTCACTCTGCAGAAGATGCGATGTTTCACTAGAGTCCACTCCGCTTTTGGAGTCAATCAGAGACTAATATCAAGTATCTGTCAGATGGCACTTCAGCAAAGCTAACTTGTGTATCCTCCGAATTCCCTTCTCTCTTCACTCTCCTACATTTAACCACAAGAGCACTTTGGCACTCTTAACATTGTTGGTCATGTACTACTTCCGGTTCGGCAGCAGTGCAAGAAAAAGGCAGACTGCAAATCAGGGAAGTGAGATGAGGCTTCAGTCAGCATGAAAGAGCGCTGTTTCAGCAGAAGGCACTGACAGGAATGAGAATCAAGTAATCATTGTTCTGCTTTATCAGATAAAGAGGCCAGTTTTCTGTTTTAATAGTGTTTAGCCGCTTATGTGTATAGAAATGTATGAAGAAATAACAAGAAAAAAGCCACAGGGCAAGGTCATAGTCAGTTCGACAAGCGTATATTCTATGGATCTTTTCACAGAGCCTACATGCAGTCAGTAATTGTATTCCCCTTAAGAAAAAGTACCACTTTAAATTTAAATCATCCATCAAATAAAAGAAGCACATCAAAAAGAAAATAAGGCAGGGCTGTCCAAACTATGGCCCAGGAGCCAAATGCAGCCTGCTGCCCATTTTGAATTAGCCCTGAAACAGTTGAGTGATGGAAGACATTTTGATTATAACAGCAATCACCACCGATCATGCACATATCCTGCCATATTTACTTTGTCAAAGGGGCTCTTCTACAAAGTTCATTGCAATATTTACCTTCAAGCACCAACATTCTTGTAGTTACTCTTGTTTTGTGAATCCAGTGATAGCCCAGGGTCACAAGGGCCCCTTGACAGGTGATAACCCACCCCTAAACCCTACTACCCTGCTTTAATACACTAAAAAGTGAGTTGATGCAAGTGCCTCAGTTGTCTACATATCCCTCTTTATGCAGTCCTTGATGTGAAAAGTTTGGACACCTCTTTAATAAGGCATCTGCGAACAACCGATTATGTGTTTATTCTTTAACATAAAAATGTACAAAGTCAGATTAACATAGTTGGTGTTACAGCAAAGCATAAAGTACTTACACTGTAGTAGGCCTGTGCTCAAAATATCGATACGGCAAAATATCTTATTGCGCTCCTTTGGGATACGTGTATCGATACGGATTCCACACAATCGATACGGCCTAAATATTTTGACAGTTGTTGTAAATACACTTTGGGTAATGTTAACAGTGGCACAGTTCAAGGTAGAAGACGAGCTACATAATGAAGCATATGTCCTAAATTTGAACTTAGGTCTACCATCTCTGAGGATCTGAATTTATGTCTCTCAAGTTGTAGAACCACTTAAAACTCATCCTTGTTCTTTTTCTTCTTATAAGAAAAAACTAAACTTGTCAAGAATTTTGCTTAAAGCATAGTCAATGTTCACAATTTACATGTATCGGGATACGTATCGTATCGTGAAGTTGCTGGAAATACCCAGCCCTACACTGTAGTCAATATATATCATTATATCATATATTTTAATATAATAAAAATCGTAACTTCCATATTTTTAACTTCCGCAAAAAAGAAATTGAATCAATTTAATTGATTTATGTCATAGCTCAAAGATGCTATTCAGACTGAAGAAAAGCTGTTAATTTCTTATTCTCTACTCAACTTCTATCACCCGTCCTGTGCTCCTGCCAAATAGCTGAAGCTTCCGTCTCTCCTGTGACATCATCACCTATTATCATGTCTTCCCAAAAATGAATCTATTTGGACAGAAACTGAATGCAATGTAATGTCAGAACTCAAACTAGTTTAAGCTTCTTCTATAAATCCAGAAGAGTCAGCATCTATTCTGTGGACTGAACAAAACAACAAAGATCAGTGAAGCTTTGTTCTTCTCCATATTTTCATTGCTGCTTATTGTTTTGCTCCACAAAGGCAATAAAAGGTAAAGGAGTGTTTTGCAGCTGGGTCGGGGAAAGCAAACAGATTACACACAAAGACTGTAAAGGTACAGAAACATTTAGAGGGAGAGAGAATGAACAGTAAGGTAATCCCACTGTAATGAAAACAACATAACAGGCCTTACATAACATTCAAAAAACAATATAGAGCTTTTATTTTTAGTTTCTGTCCCAGGGGGTTCTTTTACTTCTTTAGCTGTCACTGAATTCATCTCACTGTAATGAGTCGAGCTGCTACAGTTAAAAAATAAACTGAAACATTAAAACCGCATCAAGGCAAAGTCCAACACCGAAGTATAGGAGTTGCTGATATCAGTCATTACATATCACAGTAACAAATCATTGTCTCTAATAATTACCAGCCATTTAGAAAAAGGAATCCAGATTTATGTTCTGATAAGGACAATGTTTCACTTGAAAAATTGGCTCTGGGGCCTCATTTATAAATGTTGCGTATGTAAAAATTAAAGTTTATGCCACTTGTAAGCAGCATTTGAGCTTTATAATAACAAATTTGATAGGAGAATGTGCTCCATGGCACGTCTGACCTGCCACGCACTAGGGCTGGACGATTATGGAAAAAATAAAAACCCCGATTATTTTAAGTGATATTGAAATCACAATTAATATAGACAATTATTCATTTATTTAAAAACTTCAGTATTGATTTAAACACAACTTTAAAGATCCAGCGAGTGGCACACACAGTATTATTGATCCACATAAGTCACACACACTCGCTGTGGCTGCACGTGGAACACAGAAGAGCTGTGAAGTGCAGGAACTTGCATACATGGCACTCCACAGTGTGGCATATTAATCGTTTTTCTTCAATTATAATGTTTTTATGATTGTCAGATGGCAAAATTGAAATCACAATCAAAATGTGATTAATTGTCCAGCCCTACCACGCACACAAAATCAAAAAGCAAAACTGCGATCCCAACAGTATAAGGGCGAAATAAATGACAGCTATGTGAAACATACATTTGTTCAGAATAATCGAATATCACATATTTTCACGACACATACCATAATTGAAAAATATATTTGCAAATATGACATAAGAGGAAAAAAACATATTGATGCCCCAGAGAATGCACAAATGCAAACGTGCAGCCTATTTTATTGAATCAATCATGTTCTTTCATTGTGAAGCAAACCCTACATGTTACTTTGAAATCTACTCACATAACCAATAAGGCGGACAGTAGGGCTGGGTATTTCCAGCAACTTCCCGATACAATACGTATCCCGATACTAAGGCCACGATACGATACGCATCCCGATACACGTAAATTGTGAACACTGACTATGCTTTAAGCAAAATTCTTGACAAGTTTAGTTTTTTATTATAAGACGAAAAAGAACAAGGATGAGTTTTAAGTGGTTCTACAACTTGAGAGACATAAATCAAAGATGGTAGACCTAAGTTCAAATTTAGAACATATGCTTCATTATGTAGCTCGTCTTCTACCTTGAACTGTGCCACTGTTAACATTATCCAAAGTGTATTTACAACAACTGTCAAAATATTTAGGCCGTATCGATTCTGTAGAATGCGTATCGATACACGTATCCCGAAGGAGTGCGATACGATATTTTGCTGTATCGATATTTTGAGCACAGGCCTAGCGGACAGTAACCGTGCTCCCAAAATGTGCTGTACAAATAAACTTTGTAATTTAGTAATAATTGTAATTAAAATATGATCATTAAGCAAAACTGCTGATCAATAAGTCTACATCACCTGTGGCTGTTCAGAAAATTTAGTGAAGGTTGGATATAAAAGGGCATGCACTCACAAAGACGCACAATGGCTTATCTGGCACTGCTTGGGGGGCGTGGCACACAGGATACTCTGAAGGGAGTGGATCTTCAGAGACCAGCACAACATATTGGCTTAAGATGACAAGTGACTCATGAGCCAATTCATTTTTACAATTTCAAGAGAATACAATTAACAGTTACCAGAGCCTCTGGCGCATTTGGTACATCCGCATCTCCCTCCGCCTCCATTACCACACCGCTCAGGAGAGATTCTCCAATAATCCCTGCCAGCTGTTGGTCTGTGAGGTGAGCTCCCGAGCTCCCGAGGTGTGTCCTTTCCTTGACCTGTCACACAGACACTCTTTCTTTGGAGAGAAATACACCTTTTCGCCTCCACTTTTAGGTTGGGCTGTTTCTTTTTTAGTATAGCTACAGTCCAACCCTCTGAGGTCACAAGTTTACAGCATCAGCCACAGGCTTCCACTCTTTTGCCTTTCTGGCATTTATAGTGATGCCCAAACTCTGCCCATCAAATAAGTCTCTTTTGCAAGTGTCCAAATCGCTTAATAATATCTCAACCTCATTTTGAATTAAACTTTTACCCTCATTTTCCCTCTCCGTCAAACCAGCACCCCTCGATTGGGATTTATAAATGGAAACAGGTATGGATGCATTTATCAGACCGATATAATATCAGACAATCTGGGGAAATTTCTTAGTTTTTTATCGACCCCATGCGGACATTTTATCCCATAAAAAGATCAGATAAATTAATGTAATTAGGTAAACTGTTTGTAGGCCGCATACCCCCATAACAAGCCATGCCGCGCTGGTAACGTCATCTGTCATGCCTTATGTTGGTCCGGTCAGCATGCTTGGCTCAACAGCTTAGTGGTTGGATCAAGATTTAAAATTAAAGTATTCAAATATGAAAAAACTGGATGCATTTTACCTGTGTGATGGCAGAGCAGCGCAGCGGTACACGTTTTTATTTTGGCAAGCGTGTTATCAAGAAACATATTTCAGAATACCAGCTGTATCTTTGTCCTCCGCACTGAAAAATCATAAGAATAGGAGGCTTGCCTGTTTGTTCCACTAGCCAAACATGAATCTTGGTCAAAATAGACTGAAAAATCAGACATAGAGAGCTATATTTACTCTAAGTCAGCAGGTATGTTAGTAAGTGCTAGAATATGTCACAGACAAGACAGAAACTGTTCATTTACTTCTCCTATCTGTGTCTATCGGAGTTAAAAAATCAGTTTGCCACGTCTGTGGAGTCCTCCAACAAGAGGTGGTGCAGACGTCAGCCACACACATCTGGTGTAAAGCCACTCAATGTTCTGAGGACAACCTGTGGTTGCTTGAGAAACAGTGCCATGTCCATCAGTGTCACTTCTTCCTCACTAGCCAATTAAAATCAAGAAGAGGCAAGACTTCCTGTCATTTTTGTAAACAACAGTGACAGAGGAGAAAACAAGCTGCCTCATAATTATAAGAGAACCTTCCCCTGGCCTTAAGCTTCTGTCAGCAGTACGACATGATATTTTGGCAGAGTGTTCATGTTTTCTAAATTGTGTTTTAGTGAACTAAGGAAAATATAATTCATTTGGAGCAGTTTCAAATGGCCATATGGGTGTCACTGAGAGACAAGGAAGTCCACACTTGTGATCTGGTGACATTAGGTGTTGGCAAGAAGCGCTCTGAGACTGGGAGTGGTCGGCTGAAAACATACTGCCAATAGACACAAGCCCTAACAAGTGGACAAATAGGAAGTTTCTGTGGCATCTGTCTTTCTTTGGTGAAGAAGTGACTTATGCCAACTGCAACCCCCTCTTGAAAATGTAAACCCAGATAGGAATTTTGTTTCTTTTCCTCGGCTAAGCACAGTATGAATTTGATTCTAACCTCAAAGTCCAGGAGAGGTTCAATGTCTATGATCTGAACATGTCAGCAATCTCCAGAGTCCAGAGATGATGAATATTGAACAGAAACATCCTTTTGCAAAATGGAAAGTCTTGTTCAGAGCAGGTCTGAGAGTCTCGATTATGTGTTTTTGAGCAGCTTAAGTTGGTTATACAGCGCTGAGGCTGTGAATGACATAGCTCAAACTATAATATTTGAAAGGATCTATGCCAATGATTGTGATATTTTTACTTTTGAGATATAAATTTCAATGTTTTGAGAAAAAAATCTGATCAATTCTGTCTTCTCATGAGCAGCATTTTAAACTGCATCTTTACACACAATGGAGGTAGGGTGCTGTGACATGTTTCTTCAAAAAAAGAGTACGCCTGATGATGAAATACATTGATCTGATATGATCCATGTTGTTACATAACAGTAATGAGCTGCTGCTGACTTTATCATTAGCTGAATGTCCATTTTATCTTAATTTGCAGATACTGTGCAGCGACAGGGAGGCCCTCAGCTGCAACGTTTGACATATCAGCAGACCAGTGCAACTTTCAAGGCCACTAACCATGGCTACATTTATCTTAGCAGAAGGAACAAAGGGCCGAGTGGGAGTTCAGTCCATCTTATTCTTTCGTTCCAACTCACTGCCACAGGGAAACCAAGAAAATCATTTACCAACATCTTATCTAACCAACAGCGTGTCCTTAACCTTTATCAAACCTTAAAAGGATGAAAGTGTGAGTCCGAGGACCCCCTCATGGGCGTAAATGAGTCAACATTTTGATTCAATATGTAAATAGGCACTTCAGTGTTAAGATATTTTAGCAAATGTGCCACCCACAGAGGCCTAGCTGGGATCCAGCATAGTCTTTTTTTAAAGTTAAGAGCTAATAAAACTGATGTGGAAATTCAAAGACCAACTGTGGTCACTGTCATCTTTATACTGTTTACACTTTAACCCCCACAATGTCTTAACAAGCCTCATTAAACCAGAGGTAGACTTCTGCTTGCTCATGGTACCATCAGTCCCTAAACAAAGTATGGGAGGTAGAGCCTTACGTTATCAGCCTCTTCTTCTTCTTTGGAATCATTTGCCAATCATGGCTCAGGAAGATAGATGAACCTTTATTGTTCCCCCAAAAAAGGGAAATTTGTTTCCACAGCCTTCCATATCATGGTTCCAAAGCACAACATCACACAGAACACAAACAGAACAACAAAAAAAGTGTTCAAATAAAGAGCAAGACAGCTCTCAACATTGTCATTGTCTGGCAACTACGTTAAGTCAAGGTGGTAGATTGTTCAGTATAGCCAGAGCAGATGGAACAAAACTCCTCTTAAAATGGGGCCTTCTATATTTAAGAGTCCGGTACCTGCGTCCAGAGGGAAGGAGCTGGAAGAAGTGATAGAGAGGATGATCAGTGTAGACACCCTCTCTACCTTTAAGGTTTGACTTTAAACATTCCTATTTGATAAAATTTTCAGTTAGGACTTGCTCAGGCTTTGACCAGTAGAACTACTGAGCGGGCAAGGACACCAACATAGTATCAATGACTTATTGGACCTCTTCTTCTTCATTGCGTAAAATTCATTTATGTTCTTTGGTGAAGTTAGCACACCTTGTGTGAAGTGCAATTTGTTGGGAAAAACAAGATGTAAAGATGTGAGCAGTTAAGTTGGGCAAAGCTGTCTCTACTTGACGTGGAAATGTCTAATTAGGCCACGCCACTGTGGTCTTCATGTAATGGAGGGTTGAAGTTAAGCTTAACTGAGGAGTTTGGGGCAAGAATATTCATGGCCCATCACATACAAGCAGCACAAAACATGTATCAGACAAAAAAAATCCACATAGTGTATCTTCATTAACACAAGTTGTGCTTCCAGGTCCCCACCACTGGAAGAGGTTTCTGATAAGAAAACATTACCCATGATGCACAGTGGTTAGGAGAGGGGGATTTATCAGATGGGTATCTTCAGTGTAAAACAAACTCCTCCAGGGCAAATGCTGAATCCTGACAAGCTTGAAATTCCAGCTCCTCTGATTCAGTTGAAGAAGTGACTCTATTTGGGAGACCCAACATGTAAATCAGGCTGATGGGTTCACTGAAAGGCATGTTATACATCATGTCCTGTCCAGCTTTATGGCAGAAAGAATTAGTGTTACACTGAGAAAGAAAAACTGCAATCAATGATTCAAAGGCAGGCTGTGTATCTGTCAATAGAATCAAACTTCCATAAACTTCAGTAGATATATTTTCAGTGAAGCTGATATACGTATCAGCTGCATTCATTAGTCAAAAAAAGTCTTCACTTTATACAAATTGACTGTTTTTTTTTCATTGTGACAGTCTATTTGTATAAGAAACAGATTTGAAAAAGAAAAACAACGTTGTGATTACGCCTAAGGATGCTGATAATGCACTGCATCCCAATGTGTAATCACTGAAAATGGACAGCTGGTTAATCGAAGCATCAATTACCTCCTTATTTAAGATTAGTTAATTTAATTTTGTCCACTAAAGTGACCCAAAACCCAACTATGAATTAACCAATATGCATTTAAACTGAATCTGTCAACTTCTACTGCTGCAACAAGTCATATAGAACACAATATCAAAACAAGAACCTTAAAACTTTACTTTCTAGAGAAATTATAAATCACAGCTTTTATGGTAATTCTACCTGAAAGCTCATGAACACACTGAAGTTATTGAAATGTCTGTTGGAAAATGGGATTAAACAGAGAGCACTTGTGTGCAGAAGTCTTTGGAAAATTGTACACAGAGTCCTTTAATATCCCTACCTTCCTTCAAGACGGTTAGTCCATACACTGCTCTAAAAGAAAAAGACTTGCCCAAATGTGACTTATTCCTTGCTCAACTATTTTTTTCAAATAATACAGACCACTGTCAGTGCTTTACCAGAGAGTTTAAAGTTGTAGTAACTGAGGATTCCCTCGGGCGCTGTGTGGTGAAAAATGGGCCATAACGATTATTTTGGTAATAGACTAGTCAACGATTATTTTTTGCAATAGTCGAGTAATCGGATCATGCATTAACCTCAGCATGCAGCTAGCCTTGTATAGCCATCATTAGCCTCCAGCTCGAAGTGTTTAAGGTATGAGCTACCTAAAGATGATTAAGATGTTAGTTCATTCAACTTTAACAAACTTTACAGCTGTTATAACTTTACAGCAAACACAGAAATGTGTCCTAAGGCTAATAAAATCATCATAATTAATGTTTACAGATACAAGAAAGAAGCTTACTGTTAACACCTATGTTAACAGCTAACTAGCCAATTAGCTTACCAAGACGACAGTCCCTCTGCATTAGAAATTGAGTCAGTCACAACGTGCTTCCTTTTCAGATGCTTATGCATGCCCTCGTATGCCCATGAAAGGCAAGTTCTGCTTTGCCATGATACTGTTCGGGCATAACTCTTCTGGTGACATCACGGCTGATCCCGAATATCGACAAGGGCAGAAAGGTAGGCAAGACAGCGGAAGGTTCACCGGCAGTTTTGTAAGAAAACAACGCTTAAAAAACTAAACCAAACAAACAAGCAATGACATTGATTATTAAATTAATCATCAACGTTTTGACCATCGATGTCATCATGACTAGTTGACTAATCTTGGCAGCCCTAGATGAAACACGTATAAACTTTCACTTTTGGCAATGAGCTGTCTGCCCTGACAACAAGCATACAAGTCCCTCTTTTATCGCCATGATTTCTAAAAATGCTGAAAACATCAAAAACATACTTAGTTACATTTGGCCTAACAAGCTCTATGAACACAAGTGTGACGGTGGGATTCAGTTATCAAAGCATGACAACAAGGTGATCCAAAATGACTGAAAGACAAATCGGTATAGTTTTATACTAACTAGTATATATTCTAGCATTCCTTTTCTTGTGCTTAACTCTATTCTTTTTTTTCCTATGGTTCTTACATTTGAGGGCCTGTTCATACTAGGCCTGTGCTCAAAATATCGATACGCAATATCTTATTGCGCTCCTTCGGGATACGTGTATCGATACGGATTCTACAGAATCGCTACGGCCTAAATATTTTGACAGTTGTTGTAAATACACTTCGGGTAATGTTAACAGTGGCACAGTTCAAGGTAGAAGACGAGCTACATAATGAAGCATATGTTCTAAATTTGAACTTAGGTCTACCATCTTTGAGGATCTGAATTTATGTCTCTCCAGTTGTTGAACCACTTAAAACTCATCCTTGTTCTTTTTCTTCTTATAAGAAAAAACTAAACTTGTCAAGAATTTTGCTTAAAGCATAGTCAATGTTCACAATTTACGTGTGTCGGAATGCGTATCGTATCGTGAAGTTGCTGGAAATACCCAGCCCTAGTTCATACGTTCTCTGACACTCAAAAGATGCTGACTGGGCTTATTTTCTGATAAGAAAAAATGTATGGCTTAATGACTGACATAAATCTTGCTTAGCAAGGTTAGCATAAAGTTTTCGATACACCACAATTAGCTTGCAGAACTGCATGACAACCAGAAAAAATATGGGGAAACGTTTTTTATTTAAATAATAGTGACATTAATAATAAAAGTTTTTGTGATTTAATTACTTTTTAAAACTTTGACAATTCTTTCCCATCCCTACAACCCATATAGAAATAAATGAAACATGTTCACTACCAAAAGTCTTCTTTCACAACAACATTTCTTACATTGGATTTTGAGCTTAGCCTTTTTTGGCCAGGCACAACTCAAAGTGCTGAGCTGCTTCAAAGATGCTGTCTAAAGAAAGTTTATTGAACTGCTAGAGTACAACATTTCACCAACCCTCTCTTTTTTAGCCACTACTTCTGGTTCACAGCACAAACAAATGAAGCCACACTCTAAAAAAAGAATGGCGCACTGTCTGTAGTGTGCACGTGTCTCAACTTCCTTCCCCTCTCTCAAAAACGGTCATGGTGCTACAACGACAGTCACACGCGGGAAATTGAAAGCAGCTGATTGGAAAGCCGAGAGTGACAGACAGCAGACAGGAAGGCTGAAAATGTTTCTGATGGTTGACCTCAGGACAGACCCTGAGTTCTTTTGTTTTCAGTGAAGATGTAAAAATGAGGTTACAGCACTGAGGGCTTCAGAAACAGAAAACGAAACAGCCTCATTGGTTTATTACATCTAAAAGAAATTTTGACCGTTTAACTCAGTGATGAAAACTCTGTTTTTCAGCTCATGTGGTTAAACTTTATTTTAGCTCAACAAAACAAAAATCCAGAGCAGTAACCTGGGTAAGAGGTTTACTGTAATCCCCATTTTGCATCATTAAGCTCTACATTGTCTGCACTGGGCCAATTTTTTCTTTCTTAGCTGAAATGCTTGTCAAAAATGTCAGACTGTAAATGTGAGGCTGACATTTAAAACTCCCACTGCTTTTAAACATATACTGTGACCATAAGGGCAAATGTGTTGAGTTTATATGATGAAGAGAATTAATACAGAAACAGAAATATAAGTCATAACCAAAAAATAAAGGGTAATCTATTGTTTTTATGGTAACTAAACTTGTTGTTACAATCTTGCACACTTACTAAATAACACTAATCGCCTTGGAAACATTTTAGTGGAGCTACCAAAGAGTGAAAGATCCACCCATGTTTGAAAATGGTGCTTGTATATTCAAGTAATGTAGACAAAGGCATGTTTTGCTTTGCATATTTTTTGGACTTTAAATCATCGAATTTTGTCATGTGTGGATTCCAACAGTGAGTAACATAATTAAGATTTTAGTATTTTAAACACACTGTATTTCAAGAATATAAAATATTTTACAACTTCAATACACAGATTTATTCTGTAATTTTTTTTTACAATTTCTACACCACTGAAATTCTTAACTGCAGCCCAGGCACTCATGCATCTGCTCTATTGTTTAACTAAGTCCATGAAGACAGACTTCAGTTTCATCTTAGTAATGTTTATACATTTGTACTTTTTTAGTGCTTATAAAAAACGTGTTTGTGCAGTAAAGACTGTCAGCTGAATCACAAGCAATTTTAAGTTTTTTTTGTTGTAATAAAGTCAGTTTATCTTTACTTTTCTTTAATTTTATCTAAATTATTTAGCTTCAGTTTAACAAATTCAACCTATGAGCTGTTTTCGCAACTCTGACCCAGCTCTCTCTCTCTCTCTCTCATCTGATTGAAAATATTGCAGGTAGATTTCTACATACTGCCTTAGTTGCACAAAAAGTTGAGCCACATTTAGGAAAGTGGGTGGAACTCGTAAGAAAAAAGCCTGTTAAACACACTTTTTCACTTTTCACTTGTTTATTTACCCACCACTTCTTTCCATTCACTCAACTTGGTTACACTTATGCTTATTCTCTTCCATGCACACAAACTCCTGCTCATTTACTTAAAAATTGATTACTGGTGCCCCTGCACATAAACTTCAATATGTTCGAAGTTTTTTTATTTGTTCATATTGTTTATTTTGGACATTCTTTCTGAGATATTGTATTTCTACAATTTATATTTGCTATATTATCTCAGTATTTTTGCTAAATGCCATCTTATCTTGCTATTTTGTTCTTTGCCTTAACTATGTATTAGGTGAACACTTGAAATCTGGATTTCCTTCAAGACTATTGAAAGCATTTATTAGGCCTGTGCCAGTGAAGTCTACACAGTTCAATAACACTGTAAAATATTGCACTAAAATACAATTGTAATTAAACAAAAGATAAAGGATGCATAAAAGCTATACCTTACTAGCCACTGTTGTCAAGACTTATCCGGCATATATTTTTCTGAATCTTAAAGAAATAATAGAAGCGTTTTATTTTCACTAATCCGGTGCAACTTAATTTGAAGGTATCAAAGAAAGCCAGCTTTAGCTTCATCATATTCACCAAAGATGTGAAAGCCCAGCTATTATTCCACAGATTTATGCTTGAGCACATCAGAAAATCTTTCTGTGTAATTGAATGCAATACATTTCCAATCACACAATAAACTTGTTTATTGTTAAGGATCATACCATGACAATAATAAGCTAAATTAATTTCAAAGCCCTTAAATCTATGTTTGTAGAGTAATGTCCAAACATTCCTGATATCTTTGAACTATTTGAAAAGTACTCTACTTGGTAACAGCATGATTAAAGATTATTTAGTTTCTGTGTATCAAAAGCCACTAAAAAGCCTCATCACATGATATCCACACTCTTTGGTTAATGTCAGATGAAGGATAGGGGCCTCATACTGAGCTGTCTGGGGCCTTCCAGATATCAAAACCGCCCCTGTCGGCATCCAGGACTTCCACTGCTTTCAAGCACCTCTTCACGCCACAGACAAAGAAAAAATATGCAGGACTGAAGCAGCAGGGGGCATATAGCCTACCGCTCTGTTAGATAATGCCACAGAACACCATCCTGTGTTTGTGTCACTTTGAGGTGAAAAATAAGCGGAAGAGAGGAGAATTTCATGCTGCTGTGGCGCAACAGCATCAACAGGTGTTTAACTTCAGATAGTCTAACAGACATGCAAATGATGTAGATGAACTTACACAAACGCGTGGTAGATGAACGCCCAGGCTCTCGGTCTCTCCAGCACGTTGTACAGGTAGTTTTGGAGACGCCGGTAGCGCACGTTCCTCCGGCCGCTCTGCGCGCTGTAGATGAGCGGCTTCCCCAGCAGACTGAGCCGGGCTCCCTGCTTCCCCCGCAGGCTGTCCGACCCGCCAGCACCTGCTGCCGCTGCGGAGGAGGCTGACAGCAAACCGTCTCCCGCGTTATTCATCATCTTCCGACCGGATTCCACATCTTTCAAGCCGTAGCCTTCGGTACGGTGCCCCGGTGATGTCCTCATCCAGAGCCCGGTGCCGCCTTCGTCTCCGCTGTGGTTCCGGGGCATGGCATCACCAAAGCGGGCATCAAGTGCGCGGAGGTCTCTTCAAGCATGCGGGAGCTGCGCTAACTCACACGTGCAGGACGTAGAAAGGGTCTGAGTGTGGAGGGTGAAACAGTTTGCTCATTACCGTCACTCTTTGACCGCCCTGTTTCCACCAGCTTATCCAGTCTTCTCCACACAGCGCGCGTAACGGTATCCAGCGCGCGCGTCCACTGCACGATACTGTCAAATTTGACTTAATAACAAGTTAGAGATGTGGTGTGCTTCCGCTGAAGAGGGGAGAGGATATGGTGAGCGTTACATATCAGTGGAGGCTCTCCTCTGCGCGCTTTGCCGCCTGTTGCTTCACGCAGCGCTGCGCGTCCACGACACATCTATGCGCATCTGTGCTGGTCTCTCCCGCCAGCAAGGTTAGGGTGGTTATGGGCTTTTATTCTTATTTTCATTTTATTAGACTTTCTGTTTTTTATTCTTTAAGACGTTTTTTGGGTCGGGTTTGAGGTGACAGAGGGAGGAGGAAGATATTCTTTGTTGTGCGCTACAGAAAAAAAAAGTGTTCCCAAATGTTGAAAAACAAACTGGAATATGGAGGTGAAAAGAGGAACTGTAAAGGGTTAAAAGTATTTCAAACGTACAAAAGTGTTAGGTTGAGTTGAAAAAATAACGAAAGGACATTTTCATCTACAAAGATAAATTCACAATAACTGGACTAAAGCAGCAATGTTACAAAGAGACAAAATGTTGAGGTCAAGAAGGCTGAATATAGAGGAAAAAAAAACCTGAATTAGTGATTTTGAAGAGTTCAAACATCTGGAATATGAGGATAAATTGATCTCTGAAATTATAACTAGTATGGCTATTAAATAAAGCTACTGCAATCATCAGACTGAAGCACTCCCTCTAATATAATTGGTACATGGCCAGTTTCTTCTCCACAAGATTTTTCCAATATTACAGAAAAAGAAACAAATTGAAAAAGCTCTTATTTTGGCATATTAGGAAGCATGACACTAAACTCTGAATGATAATTCTATGCCAGGATGCAGAGGAAATCAATCCTTCTCTGAATAAATGGCATTAAACCCAGGGGTTAGAAAAAGCTGCTGGGTTTTTAACTTACAGGAGATTTGTTAAAACAAACCCCCTCTGTCAAAGGGGCTTGTGTAACTTTCATAAGAGGTTGTGATACAAAATGTGAAAGTGAAGTATATTATATTATAATTTTATTGATATGAGAGTTTAAAAGTGTTGATTTTGTGTACACTGGCTGACCTATTATGCTGAATTATTCACAAAATGTTGTTCAGATAATCAGTTTAATGATGAAAAAATATAAATTAATAACTATTGTTGAAAAAACACATATTACACGGATATGCCAAGATGTTAAACTCAGGTTGAGCCCATTACTATAAGTGCTATTGTTTAAGAAGTCCTGTGAGATGAAATATTTGTTGTAGCCTGAGAGATCTTAACACTTACAAGGTAGTAAATTTGTCTTAATGTCATAATTTCTATGAGAGCTTAGCCCCCTTAATGTCAGATCCTGAAACATCTGACCACGCTTATGAGGATAAAATCACGTGTTTCACAGTCATGCCAGTGTTTTATTACAGGTTGCATATTCACACACTGCTGTAAGTCCAATAATCCACGTTTTTAGTTCACTGCTAGCTACTGATTAAATAGCACATCTTTTTTGCTACAGTTTGAGAGAATGATTAGCTTCAAGGTCAAGCAACTCTTTAACTTGAGATTTCATGTAACGTAGAACAAAGTAACCAGATCTTAACTGAAGTGTATGGGGAACACTGCATGCTATGTACAGACGTGTTTGAATGGCACAAAAATTCAGAAGGGATGTCCAAGACAATGTCCGAAACTCCCTGGGTGCGCATATCAGAAACATTTTGAAAGATCCAACAAATTGAACAAATCGTTCATAATAACCAAAACTCAGACTAAGAATGAGAGCAGAGATGGTCTCCATGATGAAGACACAGTTTAGCAAATTTTGTATGAAAATTCAAACACCACAAAAGTGTGCACCAAAGTGGTCCCAAAAGCTCTGATTTCTGATCCAAAAGAAAATCACAACACACATTAACAAAGACATTTTGAAACAAATTGAAGTTAAAACATTTTCTTTCAGAGGTAGTCATTATATGAGATGAGACATGGATTTCCTAAAACAATCCTGAGACAAAATGGTCATCAACATATTGGAAGGATGAAGTAAGCACAACAAAGCAAGTCCCAATTCAATGCCTTGTTCATATTTTTTGTTGGTTCAGGAAGGGTCAACAGTAAATCAACACCTTTACAAACAGGTTCTGGACAAACTGCCAGAATATCTGAAGAAAGAGACCACAATTATTCATCAAGACAACACTCCAGCACACACTGCAGTCCCGGTAAAGCAGTTTCTGGGCCAAGAATATAACTTGCAAAGCTTGATCTCCCTCCCTATTCACCTGACCCACCTCTGTGTGACATGTTCCT
The DNA here is from genome assembly GCA_036419115.1 of Scarus forsteni. NCBI lineage: Eukaryota > Metazoa > Chordata > Actinopteri > Labriformes > Labridae > Scarus > Scarus forsteni. The sequence goes on from JAZDUH010000098.1 coordinate 37,944,223, forward strand.
TTGCAAGCTCAAATCTGTGCTCAAGAGAACACGTTTTGAGTGTTCTGAGACTACAGCACTCCTGAAGACGATCCGCTGCACTACTTTGATCAGAGAAGGACCTTACTGCAGCCGGGTGTTCACACAGCAAGAGCAAGAAACTAAAAACTGTTTATGTGCAATAACATTGTATTACAGCACTATTCTTGTCATTAATTGCCATATCTTGTGCTCTGACATTATCTACCACCTTTTTAATTTCCGTTTTGACATTCAAACTTTTCCAAAAGTCCATAAAAGACCTTTCTTCTCTCATTATTTCCCTCTCCCACCTAGTTTGTAAACTCCTTGCTGGAGTTTAATTTTTATTAGTTATTAATTCTAATTTGATAGCCTGGTGTCTTAAATTGAAGTATTTTTATTATATGTATTGTTTGATCTGCCTCAGCCTCTGGAAAGAATCAGGAGACCAATCGAGTAGTTAATTTAAAATTAGCCATAAAATATAAAGGGACAGACTGAAGTTCCAACTTCCGAAAGCTCAACCAAGAAGTAAAATGATGTCCCTGAGCGTAGTTACAAGGCTGAAGCTCTCAGTAGTTGCCAGAGATGAAAACAGGGACCTTTCATTCAAATAAATGCCCTTGTCAATGTTTTCAGTAGAGCTTGAAAATTGCTTTAGTTTTGATGGAGGAAATGCTTTTATATATTTATATATATTTTTACCTTCTTGGTTTGAATAATAGTCAGCTGAGCAAGGTTGGACTTGAGTCTCTTTATTTGGATCCTGTTCTCACAATGAGTAGAGGAAAAAAGCAAATCATGTTATGAATGAATGGAAGGTCCATTTTGCTGCAGAATAGACAAAATTAAATCTTTCACTTTCTTTAAAGCTTGCACTGCAGAGCAAACAACTTTAAATGGTAAATGGACTTGAGCTAATATGCTTTTCTTGTCTTTTGACTACTCAAAGCTGCTTTACACATTTGCCCATTCATACCCATTCGTACTCACATTCACTCACTTACGGTTCTGAGTTTCAATGTTAGATACCCATCACAATATTCACACATTCACGCCCTTTCCAATCCATTTAAAAACCACTGACGCAGCAGCAGGAGCAAGTTGGGTTAAGTATCATGCCCAAGGACACGTTGCCTCAAACTGGGTTCAAACCTGCAACCTCCGGATCACTGACCAACCGTTATAAAGACCAAAATGCTAACTTTAAAAGCTATAAATATATTTGTGTCAGAATCCATACATTCTGCTTCAATGTCCTTTTTCTATAATACATATCTGTCAGTAGGCCTGCTTTTACATTTGTTTCTTTTAACCTAAACTATGTTAAACAACTTTTAAGTAAAACCTCTGCCTGATGGTTTAATGCCTCCCTAAGTTTCACTGTTTCATGCCAGTGGAAGTGCAGTCGTGAACCAAGGAGAAAGATGAGTAGCATTTTGTGAAAGCTTATTTGTGGTTCAGAGTGGACTTAAAAAAGTGTGAGCAAAATCCTTTAAAGCATTTTGAGATATCACATTCACTATCAAGATTTGCCATAAAATCCACAAGCTTGACCTTGGTCCACCAAAATCAGTTCATCTTTGAGTCAGAGTGCATATTTTGCTTTTGAGTTTGAAATAAAACCCCCCATAGTTTTATTGAGTCAATATGTAAATATCAGGGATACGAGCGAGGGACTTAAAACTTCAGTCTGTTTATTTCTCATTCAGACCTTTATAAAAATATAAAATCCCTTGAAGCATTTTGGAGATATCAAATGACGACAACCTGTAATTTTCACCCTTGATTTAGTGTTTGAAATTTGTTACATCCACAGAAAATCACTGAATACATTTTTGAGCAATCATATTTTCACCCAGTGGTTGAATATGAGACCCACTGATTTGATCTTTGGAAAATGACTCCCAAAATCTAATAAGCTCATCATTAGAGAAGGATGGGGCATTTGTGTGAAGTTTGAAGTGAGGAAGGGTGTGAATGGTATTGTGCTCAGATTCAAGGGATGAAAATAATGACTCTGACCTTTAAGTTGTGATCTCCAACTCTGATCATTTTTTGGATCATGCAGAGCAGACAGTTGTTAAAAATATTAAAATAAAGTTCCATGAAGCATTTCTTAGACCAAGTTTCACATCCAGAAGGTTAATATATATCTGGATAACCACAACCTTTATGATCCAAAATCTAAAAATTTGTCTTTGAGTTATTAAGAACATTTTGATAAATTGTGTTTAAATCCTTTAAAACAACCTCTCCTGAATTTATGTACATTTCAAAGGCTGGAAATAACGGGTTTTAACTATGTTTTTTTTTCTTTCCATATTCATGTTTTGAACATACTTCATGATCTTAAAAGCATGGATAAACCCCAGAAATCAAAAACCAAACAGTGCAGTGTGATATTATGCAAAGTGTCCTCAGGTAATTCAACACATGTAAAGAAAATAAAAAAGTTAAAACCTAAGATATAAAAACATTTTTTATGTGTCTATACAGTAAGTAGGCATAAGGTTAGCTTGAAGAACTGCAACACTTGCCTCCGTTCATGTTTTAGTTCTTAAGGTGTTCAGCTCAAACTTCAGTCTTCAGTAGTCTTTGTCGACATTTGTGTGGAACTAAGTGCTCACTTTGAATCTCAGTAGCCTACTTTCAAACTTTTGCAAGAAATTTAAATGATTCTGAGCTTACTACATTGACACATAAAATGTCTTTCTGGATGACCCTATGTTTCAAAAGTACTGCATATCACTATACACAGTATGGTGGTTTTTGGGATCATTTCCTTTAGCCCTAAAGAGCATGGCTGCAGTCAAATAGTCCTTTTTGCAGAGGAAGGCTCCTAACTGAGTGAAATGATCCAGAAGTAGTTCATGATAAGAGCTGTTTGAAATGTCTAAATGCTTAGGAAAGGTGGCTTAATGCTTCCTTTAGCATCTCCTTTAGCATAGGATGCACTGGATCATCCTTTAAAAAGGAAAGGAGATTATTCTGTCCCACAATTCTCCGCAGCAAGGGCATTTTAATACAGCACGTTATTCTACTGCTTCCGAAGTTTACCACAAGTTACCACTGCTGTTCAATCCTGTCAGGAGTTTACCAAAATGTGCCTTTACTTTCCAGTCGCCAGATTTTTTGAAGAGAGCAGGATATGAGACATTTGATGTTAATTATGTTTTAAACTTGGTTCAATATTAATAGTTTGTACACTTTTAGATTGTGGGCTTATACACAAACACTTCTGAGACTCGCCTTTTGTAGTCCATTTTGGAAAATTGTAGTTATACCATAGCAGTAACATCTGCCATCACATAGCGCTCTTCACGGCAGATTTTCTTTCCTAAGTCTTTCTGAATTCTCCTTTCTCCTTTCCTTAACTTCATGACATTCTCCATCGGGGTTAAGAGAAAGTGTATAGAAAGGCCTTAGGAGTTGACATTTCGACCGTAGCCCATTTCTCACCCGTGTGCTTGCACTCGCAGGTTGCCCGGTGAAGAGGAAGCCATTGTAATTCATGCTGCCATGCTGCGCTGCATTCATAGTCTTTTGCGGAAATGGGAGAAATCGATTCTTCAAGCATGGGTGTTAAATTTAACAATCAGGCATGATTTCCAGCTTTTACATTTCAATAATTACCAAGAGTTGTCTACAATTTCTTGAAAAAGGTATCTGTCCTTGGCATCATTTTTTTTTACAGGTATCAAGAGAATACAGAGTAGAGTTGAGTCATATCTATTAAAGTACACACATTTCCTGAAGGCAACATCATTTAAGGACACTTTGCTATGCTGTCCTTCAGGTGATGCCACACCCCTCAAACAAGAACACGGCAAAAAGTTTGCAAGTGAAAGTTCAGATCTAACAGTGAGAAAAAAATTAATTTGTAACCAAAAAGATAAAGTTTCAATATGAAAATATTCTGCAACCGAAAAGATGACACATCACATGTCAAAACATATTTCAGAGTAAAAAAATGAAAACAAAATATTTTATTAGAATAGTTTCAGAGCTAAAACAAAAGTATAGGCTATTTGATCAGAAAAGAATTTCTCTCATGCCTTTTTTTAAATTAAAGTCAGTGTTTTTAGTTTTTGTTCATTTCAGAGCATACATTGGAATTTCAGTTTTAAATGTTTTTTTCAATCTTTTTTCATTATTTTCAAATTGCAACACTTTCAGCCCTGATTCATCTCCATAGACGCCTGCTGAATAACAGTCATGATGTATGATTTCATGAGATATTGTTTTAACAAGACAGAGATTAACAGGACATTTAGTGATCATGTCCTTCAACATACGACCTCTAAACTTGAATCATGTTATCTGCCAGTCAGAGCGGACATTTGTGCATAGTTTGATCGAATCTCTCACAGTGTGCCTAAATTATGTGGTCACAAACAAAGAATAAAAACAAGTCCCAATGAACTTATAGGAGAGTTTGTTAAACAGAGCTGTACTTATGTGGGAGAGTGATCTCTTTTTAACTTTGGTATAATGTGTCATGTAGTGGACAAAAATATTGTTCAAAGCAAAGATATATAATTTTTTTAACTATTTGTATTTTTTCTCACAATTGTTTTACATTTTTAGTCAATGCTTGTGTGGAATGGCTCAATAATAATGCATAAAACTGCCTGAAATAATAAAGTAGACATAAAGGCGTACTCTTGAACAGTCTAGAGTTTGGCTAAGCTCTGGATATTTGCCCCTCTGAAGAACATTTCAGTTATCTCACTTTACAGCACTTCATGTTAAAGCTCAAAGTCCCTTGGAGATTGTGTTTCTAATTTTTGGTGGCAGCAAGACTGTAAACTAACATCCTTCAGTCGTCGTGTAATTTAATTTCCCAAAAAGTTCCAAATTACAGCACGTCTGCGAAAAGCCTATCAGGTAACATGGCTTCAGATGAATTTTCCACTTGGTCTGCTGGAAAAGGAACCACAGAGGAGAGGACGGCTGGCTGAACATCTGCAGAAAATATCATAACATGCTGTAACCAAATTACCTCCAAATCAGAGAGCCTCTCTTAAAATTGACTTCTATGGGATCTGTTAATATGAATTTTGCACATTAAAGTTTTAATATCTAATCATATGGGAATGAAAAAACAGCCTTGTGATATCACTGAAAGTGCTCTCACATCTGTTCTCTTGGTGTCACTGCAAGCACATGGCATGAAGATGCTCTCCTCTGACAGGAGCGTCCTTGGAGCCTTTCTTACATTTGGTATCTTTTGTTAATATAACTTTAATCAGGGGTAATTTCAGTCATTTAAAACCTAATTCAAGGAACCAAATAAGGCCCATCGCAGGCAAACAATGAAAGCCTATTTTGAGGCCGCCCATGTGCAGTGACTTTGTGATGTTCAGTTGTGTTTTATTACAAAAAAGAGAAAAAAAGACAACAACTACCTCAATGGTGCATTTATGTTATTGATGTTTGGACAAGTGGGTGAAGCCCCTCAACAGTTTCACTCACTTGACCAGACTCTGCTGGCCCATGAACTTTGCAGTGAACTCATTGACCTTCTCCCACTATCCAGACTCCTTTACCCTTGGGCACTTAAAATGCATGCTGTGACTACAGAGCGCAGGTACGTAAGGTGTCCTAATCCTCTAGTGTCATTGTCTAAAGGTGCCCTCTTGCATCCTTTAAAGAAAAGTGCAGGAAATTGCAGAAGTGAGTTAGGATTTTAGCACTGACAGTTCCCACAGCTGGAAATCTTTGGGACTTTGGACTTATTCTTTTAGATGCATACATAGAATAAATTCCATAATGTACATGTGTATGCAAGATTTTAACATTTCATTTTAAAACATAAAATGTATCTGATGTTTCCCCTCTTTAAGTTTAAAGGCACTATTTGTTTGAAAATGGCTGCTAACTGTCACTAAAAAACTGCTTAAAATGATAACAAATATGGATGGGGACCCTAGTAGAATAGCTTCTGATTGTTTTTCAGTAATCTGTAGCCTTTGCATTTGTGATCACCACAGCCATGTGCACCAGCTTGATCAGGTCATCCGATGAGGAGAAGATTCTCAAACCGAGGTCATAACAGGACATCAAATGTTGAATATCAAATTGTGGTAGCTGCTTCTGGGTTGATCAGCCATGTTTTTTTATGTATTTTTGGGCATTTTGTGCCTTTATTGATAGGAGAGAGACAGTGGATAGGCTTGTGAAACTGGGTGAGAGAGTAGGGAAAGACATGGTTACAGGCTGGATTTGAACCCAGACCGGCAGAAGCATGTACATGGGACGTGCCTGGTTGCTAACCGCTCCGCCAAACCAGCACCTGCCATGTTGTATTTTAACAATAGCTTGATAATAGTTTATATTTTCTGAATTGCATAAACATGTTGCCAATGTATAGTCATGTTTTGGAAAAAAACATGCACCAGTGTCAGCCACCCGTCCAAACATTGTGGAATGATTGTAGAATTAAGACAGAGCCAAGGGAACTGCCTGTGCATTTATGGTTAATTTTATTAATTTAGTTTTGTTCTTGCCTTAGTGAATATTTTTGTCATTGATCATTTGCAAAAATATGTTTGCAACATTTAAAGTTTGAAACATTGACAATCTACAGTAGCTGTGGAATTAGGATTTTGTGCATTTTTTTTTTAAGTGGAAAGGTCTTATACAGATTTTATTTGCATCAATATATCATAGCAAGGGTAAATGTCATAATTGAGATAATTACAATAATTTAACAGTGTGCAGTAGTTTTATCAAAGTATATTTGATCATAAGAGAAAAGAGAAAGAGTCCTGTCTACATTTTGTGAAACAAGGACAACAAAAAGAGATTGCTTGCCGTTTGTGATACTTTGGAACAATAAATTATTTTCTGTCTCTTAGTTAATTGTCCTCAATTCCTGATGAATCTGCACAGATAAAAAGGCATCATTTGGAAAAGTGGGTGAGACTGGGGACTTGGAGACAGTTCTGTCCATTTTTAAAGGTTGTATTTGGGCATGTTTGTCTGAAAGCAAAAATTTTAACTAAAAAGATGAAGAACACAGTCTGATGTGCCAAAATGAGTTCGCAACATTAAGATAAAGCAAAATGATTTATCAAAATTAAAATAATTCAGAAAAATATTAATTAATTGTGAAAAATAACAAACTTGCAAGAGAGGCTTCTGAAACTTGAGACAAGGAGTGCTCACTCATTATTTTCAGATACTGGTCCAAAAATTGTAATGCTGTCTTTTTTGTGCAAAACTGACAACAACAACACAACTTAATTACTTATTATTGCCACGTAAAGTACAAGTTTTAAACCTCAATAGAGAACATCAATGGAAAGTGCATGAGAGGTGCAAGGAAGGGCATTCAGTATCCCATGCGGATTCACACTTCGGTTGTTGTCACACTTAAAGCATTCAGGAGAGTTGTTACCATACAAGTGGGTTTCCTTTTTCGGCATGATTTTTTTGAATACACATGAACACAGCAGTCCGTCCTTGTTTCAGTAAGAAGAAGTACTCAGAGCTCACTCAGCATAATTGACCCAGAATACAAACTAGGTAAAGGGTTAACTTATCACACTGCAGTAGTATAAGCAGCAACAGTAGTGATAATAAATGTATCATGGCTAGCAGGCAACCAGCGAACAAAGAAGTTAATAATACTGTTTTGGATTCCACAGGGTCACTTTGGACAACGGCAGCTGATTGTGTCATTCCAAAAATTTTGTCCAGCTCATTCAAGCAGGAGATTTTACCCGTATTGAAGTGGCACTCTATAATTGCTGATAGTTTCTCCTGTTATGTTGTCATAAGTTACCATGCTCTCTGGTTCTCCTCTGAGCCATGCACTGAGTTTGTTATAGTTTTCCACCTGGGCAACAGCCCATAGAAAATGTTTGGGAATGGACAGAACCTTTCAAAAGTATATCTGGGAGGTGACTGGATGATTGTTCTGTCAATCACAATCCTTACAGGTCGATCAGATAAATTGTGGCCAAAACATGTCTTTCTTTCCAGAGGTGCTCTCAGTTTTCTTTGGTTTTCATTTAACAAGGAAATGCAGTCTAAATATGCCAAACTGCCTCTGAAGCTGTTAGCATCTATGATTATCTCTGTGCGAGGAGTCACTTCCTGGTATCTTCTTGCTTGTAACCCCTTACACTTTCTGTTCTACAGAATGCTGATTGGGCCGTGCCACTTTGAGTAGCTTACAGTCATTGTAGATTGAAGCTTTGCAACACTGATTTGTCTGAATAGACACTGAATCAGGCAGATCCAGCTGCTGCACAAGGCTAAGCTCCAAAACCTGGTCATAAATCCACCTTTGGCTTTAACAGCAAGAGTGGGCATAATTCTCTGCCTTGTGAAGTCTCAGTCATTTTGTATTTTCAGAACACACTGAGCTGAATGAAAGGAAAATACAGCTTTCTTTGTGTCACCATTGCCTGAGGTAAAAGGAGTGACATGATGCCTCACTGTGGACTTCCCCTTCTCAAACACTCAACATACGCTCTCCTCGAGAGACCAATTAAGTTGACTTCTCCATAGAAAATAATCCTAGAGTTTTTTTGGTTTGTTTAACATCTGCCCAGGAGCATAACATGCCCGAGAAGAAACTCTTCTTTCAAATTCTATAATGTCTGAGAAAAATCCAAAATACACAGTTGGCATATTGTCACAGACTGAGTGTTGATGTGATCAAAACATATGATGTGTACTTTCTCTCTATAAAGCTGAGATTGGGCAGGAGCTGCTCTCATCTGCAGAGGTTTTGCAGCCTTAAAGCACTGACAGAGCAACATAACCTGTCTTCCAACAAAACTGCACCATCTACTGGTGACTCTAGGAACAGACACACACTCTGGACACCACAGCCCACTATGTAATCAGGCACGGGGTGGGAAGTTACTAGCTTTACTGTCATCAGTGTTATAGAGTAACTTTTGCTTTGAGTAGTCTGTAAAGAATGTAGGTCTGCTATTACTTGAGACTGTTTGTGGTAAGCATTGTTATTTACTTTCTAAGTGTTTATGGCATTTGAGCACTGAGTGAAAAAATGTAATGACAGGCTAAACCAAGTTAGGTGTCGATCACATTTGTAATTAACGAATGATTTACAGTTGTTAATGTAAATTCTATATGTACTTTTGATTGTAAAGAGACAGTTTGGGGTTTTTGAAGAGGGGTTGCTCAAGGTCAATGGCACTTGTAGATATAATTACCAATGAAGCAACTTTCAAGCTTGTCCTTGAGGGGAGCTATACAGTTAAGTAAGCAACAGCAGTCAAATGTGCCTCTGAAAGCTTTAAAATGAACCCACTTTAAGGTTACAGTGACACAAAAACAAAGTTGTCTTGACTGGACTCTACAGTTTTGTTTAACTGTGTTTCACTTCCTCCACTTAGCTCCTGTGTTTAGAACTATTTTGTGATGCATTGTATTGGCTATGTATATTCCCGTCAGCAACATGCTGCTCTCCTCTCATCAGCTGTTCAGGTCAAAGTGCTACAGCGGGGTCAGGTAGCAGTCACTGGATCACAAACTAATATCTTACTCTTTTTAATATTTAGAAGATTGGACCATCTTGTATTATTCCTGTTGGAAAAACAAGCAAAAGAAACTGTCAAAATTTCGTGGAGTTTTAAGCAGAATTTCGGGAGCAGGACCACACCTCAACACGCCTCTTCCTGTGTTCCTATAAATTCTAACCAACCATTTCCCTCTTTTGTTTTGCATGCTCGATGCACCCCTCCCTCCCTCCGCTTTCTTAAACTTCTTCCTTCCTTCTTTCCTCAGGGCCTTATAGAGGGGGTTCGTCGTGCCCAGGAGCTACAGCAAGTTCCCCATGAACTTTCCCCAAACCGTTATCCGATTCACATACCTGCTATGTTGCTTGTTATCCACTGTACGCAATAATTATTGTCAAATTCATCGTGTTGATGGTGTGGTCCTTACTCGTGAAACATTACTTTATGTAACAAAGGTCTTTGCCAACTTTTTGTACATTGTTTTAAAACCCCTCTACATTGACAGAACATTGTGTTGCAGTCCCATGTACAAGTCAAGACTACATCACGACAGATATTAAAACTAGGCGTGCAACGATGCACATAATTCACGGTTCGGTTCGATACGTTTCTGTCACGGTTCGATACTTTTTCGATACAAAATATGAGACATTTCAATGCCTTTTTTACTTGTGGTTTATTAAAATAACCAACATTTGTTTCAACTCAGAGCACATTTTCATTAAATTGAATTAAATGTAGCTCTTGCAGCTAAACTGGGCACATTCTTCGGTGCGCACTTAGAATCATAAAAAACAAAAACATCACCATGTAAAAATAAGAATAAATAAAAAAAATAAATGTACCTAATGGAGAACTCATCCATCTTATGTGGTGCATTCTTAGCAGCAGAGTAAATATTACAAAGAACTAGCTATGAGTGTATCAAGTGTCCGTACCACGTCCTGAAACCCGGTGTTATCAACAAGAGAAAAGGGTCTCATGTCAACAGCAATAAAAGTAGGTGTCGCCCGGTCGATTTCCTTTGCCCTCTTTGAATCATGTGCTAATGGCTGTCTAAATGACCCAGGTAAAGTCTGTAGCATGTGTGCTGCTTGTTTTTCTGTCTGGTTCCACTTGTTTTAACACCGGGATGATGTCTGCGTTTAGCATCGTGTTGCACTTCCAACATACTGTTGTGCTGTTGTCCACCGTCAGGGTCATACTTAACACAGAAGACAAAGTAGTCCCAAACACCAGATCTGAATGACAGCGCCCTAGCGTATGTAGCCTCTTCTGTCTCAGCAGCTTGGCCCAATGAAAGGAGAGGTGCTGCGCGCGCAGCTCAGCGGATCTGTGTTCCACAATGCAGCCCGGAGTAGTCGAACGCAGATTCACTGAACTTTCAGCGCATAGCACCTCGTCAGAAGTTGATAAAAAAAATAAATACAAAATTGTGTATTGTTCGGTTCATAGGGTGTACCGAACCGAGACGGTTCAATACAGATTCATGTATTGTTGCACGCTGAATTAAAACCTTACCCAATCCAAAGCCCTAATGCAAGGTCTAGGGGAAGCAATGTATCTACGTTCAACTAATGACAGCCATAGGCCTCTGCGATTGGAGGCAATGGTCATTCGTCTGCACTAGCAAATAACTTGTGTGACTAGTCCTGCTCCTCAGTTTCCCCAACAGCTTTGCATCTGTCTTTTTATCTGTGACCCAACTTTCAAAAGTTCTTCTTACGGGTCCTCTGGTTCCTCTCGTGCCCACAACTGAAGGCATCACTTGAGTCAAAATCATTAATTTTAGCTCAGGTTTAGTGAAGTTAGTGGTTGCTGATTTTCCTGTGGACATGACCGTTGACTAGAATAACAGCTATCAAAAGTCTAGCAAATCACATACAGTTCTTATTGGGACTTACAGCATTATTCCCCCAGAATCACACAGAGATAACTTTCATTCTTTCCATCATCTCTGTTTTCATGCCTTTTAAACTGAATGAAAGAAAAATAGCCTCAGGTGAATATTTCTCTTTCTTCTTCTTTTCATGTCACAAGAGACAAAGCTCAGTCTGACGCACTTCTTTTCCCTAAGGTTTTTGTATATTTATTTATTTAGACTGTCATAACTTCTTGCTGTTTTTTCTCTTACAGTCATAGTCAGTTTTCCCCCAATGTTTAGCCTTTGACCTGATTAGACAGATTAGTCCGTTTCCTGGGAGCAGCATGGAAACTTCATCCTGACCTGTGACCTGTGTGATTGTGGTTCTCCCTTTCACCATGATCTGTGTGCACGCTTTGAAACATTTAGGTCTTGGCCTTTGGTGCTACTGCAAGGGGGACAGGGGGCCCGGCTGACACTGCTGGTCTGCTGGGAGGGAGGTTTGAATAGATTGCCTGCAGATGTTTTTTCAGGAGGCCCTTGACTAACTTGACAAGAGGATGAGGAGCATCAATCTCCCAAGCCCTCTGCTGCACTATATCATATGTAAGGTCACACATGAGGCCAGTATGGTCAAACTTCATCCCTAAGGCATTTGGTGGCACCAAACACAGCGTTAGTTGATGCTGTTTTGTTATATCAACACAGGCAAGATTAGACCACTTTCACCTCCCTAATGGGTGGTGTCTCTACACAGACTTCAGTGACACGTAAGGGGCACTCCCTCTTTGAACATGCTTTTCCCCCTCTATTCATGCTAAAGTTGGTATGGGCAACTGGTAGCCTGTGGTGCCATTTTTGACCCTCTACCTCAGTAAATGGGCCTGCCAGTCATTTCTAAGCATGAAGAAAACATGACAGAATTCTCCATTTGAGTCTCAACCTGAGATACTAAAACAACACAAAGTAAGATAGCCAATAAAAACATCTATGTCATCCATCAAAGAAAGTTTGGTGAAGTTTTACTGGTTGATTATTATTTCTTCCTTTAACGTAATCCCAATCAGTTTTGTATTTAAGACCACTGGAAAACCTGATTAGTCACATTGACAGTGAGGTACTGTTAGGCTCAGCAATGCTTGGAATAGGCCAAACAGCTAAAAGTGTGGTGTGCAGAGCGCCATCTGTACAAAGGGCAGCATTTTTATTTGGTGTCAGCTCTGGTACCTTTCAAAACCATGAGACTGTTGAAGTCAAAAAACAGACTGTGAAGTGGATGTCCCTGAAAGTCAAATCTCAAGAAGAATGGTTCCCCTCCCGTGTTTCACTGAAGTAACATAAGCTTTCTTCTAGGGAAAGATTAACCTTGTAGTACAGCTTGTTTATAAAATAAATAGCTCTTTATATATTATTGTGTACATTTCAAGCCACTCAATTGAGTGATGTCAGAGATATGATTATTTAAAATGTAGCCCAATGTTAATTTGTGTTTTTTTTTTTTTTTTTTAAATTGGGAATTGTTTTGCATCCAGACAAATATGCAGATCTCCACCAAAATGCAATGGTGTCTTTCTAGGACCAAACCACACCACTGATAACAATTTCACGTTAATCCATCCAGTAGTTTTTGTGTTATCAAAAGTTATTAACAAACAAAAAAACAAAACAAAAAAAACACAAACAGACCCAGCAAATTACCTCTCTTTTCCATTGGACCCGATGAAACCTCTGCTCACCAGATTGCTGAATACCGACGTGCTCCTTTGATTTTTATTGCATGTTTGAGACTTACTCTGAGGAAGAGCTACGGCTCAGAAAGTCACTGATTTTCAAATAAAAAAGCTTTGAGGGAGGCTTCCTTTACATGTGCTGATCTCTTTGTGCTTTTCATGTATTTTTTTTTTTTGATCCAGCACTTACCGAGGGATGCTATTGCCTGCTTTGTCTCTTTTTTGATGTTTGAGACTTAGGAAGTGTTTACAATTCTTGAATGGATCCTAACTTATTCGCTTCTAAGAAAAGTGATCTTTTTCAACCCAAATTTGTTTGTAGAGGATATGTTTAATTTAAATCGTAATACATTTGATCCCAGGTTGAGGCAAAGTCCTGTGATCTTGCCTTGAAAATAATCAAATAATTTTATACTTACTCAGACACATATACCCCAAAACGTTCAAAACAAATAAAGTTTCTTAAAAAGACATAAAAATGAGATCAGGTTCTTCCACACATTCTTTTTATTTGTAAATAATAAAAATGAACTTTTTTTTAAATATAAAACATACACATCATTTGAGCCACATCTGTTATACAAACAAGAAATGTTGCAGTGAATGCTTTACTTTTTTCTAATTCTCTTTTTTGTTTCGGTGGAACACAGAAGTTGTAAACAATCAGCAGTTTTTCTCCTGTTAATACTGACAAAGAAAAAAGAAAAAAAAAAACAGCTTTACCGGACGATGAAAAGAAAAGTTAACTCCTCTGAAATGGGACTGGCAATCCAGACATCAGGTTTGAAACACAGACGACATGGAAAGGACTCAGCCTTTTGGGAGTCCATCGCCCTGTGATGTCCCGTAGTGTGGTCCCTTCGAATGACATTAAATGACTCTGCGTTTTAGTAAATGATCACTGAACTCATTAAACCCAGTGAATGGCTTTAGAGTATTTACAGTTTATGACTCTCTGTGCATCTGCTTTTCTTCTTTAGATAACCGAACAGTTTACATGTTATATCATCTGAAATCATTATGTTGAAACATAATTCATATTTCCATATATCTGGATCTGATTTGTACATATTGATACATTATGTCAGCCCGCTGGAGGTATACTATGAGGTGGATTAACAGTAGAGGGCTGCTCAGGTCACTGAACAGTACAGTACATTGTTCAGAGGGTCGAGGAAAGACATCAACGTAATCTCGGATTCAGTTTAAGTGACATTCAGCACCGGACCCAGGGACGTGGAATAGACTGCAATTGAGTTCAGATGTGTCCGTGTAATGGAAATGGCTTCAGTTTCTTGGTTTTATCTCTTTAATATTCAAGTACGAGCAAACTGTACAACTGCATGCAACATACAAGCGGCCCTACAGTATGTGGAACTAACACACGTATCTAGATCAGGTATCTTTTTTCTGTATCGGTTTCAGTTACAAAAAAATGTGCATGCAGCTTTGAACAGGTTCCAAAGTCATGCTGGCCCGCCCTCTTCCTGGTGGGCAGAGCCTGCGGGCCAAACAGAGGGTGAGCATTAGTGTTGGTGTCCCGACAGATCAGTCTGGTTGGTTACTTTCACATTCACAGAGATGCACATTGGAAACTGTGAGCGACTCTTTTTTTTTGTTTACTAACATCTAAACAAAGAAATGAGCAGAACCAGTGACAGGATTGCTGCTTTTTCCCCTTTTTTTTTTTACTTCATATTTTTATTTTTTCAAAAAGTTAAACTTTTTGTCGTAAAAAAATCAAGCTCTTGTGCTTGTGTTTAAATTCAAAAGAAGGTAAATAAGGGCTGGATAGAAACCTGAAACGTGCTGGGGTGAAAAATTCGACACTCCCATCTTTCTCTTCGGTGGATGAACAAAGACTTTGATTTTTTAAACTTTTTTCAGTGATGTTAAACCCTTGTGATTACTCAAAGTGACATAAATTTCATTTATTGGTCAACCTCCAGGGAGGCTAATATACATCTATACAAAGACAACTGGCCCTGACATTTGCCAGTGGTGGAACAAGGAAACAACGCTGCACGCTAATCTCACCGTCAAGTGTAAAAATTTAAGATGTCTTCTTTATTATCGGCCCCTTCCCCACCCCTACCCCTGCATAACACTTGCAGACATTTAATAGATTTTATTTCCTTTTTTATCTTTTGTGTTTTGTTTTTTTTCTCTCCATGCACACCAGACTGACAACATTATCATGAGCATTTTACGCACTTCAAAAACATTTTGTGCCAGTAGAAACAAAGGGAAAGAAAAAGAACGACAAAGCAAACACTAAAACAGTGCGGCTTCGAGCAGCCATGGTAAACATGTTGAAAAGAGGATTTTTTTTTTTGACAGAGAGGGACCAGTGATTCGGCTCCAAGGTCTAGGCACCAGAAGAAGGCCCTGTGCTTCCAGACTGAACAACCACATGGGAGCACCCTGCCTGGGAGCAGGATGCCGGCAGTCTGTTGGGTTCTGGAGGAGGCCACTGCAGAGAGGACTGCACCCCCTGCAGGTGTGGAGGGTGTATACCTCTGTCTTGAGTCCATACATTCCAATGCTTACGTACATTTCTTTGCTATTGTAGATTTGGTGATAAAACCACCCTGCTTTATTTGATTCTCGGACACTTTTTTCGTCTCCTGACTGCTAACCAGCTCTGCTTCTTCAGCACACAGAGAAAAACGATGAGACTTTATCTTTGAATGGATGAAAACACTGAAATGCGGCGCTCTCTACAACAGACAAAATTAACCACGACAGAAGTGATTGTCAGATCTCATCAAAGCTTTCTCATTGTGACTGTTTCTGATTGTTGTTGTTCTACTTCTCCGCCATCTTTTTGTGTGTCTGCTTCTCTCTACAGTGCTTTTCATAGTCTGTTTACTTGTCGAGTGGCGTACAGCAGTTGGTCCACTAGGATCGGACCCCTGGAGGTCCAGAGGAGCTGTCAAGTGACGACTGGGAGGCCCGCCGTGTTAGGGAGGCCAGAGTAGGATCCACCAAGGAGGATGGTGGGAATAACTTGTACCAACCAATGACTGTGCTTGATAAGTCCAGTTCCTCCAATAAGATTTGTGCAACTCCCATGAAGCTCTTATGGTCCATACGGCCATAATCCCCCCATACAATCACCTAAAAGGAGGAAATGTAATGTCAGGTTAACAGCATGTTTATTTTCCTGGCTGTTACAGCTCTAATAATGACTGTTGGAAATGGTATCCCTATAAAACCTTCAATTCATATAGATCCAGGCAAAGGAGCTGTGGCAAAAGCTGGTGACGCCCCATGTTTTTAAGCTTGAGCCACAAAACTGTTTTGAGGCTACTGAAGCTAATTCATCAATGTTTGAATGCAAGCATTTATTTACTGCTTTTGTACCTCCTGGTTACCAAAATATGCTATAGTGTTTGGGAAGCTACAGGTAAAGGAAAAGCTCATTATTCAGCAGGTAAGCAGTCTACCGTGGAAGGCATGCTTTTTGTTTTATTGCAGATGTACAATGTAGCCTTGTTGAACTTTGAGACATTTTGTTGGCTTTTAAATATATTGAGTTATTCAAGTTATTGGTGTCACATCTCCTGGTCAAGTTAGTCTTTTTCTTTCAGCCTCATGTTTCTAGTCTTGCCATTTCCAATTTTATTATTTTGGTCACTTACCTAGTGTTTCCTTTCCAGATCACTCCTTCCTGCCCTCCCCTGCCTGTTCTCCTCATTCATGTGTTTTACCTGTATTGATTGTCTGAGTGTGTGCACCTGGTTTGTTGTGTCCTTCCTCTTGTATTTCAACCATTCACTCCCTGTCTTCTGTGCGAGATCGTTTGTTTCCCTAGTGTGCGTTCATTCAAGCGTTTATTCTGTCTGACTCCTCTTGTATCCTGACCTACTTCCTAGTTTTTTGTTTCTGATTTTTGCCTGCTGACTTTGTACCTGTGCCTGATCTCTTAAACACCTGTGTACAGAACACTTTTTTGATTAAAGGGACTGAAACTTGCCTTTGTGTCACTGAGTCTGTGTTTGGTTCCTTTCTCTGGCAAATCATTACAATTGGTACATGGTATTTAGATTAACCAAAGCTTATTGGTGGTGGATCCACAATTTAGAGTAACCCTGACTGAAAACAACCACACAGATGTTGTTGGACTGTCTTATTTAAGCTGCCACGCCCTGCTATTAATTTCCTTTTTACTTAAAAACACAAGGTAACTATGCTACACAACAACCACAAAAAGATTTTAAAGGACAGTCTACTCTAGGATAACAATAATGGGTGTATGAGCAGAGGCCATACTGTTGTTTTTGGAGTTTAAAATTTTCAGGGAACTTACATTTTGTTATTAAGAAGGGCTTAAGAAAATGGATACCCTATTATATATTGTGCTTTAGGTATTTTGTTGGTAAGTTTCATTTATGTTTTTTTTTTTGATGAAGATATTTGGTTTCTGGCCCTTTAAGAGAGCACTGGTTTTTGCATGCGTTACACAGCTAGACAGATTTTCTGTGGGCATTGTGGAGGCTCAACTAGCTGGGGAGCCATACGGTTTTCTTACCGCAGTTACACCTGTGTAATAGGAATCTTCCAGAAGAAATTATCATTGGGATAAACTGTGGAATAAAGGTTTGTGTGTTATAACTCAAGATGGGCTTGGACTGGATGATTACTTGGAGACACAGGGAAACATGAGTAAGCCACAACACTACCAGCTAGCCAAAGTTTGTCCAATACAATGGGTGTATACAAAACCAAGTTTTATATTTTGAAATGCATTACTCCTTTACTATTTGCATCCTATCTTACCGGGCTGAATAATTATAAATAATTTCCTCTACAGATTACCAATACAGTCAGAACTACAAGCACTTTCATGCACCTAACAAGAAACCAAAGATTTGTGAAACTTGAAATATCATGTGAAACATGTAAAAACTTTCAAGAATCTCAAGCCCCTGTACAGACCCTGCATTAGATTTGATTTATTTTTATATTTTTGGTAAAACAGCTTTCTGGGTCACCATCATTTTTCACTCTGACAGAGGAAAACAGATATGCTGTTGTGATAAATAGAAATCTGTTGTGCTCACCTGTAAGACTTTACCCTGTGGGCTCTCTTCAAATAGCAGTGCTTGCTGGTACAGTGGGTCAAGTGTTTTCCGTGCAATCTTGGTTTTCTTTTTGGCTACGTATGCTCCATTATTTAGCAGATAGACCTTGACATAAGGAGCTGGAGGCAAAAACAAAACAATAAAAAAGCTCATAAGTGAGAAACACAGCAGCTCTCCGGGATAATGTAGATTGATCTCTCAGTTGGATGTATCTTTACAAGCAGAAAAAACCTCGGCTGAGTAAATTTAATGGGATATAACAGAATATATCACAGTATATCATATAAAATGTGATCATAAACAAAAGATTTATATTATTTATAATCAAAAGCAGCCTCTTGAGATCTCACCAGGAAGGGATTTGGATCCTGGCTTTTGTACGAGTCCTCTAGCTCTGATGACTTCCACCTCCAGCTGACCCTTCTTCTCCATCATACCAATCTGAATGTCACCTGAATCAAAAAAGAAGTACAGATGAATGGTTTTATATGTTAGGATGAGATCAATGAAGATTAGTGCTGGGGAGGTAAAGATGCGGACACTGCAGGAAGCACAGTTGGAGAAAAATATGAGCCATCTGAGCTGTTTGATCATGACTGTAGGCTGAGCCAATAAAGAATGTATCTATAAAATACAATCAGATAATGAAAATAGATGAGAGAGAACCCTGTTAAAAATAGGTTTAGTCCAAAGCTATCTGTCATTTATCATTCTGCACAACTGACAGAAGACTGGCATATGAGAGAGTGCCTAAGTATTCTACTGTTGCAGGAATAAAGCTGTGTAAAAATAAAGCAAAATAATGCAAACTTACTCTCAATGTTAACACATAACTGCTAATTTTAAGGGCTCTATCAGATGCCTGGTACAAAGCATTTTGACCTGAAGAGCAGGTATCTCTAATTTCTGTCTGACACTGTAATGTTCATGTTGTGTGCTCAAGCTGTTAAATAGCAAATGGTCATGTGCTACCATTTGAACCCAGGGGTGTTTTTCTCTGAAAATAAGGAGTAGTCAGTCACAAAGCTGGTGAGATCCTAACATAATGATGCAGAGAATAACCACTAAAAACCTGGTCTAAAGTCTTAAATCTGTTGCACACATTCTCCCTTTTATAAGGACACATTAAAGAGACTGACACTGCAAATCAGAACACCACTGAGCTTAGCCTTTTTCACTCACATGGGACACACAGCAACAAATCTCTACTGTTAAGTACTAGAACATTTGTTGAAAAAATCCACTTAAACTACATACAGGACAGAGAGATGAGAGATATTTTTAGTGCTTATAAAACAAGAAAACACACACAATTGAAGATTTCCAGGCAACACAAGATGACATTTATAATATCCGTATAAATAGCTCTGAGTCTCATTCATAGTTCTGCTCACAAATAATAACAAACTCTATTCAGTGTGTATTGTGCATGAGAACGAGAACAGTGCCAAGGATTCCTTACAAAAAATGAGAAAATACATTGTTTATACAGTTATATGGTGTTAAGTCATCAGGTCCACCATAAACATAAAAGTTTGATCCATTGGTTTGACCTGTAGATATCAACACTGACACATTTTTGAAAGTGTAAATGCAATTGCCACAACAACTTCTTTGTAGATTAAATATGAAGAAGTAAGTT
The DNA here is from genome assembly GCA_036419115.1 of Scarus forsteni. Classification (NCBI taxonomy): domain Eukaryota; kingdom Metazoa; phylum Chordata; class Actinopteri; order Labriformes; family Labridae; genus Scarus; species Scarus forsteni. The sequence goes on from JAZDUH010000098.1 coordinate 37,964,049, forward strand.
AACTAAATCATTTTCTGTATGATTCAAAGATGTGTCAGTCCCACCAACTCCCTAGCAAATGCATATAACATGGAGGTTTGACAGTCTTGTTTTCATCCTTTGGGTTTAATTGTTAAGTTATTTTTATTTTCAATCTGAAAGACAGTCATTCATCTGGATGCACAAGCCTGGATTTAACTTCTGCACAAGCCTGGATTTAACTTCTGCACAAGCCCATCAGAGGAAGAAAACTGAGAGTAGCAAATATCACATAAATGCTGTAAGAGCCCCACCGTTGCTGGGGGATAAAATTCACAGTTGGGCTGAACAGAATTCCCCTGATCATGCAGTCAAATGTTCAGTTGCCTTGATCAATTCTACAATTCTACAATTTCATTTAGCAGACACTTTTGTCCAAAGTGACGTACAACACAAGCAACAATTCGGACTGAGGGGAAAACCCTTAGCAAGTGCGTCAAAGTGCTTCGAGTCAATTGGCCACAGGTGCTGCCATCTCGTGCCAGAAGAAGTGCCATTTTTTTTTTTTTTTAATAATGTAGCTTTACACAACAATAATTCAAGTCACAACGAATATTTCAAGTCAGCAACAAAAATTCAAGTCAACAACATCGATGAACATTCCAAGCATTCAAAATTCAGCGCTAAATATTCATTAAGAGCTGGTCTGAGACCTTCTGATTCATTCTACCTCTGAGGACAAAGAGGAGAAGATCAGATTTAGTGCCAAAGTGTTCCCTGAACAGATGAGTCTTCAGACATCTCTTAAAAATAGAAAGGGACTCTGCAGATCGTATGGAGTTAGGTACCTCATTCCACCATCTGGGAGCAACAGAAAAGAAGAGTCTGGATAGAGATTTAGAGCCATGTTGGGCTGGGAGCACCAGGCGTCTTTCGCAGGCCGAGCGAAGTGGGCGAGAGGGAGTGTAGACCTGGACGAGGGAGTCCAGGCCATTTTTGTCACTGTTTTGTAGGCCAGAAGAAGAGCTTTGAATTTGATTTGAGTTGCCACTGGAAGCCAGTGTAGCGAAATTAACAGCGGGGTGACATGAGCTGTTTTGGGCAGGTTAAAGACAAGCATAATATCAAAACATAACTGCCTTTTAATCAGAATTACTGCCCCTGCACTGTAGCTCTATTACCTGTTCAAGCTGTAACATTTAAGCCCCTGTGACATTTCACATTCACTGACTGACACAGAGATGGACTGGCAGACTACTGGCCCCCCATTTGTTCTGTCTCCAGAGATAGTTTCAGAGGCGTAATTTGGTGAGAGAGGCATGCAGACACTGTAAGAGTGTGTCTGCCTCAGCGGGTTTGTGAAACACATGGCATGTCACAGTCTTGCTCCCTATTGCTTTGTGAATTGACACAGATAATGTGTTTGAATATTTAATGTAATTAAATACAGTTTGTACCAATAAATACGTTGGTTAAATTTGTTATTCATTCTAGAAACAAAAATAAAATCTGTGACATTATAAATTGTGAATTCCACCCAACATTGCTGTCCTATACTTCTTTTATGCGCACATTGTGGAATGAGAAAAAACAATCTGCAAGAAGCGTGATTATTGTTGACATAAATATCATCCAATAGAGTGACCTAGTTAGTAGTGGGTCTTGTGACTTGTTGACTAAAACATTTTGCTGCTGCAGATGTTGGTGTTGTGTTTGCTGCAGTGCTTTCTGTGGGTGATGTTGACAACCTATTGGTCTGAGCAAGACCAAGGTGCTTCGGTGCACTGCGGGTTCTTTCTATGTGGAATTCGGGGGTTAGGTTTTTACACTCAGACATAGACTTCTGTTATGATGGACTATTTCCATGTTAACATTATCAGCAGAACAGCCCCGGGCTTTCTCCATTGGCAAAACTTCATCCTTTCTGCTGTGTCTGTGAGCAGAACTCTGCATGCACAGCTTTTTCACTGCTGACTGGCTGATCTGTGTGTAACCAGAGCATGTAACCAATTGGATAGTGCTGTGAGTGGGACAAAGTAGAGACAGTAGATGGAGTGGCATGGAAAACTCGTCCCCTGGCATTGCAAGGGAAGCTGGAAACTGTATTGACATAGGCTTGAATAGTTAGATGCTGGTTTGCAAATAAAAGACAATTCCCAAAATGACAGAAATGAATGGGATTTGCTGTTATAAACTTAAATGCTTTTTTGTGACGTCAATCTGGATCAGATCAGCACCAAAATGTAATGGCCTCTTCCTTGGACCATGGCACATCTCTGGTTTTCATGTAAATCCATCCAGTAGTTTTTGCGTAATCTTGCTAACAGACAAACAGAATCACGGGCAAACAGACAGACCTCGGCGAAAACATTACCTCCTTGGCAGGGGTGATAAAAATAACCTGAAAGTGTGAATTTAGAATTGAAATAAAGAGTCTTACCAATTGCAGGTGTGGCTAAGGTTTGCCTTCCCACTAACTGTGCCGGTCCCAAGCCGTCCAGGAAGTCACTGAATTGACTGCTGGCCCCCAGATTCACTCCAGAGAAGATCAGACTAACAAGGATGACACACAGGCATGAATAACTGAAGTTTACATATGTTAGAGAAAAGCTAATTTATACATTGAAATGATGGGTAGGCTGAGCAAATAATTGTGAATTCATGCTTGAGCTAATAACGGAAAATCATTTATACACAACTTAGGGACAAAAAAAGGGGGGTGATGACGAACGATAAGAAGAATGCTGTTTGCTCACTTTCCCTCTGAGTTGCAGCTGTTCATGCTGCCATTGTTGGACTCTCGGCTTGGCTGTCGGCTCATGTTGCGGGTCAGCTCCACTGCCATGCCAGTCTCTGTGCTCCTCTGGATTGGTGCACCTTTCTCCTTTTTACTCTTCCCCTCTGGGTGGAAGAGAATCAGGGAAAATAATCAAAAATGTTTATTCAGGAATGCATGCAGACTTTGGTCTGATAGACTCTTGCCTCAAACTGTGCCCTGTTGTTTGTTTTTTGGTAACCAAATTCCAAGTCTTATGAAATTGTTGAGGAACACTTCTTTGAAGCTACTACTTCATGAGATAAAGGCACAATATTTTCCACATGGGGCACAAAAGTCACACAAACAAAAAGTTCCTACTTGGGCAGGGCTCAAGTCCATCTGGCTAATAAAGCACTTCTTAAGATAGTAACTATGCCAACTACATCCCTAATAATCCCTAAACTGAGGTTATTAATAAAATCAAAACAGAGATGTAAAATACTATCTAGCCACAGCTGACCAAAGCAGTTGTAATAATCACACTATAACTATGTTTATTTGTGCTGTAGAAATCGTCAGTTTGCCATGCAGTGTGACTAAGATTTATGATGTTTTTGCATCCAGCCTCAAGTGAACACTTGAGGAACTGCAGATTTTGGCACTTCATACTTTCATCCCAAACACTTAGGGTTACAACTTGGCTAAAGCATGGAGCATCTTCACATATGCTAAGATCCTAAGAATTACACCAGGTCCTAAAGCATGGAAAAAGGTAAGCTTCAGTGACAAAAGCAGGACAGTAACAATGGATTAGAGGGCCCTTGCTATGTGTGTCCTGGCAATGCTGTATCAAGCAACATAATCAACTTAACATTTCTACCCCAATTCACAGTTTCTGTTTTCCTCCCTGTTGCTAACATCCAAACAGACAAGGGACATTAAACATGGAGATTGAAAAGGTGCAAGAGGAGGTTTGTCATATTTTTCATTTACTTGTCTGATTCAGAAGAGCATGACAAAGTAAAAACAGTACTGTATTTGAAATATCCACAAGCTCAATTCACCTGTCGGGTTTTCATTTAAATTAACAACAATTAGTTGATGTATATTGTCAATATATAAAGCACTTTCCATCTTTTTTGCCTTTTTTAAATGTATTTTTTGGGCATTTTGAGCCTTGATCAGAGAGAATGACAGTGGACAGGCTTGTAAAAAGGGGTAAGAGAGCAGGGGAAGACACTCTGTAAACTGGACACAGGCTGGATTTGAACCCAGGCTGGCAGAAGTATGTATAAGGGACGTGCCTGGTTGCTAACCACTCCATTAAACCAGCGCCCCACACTTCCCATCTTTGATACTCAAAATATGTTTGGAGACATTATTTTGGTTGATTGCTTCTCTCCTTAATAGTACCAATTGATATACTGTACTTAGTACTGTTGGAAAACCTGACTTGTCACCTTAAAAATAAGGACAGTTTAAAAGAAAAAAGTATTGAATGGGCAACATAGCTTAACTTGAGGGTAGAGCCCAAGAAAAATGTGCAAAAATCCCCTGCAACTGTGGGCTGGTGTTAATCGGTACCATTTCCAAACTTGGGACTAAGTTCTTAAAGACTGGTGAAATTGAAGACAGACAATGACTTGGGAGTGAACAAGAAGACAACACCCAAGAAAATTGATTGCTTAATCCTAAGGAACCAATGAACCAAAAAATTCAATACTGTTTTTAAGGAATATCGACCTTCAATAGTGCAATGAAAGATATTGATTTCAAGGTTACGAGGTGACGCAAAAGGGCTAGTTTATTACCATGCAGTCTTCTGTTCAGTTTATGTCTAACACAGAAATGTAACTTCTTTGTTAATAAACCTACTGGGAGTGTGAGTGCAGTGTGAGTAGCTGAGTGTGACCTGCTGTGTGACGACCTTGACCAATCAGATGACCTACTACTGTTGATTAAAAAGAGAAAGATCCATGCTGATACTGGGACACAAAAACAAAAATAAAAAGAACTGGACCAACCACCAGATTTATCAATGGGGCTACATCCTCAGATCTGCATCAGGACTCTGTGATAGTGCTCTCTGAAGTCCAGCCAAACTCACACCCATGTTGTAATCAGAAGTAAACAGGAAATATTTGGGCACAAAGTACACCAAAAAGATGACATCTTAGAAAGGGAGGTTTTTTTCTCTCACTTGTTGTTGGTTGTTTTGTCAAACGATAAATCATCCAACAGCCTTACTGACCCTCCCAGTGAATATTTAAGAGTTGAGCAGTAAAGAAATCATTGCATCTAATAGGTAAGATGTTTGATGCAAAGCAGCCAAAACTAAATATATTGTATTTTTATTTCTATCATCATCATCCTAAACAATCCTCAGACCTAACAAAGCTGTCTCTCTTACCTGCTGCCGCTCTCATCCATCTCAAAGAGGAAATGTTTTCAGATTAAGTCTGATTGCTGCACTATCTCCCTGCATAAGGGGGAGAGGGTAGGAGACCCCCTCAGGCTCAGTGTTCTCTAATAGCTTTTTATGTCCACAACAAAGAAGAAAGTCCATTGTTTGGCTTTCATCTTGAGTCTTACGCCCTGTTTTTTTTTGTGTGTAAGTGCATGCTGGACTCTGCTGCTTGACCAAAGCTGAGCCGGGAGGGCTCTCAGTCATCCAACCTGCTTTAAAACTTCCTGGGACATTTTATTTGCTTGTTTGTCATCAGAAACTTGACCAGGAGAGATTTGTTTTTTTGTAAACCAAGGGTTACTTTTAACTTTGATAGTGCAGTGAATGCAACCAGCTGCCTGTTCCAGAATATTTCTACTCTGTGATCATGATGGTGCTTTAAATCCTTTTTCTTTTTATTTGATTGCAGCAGAGTTTTTGATTGACTGGCCTTCACTTATTCCTGTTTCACATTTTGTTTGGGCAATTTTACACTTTAAATTTAATCTTCAGTAGAGAAATTCTGAGCAACACTTCAACATTTAGAGGTTGTCTTGACAGCCACTCACCAGGGCCGCTGATCTGTGAGGTGCTACGGCTGCGACGGTTGCCAACGATGGCCACCACCCGTGCACTAAGGCTGGAGCGTCTCTTCTTGCTGCCACCACCCACTGTACCCAATGCTGTGTCTGATTGGCTACCATCTGTGCGCTCCTGTGTGTAGATCTCTCCGCTGACGCTGGAGCTCTTGAGCATGCTGCGACCTACCGATCGTAACTGCCGACTGCAACAAGAAGGACAGAGTGAAACCATCGGAGCTGAAAGAGATGATGTCTGTTGAGATCTTTGTGACATCCTTTATACTGTACCTTCATTTTAGTCTGACACAAAACAACATGGTCGACAAGGAGTGGAGCATGACAGTTATGGTGCGTTCCAATTGTACTATGAAGTTGGGATTTCTGAGTTCTGAGTGGGAAATTTCAACTGGAACGCCCCCCTGAGGTCAGAATTTCCTGCTGGGAAGTCAGGGGATCCTCACCACTCCATGAATTGACGATCAAATGTGGCTGCCCTCAATGTAAACAGTGATTTAGCTCCTGTAATATTCTGTTTATTGACACTTCTGACCAGTGTTTGTCACACTAAATCAGCCGTATAAATTGCATTGTTTGATGAATATACTGTATACAGAAATGCTGCTATAGTGTTATTTACATTTTTCATGTGATATGTGAAAACTACAATGCAGGGCTTTTCTAATAACAGCTAACTCAATGGCTAACAATAGCCTGGTAGATCAGCAAGTTTTTTTCCGACTTTGTAACTGGAACGCTGATAACTGGGAGATGACATCATTCCCACTCCCCTCTTTCCAGTGTAAATGGAATGCAGCATTAAACCTCATAGTGGAATACATATTGTGTTTAATTTGAATTGCATACAGGCTTGTAAACTTCAGCATCCTGACAAAAGAAAAAAGGGAAACAATGATCACAGAATAATGACTTCTTTGGCTAAGAGGACAGATGCCCCTGCCTTCAGTCACTCTAACCAGTCTTCCTTATTTAGATTTCCATACGATCATCCAGTTCTTTTCCTCTTTCACTGATATAATTTCTTTAATTATTAATTCATCCTTAGAACATGAAATTCCAACCTCTAAACTTAGAACATGATCAAAAAACAGCACAAATTGAAATAATCAAATTAAGCATTCAAGTTGACTCTTCTTAACCGAGCCACTACATTTGGGCAAAAGCCAGAAAGTCCTCTCTGCTGCCTCCTAGGGATTCGGAGAAGACGGCGCATATCCGTCCCCTCAGACGGGGTCAAAGTGCTGCAGGACAGCCCAGCTATACTGCCTCTTTCTGTCATAGTCTCCACTCCCTGTGGACCCCTCACAGCCACAGACCAGGGGCCCGAGGGAGCCAGGGAACAAGGAGGAAGAGGGAGGGAGGGTCTCTCTTCTGCCTCCTGCAGGGGAGTGAGGGATGGGCGTGCAGTGGAGGGAGGGGAGAGTTGGAGAGGAGGGTCCAGGTCTGGAGGAGGGAGGGGGTCCAGGCATTCACAGCACAGAATGCGTGCAAGAAGGGATCTGAGCAGGCAGAGGGAATACACAAACACACAGATACACAAACACAGGCACAGAAGAAAGGACATGATGTAACAAAATGGCAAAAAAAATCCTATTTCAGGTGCAAACTAAGCGAAGTAAAAATGGCTAACATGTGATTTTTGGGGCTGGAAATGATGTTGCTCCTGACATGGATGTCATTATTTAATACCCTTAAACTGGACCACATGTTAAAATTATATATAGCTATAGTAACTTGAAAAGAATCTTTTATCCTGGTGTGGTCTCTTATATAAATGGATAACATATCATGATATATGTTTTAAGCAACAGCTTAAACCAAGCAAAAGTACATAAATGCAGTTTAAGAAGGTTTTTCTTTTATTACAGCTGTAAAGAGAAAAACACAAAAACACTGCTGTCCTGTTTTTTTCCTTTCTTTCTTTCATTTAACTACTTTGTTCACTGTTCAGCAGGTCTGTTAAAGGTATAACCTATACATATTCATAAAATACAGATTTTAATTCTCATATTTCCTCACTAAAATCTTTCTTCAAGCCATATGACGTCCGACTTTGAGGAACTAATTCATACAAATGCTGCCTTTAAAATCAACTGACTTGTCTAAATTTAAGATACATTGTAGGGTGTTGCATTCATCCCCTTTAAAATATGACCTGTGTTTACCATAATAAAATAAGGTTTTACATAACCAATCAACAGCCTCCTTCTTCTTCCTTAATTTTATTTGGGGTTTATTTCTCCGAGCTGTACATGTTCTTGGCAGGGCTGGCATAGTGGTGCAGTAGGTGGTGCATGTGTTTCACAACAAGAAGGTTGCTGGTTCAACAATGGAGTGATGGATGTTCTTGACAGGTAGGCAGACAAGGGCATAGCGAATGTCTAGTTTTGATGTTTCAGCCATTAAGTTTCATTAACCACATCTCAAGCGCAGAGGCACAAGACAGTGGAGACTAAAACCTAACACTAATGACATTTGTTACCATTTAAGGAGCATAGACTCTCAAATAAAATTTAATTATCCTAATTTAAAAACTCTATAAACTTAATGCCGCCAAGTGTAGCTAAACTGGTAGTAAATACTTTGCCATATCAGCAGAGGTAGATTAATTACATTACTGATCATCTGCAGACACTGAAATGAAGATAAAACTAAGTATGCTTTGGTGATGAGGTATTTTATGTGATAGTGACTTAATGAAGAAGTATTAAAATATTTACATCAGTAAAAAGTAACCAAAATCTTAATAGCACAAATTTCTCATTATGTGCCAGAGACTGCAGGGTTGTGCTTTTATAACTCTGTGTTTGAACTGATCCATTGTCAGGCCATAAAGAAGGCGGCTCTTTCTTTTCCTCTCTTGACCGCGATGCATTAGCCGCTAATAAGCTGCAGTCCATCATTACCAGTTGGCCCACTGAAGACCGCTGGGATTGGGTCGTTTGTCCCTTTCAGCTACTGTACCCTGTGAATGTGTGTATGTGAAGTTTGATTCAGAGCATGTGTGTACACATGATGGATTTTTTTCAAGAGTTTATTGTTTCAAATTTAGTACCAATTTAATAAAGCTATGCTGGATTTGATTTTTTGTTGTTTACCTTCACTTTTGCAGAAGGTACAATGTTTTTAGGTTGGGAGTATATCTGTCTACAGGTACAGGCTGCCATTTGAGCAATTCTTGAAAACACTAAGAGCACGGTTAGGGTTTCTCCTCAAGCTTTGCACAAATAATCCGTCAGACTCAATGGCAAACTGGAGGTTTAAGGTCTCAGAACCTTAAACAAATGCTTTATTTGTGGATATGTAATCAACAGGGTACCATAGGGGAATCACTTTAATCTCTTAGAGTATGATCTCTCAATGAGGATGAATTTATTACATTTTAGAGGTTATATGTCAAAAATCAGGGGACTGAAGCCTTATTGTCTTCCTACATGTTTTTTAACAAGTCACCTCAAAATCACTTTGAGGGCTTGCTGTCAACTTTGGACATATGTCTATTGTGGCTAAATGAAAAGCAGATGGGGTTTTGGAGGCCATATAAGTTACAATATCTTTGGAAAGATGTCAAATTCTTTATTCTGATTCACGGATAAATTAGCTGAATACTGAAATTAAAAGGTCGCAGTCTTTGAGCTTCATGTTCAACCCTGGCTTGTAATATTTTAAGAAGTCACAATCACCGAAAACTCACACCTCTTGACCCCTTACAGTAGTTTCACTGTCCAGTACTTACTTAGCAGCAAAGGGATAGGGTAGTCTTATTTTTGGTGATGTTTTTTTTTTCAATTTAAGGTCTGTCAAAATAATAAAATTCTTAAGGAGTAATAATCTCTAACATTTGACAGTTAGCTGAATATTTATTGCATCTAATATTTAAAAGCACATTTACAATATTAAATAAAATGTTGAAGTGCAAAAAACTAATAAAAAATAAATAGTTTTTGGTTTTGTTTCATGGCTGAGCGGGTATTGACAAACCAAGTCAATTCTCACTAGTTTATTGTCATGTCAGATAGATAAATGGAATTTAAATTGTTGTTCCAAAGCAAGATAAATATGATCTGAAACACTGACAGAGGCAGGAGGCAGCTTCAAAATTCTTACTTGTAAAGACATTATTTGATGCTACTATTCATTCAAAAGCATGCAAAAGTTCATGTATAAATGACTCAGTGGTCTTTAATGATCCGTTGTTGATGTGACAGATTTTACACTTTAAAGGAGTCCACCTTTAATTGTGTTACTGACCCAAAAAATATGATTACCCATCAACATCTTATTACTGAAGCCACATTAAAGATCATTAGACATCTGTGGCCCCACCTTCTGTTTTAACCCTATAGAAAATTTTGCAGGAACACCCACTTTCTGGATGCTTTTTCCAGGCACAGATCAGGGACAGTGCTCTTTTTGGATCGTCTACCAAGATATATGTGCTAGTTATATCTCAATTAACTTCAGTTTTTGTTTAGATTGCGCAGGTAATGCTAATTATATGAAGGATCATGTGGTTTGTGGCTATTAAATAGGCACAATGCTCATGGCAGCTAAAAGCACACAAACACAGTGGCTTGATTGTGCCTAATGAAAGGGGAGTAGCTAGTAGCACAACCATAGAAGGAGCAATGTTAGCTTAATGACTGAGAAAAAGGGGTCCCTTTTTGCTTTCAAACAAGAGAGTAAAATGTCCTTACATCCCTTAAGTGTTGGACCACAGGCATGGTAAATAGCAGATACATGTTTGCAAATAGGTCCTTTGTGTGTGGAGAGGGGGCTCTCTGCTCGGTCAGTTACTAGTGTGAGACCCCACAGGTTCCTGTGGTAGCTCATGCCACAGAAAGAGTAAATCCAGAAACTTCGGTACTGTGATGAGGAAGATTAGGTAAACTTAAAGATGGTCCTGTTTTATATGACACAACCATATTTCACAAATTCTGTGGTTATACTTGACATTACTGCTGCCTCCCTTTCTGAGTTTCTGAAATACTGGTGGGCTGAAGTTCAATATTCAATGTGTGTGTTAAAAGTATGACAGAAAAGTTATTGCCATTAAAAATACTTTGATTTAACACTATTTACTATGTGAACTTTGATAGCACAAGTGAGTTTGAAATTTTTTTCATATCCTAGAAACATTTGTGGCATAAATAACGTTCATTCGGCAGTTCATTCATTGCATTACTTCAAACATTTAATACAAATATATTTAAAGCAAGATTAATAATCAGTTTTCTAAAGATTGTTACAGGATGAGTCTTATTTGCCATGATGAAACACAGTGGTTATTGTTACCATGGAAACACTGGGTGTGAAGACAAAGACTGCTTCATATTAAAATGGTTACTAATAGTGAAAGCTGCTGTTTTGTTTCTGTATCTCATTCAAGTTTCATGCTGCTTATTTGAGATGGATCATGGTAATTCTCTGCTATCAGCTGTGTCTTCTGTTGCTTAAGTTATTCACTGTTTATTTTGACCACTGTAAACCTGGGGTTTATTTCTATTAGTGTAAAGAGAGTTGAAAACCCCTGTCATTATATTATGTGACTGTTTTGAGTAGGAGCCACCTGTAGTTGAATAAATGCCTATTCAAATGTCCTTATTGGGACTTAGATCTCAAATATTTTGACTTCATGAAAATAATTCTGTCATATGAGCTTCAGCGCTACCACACAAAATCATTTGCAGAAAATCCTCTGCCAGTATATATTCCATCTCCATCGCCAGTGCATATCAGCTCATCTCACTGCGCTTACATAAACCAACTGTAAAAAGCCAGCCTCAGCTGACCTACTTTTTGAGCATGGCAGTCCACTCAGAAGCTACATGTCACTGAGTACACGTTAACGAGAGTCTCTGAGTCCTGACCGTACATGGACTGAGACCAACAGCTGGCTCGAGAGAGGAGAGAAGAGACGAGGCATAAATATTCTGCCATGTTGCTGAGCACTGCGGGCTTAAATGCTAAGGCTAACGCTTTGTGCTAGACGTTTGTGCTCAGCTGCCATCAAAAGTGAAAGGACAGGTTGCTTAGAGTGCCAGGCTGAATATAGGATGGGCAGCTTTGGGATTATATCTGCTGATTTCAGGCTCAGTAAACTGACTTCCCATTTGGGATCAATAACGGATAGTCTTTAACTGCTGCCATTAAAAGTTTTCCTTCTTGTGCTGTTTTCTTAAACGAGTTGGGATTTAGGGATTTTCTTTCTTTGTTGTACGGTAAGAAGATGGATGTTCTGCCATCTTTAGCGATTTCACCATCCTGGGTTTATTGATCTTTACCTGGACTCCCTCGTGTCTCCAGCTACAGTGTGTCTCCTGCGCTTCAACTCTGCAGAGAATCGTCTCTTTCCTGCTGCCTTCCTCCTTTCCTCCTCTCCATTCACCCCCCATGAGATCCTCCTGTCTTTCTTGTCTTCTTCTAATGACTTAGATCTGAGCCCAGTGTGTTTGATTTCCCAACCATTTTTTGTACATGTGTGTGTGTGTGTGTGTGTGTGTGTCCGTGCAAGAGTGTTTGTGAAGAAAGAAGAGACAGAGCATGCAGAAGAAGAGGACCGTGCAGGTGATGGCATGCAGAAATAAAAAAAAAGGACAAATGCTGATTAGCATGCAACTAGATCTATAAACTCCATCGAAGCAGCAGTGATTCTCAACTGGTTCAGCCTCAGAACAAATTAGTCCCTCTGTGTTAGGGAAGCAGAACTCAAATTTCTGAAAGACTTCTTAATTTTGTGAAAAAAATAAGGCAGTTCAACCCTGTATATAGAACAAAACATCTAACAGCAGTGGATGCTAACTTGCTCTTCAAAAAATCTGTTAAATTTTGAAAATCATTTAGAATAAAAATCTCTACCCAAAATCTTTCCCACAACTCTTTAAGCTGAGCAATTATGCTGAACCACCAGTTAAGAAACATTTATCTAAAGAGCCAAGTCTAAACTAAAAAGATGACAGAAAGCTTGAAACAAACTGACCTGAGTCGTCCACCAGGTCGCTCTGATTGGATGGACATGTAGCTGGTGCTACTGAGGCGGGAGGCACTGCTGGCACGGGAGAGGGCTGACATATCACTCATATCACTGTCTGAGGATCGAGCTGACATGTTGTCGCTGCTACGCCGCTGCTCTGCGTACATCTACAGACAGAGAAAATTTAAGTTGCGGGGTAGGAGATATAGCAACACTTTTTAAACATTAAGTGCAGAAGCTTTAAGAAAGTGTCTGAAAAAATCCTGACCTCTCGTTTGGTCTTTACATCGATCTCAGAATCGTGGGAGGCTGAAGGCCGGTAGGGATGTACTTTCATCTGCAGCTGTCGGGCTCGCTCCTCTACTGCAAGAGCTGAGAAAAAAGAGACATAATCAACCAATCAATCGTCATTTACCCATCCATCAATCAGTACGATCGTACAAAATAAAAGCTCTAATGTCTGTATGTTAAACAAGCCAATCAACTAAAAGAACACATGTAAGACAAGACCAAACCCTAAACGACAACTGACATAAAACATAAATAAATATAAAAAATAACAAAAATATAAAGATGAAAACTGTGAAAGATGAGTTGAATGCAATGTGTTTGTCATGTAAGTCACTCCAAGAAGATTCTGAGGATGTAGATTCTGGTTTCTAACACTAGATGGAGCAGGATCTGCACTTTAATATGCTCGGTGCCCCCTTGAAGAAAGCAGGGAAGGGAAGACTGATATTTTCTTAATGTAGCTAAGGGCCAGACAGATGTTTCTTAAAGGTAGAAAATCAAGAATAACCATAAAAACTACCTTCTTCTGCTCATGATTTACTGTCTGCTAAATCTTTCTAGAAATTAAACCACAGTATTTTCTAGCTAACCCAGCAAAAATACAGAATATCTAAACATTCAGTGCAACCGAGGATGTTTCAGTCTCTCTTGCATGAAACAGGGTAATGCTTGGTAATGAAAACAGCTCTGAATAACGATTTTTAATGCTGTTCAGGTTGTGCAACAGTACCATGGTGTTTTAAAATATTTATATATTCTTTCTTTTCCCTGACTTTTGCTCTATTTCTTTAGAACAGATGAACTTGTAATACATGTAAGTAGTGCGTATTACATAGTTGTGCATTGTGTTCTTTCATGTAGCATTTTACTGTACAGCATATATTTAGGGTGGATAGAAAACAGTCTAACTACTTTTTTTTTTAACTCATCCCTGTTGTTAGATTTATATGATCAAAAAACTTTTTCGATACAATCTTTAAAATAAATTAAAACAAATCAAATCTGAGACATTTGTATAATTTTTGATTAAGTAAGCTATACCCTGAAGTTTAACAGTAGAGATGTGCTGCTGTACAATCCATGAAAGAGGCTCAGTAGAGTGTGTGTTTTGGTCTTGTGGATTTGTGCCAGGTTTTCTGATGTGTCCTCAAAATAACAGAAACACTCCGTGCCACAAACTTGAGACTTTAGACCAGTACGAGGAGGGTTACAGAGCAGTAATTTTTCAGCATCCTTAAAGGTAGTAGCACACCAGCACTGTACTCAACCACTCCTCAGTTTCAGACAAACACAGTCCCTGGGTGCAAATGACGAGCACATGATCAATTGCTATTTTAGCAGCGTGAGTGCAAAGCGTATATCTATATATCTATCTATACTCAACAAAAATATAAACGCAACACTTTTGTTTTTGCTCCCATTTTTCATGAGATGGACTTAAAGATCTGAAATTCATTCCAGATACACAATATTACCATTTCTCTCGAACATTGTTCACAAATCTGTCTAAATGTGTGATAGTGAGCACTTCTGCTTTGCTGAGATAATCCATCCCACCTCACAGGTGTGCCACATCAAGATGCTGATCTGACATCATGATTAGTGCACAGGTGTGCCTTAGACTGTCCACAATAAAAGGCCACCCTGAAATGTGCATTTTTTTTGCTTTACTGGGGGTCTGGGGACTCAGAACCAGCCAGTATCTGGTGTGACCACCTTTTACCTCATGCAGTGCAACACATCTTCTTCGCATAGAGTTTATCAGATTGTCAATTGTGGCCTGTGGAATGTTGGTCCGCTCCTCTTCAATGGCTGTACGAAGTTGCTGGATATTATTGGGAACTGGTACACGCTGTTGTGCGTGAGCATTTGCCCACTCAAGTCTGTTACGGCGACGATCTGGAGTCAGGTTAAGACCCCGATGAGGATGATGAACATGCAGTTGAGCTTCCCTGAGACGGTTTCTGACAGTTTGTGCAGAAATTCTTTGGTTATGCAAACCAATTGTTTCAGCAGCTGTCTGAGTGGCTGGTCTCAGACGATCTTGGAGGTGAACCTGCTGGATGTGGAGGTCCTGGGCTGGTGTGGTTACACGTGGTCCGCGGTTGTGAGGCTGGTTGGATGTACTGCCATATTCTCTGAAACGCCTTTAGAGACGGCTTATGGTGGAGAAATGAACATTCAATGCACGAGCAACAGATCTGGTTGACATTCCTGCTGTCAGCATGCCAGTTGCATGCTCCCTCAATGCTTGCGACATCTGTGGCATTTTGCTGTGAGACAAAACTGCACATTTCAGAGTGGCCTTTTATTGTGGGCAGTATAAGGTACACCTGTGCACTAATCATGATGTCAGATCAGCATCTTGATGTGGCACACCTGTGAGGTGGGATGGATTATCTCAGCAAAGCAGAAGTGCTCACTATCAAACATTTAGACAGATTTGTGAACAACATTTGAAAGAAATGGTAATATTGTTTATCTGGAATGAATTTTAGATCTTTGAGTCCATCTCATGAAAAATGGGAGCAAAAACAAAAGTGTTACGTTTATATTTTTGTTGAGTGTATATATATATCTATCTATCTATATATATATATGGTACCTTGGTCCGGCGGAAATGAGGGTAGACACCTGCACTTTATGGCAAAAATACTTCTGTGTTGGGTGTACAATAGGACCTATTCTGTGGCTGCCATTACTTCTATTAAACAACAATGGAGCACATTTATTCAATAGTAGTTAACTCAGTCTGTGGCTTTTAGTTACAACGACAGACAGTTTTCCTCAGAATGGTCACAAGCAGTAAGATGAAAATTGAGATCAGCGAAGTGGAGAGTTTGGGAAGTCACACAAAAATAGAAAGCAGGCAGCAAGGGAGGTCTAAATTTTGTCATTATGAGGCTCCTCTGACCATTCTCTCTGAGCTTTCAGTGAGCTACAGTAGAAAAAATGAAAATGATACAAACCAAGTGATCCAGGAACCATGTAGGATCCCTGATGGACAATCAATTATAGCAGGGTGGAGATGAGCTGAGGTAATGCCACATAGTGGGAGTGTCTTATTAACTCTTACCTTGCTCGATGCTGCTGCTCTTTGCTGGGAGCTGAGGCAGCTGTCGACCCCTGCGACCTGATGAGGGAGTTCCCGTCGGAGAGGGGCTGCCATGAGGGTGAGCTCTGATAGACATGAACAAAGAGACACAAGGAGACAGAAAATAGAACATATTGTATTAATATAGCTGCAGCTTCATCTCCATGTTTAAACTTTAGTAAAGCCAGTAACTGGAGAGCAGACACTTATGGTTAGTTTTAAAGGGTTAAACAACATGTTTGGACAGGAAAATCTTCAGGAAAAGGTAGGAAGAGGCACCAGACGGTAGGCACGGTATCTCATCAACCCAACATATTACAGTAATAGGATAAAATAAAGATACAGGCACACAGTTAAGTATTGTTGAGGTATTTGGGCATACATTATTGCACCACACATGAAGAGAAAAGGAAACCAGGAGAGGAGAGGGTATTTCCGTCTGTAGCATGCACCTGTCTACACGTGGTGAGTTTGGGCACGACCCAGCCAGAGCCGTCTGCTCAAATGGCCTCAGGGGGCCCCCTCTCCCCCTACTGCCCCTCAGGATTGAGGTGGGCTGGATTCGACTGCCATCAGCAAATAAAAGGAAATGAAATAAAACTGATAAATACAGAAAAATGAAATTATACAAAAAAGCATCTCCATTTTGAGCTTCTGTTCTGACTTTCATGACTTCCATTAAGACAAGAAAATGTGTACAGTGACACACAAATCTTCACTACAAAGTCTTAACCTACCATACATTAACAGATAATTACAAGCCAGTGTTAACTTGTCACAGACACAGATGGCTGAAAGTCACGAGACAACAGTCACACTCTCAGATTTGACACCTGCAGGTTAAAATAGAAAAGTCTGACAGCATTTAAAAAACTATATTTATGATGCCCAAAATATGTTGTGTGGTCTATACAATCCTAAATTAGTATTTTCTGTTTATCAAAATGTGTCCAGAAATGTGAATTTTCAAGCTTTTTTACGTCTTAAAATTATTTGACTTCAACTGCAACGATTGTTGGGGATGTTCCTTTTTGATTGTCTTTCCAAAACATTGCTACACTTACAATATTCACAGCTGTGACCTTCACCTTAAACAGGTTACACATACAAATGTCTTCTATAGAAGAAGACAGAGCTGAAAAGTTGGAGGCTTAGGGGTGGTGATTTTATAGGCCAGTAATTAATGTTTACTTTCACCTTTAACACTCCAAAAAAACACAAAAGAAGTGATCAGCTGGGGAAAAGGGTTTTTAAGAGAAAGATATTAAAGATATCAATAATTTTTTTTTTTTTGCTTCTTTCTTCATCTTACTTTTCTTTTTACTATTTTCAGCAATAACAACACTTACTTCCTAGTTGGCCAGCAAATGTATATTGTCTCTACACCTCTCAAAAGTGGGCTAAACGTATTACAATAGATCATTTGAAGACTCTCTTATTGGACCTACCAGTCAGACAGATTTCATGTACAGCAACCTTGCATGGCTGTTATGTGTTAGACAAGTTTTGCCCATGCCAGCCTTTTAAGGCAGGGCAAGTTTATTTGTATTGAGACTTTCAGCAACAAGTCAGTTTGAAGTGCTCCACACAATAAACCAGAACACACTGATAAAGTAACGAGAAAAAACCCCAGTTAAAAACAGTTATCAAGATAATCAATGAAACCACAACATAACAAAACAAAGGAATTAAAACAAGATAAAAATAGACAAAATGATGAGCTAACAAAGTGACATTGTGGCCATTGCGTCACTTCAGCAAAGGCTCTTTTGGCATTGTCTATTTTTCTGTACACATGTGATACTGACCATATGTCAGTGACGTTAAGGAGATAAAATAATGCTTGATAGCTGACTTACCACAGTTATATTGCTTGTGATGTTACTTGTGTTTGCACTGTTATGTTAGATCGTTGATAGGTGTGATACAGTTTAGGCCACAGCACCTCTCTGTGCTTAACGAACACTTTGTTGATGTAGAGCAGGCAGTGGTGGGCAGTAAGGAAATTAATCGACAGGTGTTGTACTTAATACAATTCTCAAGTAGTCTGTTCTTTACGTGAGAATCTGGGTGGAAACATTTTATATTCACTTCAAAGGGATGTTTGAATTCACCCCTGCTTGTTGAACTTTTGGTCTTGCAGGTTAATCTTTTAACTTTACCAGCTGTAAAAGATGTTGTCTAACCTTGGATCAGAAAGCATACGTGGTACTTGACAACAGGTCAACCACCCCCATGTACAACAATGATCATTGGTGGACCACATCAGGCCCACCACAGATTTTGGGAGTCAAACTTGGAAATGGAAAACAAAACAGTCCTGGAAAGAAGAAGCCAAAATACAACAATTTTGTCACGTGGCCGGCAGCAGTACGGATAATAGGGACTGATATCACATTCAAAAGGTAAGAAAAACATAACATTTGGAAAAAGTAAAAACATCAAACTAATTAATGTTAGTACATCAAAAAATGCCTATTTATTTGACCACATTATTACATCCATCAAGCTGTTTCATTTTTTTTGCATGCCAACAATTTGTCTGTAACCAGTGGATTTTGATGGAGTTTTCACAACTGTTCGTCATATCACAAGGAAAAAGTTACTAGATTTTAGTGATGATCTAAATCTAACAGCAGATGTAGGATTTTTTTCAAGGATTTGTTAAAATTTCAAAAGAGTGCAGTTTTTCCATGTTTGTTCCCGACAATTTTTTTCTTACATTTTCATGGATGGTTGTTCATAGCACAAGGAATTTTTTTCATTACATTTTGGTGGTCTAAGTGGGTGCATTTTGGTATGTCAAGAAAAAAACGGCCCCTGTTCGAATGCAGTCCATGGCCTCTGCTGTGTTAGATCAAATTAATCTGGCTGAAAACTTAATAAAATATCAACAAACTACTACTAAATCTCCAAAACTAATCATAAAATGTGCATGATTACACATTCTTCAAGAACTTTTTGATTTTGTCCTTCTTGATGTGTTATCCATGTTAATGTTCCTCTTATTTTGAGCTCACATTCAGGCTCTGCACAAGAAGCTACTAGGAAATAAAAAGAAATACATCAATATTCCACCTCTGACCATCAGTCACTGACAGTCAGTTATCATTCCTCTAGAATTAGAAAGTGAAATGACATTAAAAGAGGATATTAAAAACATAAAGCATGAATTTATGAATGAGTGAGTGAATGAATGAGCTTACCTGTCCCCCTCCAGACTCTTTCTGCTGCCTCTCTGACAGTTTACACTTGATGAATTGCTACACTGCCTGTTTGGGTGAACGGTCACCACAAAGAGAGGAAAGAAAAACAAACAAAATGGAGAATGACGACCCACAGAATGAAAACTAAACACTGATTGATGTGACATAAAGTCAAAGACTTAAAGCAAGACTTTGGTTTGGTTTTGTGGTTTTAAAAAGCAATATCATGGAGAATCACACAGTCTTTTTCACACCAGCACGGACATTATAGAAAGTACTTTGAAGCCAGAGAAGTTGGAAAATCAGAGCAGCTCAGCAGAATGAGCAAGAGCAGGAGAATAAAGGAGGGATTTCACACAATTAGACCACAAATATTTACAGGAAAAAAAAGGAATGGAGACAATAGCTTTATCTACACTACGGGAGGAATGCTGAACTACACGTTCAAGCTTAAAGCAGGGGGACAGAGGTTTGAAAGGGGGAGGGGCAGCAGGAGAAGCCGGCCCGGTATACCTATCTTCCTCTGAGGCCACATGTTCTACTAAGATCCTGGGGCTGGGGAGAGTCTTTTGGGACAATGAGTTGGAGCACCTAGAAGGGAGGAGTGGGAGAGTGAGGGGAGGAGT
Organism: Scarus forsteni; assembly: GCA_036419115.1. NCBI lineage: Eukaryota > Metazoa > Chordata > Actinopteri > Labriformes > Labridae > Scarus > Scarus forsteni. The sequence continues at coordinate 37,984,000 of JAZDUH010000098.1, forward strand.
ACCAGCAGAAACACCAGGAGAGGACTTTAGTGAAAACAGGGACCGACCAGGATAGCTCTGTCAACAATTATAACGAAGTATCAGCAGACATTTATATTCTGACTGCTTTAATAGACTCAGAGTGGTGAAGTAAATGAGGCCTGGTCCTACAAAAGTTATCAGCATTCAAGCAATATTTTGTTTCATCCTCTGAAAGTCTACTGTACAAACCTTACTTCCAAAGAAGTTGTGAGATCATGAATAACATAAATAAAAACAGAAAAAATGATTTGTTAATCATTTTCAACCTGTATTTAACTGAATACACTATGGAGATGAGATATTTAGAGTCCAAACTGATAAACTTCATTGTTTTTTTAAAATATTGAATAATTTTGAACCTAATGCCTGCAACACATTCCAAAAAATGATGATACGCAGACAGGTTTACTGCTGTGTTACATCGCCCTTCTTTTAACCAACACTAAGTCAGGATCTGGGAACTGAGGACACTAATTGTTGAAGCTTTGTAGGTGGAAGTCTTTCCCATTCCTACTGTATGTACCGCTTCGGGTGCTCAACAGTCCAGGGCTGCCATTTTCATCTTTGCACCTGCACCCATTTACGACAAAGCATTGCTGTTGCAAAGTGTGGCATGTTATTGTCTTTCTGAAACAAGCAGGGACGTCCCTGAGAAAGATGTTGCTTGGATGGCAGCATATGTTGCTCCAGAACCTGTATGTACCTTTCAGCATTAATGGTGTCTTCACAGATGCATAAGTTACCCATGCCATGAACACTAAAACAACCCCATAATATCACAGATGCTGGCTTTTGAACTGCAATGAACAATCTCTATGCTCCTTCTTTCTTCTTCAGCCTGGTGGATACATAACAATTTTAAACTTTGGACTTGCCAGACCACACCAATGCAAACCCAGAGAAGCTGGCATTGCTTCATTGTGTTGTTGATACATGGCGACACAAACTGTGTCAACTGACAATGGTTTTCTGAAGTGTTCCTGAGACCATGTGATAGTATCCCTTACAGAATTATGTTGGTTCCTAATGTAATGCTGCCTTTAAAGTCATGGGCATCAGCCTTGCTGCTTACATGCAGAGATTTCTCTTAATTCTCTGAATCTTTGGATGATATTATGGACTGTAGATGATGAAATCTCCACATTCCTTGCAAGTGGCATTGAGAAACATTGTTCTTAAATAGCTGGACTATTTGCTCACACTGCTGTTTCCAAAGTGGTGAACCTTACCTCACCCTTGGTTGTGAAGAACTTGGCCTTTTGGAGATGCTCCTTTTTTTATCCAATCATAACACTCATCAGTCTCCAATTAATATGTTCACTTGCAGAATATTCCAAACAGGTTTCTCTAAGCTTTTCTGAACTTACTCAGTCCCCCTCCCCTTTTTTTTGTTATGTGTTATAGGCATCAAATGCAATATGAGTGAATATTTCACAAAAAAAATGTAAACAAGTTTAGGTTGAACATGAATAATCTTGTATTTGTAGCGTACTCCAGTGAATATATATTTGGTATTACCTCAGCTAATGATGCCTGAAATGCCTTTGAGGAGGTTAATGCTCCTGGTTTCTACTACTTTTGAAACGTTATATACCTTAACCCGTCTTACAAATGCTACCCTGAAATCCTGAATTTGTAATTTATTTGATAAGTTGGTTTTCTGATTTGTTTTTTAACACTTGTCCCTCTCAACAGAAGGATTTTCCCTAATTTGGTTATCTATGATAGGGGATTGGGGAATTTGTCAGGGAAAAGTCCAGCTTTTTGGGCCACTCCATAAAACAGGTAAAAGCAGGGTTTGTGCATATGTAAATTAGTCTTTAATATTTTTTTTTCACTGGTTTAAGTGAAAAACACAATCTTCAGTGGTAAAACAAACCTGAAGCTCATATTTCTGATGATGCTAAAGGGGTTTTAGATCAGTGAATGGTTGACATTGTTTGGAAATTTGAGTGGAGTTGAGAACCACTTCCTTTTACTATTGTTCTGCTTTGTGCTTTAAATACTGATAACAGAATGTTGAGTTATATTTAGTTTGTGCAGCATTGTGTGTCTGCTAATTAAATACCTGTCTCTGTCAGAGGAGTGAAAGTTGGTGTCTGGTCTGAGGCAGGTGGTGCTCGCACTCCTCACCCTGTCCAACGACGGCTGCAGGTCGCTGCATTGCCACAACATGGCAGCAGAGAGAAAGAGAGACAGAAAAAAGGAACCAGAGATGGAGACAAGATGTACAAGGACAGAGGATACAGGCATGAGAGGGGAGGGTTGAGAATAAAGTGTGATGAGTAGGTTAGACAAAAGAAAACAAAAGGAAGCGAGAGAAAGGAGGAGGATGTGTGATTCAGGGAAGAGAAAGAGAGAGAAGGTGGGAGAAAGGAGGAGAAGAAAATGCATCAGACGGTGCAGAAACATGTAATGGCTCTGATTCTGTATCTCCATTTATCATAGGCAGTCATTCCTCGCGGCCATACACTGCGAGACCACTCAGATGGGAGGTTGGTGGGTTGCCATGGGAACCAGGTCTAAGTGGGTGCAGGGACTGCTTGTAAGTGAGTGAGGAGGGGGGTGAGCTTGCGAGGAGGGGGGGAGGAGGAAGAGGAGGAGGCTCACAGCTGCATGTTTGTCACATCATGCGGCTCTGTGACAACGGTTTGTTTCAACAGATGGTTGGCTGGGCGCCATCGCATGACACTGCACTTCGTGTTTTCAGGACAAAAAGCCGAGCTCACATGGACGACAGCAACAAGGGCTTAAAGAGCGGAGTGTGTTTAATGCGCTGCCAGGAGGAGTCATTCGGGTTACATCAGAAATGATGGGGAATAAATGCTTTCTTTAGAAAAAACATACAGTTAAGTAATAACCAAAGAATATTTGCTGAAACAATTAAATATGACAATGAGTAAAAAAAAAATAACATGGAAACAAAATATTGGAGAGTGAAAAATTAAAATGTGAAAGATTTTCTGTAATTTCAATTACTTTACATTTGATTTCATTTTTTTCAAGTACTTTTGAAATATGAAATTTTTTACTACCAAAAAAAAAGAGGAATATGCACATTGAATTTAGTATATAAAATATAAAGTATGTCACAAAATAATGCTGTAACAATATGAAGAAATTGAAAAAAATAAATAAAGAAGGAATAGAAAAGGGCTGAAATACATTTTGAATGGCAATATACGCTAAATTATGTTTTCTCATGAAATAGTCTGTTTCATGTTTTTCTTTATTTCTTCTTTTTCAGTATAAATACTGCTGTATAATTTTATATATCATAGTGTGAATGCATTGGTTGCATAATTTTAACCAATGCAACTTTTTTCACCCCTTCGTTGTTTTAAATATCATGAAACTGCAGACAAAACTTTAATGCTGCCTATGGTGTCAAATGCTGACATTACTAGTACCACCAACATAACCAGTACAGCATTAGTGTTTATGAGTCTGAGTGCTTGACTTGGCAGCCCTATCATGATTAATAACTGACTTCATTTGTTACAGAGTTTTTCCTTGGTGTGTCCCCTTATGACTCAATTTATCCGCGTGTGCATCTTTTAGCTTCTGTTTGGGTTGTCATCCAAAATAAGGAAGAATAATATACATCTCTAGGTGGTGGGAGTAGGCAGAGGAAGTCAGAACATGTTGAGTTCTTACCTAACCGTGACCTCATCAGTGAACCTGAGCACGCGGTGTGTGAGGATGCTACGAGGCATGGAGCCACCCCCATCTGGCCTGGGGGGAGGCTTGCCCTTTAGGCATGCAGGGAGGGTGGAGCTGTGTACCACAAACACACCCCGAACAGTCAGAGGAAAGCCCCGTGTGCAAAAAAAGAAAGGCAAAGGAAAAGAAAGATGATACATGCAACCAACAGAAATAAACAGAAAATTAATACATGAACGAAGGGGGAGAAACAAAAAATGAAACAAATGATGGAAAAACGCAGGAGACACAAAGAAGCAACAATCACATCATGACATGACGCTGCAACATAAAGTTCAGTTTTTCTTTGTGCTGGTGGTCAGTGGAAACAGATGAAGCCCATGCTATATGTGACCTCAGAGTGAGAAATTCATTATGTAAGAGTAGAAGTGGTTCCTCATGCTCTCCCTGTGGACTGACCTCGCACACATATATGGAGGAGATTACATGTAATGAAGATTATATAACACAATCTACAGATATAAAGCCATCCAGGCGGCACGTGTCGAGGAAACTAAGCTACTATTATCTGTCCAATGTATAGAGGAGCCTTGAAGATGATTAGAGCAGCTGGTGGTTCATACTGTTGGCACAGGTTTTACTCACATGTTATATCTATTGTTCTGACCATTTCATCACATTTTCTAAGCTTTTAGCACAAGGCATGTCTTTACTGCAGTATTTGGTCAATATACTGATTGAGATGTATGTGTTGTCTAGAAGTGTGTGACAAATTTGAAGCATGTCTAGCTATATTTTGCTGTACAGAAGGATGCATTGCTTGCTCTTATGCACAAGATGACCACTTTTGACAGTGACAGTCAGATGTGTGAATCACAAAGTTAGACGTAACAAAGATGAATAAGATACAGAGTACAGCAGTTGCTGCAGTTGCTGCTTCCTTATGCAACAGTTGTTTACAAGAAAATCCAGTGGCTCCATAGCAACAATGAACACGTGTCTGTCACTGTGGCTTGGTTGTGATGTTTGACACAAGACATATCTTGTTGTCGTGCCAAAGTTTACCACACTTTTTACAAAAAAAATCTTGAAAGCATTTGAGGTAATGCAATTATATCCACCCATCAATTATCTATAAATTTATGCCCAGTTGTGCATTAATGTCATTCAAAGTTTATAAAAATAATATTAATAAAAATAATTCATATAATGCAAGAGAGGTCATAAAAGTTGCAGTGACATTGAGGTGGTGCTGACTTGATAAATAAAGCTTAAAAAGAATGATGAAAGTAAAACTTCTTAGAGACTGACAAAATAATTACATTAGAGAAATATGCCTGCTGTGGCGAGGTATATCATGTTCTTATGGAAATCTTGGCTACAAGTCTGCCACAAGGGTCAAACAGCTTTTCTTTCAAATACATCACATTAGTTCATAAAACAAAAACAATGGGTTACTGGTGGGTAAATATGCTTTATGGAAAGTGGTTTGTCTTCAAATGATCCCTCACTTAAAATGAGGAAGTAAGCAACGAACAAACCAGGACAGCATCAAAAAAGCATTACGGGTCAACACTGAGGCCGAGGTAGGACAGTTAGTCAGGTGGTTGAGGCACTCCCTCAGCCGGGACTTGTACTGGGAACGAGATTATCGTACTTGTTTATTTTGTCCGGTCCTGTCAATTTTGTGTTCCAGAGTGTGACACAAAGCTCCTCTGGTCAGTTTTCTTTCAATATTAGCCATTTCTTGCCGGAAAGGGCATTACTGTGCTATTATTGATCTGTTAAAGTAATCTTAGGGCTGCCTACTAAGTTCTTACATACCTGTTTGAAATGGCTATTATTTGCATATGCTACCACTGTTACACATAGAAAATTAAGTCAGAGTAGAAGCAGGAATGAGACGTACAAAAACAAAGGGCTCTAATTTCGTAGACCAGGCGCAAGCGCAGGCGCACCTGCCTGCGCCGGCCTTCGCCGCGCGGACTGGGTGTGACCTGCGCACTTTGCAAGTTTCCTGCAGTGCCAAGAGAGGTGCACTCATGGCGCAGAGGGTGCGCAGAGTTTCGCGTCCACGCCCACGTCTCTGCCTCTCCGCACAAATGTCAGAGTAGGAGGAGAATAGACGTGAGTGGGATTATCACAGCCGATCGCTGTCTTCACCAATCAAATGAGCGCCTCTCCTCGCCTTTAAATGCGCTGCGGCCGAGGCGCAGCGTCTGATTGGTCTGAATGATCCCCGCTGCTGGAGACGGTCAGAGCTGCTGTCATTCAGCAGGAGAATGGACAGCGGAGCGCGTCACCGTGTGGGCCAGCTCCCGGGACAGATGTACTCTGTTCCTTTGTCATTAATAGGAGTAAAAAAAATAAGAGACAGTTTCACACCCACTGGCCTACCTGCACTCCTGGTTTGTCATCGCCAAATAGCAGAGCCTTTAGTGATAAACTGTATACTCTCCCGGTGTCTCCCCCTCATCCTCCTTGCAATAATGTACTCCATCTTTTTAGATCACGTTAAAAATAAAGACTAAAATAGAGGGATAGGGGAAATCACAGGTAAATCCTGAGTGACATACATTTATTTTCTCTCTTTTTTCTTTGTCTTTTTTCTCCCTCTTTTCTTTGAATTTAATGAAATGAGAGAAACCAGATATATACTCAGTATCAGATGTTAAGGCTGTTTATTGTTGACTTGTAAGATGTGCATCAAACTTTCAGCTGCTGTCAGGTTAAGTTTCCATGATGACAAACGGCTTTAATCCGACATCAGATGTGACGGCACAGTTAATATAGATACAAATGTATATGCTGGTTCAGACGGTTACATTAAATAGTGATTGCTGTGATTGTTTATTGCATTAAAATGTGCCTGACACTTTGGAAACCTGCCTCTGAGGCGTGCGCACATGTGTGCTTGTCACCAAATTACAGCTGCGGAGGGTGCGCTCCGCCCTGCGCCGAAGATAGACCAGGTTGGAGCTGGCGTGCTTTCAGCACACTTTCTGCACTGTTTTTGGCACGAAATTGTCACTGCGCCAACATGAATCTGTCAACACCTCCCCCAGGTGCGCCTTCAACTCCCCCTGGTGCACCGTTACACCCATCTCTGCGCAGACAGTCTACCAAATTGTCAAATTGGCAGACAAGGCGGGCGTAAGCACGGATTTAAATTAACACTGCGCGGGGTGCGCCAGGCTTGCGCCCCCTGCGCTGCGCCACGAAATTAGAGCCCAAAAAAGTACTAGTTGGAGGGGTCTGTCAGAGGCAAAGAAGATAAGGATCCCTGGGTAAACTACGCTTTACTATTCATTCAGCAAAGGATTAAGATATTACACTTTCATCAGACTTTATAAAAAAATACATTTTTAAAAATGAATGCATGTAGAAATGTTTAATTTCATGAGATGAACACAAAACTCAAAGAGTCTTCTCTTCTTTTCACACAATGACCACAACATTCACTGCTTTTTCAGTATAATTAAATTACAATCTGTTCTTTTTTAAAGATTACTTTTTGCCTTCATTGATAGGACAAAAGGGACACTCTGCAAACTGGTCACAGGCTGGATTGGAACCTGGGCTGGCTGAAGTATTACTATTATTACATGGGTTGTGCCTGGTTGCTGACCACTCTGCCAAACCAGCACCAAACAGTATTTATGGCAGTGTGAGTCATGTCTTCTTTATCTTCAGTTTCCGTTTTTTATTTTTTTATTTTTTTTATTTTTAATTGCCTTGCTGTTCATTTCATATGGGGGGACTGCACGTGGACACCTGCGGCCCATCACTGGTTTACAGGATGCCTTTCAAACTCATATGTAAAGAGAAATGGTCAGAAGTGATGCTAAGTATTATAATTAGTTATTTGAGTGTCTTGTAAATGATTGCATAATGCAAAGATGGAAAACCAACACAAAGTGCAAAGCTTGCTTAGCAGCACCATGACAAAGCAGCTCTGCACACACTCCCATTACAATAAGCACAAGCAGCACAGGGGTGTGGGAGAAATCAGGCCATTTGTTGCTCTGAGAGGACACTGCCGCAACTAAATGACCCTCCAACTCCACAAATGAGTCTGGGAAAGCAGCACAGACACAAAGTGGGGAATACTAAGCAATGCCTTTGGACAATAACGCTTACCTGTAAATATCTTTATGGATACCGTTTACTAACAGAGGCATTTTTGGGGGGAGTGTGTTGCTATATCTACCTATGCCCCTGCTCGTACGAGTGGAGATCATGCACGTAAAGCAAGTAAGAAACAAAGGGTAGAAAAATAAACAAGTGCAGTGAGCACATCAAATGCAAAATAGTAAAAGAAATGAATCATAAAAGCTTTGCCTTCTTTGAGATCAGCAACTGAACAGGTCACTAATCTCCTCACACATCCATCAATGTGCCCTGTGTGATTCTATGTGACAGTTGTGGTGATAGAGTAAATACTCAGATATGAATTTATGTGCCTGCTGAAGGTATTTAAATCCAAATATGAACATTTATGGAGCATTTTCTATGCAGCCTGTCTCTATAATTCAATACAACACACTATATACATACTTAATATGCTAATATAGCATTTATAGTGCTGTAAGATCAAACAGTACTTATCAGCACTTAGTCTATCATGACATGTAATAACAATCATTCTCAATCAAGCCATACATAATAAACATTATCAAACCCCTTCAATGGAAGTGTGTCTTAAGCAGATGTCATTCATTATGACATACATTATAACTGGCACCAGGATTTCAATTTTGGACGGACCCATGTTACTTTTGACAGGGTAACTATAACCACTTCTTCTATGGTACTCTTTATCTTGAAAAAAATCAGAGCTGGTTCTCTGAAACATTTATGATGCAGCGAAAGCTTTCAGTTTGCCTTTAGACTGGTCATGAGTCATAGCTCATATGAAGGTTTTCTCAACTTTTTTCCTCTGGAGCTAAATAAAGAAAATATTGTGTGACTGGGTCATGTTGCTGTTCCTGTCATTTTGTGTATAAAATTTAAGGATGTTGGTTAGCCAATCAGATTTCAGGTGGCTCTGGGTAACTCTTTCAGTCCCTTGTTAGGATGATAATAAGAAAAAAATGCTCTCTACAACAAAGAGAGAAGAAAGATAACACCCCATCTTCACATTCAGACTCAAAACAAGGGCAAACTGCAGTTAACAGGTCACATTTGAATGAATTATGGTGCTTCAGGATGGGTGACACTTAATGCGTTGTACCTTTGAACCTTGAGATGGTGCCAGTAGAGCAAATGAGCACAATGTAAGCTAACATAATCTGTTTATCTGTATTCATTCATAGAGCAACCCCACACACACACACACACACACACACACACACACACAATATATTAAAAAACAGATTTAGCTAGAGGCATGAAGTTTTGGTGGGTGATTGTCATTCCAGACAAATCACAGTTTCCTCATGTAGGGCTAGTGTTGAGGTAGGCCTTTGCTTAACAATCTTTGTACATGGTTTCAAATAACTGTTATTTAATGGCTCTTTAGAGTTCACTTTTGGCCCATTGGCTATTACAAAAGTAACTACTTGAGTGTAAAAACTAATTGAGCTGATATCATTTACAGTCAGCTTGGTTCCCCTCAGTTCAAAAATCCCATGTGCACCCGCTGCTGCTAACAAGGGCCACAGTTGGCCCACGGACCACGGTTTGGATGTCCCTGTTCTATATGGATCTAAAAATCAATGCAAGTATGCATTTTACTTACTGTCAAAAGTATTATGTGTGTTTAGCTTTACATGTTAAAGATCCTTACATCAATATTCATAAATTTGTGATTCTTTTCTGGTAAAGATCAGATGTTGTAATCATATTTAAAGTAGGAATGAAGTGAGAAGGTTTGCAGAGGGGCAGTCTACACATATTTTCAACAAAAGACAGTGAGAAAGACTAACAGCATAAAGTCTTTCAGACAAAAAAATTGCCTTTGTGATTTTCATACCAATTCAAAGATAATCAGATCAAACAGTCCTCCAACATTTCCCTCTGTGTGTCACAAAAATTGTGGTTAGAGGGTATTTTTGTTGACTTAATATGAATCATTATTCCAGTTTTGAAATAAGGCAGTGACTGTACCCTTAAAGATCAGAAAGTGAAAGGCGATTACAACTCTCTGATAAGTTTTCTGAGCTCTACCTGAGCTGGAGTTGACTCAATGTCATTTAAAAATGGTCCTCCCTCTGTCTCTGAATGAATCCATAAACTGCATAGAACATATGAGCATATTCAAATTTGAGAAGCCATAGCAGCCTCAAATGGCCTAGTTAGATTGGCAGAGACTTTACTCATGATGGCATCATATTTAGGGTTATAGCGCCTATTTCTCAAAAAAGGTCAACTGTATTTTCAATGTTAAATTGTACATAAGTATCAAATATGAATCAATGGAAGCAGGAGCAAGGAAAGTCTTTTTTTAGGGGGAGTGGGTTACATAAGTGGGTGGGCCCAGGCCCTTAAGGCCTTCTCATGACTCTACTCTGTGGCTGGTTCACAAGCAGGTTTTTTAACCCCTGTAAAAAGAACCTGTTTAATTCAAGTGAAAAAAACTGGGATAGTTCAGAAATTCCACTTCAGCAGTATTTACCTGGTACTACTTGTAAGGAATACCTGTTGTAAGAGTGTCAACAGCTGTTTATCTTCTCATAAAAAATCAAAATAGAAATAGATATGAACAGTTATTTTTAACTTCTTTATATGTAAAAAGTTTTACAAATAAAAAGAAATTAAAAATCCTTTAATCTAGAATTTAAAGTTAAAGTTACTTTACATTCCAGTTTGATAGTATTTCTGTGTTTGAGAAAGATTTTAATATTCAGCAAGAATTTAAACAGTTATTTTTGTTAATGTAGTGAGCGACCAGCTGTTACCTTGTACTGACGATCAGCCAGTGTTATAAACTGCCCTGGAGTGATTGATAATCTGATTATGATTATAACATTGCGAACATTTTAACAAGGGACATACACAACACCGGATTTTTGATGATATCCAATTTGACAACAAATCCAAACTAATTACAAAAATAAAAATATCAACCTGTTCCTTTCATTGAAACTGTCTTTCATGTTAGAAACAGAAACAAGAAAATAATATTTGGTTCTCTAAATGTGATACTGAATAATTTTCTTAGATTTAGCCATTAAATGATAATAAGATGAAGCATTACAGTACATTCAGACATTCTGCCAATATTACCACTGATATATGGAAAACATATGACATTTTGTGTGGTCATATATCAGCTGGAAATATCATCAATGGTTTATAAATCTGTAAATTCTTATAATCAACCTTTTTAAGCTTTTATCTTACACTGATATCATGCCAATAACTGTGTGCATTGCTATTTAATCTATGTGTAATTATTACAGACACCGGTAATACATTGAATGATGACTACTGTTCTGAAGGAATGTGAATAAACACAAGTGTTGATGAATGTGCAGCACTATAAGTACATTATAATGCATCTTAGGTATGCTCATTATGTGTTAAAATGCATTATAGGCACAGGCTTGATAGAAAAGTTGATCAGCCTTTGACTGTTTTAAATCATGCAATTGCAAAAAAGCAGACAAACACTTCACAGTATCTACGGTCCATTCAAGAGTCTAAACACAGTATTTACATCAAAGACATGACAGTCATGTGTGTTAAGATGGACTGTTAAAGTATAGTGGGGATGCACATGATGAAGAAATCAAATATTTTATGAGAAAAAATAAAGCTGAATGGTTGTTGTTGTCTTTTGGTCAGTTTTACCTGTTCGTGTGCAGGCACTCGGCACTCCCGCCTCGGATAGACCTGTGCATCTCCAGGACCTCACTGTCATTGCCATGACGATGGGTGATCAAATGAGAAACAACCCGAGAAATAAACACAACAGAAAAGGATGGAAACTCAGACAGGCAGAGTGAATTTATGAATGACAGAAACCAGGAAATCATAAATCTGATATCTTCAGTAAAGTCTGCATTCAGCAGTACAGAATGAATTAACAAACAGAGAGTGTTGCAATGACTTATTTCACACTGTTAGTAGTATTAGTAAATCAGTTAGGAAAAAATAAATTAAACACATTAAAAGTGTTAACCCTTGACTTTACAATTTCAAGAGCAAAGAGAAAAGGAAGTATAAAGGCAGGGGTTGTGACTCTAAAGTTTCCTACAGTTACACTTTTACATTTATACCTGTGGACATACAAAAAAAGTGCACTTAATTCAACTGAACATAGTTATTGTGGGACAAAAGAAGAAAAGAAAAATCATCATGATGATCAGGTTTGCCTGGAGGATCAGCTGTAACAGAAAATCCTACTTGCAAGTGTTTAAAACTCCTAACAATCCAAATATCTTGTGTCCCTAAACATATTTTACTACATGTTAGATTACTTATTAAGAGGAAGAGAAGAAAAGATTAAATATGGGGTTTTTGAAAAACAATTTCACTGATAAGGTGCGATAAACTGTTGCATTATTTGTTAACTGTATTAGCAGTCAGTCAGTATAACAATAAATATGACCCATTTGAAGCCATATTTTAATGCTAGCATCTTTATATAAACAAAGTGTCGAATACAAAACTTCTAATTGGAACACCTCCATACTGTCCTGTATTGTAACTTTCACAAAATGTAAGGTATGATATTTTGCAGAAGTGTAAAATGTTTGACGAAAAATATTACTGATTATTACTTCTCATTAGTCTAAAGGATAAGGCAGTAATGTATTAAAAATCAAGGAATTTGCAAAGTTTCTATCAAGTCTTAAAAATCAAAAGGTGTATGTGCCCCTGTTATTAATAATTCAGGGCTACTTGCATGAAATAAAGGGATGTTTAAGCTTTGCGTTCAGTTTAACATAATAACTATGTATTGATTAAGTGCTCAATCAGTGTTTTAAGACTTGATGAAAGTATTAAAGACTTTCACCAAGAGTTTAAAAAGGCTCAGGATTTGAAATTAGTCTGAAGATTGTTCCTTACAAATGAGTTAAAAGTAAGACAGTACGGTTTGAATTTAAAAACACCTGGTCCAGTAGTTAGTAAAACGACTGTTTACAGTAAGAACTACTAACACTGATTTGCTCATTGACCTTCTGTTAGTTTCCTTATAATATTGTGCACTTTATGTTATCCATTCACATGTATCAACATAGTGTGGACATGTTGCAGGGGCACAAATGAACAGTTCTACTCAGTCTTTTTTGGAAAGGGTAGTAATTGAAGAACTATGACAGGATCTGTTTATCTATTTTGGCGAAAGCATTAGGCATAGGTCTCTCTTTAGAATCACAAACCCCATCTTTGTAGCTTCCGAAATAAATCTTAAAACATATCTGTATGATGACAATCAAAGCTGCTTTCAAATCTGAGTTCAGTTTGTGTGCATCTTTTGATTGTAACTAACAGTATTTGACATTTTCACGTGAAAATGAAGGTTCAAAGTTGAATAGTACAGTGACTTTCAACAGGGAGAATGGCGTCTGCTTCACTTTTACAGAGCACCACAGTTGCCTGCTTTCAGCTCAATGTGAATTGGCAGTGTGTTACAGCTCTCTAGCTGGAAGAACTCATGGCTTTATGGTGCTAGTTCACACATTAGCCTTCAGCTAAGAAGAATCAGCCCATCTTGGTACTTACTAATAATGTGACTAAGGATAAAGAGGACTGGGCAAAAAGACAAACAAAAAATATAAGATAGATGCCACTCTCCCTCTTGGAAACTACTCTACTAGTTAATCTGCTATAAAATACTATTTTAAGGTGAAAAAGTGTGATTTTGTTGTGATGACCATTTATTTTAATGAGTTACACAACATACTGCTATCTGGATTACATAATATGACCAAATACACTTGCTAGCATCATTCCACACTGATCATCCCCACTGATTTAAGAAACAGGTTACCTGTCCTCAGAGTACTCATAGTCCGAGTCACCGGAGCGCTGGTGCTCGAGGTGGGCTTCATGGTATCGGGAGGGGGAAGGAGAATGGTTGCGGTTCTGGTGAATCTCATCAAGACTCCTGGCAAAATATAATAAAACCAAAATCAGTTTATTTGTTTGATTATAGACTAATCTTAGGCAAGACCTCATGTTGGATTTGGGAATATTCTCTAAGATATGAGGTTTTGGGCTTTGTTTCCTTATAAAAAAAAAGGCATTTTCAGAGTTGCTAAGAGATTTTTATTGTTTAGTGTATTTTTAGTGGTGATTTCTAGTTGCATTATACGGGTGAAAGGCAAAAGTAAGATGAAAACTCCCGTACAAAAACTCCCTCACCTCCAGTCATGAAGCAGTATTAGTAGAATATTGTCTAGTGGACTAAGATATTAAAAGGTCTTAATAGAGTGGTGCAAAATTATTAAATTTACCTGTTCTGCTCTTTGTGATAATCTTAAAAAACGAATCCACATATTAGGACATTTGAAACTTAAAACATAATCGTAACAGTAAAAGCTATTAGTAATCTACTATCAAACTACAACATGGCAGTTTGACTTAGAACCAATTATAATATTTCCAATAAATAAGATCTTGCTGGATCATCTTCTTTGAGATTCCATTTAATTAGATGAGCTTATCAAGTTGGTCCTCATGACTGTGGAAACATTGTTTAAATAATTGATCATTAAAAAACTTTTAAAATGCTTGTCATTGGGTTCTGGCTATTGCTGTAGTCATTGTTAGCACTGAGTTAGTTAGCAACTGTCGCATTAAACACACAACAACAACAACAACAACAACAACAACAATAATAATAATAATAATAATAATAATAATAATAATAATAATAAAAATAATATAATACAATAATTATCATGTTTTGACATTCATCTGTAACATCAGATGAATTTTATTATTTCCCACTGAAATCTCATACACATCTGTTTGTGCACAACAAACCTTATTTCAGGTATTTGTCTGAAACCAGTATTCTAAAATAGTTCCAGGCTTGAGAACCAGGAAATGCTAAATGCTAACTCGCTTTAATGTTTTGGACTCATGCCCGCACAACTCTATAATGACAAATTTGATACTTGTAGACTTACTCACCGTTTTCACTGAACATCTCAAGACTTGGGGTCACTAAACCAAGTTGGTTTCAATCCTGTCTTTATGACATGACCTTTGCCGTTACCATGGCTAGTCACTCTGCCACCACCTCCAGTATAACTTGTGGTGTTTGGCAAGGCGAGATTTTAGGTCTGCTGTTATTTTCTACTGATATGCTCCCACTTGGTGACATCATTATCAAATATAATCTGGATTTCCATTGCTATGCAGATGACAAGCAGATATTCCTCCAACTGAGACCCTATTGACCAGAAAAGACAAGCTTCTGTTTTTAATTGTGTCAAGGACATTTAATGTTAAATGACTCAGAATCTGAAATGATGCTGTTCAGTAATCAAGACTCGCTCATCAATCAGATTCCCTTGGTCCACCCTCTGTAGGAAATGGTGGATGCTTGGATATGATCTCCACTATCAGTACACTCTCCTTTACGGTGTAAGTCCAAAAGGTGCATCTGTTACAGGTGAACGCTCACCTCTGCATGGGGACGTAAGCAGGTCTTGATCGAGCCCTGCAGGAGTCCTCTCTGTGAGGAGACACTGAGCGGGAGCGGTGCTGGATGGTGCGCTGCTGCTCAGGAACAGCCAACGTGCTGCCTCGCTCTCTGTCCCTGGAGTTACGCTCTGAACCTACACAAACATCCCCACACACCCACAAATCCAGTAGAACGCACACAGTAAAATTCATCCACACGACACATTCATACACAAGTATTTGGCGATTCATGGAGAGACACACAAATATGGAGAGGGTCACGCAAACACACACAGACACACACAATCGGGCATTAGTTGTGCGTCCTTTGATAAAAATGCACCAGTTGTGTGGACCAGTGTTGTTCTTATGCAATAAAGTGAGAACACATATCCAGAAGACTGAAATGCTGGGTGCTAGACACAAAAACACTTGCAAAAAGAGAAAAAGGTCTGCACACCAGAAGCAGTTCCAAAGTCAATTTGTCTTGACTTTATTAAATTGACTTTGGGGCAGCTTCTGGTGTGCAGACTTTCTTTCCTCCTTTTACCAGTGTTTTTCTACAGATGCCATTCTCTCTCAGATTGTAGAACATCACATCAGGATGTTTTACAGAAAAATGAGCAGCTAGCAAACATGTTAGCAGCTCATTTAAGCTAGCTTGAGTAACAAGCTGTTCCTGCAATGACTCCATCAGACCTGAAATAAGTGAGATTCTCTCATATATGCAACAAATGAATAAAAAACTCAGGAATTTAAAAGTGGTAGGGTCTGCGAAACAATGAAATCTATTTTATTTCATGTTGTGTAAAATCAGAAATTTGTCCTTGAACACTCACAAATCTTTCCAGGATATCTCTATAACATGCCCTTGTTTTTCCACAAAGTGAAATGCACCAGTGAGACAAAAAGTTGGTCTGACTCACTCATTCAGACAGGCAATTGGGTGGTTTCTACTTTATTGATTAAAAAATGTTAGTAAGCTGCATTGGAGGATGTGCTTTTAATCCGTTTGTGTCTTTATTGTTGGTGCTATCATTATTCTAAGTGCATAAATTATGGCTGCTGGCATTTGTTACAGTTTTTTGTTTGGTTTGTTTTTTTTAGATTGTGAACAGGATAACTCAAAAAGTTATGAGCAGATGGCATAGATGTGATACAATTTTGGTGGTGATGTGAATCCACATGCCAATACAGATTTTTTAAAATTTGCAACACTGTGAGACACATTTCACCGATCACTCAAAAAGTTCTCAATTTCTCATGACATTTACAAGGGATGTTTGATATGGAGCAAGAAAGAACTGAAAGCATTAGGTGGTGATCCAAATCCACATCCAGGAATTCTTTTGAAGGAATTGTTAGCATTTTTGACAAAAACACATTCAACAATGTTGAAAATGCCCTGGCAAAGATTTTCACTCGCAGAGCACTTGTGGTTATCCCTGTTATAATTCTTCCTTTATTGTGTTGTCATAAAGCTCTTTGTTTGTTTTTTAGAAATAAACTTTACTGCACATTCTGGGGGAAAAGTTCTAGTCAAACACATAAAAAGATTTAGAACTGTTTGAAAAAATAAATTATGGAATGCTGCAGGAATGAGTCCTAAAATTCAGAAGTGAGTTAGCATTTAGCACTTCCTGGTTCTCAGGCCCAGAACCAAATGGTATTCAGAATACTGGCTTTGAATAAATACCCTGAAATAAAATTTGTGACGAACTTGTTGTGTATTTTAAATGACAGATGCTAACAACAACAAGGACTACAACAATGAATGGAGACCCAAAGACAAGCATTTGCTAATAGTAGCCTAATCAAAAATTCAAATGCTATTGCTCCAACCATGAGAACCACCTTAATCAGGTTGCTTGATTCTCAAATATGGGGGTACAAACCAGGATACTGTAGTGGCTTCAAAGACAAACTGTCATGTTGTAGTTTCATAGTAGCTTTTCACTGTTGCAATTACATTTTAAGATTAAAACACTGTGAAAAGTAGTTTTTTGTTCAGACTGGCTGTACCGTTAGCAGATGCAACAATGACAGGAGCTACAACTGCAAAAGCTAGCTCATTATAAAGAGCAATTTTAAAAAACAACCAGCAATTCAAAACATAATTTATATTTAATTAATACTTTATCAATTACCTATAATTATGTATTTCCTTCCTTCAGAAATGTCTCATACCCCTTCCTTTTAAGTAAGGTCATGGTTTGTCTTCGTTTCAAGAGTTGTGTAGACAAGGGGGAGTACCCTAAGGTTTTGGACTTGTTATGAATAAGCAAAGCATTATTTTGATTGAGAAATCTCTAAAACAATTTTGGTTTATGGCAAACTGTTCCTGTTTGTCTTGTTTTATTCTCAATGTGAGCCACAAAATTTTGAGTTATGCAGTTAAAAGGTTAACATTCATCTGATAGGATATGGAGTCAGAGCAGAAACAGCCCAACAACAAAGCTGCCGTGTTATTCTGTTTGCCTCTACTGTGAATGTTCGGTGTCCTCTTTAAAGTTAAAAAAAGAAACTTGTTCGCAGGACTCATGCAGGAGAATGGCTGTGAACAACAGTAGCTCTACAGTCTACCATGCACTCAGTGCTTCAGTGTTTCTACTGCCCAGCAGAGGAGGAGAAACTGTTCACTGCAGCCTCTCTAAAACAGAGAACAATGCAAAACTGCAGTGTTTTAAAGGCTCTGCACCACAACAAGGTGCAGTCCAGTTGTATTATGATGAATCACTACATTATTTAAGAATTGTTTTTCCGCTGATAAAACAAACATGATGGATTATAATTTGAGGGCAAATACTTGAACGCACAGTTAGGTGGCTTTTAATTATTTGTCTTTTGAAGGAGGATGCACAGAAGACATTCTCTCACCCAGTGCTGGACACCTAATGGCTAAAACAAAATAATGCTCAGCAACCATGGCCCCCACCCACCTTTATCCACTACCATCAAACCATCATCAAACTCTGTATCAATGATGCGATGGGACCCTGCACATACACATACACAACACACACACATAAAGGACAGGTTTGAGAGGTTCTGTTGTCAGACACAAAAAAATAGGCTGGTTCAAGGAAAGGTTAGAAACCACAGAGTCGTACGCAAACAGGGATTAAATCAGACATACAAAATGAGGCTGCAACATCATGGCAAAAGTCCTAATCATGGTAAAATGATGTATACTAAGGTGTCAATTACGAAACAAATAAACCATGTTTTCTGTGAATATTAAAGGATTTCATCATTTGATGCTCTGCTTTAATGGGCACCCACAATCACAACATATTCTGCCTTTTTACACAACTGTGTTGAATCTGCACTGCAAATTAAGAAGAGGTTAAGTTTCAGTGTTGACAAAAAATCAGCAAGTGCAAAGTCTATAATACAATGAATGAAGTCGAATCCCCGAAAAGTTACTCTAAGCAGTGTTTACACTTTGCAGTGTTAATATCAAGTTAACTCTTAACCAGACAATGTATACTCAGAAAAAGTGCATTCTTACACTACATAAAATCATTGATCAAAGATTACACTGTAAAGTGTCACAATGTTTTACGTTTTAACTCCAAAAAGAGACAAACAAAAACACTAGGAAGTGTAAATATTAAATCTTATGGTGTTCATTTGCTCATACATATTTGCTGTTTACAAGTTAGCCTACTCAACAGGTTTTGGTATATTAAAAATAGCCTAGCATGCTTACTGTAAAACTGTATATGTGATAACACAACACTGAGCACAAGCCTTAAGAATGGTCTGATGGGTATCAAAGAGCCAGTCTATGTGTAATTTCCAAAGGCATATTAGCCGAACTCTGCTGTAACAAGATTGCTGTAAAGGACAAAAATGTTGGTAGGTTTGCCTCTTTAAGTTGTCCAGATAACGCAGTACCTCTGCACATCTCTCAGTGGTCAAACAAGCAGAAAAAGAAAAATGTCTACATCCTTTGCCTCAGCCAATTCAGTGTCAGCATATTGCTCGTTTTCTGACATCTTTCTTTTTTCATTTGAAACTTTTGAAGTATAGACAACTTTTGCTTGTTATTGATCCGGGTCCTACATATTAAAGGGGTTTCACTCTGGATGTGTGCGGCTCATCTTCATGCCAGTTCTGGCAGAAATTGTAATTACACAGTTTTTTATATCTTTTTATAACATTTTCTACCAATGTGGAAGTACATACTTGTTTGATTAAGCTAAATAAAGCTTTCTCAGGTGTGCCATTTATCGCCGAATTGGTGAGCGTCTTATTATTTCCGCCAAGGAGTTCATGTTTTTGCTGGTGTATGTTTGTTTCTGTTTGTTAGTTTGTTTGTTAGAAAGATCAGGCAAAAACTACAAGACGGATTTTGCAGGGATTTTTAGGAGATGTTGGGAATGGCCAAACTTGAAATTGATTAGATTCTGGTGGTGATCCAAATAACTTCCATTGGGG
This sequence comes from Scarus forsteni, assembly GCA_036419115.1. NCBI lineage: Eukaryota > Metazoa > Chordata > Actinopteri > Labriformes > Labridae > Scarus > Scarus forsteni. The sequence continues at coordinate 38,003,710 of JAZDUH010000098.1, forward strand.
AACAATGTTTATGCTCAATAATGGGCAAACTCATCATGATATCAACATGATTCTGAGTGCTGAGTGTGGGTTTTCAGGGTAAAGGAATAATACTATGATGGTAACTCTATCGTGGAACCATTGCTTATAGAAGAGAGCTTATATGTGAGCTAAGAACTTTCTAGTTCTTGAAATTTTCTGCACAGGAAATGCAAAAGGAGATGTGCTGTAAATGAGGGGCTCACTCAAGCAGTCTGCCAGCTTGACTTGATAACATGTCAGCAAAATGAAACACGTATGCACTGCTGCTGTAACAAAGTTACAGTGTGACACTGTCTTTATGCTAAATTCCCATAGTGTGATGCATACAAGCAAGCAACCAACGAGGCAGACCCAGAGTAGCATCATGTTGTTGACGAGTGGCCCATAAGTGGCATACACGTGGGTCCGTCTGCTGCTTTGGAACTTTACTGAGAACAATTCTGGTGGGAAGGGAAAAGCACAGACTGTGCTGTAAATTCAGAGAGAGTGAGCTTCATTTACAGCACATAACAAAACCAGTGAGCACAACATGGCATGTGGCCCACTGTCCTCAAAATCACATGCAGCTTGTATTCAGGATCTTGAAAGGGAAAATGTCATTGAGGTTGAAACTCAATAAGTAACTTTAAATCAATACACAGATATTTCCCAGTCCACAGAGCCTGTCAATATAGGAAACATACAACCACACATACTCTGTAGTTTCTTGCTGGGGCTGTCTCCGTGGACGTGTCTGCGTGGGAGGTACGGGGAGGGCTGAGGCAGAGGTATTGAGGACACGTCATGAGTCTGGAGTTTATACCAATGAGGAATATCGTCCAGCAAGGCTGTCTCCAACTCAATCAGGATCTGAGAGAGAAGGGTGGAACAGTCAGAGGGTTGAGAATAAGGGAAGCAGCCATGAGGACCCACTCACTCAGCAGGTTAAAGAGCAATACCAAAAAAAATGAAACTTTTGTGCAGATATCAAGATGCTCTGACCTCTCCCAGGAATTCACTCTCCTCCTCCTGGACTCTAGGCTGGTCCCACACCGTGATCTCTAGCATTCGTTCTCTAAAGTCCCGCCGATGGACGTGAGAATATATAAACGTCTGGTTCCACTTGGGCTCAGCGCTCTTCTTCACTGTTTTTGTCCGTCGTTTACTCTTATCACTACAACAGAGGCATGAGCAAGAGAAGTTTACACAGGAAAAAACATGATACAATTTTAGATTCTTTGTCCTTTGGTGTAATTTAATTTAATTAGTTAGGCATTGAATGTCTGTCATTGGTCACTAGAGGGAGAGATCTTTGCATAAAAAAACACCCTATTTGAGAGTAGTCTTTCATTATGTGTCTGTTTGAAAAAAGGCCAATTGGGTGCTAGCCTGATTAAAAGTAGAATTTTAAAATGCACTTAAAATGTTCCTTAAGCTATGACATGCTACAAAATTTAAAACGTAGGTGGGGTTGTATGACATGCATGTCACTACTTTATAGATCAACCACTGTGAGTACTAAAGCAGCTTTACCTTTGTGAGGAATGCATCAGTATAGAAGCTTGGCTTTACAATGCTGCAGGGAGGTCCAAGAGCTACAAGTTATTAAGTAAAGCTCCAAAAACAGTGTTAGGTTTATGTATCTGCACAGCACAGATTTACAATGATTAACTTCTATGCAACAAAGGTTTATTTTTTGTTGCATTTTTGCACACTGAAAAGTCATGCCAGCTGGAGTGTGTGTTTTAAATGTATCACAAAAACAGAGTGCTTGCTAGCAGACAGGAAGGGTATTGTGATTGCGTTTATTACAGTTGAACAGTCACACATCCCTGTTTTTGAGCTTACTTCACCAAAACTTCACTGAATGACTCAGAGCTCTTGGCACCTCCAGCAATGGACAGCCAATTCCACTGTGGCTAACAAGTTAACTACTGACATGCAATTCATTCAACCCCACTTTAAAAATAATGCAATTTTCATTTAAACTGATACAAAGCCGACTTGATGGTGTGAAAGCAATCTTCCAGTCTCCAACCTAGAATTTAAACCCCATAGTTGCCATAGCCATGGTTAAAACCAAATGTATTCTTGGTAGATCCCAAATCTTACATTGGTAAGGGGCACTTGTTGGGGGTTTCATGATAAGATGTTTGTGTAAAGGCACACTGTTTAGCATATAATGAGTTGTTCTAATGTCCAAAGCAAATTGGTATTATTGCTCAGTGCTGAAGTGGTTCTCTCACAGCTGGATCAGTATTACCAATTCACTGTTAAATGAACCTTTTGTATAAAAATAATTATAACTGGATTACCTCCTATCAGGCAAGAAATACATCTTAACGTAAGGGTTCCGAGGTCGTCCATCTGGTCGGGTTGGCAGGTCTATGGCTTGAAGGACATTGACGATCAACTGATGACCCACTTTGTCGTACCACAACTTTACCTGTAAATGAGTAAAAAGACAGTTGGTTTCATCACAAAAAGACTAGAAAAAATAGATATGCGTTCCATTTCTTTTTGTTACTCACAGAGAGCTGTCCAGGCAGTACCAAAGGAAGGTCTCGGAGGGTCCCGGGGCTGGTTGGGGACATCACTGAAATAGAGGGACGGTCCATCTTTTGTGATTCAAAGGAACTGGAACCAGCTGGTGAGGAGAGTATCTTTTTATAGTACAGCATTAAACATCCTCAGCAACTAATGAATTTTTCCAGCAATATTGTAAGAATGGAAGAATGTGAGAATCTTTCCCCTGCAACACTTTCCAGGTTTTAATGAGATAGTTCCTGGTTGTTTTGAGGCTTGACATGGTAAACATGTTCCAGGGTTTCTTATCCATCAGTTTTGTCTGGGATACCCCAAAGGGTAGGCACCTAATATAGGATGCATCCTGTGTCCTATAAATAGCTTCACTCTTAGCTCCCTTTGGACGTCTGAGCTCCTCAGCATGTCTCTAAGGCCGAGTCCAGTCAACGTTTAAAGTGTCACTGAAGTCAGCCACTTGTTTTTGCAAGAACAAAAGCTTAAAACCAGTGTGAGGACTGTAAAGTAGAGCACATGTTTACTAGATTCCTTGCCTTCAGGCTCAGCTTCCTTCAGTCAGACTTTCTTTGTTCAGTATGAAATCTGCATTATAGCTCACAATAAGCCAACACTTCTTTTGATTTGACCATTCATTTTTCAATAACATAGGATATAAAGCATTGTAAATATGTATTTTCAGCAATCCCTGGGAGGCTTTCTTAAGGTTACACAATGTCACTAACTTCAGTTTGTTAAGCCTGGAGGCTCAATACTTCTACATCCATTAAAAGAAGCTACAAAGAGATGAACAATGGTGGAACCCCATGGCAAGAGAATGGCTTAGGGAGAAAAAACAGTGTAAACAACTGAAACAAAACTGCATAGCATTCATGAATTCAAATCAGTCCTACTAATGTCAGAAATAAGCCTGAATACTAAAGCCCCAGTCGCACAATCCCGTTTTTTATGATAATTGTGCATGACTGTACACAATTGGCAAGGCTGGTTTGATTTGCATGATATGGGAAGAAATGACTGTCTCCCCTGGACACACCCCACCGTCAATAATTCGCCTGTGGCTCTTCTACAGCACTTCTGGGGCATTTGTCCTACTTCAATTTAGTCCATCCCACTGACACACTCATACTGACATATACGAGATACGTAAGGACAACGCTTTGAAATCACCTTGAACGGGACACAGTCAGGGCACAATCGGATACATCCTTGTCAATCGTCCTCAGAAAGCTTTCTGGATTGAGCCACGATCAGCCCAAATGAGCCCCGAACATGCCATGCTAATACAGTTCACCTTAGGACTGCATTAGGCTTCTACCCTGCGATACCAAGAGCAGCGATTCTCCAGTTTTGAACAGTTCAAAACAGTCGGGATCCTTTCCTGATCCCCGGCTTTCGTCCAGGTCTATACAATGCTGATCAGGATCAAGTAGCGCATGCACCACAACCAAAGCACATTTCGTCAGGATTATGACAATCGTGCACAATTGCCATGAGAAACAGAAATGTGTGACTGGGCATAAAGAATAAAGTAAAAGGGAACAGGTTCATGGTGGAGATGAAGTGTGCACTATCGTGACACAACCCTCCTAAAGTCTAGCTTCTTTGTGCTGTGGAGCAGCTTTCAATTTTTATCTGTTGTGCCCCAATAAGCTCAAATCCCCATCCCTCGCCTTTTAAATAGCCATATAAATATTGTTAGATAACTGTAGTGTAGTATAGTAACATTATTAGCAATCAAGTATGCTCTGACACAAACAATAGCACAACAAACATTTAATTTTTTTGGGGGTCTTTTCTCCACTAGAATAGATGGAAGTCAAAATTGGAAGTCACACTCCCCCTGTAGTTGGCCCACCACCCTTTGGGAGAGCGCCTCACTATTCAAGAAACACAGGTGTCCAGTCAGCACTCTGTACCATGGTCGAGCACTGCACACTACCAAGGCCCTTGCACACTTGGTAGAGACTTGCTGTATCTTGGTATGTCATGCAGAAGCACAGGCAGAGGGGAGTAAGCCTGATGTGATCACTCATTACTGCAATCATTTTTTGAACTGCAGCTAATAAAGGGCTTTATTAACTCAAAACTACTTTTACGCGCTTGGTATGACCGAAGGAGCACTACAATTTGTTAAAGTTGTGGAAGTCATAATCTTTAAATATTTTTTATTCTTCCTGACTGTGTCAATTAAAAGCTTAAATTTACTGGGAAAAAGCCAAACAACACGAGTATGTATAATGATACAAGTAGTTTTTTTAGTGTATATGGACTACATTCTCTGGCAACTCTGTGTTATTTTTCATTATTTTTTAAAACTTAATTTTCTTTTCTTTCCCTTTTGCCCTAAAAAAAGCATGGGTGCACTAGAGATTGTAGTAAAACATGTAATGACTTATTAAGTGTGATTTTGATGCATGGCTGGCAGTGTGCAGAAATTAACATAGAACTTTTGATGGATTCTTAAGCAAGCACTAGATGGCCAGGATGGGCAGTAGTTTGTCACATCTGATAGTATTTACCAAAAAACATACTGTACTTCTATGTACTTCTATACTGTACTTCTATGACATGTTCATATGTATATATACATATGAACGTATATATACGTATATATATATGTGTATATATACATATGAACATAAATATATATCTATGTTCATGTTTTTAAAAGAAAACTAAAGACCTACCTTTTTAATCTGGCTTTTAGCTGATTGTATTTATTATTATTTTACGTCATATTTCAACTTATTTTAACCCTTTTATTTTGTTTTATTACTACATTTTCAGTTCAGATTTGTTATTTGGAATTGTATTCTTTGTTAAATGCTTTTACTTTTATTATCCCATTTTAGCTGATTTTATTATGCACCTGATGTTACACTTTCTCATTTTACCACATTATTTATCTTTTATTCTATACTGTTATTTTATTTATTTATGTATTTACACATTTATTTATCTTACCCTCTCGTATTTGTGAGTATTTTTAAGTATTATTTTAGTTTTAGCTCCTGTGTTTCCTCATTTTTAATTCAAGATAGTGTTTCCTCAGTTCTCTAATTCTATTTTCTGTCAGAATTTCCTTTTTATGTCTTCGTGTGTTTGAGTAAGTGAGTGTGTATATTGAATGTGGTTTGGGGAAGGGGGGGATTGTGGGGGTCTTACGTTTTCATTTTATGCAATTATTCAATTTTCTGCTTTTTATTCCACTTATTGTTATTTTATTTAATCTTTTTCTCATGCAAAGCACTTTGTTTTACAAAGTCCTGTATGAAAAGTGCTATACATATAAAGTTTGATTGATTGATTGATTGATTGATTGACATACAAGTATAGCCACAAGCCACTTGTTGCAACACAGCCCATACAAGGGGATCAATCTGACAGGGTGGCACCTGAGATTAAATATATATTTCAATGGTCTCTGCTGACACCTCTGACTTTGCCTAATGTGTCAACGAAGCTTCACTGTAACACGCAGGCCACCTTGTAGATTCCTAAATCTATGGGGATTGGTATCAAGGTCAGAGGCACTGCGAACAGTATAAGGCAAAAAATAGTCTTGAAAATATTGGATTTGAGTAAAATATTGATATCTAGAAGAATTATTGATCAGCCAAAAGCTCATTTCAAAGGGAATGGAAAATGACAATACTCACTAGATTCTAGAGGAGGGTGGGATGACTCTGGGATTCGTGGGATGTCTCTGTAAAGAGAGAAAGAGAGTCAGTAAATTCCTAAACTTTCAATGAAAATAAATATACATCAGGATAATTACAATGTAAAGAGGCATACATTCATCTTTTTTAAAAATGAATGATTTAAAGGCTTATGTTGATCAACAGTTGAGTGGAAGAAACAAAATCAAGCAGTCAGTGTAATACACATTTACATCTTAAACATGGTGGGTAGCAGGAGAGAGGAGGATGGTTTTCTCTTGGTTCTTGGGATTTCAGGGAAACATGACATGAAGGGGCTCTGCCACTTAAACCAACTCTACTTACTGATATGCTCTATACACTTTTCTCAAGAAGTTTTTGGACATAATTCGGCTGATTGAGCTTTTAGATAAAGGAAGGAGACATATCAAGAGCTTCTGTCAGAGAAATATCAAAACCATCAATTTCAGATAAACTAATCCAGTATCTAATACTCTACCTCCTAATCCACCGCTTAAAGCCCCCATCCAAACTAGCAGGTTCAAATTCTGGATCGTATGCTATCCAGTTCAAGACCTTGACCTGTTTCTCAATTTGTAACTTTCTCAGAACATTGAACCATAGCTTAAGAGTGAATAAAGTCCATTGATTCAAGCTGTTATAATGTCTTTCAGCTTGGTTTTTATTTCCTATTATAGATTGTATTGGAGTTTTTATCTGTGTCATTTCTAGGCTTTTCCTGAATATATTTGTTTTTGTCGTTTGAGCTAAAGGCAGGAGGCACATGGTGCCAGCTTCCACAGAAAAGGGCCGACCTGGCATTACTCTGAGGGCATGGACAGGAAGTGTATTCAACTGCTTATGTCTTGTTTGTGACTTTTTAAAAAAAATTTTTGTTACTTTATTTTTTATTGAAGTTTTCTGAGGTATCACAATGAGAAAAGTTTACATTTCAGTTAACCTTTTTTTCTCAATAACAGATGCTGTGTGAAACCAAAGACACAAAACAAAACAAAAAGCAAAACAAGACAGTCACCGTTACCAACATCCTTAGTCTAAACAGTTTACATATCATTCTTTGGGTATCTTTCATTGTGCTGTAAATTGTCAATTTTTCCAAATTTTTAAAGGAAACATCCTCCTTTAGTCTAAACTGATAGGTCTTTCTTCCCATAATATAAATCTCTCTTATGATTTCAAGCCACTGGTTTACCGTAGAGGGGTCAATCAACCAATTTCGTGTTATTGCCTTCTTGCATGTGACCAATAGTGTTTTAGCTAAGTATCTATCTCTGTCTAAGACATAATTATTTATATTTCCCAGGTACATGACTTTACATTCTTTGGGTTTCATTTATCCCAAAATATTTGTAATCATTCTATGTACATTCTTGAAGAATCTGTTAAGTTTATTACATTCCCAGAAAATGTGTGTATGATGTGCTTGCCTGTTTCTACACAGCCGCCAGTATGATTGTTGTAATCCACTCTGTTTACTCTTCACTTTAGGTGTGATGAAGTAACAAGTCAAGTTTTTCCACACAAATTCTCTCCATGTCCTTGAGTTTGTAGATCTGTTGTGTTTCACACATGTTGTGCCATTCTTCCAGTGTAATATCAATATTCAGTTCCTTTTCCCATTTCTCCTTGATATACAAAGTGGAGGCAGTTTCTGAGTCTCTTAAGCCTTGGTATAGAGCTGAGATTGCCTTGAATTTTGTCCCATTATATGTTCGTATCATCACATCAATACTCCATTCAAGGTGTTCACAGTCTGTATGTCCTTCATTAAGTAATCCCTCAGCTGGAGGTATCTGAACAGAAACTAACTTTCTAGTCCATATTTTGATTTTAGCTGTTAAAAACTCATCATATTTCCATTTTCAATTAAGGTACACGTTGCAGTGATCCCTTTATTCCCTCAATTTCTGAAATTACGGTCACTTAAATTTGGCTTAAATCTGTCTGTTTGTTACATATTCTACCACTGTGGACACATATCAGCTGAAACAGAGTAAATATGGCTCTATACTTTTAATTTTTTGTCTGTGTTGGCTGAGACATGTGTACAGCTCACAGAGAAAATAATCAGATCTCCTTTAGTCAGCATTTTTCAGCACAGGAGACATGTGACTTGTGTTTGCAGTCTGAAAACTCAGACTTTATAACTTGCTTACTGCAATGAAAACAAAAAATGCATCCACTGTGAAACAGCTGTTAGACAACCAGTATTATGGTTTAACCTGTGACAATATTAACTGACTTTTTTTTTACTTTTCTTTGTTTACATTTAAGTCAATGACACATCTGATGAGAAAATGCTGATATTGAATGAAAGACAGAAAGAAAGAAAATAGTGTTTGTAGGGGTCAGCAGCCCCGGTCTAGCTCAATTTCAGCATCTTTCCCTGTATATCTACTCCCTGCATCCTCACCCAGATTTCATCCCTATCCACTGTCTTTATGCCATCAAACAATACAATTAACCACAGTGAGATAATAGCTCAGACTTTTACCTGCTCGTAGGTGTCCAACAACATCTGCCAGGCTGCCTTTCTTGACTTTGGTGATGAAGGCCCCGAGTCTCCCCATCTCTGTCATCTTCCCTCCTACCACCTGCAACGAGAAGGGAGAAAGGGAAATGAACAGGAATCAGCAGGCAATGTATAGCACACTTGTGTAGTTGACTCTGCTAATGCCAAAACATGATCCATGTCTGAATGTTCTTACTTTTAGGCCAAGGAGCGAGCCAGCCTCCCGGGGCATGGCTGACCTCTTACTGAGCGTGATTCGTCCAATTAGATGGTCACCCTCCTTGGACGGCTGCCATGTAACCGGATGCTGCAGAGCAAGTTGTGAGTCAATGTGAAAATGAATGCCCAATAAAGAAAATTTTGCATGTGTGTTTGTTCAGTCATGAACCTGTTATATATTAGAAAAACTTACATGCCACACTGTAGGATCTAGAGAATGACAATCCCAGTCACCTGAACAGAAAAAAGAAAGAAGAGGGACATATGTTACATAGCAATACAGCTTCTGTTGTGTGTGTCTTTTTTGTAGCATTTTCAGAGGTGATGAAGACCCCCAACATTTTTTCAAAGATGTAAGGGAATGCATGTTATCATCGACCTGATATTAGTAAAAAGATGATAACAAATAACGACAGATAAGCTCATTTCTGATTATATATACAGTCAAATGAATTTATTAATATAATGGTGTTTTGAGATAAAGCATAAGGTCTGTGCTATATCTTAGATTAAGTTTTTATAATTGCCAAGATTGTTGCAGAGAACCATCTGGAAAACATGCTGCTTGTGAAAACAAATCTAATTTAAGAGTATTCAACAGATAAAAAGGATAGCATTTATTTCTTGCCCAGAGCTTGATAAGGAATTCACTTTGTACTTTCTCACCTCTAAGACCATGCTAAAATGTATTAGCTCTTCAAAAATTATAAATATTACCATATCTGACCTGCACAGGTGTTCTTAGATACTGAATTAAGTGCTGTTGGGTCCCAGTCAAAACATTGGGGATGAAACCTTTTATTTTGAAGACCACAAATATGTCGGTTACTTTGAATCAGAATTTAAAACTCTCCTACAGTTAGCAGTTCGCCTTTGCTTTGGAACACCTCTACAGCTTTCATGAGAGGATTGATAACATCTTTCACAACAAGTAAGAAACAGAAATAGTGAACCAACAACAGACACTAGAAACAAAACTGGCTAAAGCAGAGAGGGAATATATTCAAAAGCCATCAGATTCTAGACCAAAACAGATCACTGTCATTTGCTGTTCATTGAATATATAATTCACTAAAGCAGCAACAAATAAACGAAGATTTGCAAAACACAACTTGTTTGAACACAGAGACAGACCAGGAAAACATCAAATATACTTGGCAAAAAGCGCGTAGCTGCCCAGACCATGAAATTGGTAATGGATAGAATAGGTTACTGAACCACAGATTCTTAAATGATAGACAAAGCATAGTATGACTTTTACAGGACTCTATATCTATCTGAGCAAAGTGAAGATGAAACTACTTTAATGGATTTCGTTTCCAAAATTAATCTGCCTAAACTTTCGCCTGATGATAAATACCATCTTAATACCCCTCTCTTTAAACATGAGCTACAAAATGCTAATGGATCAATTCAAAGTAGAAAAGCACCAGGTCCTGATGGACTGACTAGAGAATTTTACAATGAATTTGTTGCCCCATTGACTGAATCATTTTGAAATATGCTGAACCATTCTTCTTACTTTATCCACCCAGGGAAGTCAGCATTTCTTTCATACATAAAGTGTGCATCTTACAGAATCATCTCTTTACCTAATGTTGACCTCAAATTCTGTCTAAAACCAAAGCAGTTTGTTTGGAGATCTTTTTACCATGTCTGATCAAGGACGATCAAACAGGATTTATTAAATGTAGTACTTCCTGCAACACAGTAAGAAAATCAATAAACATGATCCAGTTACAGTATGTCCATAATAAGTAATGAATGATCTTGTGGTCCCCTCTGACTCAGAGAAGGCAGTTGACTAGGTTGAGTGGCTTTCTGTGCTCTTCATAATGGAAAAGTTTGATATACGTAGGTAAGGACTTCGTCCAATGGGTCAAGGTTCTTCGTAACTGTCTGATGGCAGCAGTCATAACGTCAGATAGTTCAGATAATTTTGAAATTCAGAGAGGAGATGTGGGGGAGACTTGGTGTTCGTTAAAAAAGCGAAGCTGCATGCATTCATAGAAAGTCCAGCTTAGGTGATCTGGAGATATTTCAATATCAGGTATATTTGAAAAACACAGTATTGTGCATGTTTTTTGTCCAAGGGCACTGAGATAAGCCATGTCTGCACAGAACGACAGCTGATAAAAACTAACTTCATTCATAATCAAACTGTTTCACTTTGCTGCACATTGGCATGTCCAAAAACTGCTGCCAGAGGCTGGCAGGGACAAAGACAGCAGTCACTGTCAGAGTTTTCCCGCTCTCATTAACACTGACAGATGGTCGGCTCGAGAAGAACTAACTGGCCCAGCATCAGACCAGAGCAGCATGCGACGTTCACGGCCACTTTTCCACCACAGGAATAAAACAACAGCAAGATGACATCAGGAGGAGATTGAAGAGACTTTTAGCATCCTCAGATTCAAGGTAAAGGAAGTGTTCAAGCCTTGCACAGAGCTAAATGAGCAATTCAATCAAAATTTTGGGGATCAAGATGCAGGAAAGGAGACAAGATAATACAATTTAAGCATAAACATGAACAATATGAATTGCTCTTATATGAAAAATGTATTTACATATTGTTTAACCTGTGCATGCCATGTGCTTAGGGCAGGTCAGCCAATAAAAGCAAGGGTAATGTGCATTTAAAAAAAGTCTGAGCAGACATAGCTTGAGAGTCGCTAATCTCAAATCTAAAAGTCCACTGAGGATGCTTGAGAGAATATATGCTAACTCAGCGGCTTGAACCTGCTGACTCAGGAGGTTTTGCTTTTGTAGGATGAACATGGTGGGCAGATAACAAGATGTGTGCTGCTCCCCTAACTGATTTTACGTCAAAGAAACAGCCCCCAGCAGGTATTAACATGCTATTGCTCTTGATAAACAGTGTTTGAGTGTGTTTGTTTTTGTTCATGTGGGGTTGTATGGGTCACAAACTGCTCAATCTGCTTTTTCTACTGTTTAAGACGAAAATCTGCTCAATCTGCTTTTTCTACTGTTTAAGACAAAAATCCACAAGCCTACCAAATCCCCTCAAAATTATGTTGAAAAACTCTACGTCATTAAATCTTCAGCTGCCTTTAGCCTGCTTTTGGCTTAGTTCTAACAAAAAAGGGTTATAATTCATGTATCTTTTAAAGCTTCAGTTTGATTAACATTTACCATGATTTACTCTTTCATTTCAATTCATTTAAATCTGTTTGATAGGCTTAAATTTTCTTACCAAGCCAAATGGAGTAAATAACTTAGGGTGGATAGCTTACATCACAACAAAGTGCAAAATGGATACGCAACTGTACAGATATGGTCCAACGGAACATGATGTGATACAGTGTAAGTCAATAAAGACCACTGAAAAGTGATGTTTCAAAATATGCTACCATGCAATACCATACAACAGAATATGTTAGGGTACAATACCAAATCATAAGGAATATACAATATGATATGATATAATACCAACATGGGTACAACATAATATAATACACACAGGATGAAATTTGATAGTATGCAACATGACATGACAAGACATGATAAGTTATATGGTATATTGCATCATGAAGATATACCTAGTGTGATGTAGAAACAATGAAACACTTGGCTTGATAAAATCACTACTGTTTTTATGAAGCAAAAATTAAAAAAGGCTCATGTAATTCTAAAAACTGTATACACATAGTGTTTTTTGAAGTAGTTGACAATGATATCACCTTATATTTAAAGAAAAATAGGGAAAAATGTTTAATTCTTATTGTCATATTCATACTTGATGTGAGTTCAGTCACATGTCTCCATAAAAAAACAGAGAACTGTTGAAAACCTTTTGTTGTGATATTTACTGTATTGTATATTAAGAGTTAGCACTATGATGACATACCTAACATAATATTATACCATATAAGATCATAAAGCAATGCTGGATATGATACCATATAAAAGGACTGGCCTGGACTGAATATGACACAATCCTATATGATACAATATGGAACACTAAGATGCAATTGGCACTATACAATTCAATGAAATACTTCACAACAACATGTTACAGTAGGTGGAACAAAACCCACAGTACTAATAACTGATACATATATTTTGTTTGTCTGTTCAAACGCTCAGTAACACAAATTTTCAAAGGCATGGCACAGACTCTACACATTTAGGCACAGAGACATGGTCAAGGCGACCTGCTGCAGTTCACAAACCATCAGAAAGGGACTGAAGATGAAATAAGTGACTTTTTACATGACAGACCTGCTGTCAGCTAAGAGCAGGAGTACTGACAAGCTATAGTGATGTCAACAGATTTTGCACAAATATGGCATCATCCATTTCTGCGATTGGCTTATGATCATCAAGGGTGTCCGAATCAATAACTGCGGGAAAGGGGGCCAGCTCTCCATGGAAAGGGTTAAGTTGCATAGATTATGAATGGTAAAATGAATGATTTTGTAGAGTCTACAGCAGTGTAGCGTGGAACACGTTACAAAGTTACAAAGTAACGTGTTACAGTATTGTAACGTGTTACAGTATCGTAACACATTACAGTATCGTAGCGTATTACAGTAACATAACTGCTTTTCAAGTAAAAAGGAAAGTAACGCACTACTATTGAAAAATTGGTAACGAAACGTAGTTATTTTCTTCAATGCAGTGCAACGTTACTTTTCCCATGGACAGCTCTGACACTGAAGCTGCTTTCTCAGCTGCCCGCATTAGACATGAGCAGCGTTGCCAAGTCCACTCGTTATAAGCTTATAAGGGCCGCAAATCTCGTGAGATCACGTATTTTGGGCTTGTTTCTAAATGTGAAGTTGCTTCCTGAGGCTCTTCTGTCTGTGTGAATCCCCCTGATTACCCTCCAGCTCCTAACAATAAAGCAAAACACGAGTGCAGCAGACAGTTTGTCCACTTCCAGGTTTCCTGGTCATTGCGCATGCTCCTAAACACACTCATGCACATAGCGCATGCTCTGGAGCCAAAGTTGCCCGGTCAGCTTATTATAAGTGATGCTCCTTTCTTGAATGGATGCTTGGCACTGTGGTATTGAAATGTAATGTAGATGAAAATTAACACACTTCATGTAGATTTCTCTTTTGAAAAAGTCATAAATTACATTAGGAAGGGAAATAGCTGGAGGTTTCTTATTTTGGGCTTATTTTTATGGACCAGGTTGTTTCTTACAGAAGCAAAACGTGGAAACACTGGACAGGAGCTCTCATTCGACAGGGTATGTGACATGGTTTTGATAAAATAAAGAGCACAAAAGAAATGACTGTTGTCTACTCTGTAGTAGGTAGACATAGGTAGGATATAATGTGAAAATAAGTGGCACAAAGCAGTCTTCATAAAGCAGCAGGGCAGAGTGGAAATTTACACTTTTATCACAACTTATGCCCTTACTTCAGTAAAACATGGTAAAAAGTGAATCAGCAGCATTGACGAAAGAGTTGAGAGGAGCACTGTTGCACGCAGAAGTGACATGACATAGCGTCACTATGTGCAAGACAATTACACCGGGAAAAAGAAAGCTGTGGAGTTTTAGTTACCTGGGCATTTAACTGCATCATTCACTTTTTAGCTCAACTAGAACTTATGTGGAAAACAAATACTAGGGGGGCTGAGGAAATTACCAGAGTAAAGTTCATGTAAAAAACGGCCTAATATTACAGTACATTCTTCTAAATCTAGCAAGAGAAAAGCTACTCACTGCACAGTTAAAGATCACCCCAAGAAGGCAAAGTCAACCCTCTTCTCCCTTTTGAAGGTCATACACAGTCAATTAAAGCCTATACATATAGAAATGGGAAAAAAGGGGCAGAATCTGTCCATAGTCTTTGTTTAATCAGCACATGACATTTCTTTTAAAAAAAAGCAACATTTCACAGTGTGGCAGCTTTTTACAATTTATTCTTGTTTTGTGTTTATCAAGATGACCTGTTAATGTTTCCCCATTTGACTGCACAGAGGGTCTTCCCTATCAAGCTCAGAGGCAGGTTCAGTGGTAGCCAGGCCCTAACAGCGTCCAAAAAATCTGATAAGGAGCCTTGTTGAACAGCTAATCAGATCTGTGATGTTGCTTGGTCTAACTAACTTTTGCGTTATGGTGTAAAAACAGTGGCCTGCAATGCTTATCTCTTTCTTTCATATTCATGGTTGATGTTGGCCATGATTGCTGCTGGTTGGAAGTGATTTTAGGCAAGGCAAATCAACATGCCCTTAAATGACACACAAACACACACACCCCTTTCCTGAGTAGCTAAGTGGTAAAGCAGGTACCATCAGTATTGCCACTACCTCAAACTGGCATGTACAAAGCCTTGGTCCACTGAAGATGACAAAGCTGTGGCAATGACAGGCCACATGGTAAATCATGCACATTTTCATCTGAACGTTGGGATTCATATAGTGTTCGGGGTCTCTTCAATGATCTCTTATCCTGTCATTGTTGCAGTATTCTGTGATTTTTTTCAAATAACATTGACTCTAAGTCTGGACACCTATGTTTTAAACAATAAATGGGATTTTACACCCAAAATGCCTTTAAAGGCATGAAAAAACAAGGCCATAAGAGGGTCAAACAATAGGCATCTGTAGGCTACATTCGCCTGAAAGAGGCTAACCTCAGGCAGTTGACTGGTCAGCCATTGGCAGTAAGTCTTTCTGGTCTCTGTTTCTATCACCCAGGGATATCCCGGCCTCTGTGCTCTGCTCTGCCATCGACATATTCTCCTTGTCGCAGTACATTTTCCAGCCTGTCACACTGAATATTCCCTCAGAGGGAGCTGGGTGAAGAGGATTTAGTTTCCATGAATATGGAGGAAAGGATTTTTTCAAACCTCAAGGTATTGTGTATTATTCAATACTGTTTGTGGTGTTTTCTTATTTAATGAAAGAAAATCTGTTTGTTTTCTTCTAGAGACACTTACAGGTACTTACAACCAGCACACTGAATTTATTCCTTCTGCACTGAAACCTACAGACCAATATTAGACCAGTTGGTTTCATGCTGGTCATGTGAGGATTTGGGAGCTTATTAATGTGAATGAGGGAGCATCTCACACCCATATTTGGTGGTTCATGAGCACCACACTGGGACACAGTGTTTTCCCAACACCAGACTTCCTCTTTCCATTTCCTCTGCCCATTATCACATTTGTGCTCCTTTTTACATCAAGGAAGTAACCCAATTACGTCCAATTACTCCCTGCTTCCTTTTAACTTCAAATCTGCAGCATCATCAAAATACACGGGTATCTGCTGGAATGTAGCCTTTGTAAAGTTAATACTGTCAACTTGACCCTGATGCAAGGATTCCTGAAATGTGAAATCTACTGTTATTCATTAAAATGACATAACATTTTTCAAGTATGTTCACATCTGGTCTGCTTTGTGATAATTGCTGAGAAATAAACAGGTTGAAATACAAATCAGATTTGTCAGAAGGAACACAGGTTAGAGTGTTTGTCCAACAATTACAAAATAAGTTTGCCATCTCTTTACATGTTTTTACATGTTTTCTATATTTCAATTTGAATATACAATGGCTAAAAACTGATATATATGCCTGACTTTGCTGCATTAGTTGTAGGCTTAACACAGCATTGATGCACGTGCTTACATATCCACAAAAATTAGACTACAAGGTGAAACAACATGGACTGCAAGCCATTGGCCACTGTTCCCCTGCACAGTATAAAGCAACACTATAATGTAAAAACATAATAGCGAATGACCCAACACATTTAATTCAATTTCTGACAGACCGGAGGTGCATTTCTTCATACATGTTTCAA
Organism: Scarus forsteni; assembly: GCA_036419115.1. Lineage (NCBI taxonomy): Eukaryota > Metazoa > Chordata > Actinopteri > Labriformes > Labridae > Scarus > Scarus forsteni. The sequence goes on from JAZDUH010000098.1 coordinate 38,020,449, forward strand.
TCAATCAATCAATCAATCAACCAATCTCTTTTTTTGTACATTCAATTCATACCAAGGGCCCTAATTTTGTGGCACAGTGCAGGGTGGTGCAGGGTGCGCAGAGCCTGGCGAACCCTGCGCAGTGTTAATTTCGTCCGGTGCACTGCCGTGCGCAGCCAATTTGACAATTTTGTAGTCTGTCTGCGCCGACATGGGTGTGACAGCGCACCAGGAGGAGGTGCCGACAGATTAAGGGTGGCACAGTGACAATTGGTTGGATTAAAGCTGTTTGTTTTAATGGAAACTTAACCTGACAGCAGCTGGAAGTGTGATGCACATCTCACAAGCCAACAGACAGCCTCATCATCCAATACAGAGTAGCCATATATTCGGCTTCTCTCATCTCATGAAATTCAAAGAAAAGAGGGTGAAAGAGGCGGAGAAAAAGAGAGAAAATAATGAATGTCACTGTGTCTTAAGGATTTACATTACATATTTATTTTTTTAGTCTTTATTTTCAACGTGATCGCTTGGAGGATGAGGTGGAGACACCAGGGGGAGTATACAGTAATCTATATCACCAAAGACTCTGCTATTTGGTGATGACAGACCAGGAATGCAGGTAGATAACAAGCATGATGCATGGATTAGCCTGCCGCTGTGTAACTGTCTCTTAATTTTATACTCCTATAAATGACAAAGGAACAGATTACATCTGTCCAGGGAGCTGGCCCACACGGTGACGCGCTTCGTGGCCTCTGATGCTCACCCCGATGGCCTGTCCGTTCTTCCAGCTGCTGAAGTGACAGCGGCTCTGACCGTCTCCACTACTGGGTCTTTCTAGCACACTGTTTTTGCGCTGGCTGGGATCAATCAGACCAATCAGTCGCTGTGCCTTGGCCACAGCTCATTTAAAGGCAAGGAGAGGCATTCATTTGATTGGTGAAGACAACACTTGGCTGTTTTAAACCCACTTATGCCCTGCCTCCTCCCTCTCCGGAACTTGTGTGGCGGGAAGGGACGGAGGCGTGGATGCGGCTCTCTGCGCCCTGCAAGAAACTGGCAAAGTGCGCGGGACACACCCTGTCGATGCGGCGCAGGGCAGGTGACCAAGGGATACCCAAATCGTTAACCTGTCTTTATCGTGTTTGTCTCTGCCTGTCACTAGTTTTAGTTGGCATATCCAACATGAAAAAAGGCTTCAGTATACATTCCTTTATTTACATTTGTCGGTGCCGGAGACATTTAGCAAAGGACTTGGTTTTGCAAACCCTCACCCTACTACCATCAAACAGCTGCGGAGAAAGACAGTGAGACAAAATAGGCTAAATGAAAAGAAGTAAAATGATTAAAATGCAGCAGGAAAACCTGTATAGAATTTATCAAACATGGAAAATGCCACACATATCTATTTGCGCTCATGTAACTCAGTAATTTGAGCATCACCAATGCCTGGCAGAGATCCTTTAATTGTAAGGCCATTACTTTTAATTTATGAGCCAATTTAATTGCTGTCACGTTCCACAATTAGCACATCTTATAAACCTACAATAACACCTAGGCCATCCCTTGAAAAAACTGTCATGCTTGCTCTAAAACATGCTCAGCAAACACCCAAATGAACCCAGTAATATTACATTTGATAAATAACCTTCTTTAAAAAATCATGAATTCTTGATCTTGTCTTAACAGTTTACTTAACTTGATGCATCTTCATGCAAATTATCTTGCAATCCTGACTATAAATGACAGTACAAAAGGAAATCCTAAGTTAAACTCAGCCTGCCAAAGAGTGTTTAAAACAGCTAATAATCTCAATCCACACCATCTCCCCATTACCAGTCCCCGAGTAACAGTAATCTGGATTAAAACATCTGGAACAAGCCTTTTATAAGCTGGTACAACATGGCTAACTCTCCCTACTAGCTCTCAAACTAAGGCATCCTCTTGTTTCTTCAAGCAATGTCTGGAATTTCTTCTCACAAGGCCATGAGCTGCAAAAATACAATGGTAACAAGGAGCCAGCAGTTTGCAAACACAGTCATGCTTGTAAGATAGAGGTCCATGGTTGGCTGTCACAGCTGGATGATTACTAAGTATTACGTAGCATGCGAGCCACTGGCCTAATTCCACAAATCTGCTGGCCTAAATCACCGGGACTCTCCAAATAAATGAAAACTGTCCTGAGAGCAGTAGGGTTTAGAGACACAGTACAGAGGTGTAGATGACGCCGGGGGATAGTGATGCACTGTGTGTCAGGGAGGCGGGGGCTTCATCCTCTCATTTAAAATGTATAGTATTTCAGTCCCAACACAGAATGTGCCAAAATTAGACTAATCCCTGAGGCAAAAATATCTTCCTGCCTTTTTGCATACTATGGTAAAGCTATTGGTATTTTATGCTTGTTCCTTGGAGGAAGGCGGAAAATAACTTACATCAGGATTATGACGTTCTCCTTTTACTTAGCTGTTGTATGAACATTGAGCCTTTGTGAACATTTTCACCCTCAACAACTTTGCAATTGCCTCCGACTGGGATCAAATCAGTTAATCTGGATGATTCTGTCAGGGTATTTAGCTGCAACAATTAGCTGCAACATTCAGCTATCAAGCTATCAAAGTTGTGGTTTGAACCCTACCCATGCTTTACTGTCAACACATTAGGGGTATAGGCAAAGCTAAGTGTTGGTGATAGTGACAAGACAAACTGATAGAATGACAATATACTAAAGGTCTATGGCAGCATTGTTAACTTTTGTAGTAAGAAAGGCAAGAATGTGAGCTAGTTTTAGAAGTAGCTAGACGAAACAATGTCTAATAAAGGGAGATGGATGACGGTAGACTTTGCAACTTTGGCTATATTTAGCTAAGTAAGCTAGTGGAGTGAGCACATCTGTCCGACTGACCTTTCTCACTGACGCTTTCCATGTCCACGTCCTCACAGCTGGTGTACTCGGGCGTGGAGCCGCCCTCCTCCTCTGAGCTGCTGATGGACATCTGCCTCTTGTTGACTCCGCGCTTGCTCTTGTACGTCCGTGGAGGGGGTGGCCGCAAAGACTCCGACTGGTCAGAGCCCTGAGAGTCTTTCCTTAGCAGGTTATCCCCACCTTTGTCTTTTGGTGTCCGTGTTGTGCCAGGATCAAGGCGACCTTTGTTTGGACCCCAGTCTGGAGGCACCTGTCCTCCAGACTGAGGTCGAGGGGCTCCCCCTCCACCCCCCACGGTCCTATCCACAGGGTAGGCTCGGTGGTTCTCTAAGCCAGTCTTCCCTTCCCCACCTCCACCCCTCCTTGATAGGCGGTTTTCAGGTACCTCCCCAGCACCACCTCCACCTTCAGGTCCCAGTCCCACCTCATTGATCGCCAGATCGCTATGCCGTCTTTCATGGCGGACTTTGGACACCTTAGCATGCATCCGCATCTCCTGCTCCTCTTTCTGTGGTTTCACTGGGTACCGTGCCAGGTTAGGATCACTTCGGTAGCGATTCTGGAACTCCTCCTCACGGCGCTGGCGCTCCCTCTGCTCGTCATCTTCTGGGCGTCTCCGATGGGTTTCTGAAAGAGCAAAGTTCTCCTGCCCATCCTCGTAGTCCTGAGAATGGATCTTCTCCAGTCTCCGTCCGTCTCCTATCCGCCTCTCACCTCTGTCCCCTGTCATCACTCGCTCATCCAGGGATGACTGAGACGGCAGCTTCCCTGTAGCTCTGCGGCCACTTCCACGCCCCATTCCTCCTTTACCATTTTGTTCATGGAGAGAAACTGGTCTTTTCCTATGAGAGACAAGAATTAGTTTTAGAATGTGTCACAAATAGAGCTCTACACAAAACACATATTGAGACATTAGGTGTAGAAGGAGAAGCTATTTGTGCTGAAATATCCTGTAATATATTTGAAGCATCCCTACAAATATGATGGTTAATATAAGTAAGAGTTATTTAAACTTTCTTTTCTGTAAAGAAATCCACTAAGTGAGGTACTTCTTGGCATGTACCAAGAAGCAAGAAGCTTTAGTAGTGGTTGGGTAATGTGGTAGGAATGATACTTATCAGAAGCAGATAGAGGTATTATTGAAGTCAGTCATTGATTGGCTTTTGGAACTTGCTTTCAATTATAAGCACAGCCTTTGTTGACCATAACTGAGTTGAGTAGGAATCACAGCAGCTGTGCACACATGCTGCATGTGAAAAAGAAAGCGGAAATACAGTGGAGATAAATTCAGAGTGCAGTTTAGGTATTTGGTAAATGGGAAAAATGTCATATTCCACTGTAAGATAGTGTAGGGATACAAAAAAAAGCATTGCACTATTTTACCATTACTCAAGACAATCAAATTTAAGTGGATGCAGTGCCTCATATAATTGATGTGTAATATTCATTAAATTACAGAGGCCCTGAAGGTCAATGGGAATATACATTTTAAAAAACACAAAAACATTTCACAGAACACAAAAACATTTCACAATACACAAAAACATCAAAGAATGTGCAAAAAATATTTCACAGAACACGAAAACGTTTAAGAACATGCAATAACATTTAAGAATACACAAAAAAATTTTACAAAACACAAAAACATTTCACAATACACAAAAACATTTCAAAATATGTAAAAGCATTTCAGGGATCATGAAATACATTTCAAGAAACCGGAAAGGGTAGGTCCATGCTACTTGTCTCTTATTCGCTTAAATGAAGGGCATCGGGCATTACTCTAACAGCATTTCCTGTTTACACTGGATAACTGCTATAGCACAGCCTGCGCAAAAATTCAAGCTTTTTGCAGGATGGAAGAGGAGCTAGTGTCACTTTATACCGACCTCTGGAGGCAGCTGCCTCTCTTTGGCTATCCGCTGATGACCAGGCTCTGTTTGCAATGTTTGACTGCGGTAAGCCAGCTTTGGTTTGTGTTTGCTCGGTCAAATCAGCCGCACGTCTTTTTCTAATGCGTAAATCTAAAGATACTTACAGTGATTGACACTCTGAAGAGTTGGGGGGAGTGAGTGTGGGTGGACTAAAGTCTCACAATCAGACCCATGATGAAAACAATACTTTAGCAGTAATTATTCACTTTCTAGACTACCTGTATAATATTAAGTACTTTTATTATGTACTTTTCGAGAAATCCTATGTAAAAATCCAAAACAGTGTTTAAGATTTAGGGCTCTAATTTCGTAGACCAGTCGCAGGCGCACCTACCCTGCACCGCGTGGACAGGGTGTGACCAGCGCACGTTGCAAGTTTCCTACAGTGCCAAGAGAGCCGCACTGCAGGCGCAGAGAGGTGCATCCACACCTCCAGCCCTGCCCCTCTGCGCAAGTGCCAGAGAGGGAGGAGAAAAGGCGTGAGTGGGTTTAACAGAGCAGTGTTGTCTTCACCAATCAAATGATCGCCTCTCCTTGCCTTTAGATGCGCTGGGGCCGAAGCACAGTGTCTGATTGGTCTGACTGATCCCCGGTAGTGGAGACGGTCAGAGCCGCTGTCCCTTCAGCAACTGGGAGAACGGACTGGCCATCAGGGCGCGCATCGGAGGCCACGAAGCGTGTCACCGTGTGGGCCAGCTCCTGGGACAGATGTAATCTGTTCCGTGGTCATTAATAGGAGTACAACTGTAACTGTCTCTTAACAAAATTAAGAGACAGTTTACACAGCAGCTGGCTTATCCATTCATAATGCTTGGGATCCACCTGCATAACTGGTTTGTCATTGCCAAATAGCAGAGCCTTTGGTAATATGCTGTATATTTTCCCGGTGTCTCCGCCTCATCCTCCTTGCAAAAGTGTACTCCATCTTATCCATACATGTATTTTCTCTCTTTTTTCTTCTGTACTCCCCTGTTAAAGGTACTCCCTTGTCTGCTTTCCTTGTTTGAGAAATGTTTTTCATGTATGTATCCAGCATAAGTATTGACTAACTTCTGTAAAGACAGATATCTGTGACCTAGCTTTTCTATAGTTTCAACTAGAACAAAGCAGATTTATTTTTTATCACAAGGATTAAAAACAACAGCAGCTTTAGCCTGTAAGCGCTTCTTTCTTACTTAGATATCAATAGAATTCTATATCTCAAATCTCAGATTCATCATTTCATTTCATTTCATTTCATATACTTTATTGTCCCCGTGGGGAAATTTGTCATGGGCTCCCTGCTGGTCCTGCAGTCATAGAAGAGCAACACAAATCACATAACACAAACACTACAGTCACAAACACGTCACAATCACATTCAGAACATCACTATGGCACAGTACCAATAATTTACATAAAATACATTAAACCAGTATGAAGGCCAAGGAGCCAGGAAAGGTTAAAACTACATCAGTTCATTCATAATCATGCTAATGAAAAAACTGACATTGTTGTACACGTGAAAAAGGGAAATGTGTTGCGTGTGATCTGGCTTACTTTTCTTTAGGTGGTTCACTTTGAGAGCGTGTCCCCGGCATGCCGTCACCACCCTTAGCAGCAGTGATGCTGATGGGTGGCTGTGTCCCGTTGCCAGTGGGTGGGGCCTGGGATCTGGAGCGGAGTAGCTTCCTGTCCTGTTGAGTCTCACCTCCTGGGGCTAGGTTGTTCAAGGAGGTGCCCAGGCTCCCGTGCCGCACCCCTGAGCCCGAAAACCATTCTCCTGATTTGGTAAGAATCTCCTGCTGCTTACGGCACAGGTTGCATACCCACATCACCTACGGAAAGGAAGGGAACACAAGCCTGTTAGCTACTTGGTTTTGAAGATAAAAGAAAACAGCTGAATATATAAGGGAATTCACTTTTTAGTCCTTCTGGTTAATGTGTCTCACAATCTTAGGGATTTTCTAAATGAATGTTAAGTTAAATGCCAAATATAAGGCCTGTGGTTAATTCTGTATTTTTTTCTGTTGTATGACATACAATTGGATATGGCATACTTGTCAGCCTCAAAGCTTTAGCCCATCTTGTAAAGGATGGCCTTTAACACGTGGGTAACCTAGACTACCTAGACAACTTCATTATTTCTGATCCTCGTGAAAATCATACAATCATTTTCTTTAAAAGAGTCATGACCATTGGTTTGATCAGGTTACGCTTGTCTTGGGTAGGACTACACAGTCTACGCATGATTATGGCCTGACAGTTATAGAGGACCTGTGGGCTAAAAAAAAAACATGTTTTGCATCATATCTAGTGTGTCATTTGACCAAGAAGAAAATACCCAAATGGGAAGCCTTGTAAATAAGTGACAGAAAGTCTGCCACGCTTGCTTTTTTTCTACCTCCTGTGAGGCAGTGTGTATGTTCTTTAATGCCAGAGACATTAACCAATAAGAGCACTGCGAGTTCTGCATGTGTGACTTGCAGGTGCAAGCAGACCCAAGATGTTGCCTTGAGAACTACAGAAAAAGTTTATCTTACTCTGAAAACAACATCTACGATTCTTAACTGGTGGGTCACGGACCCATTTTAAGCCATGTGGCCAGTTTGCTGAGTGTCCTCCCCTACTCTCTCTCACCCTCTTTCACAAACCTATCAATGTCTCTCTTCCCTGTTGATAAAGGCCTAAAAAGTCCAGAAAAAATAACCAAACACATGAAAATGCACTCAATTGTTTTTCAGGTTTTGTTGACCTTGACCTGACAAAAATTTTTGAGGATAAATGAGAAAAAATGTCAAAAACATTTTTATCTTATCTTAGACAGTGTTTGAAATAGTTAAAAGAATTAACACTGCTATAATATCAAAAACCAAAAGTGGACAAATATCCTAGTTTTCAAAACCAATAAGTACATTCTGGTTGTTTTCTTAGAGTCTTGATCTATCCATCTATCTAGTTACCTTGCGATGAATGTATGTACAAAGGCTTTTTCGACAATAATGCAAATTTTTTAATCATTCTTTTCTTTTTCTTTTTTTTTGTCTCTTTGTTTAGTCAGGTTTTTGTTCAGAGGTCCAAACAGCAGCTGTGTTTGTTAACTGTATTTACAAATGTTAGTATTGAAGCCTGAGTCTGGACCATTTATCACCCACTGTTTTTTACAGTCCTTAAATATGACAAGTGTGTTTCAATATGACTTCAGCAGGTCAAAAGTAATTTCTGGTCTGCTTTTGACGTCATGGATCATCTGCACTGTGATGCCATCGCTGTACTGTTTATGGCCTATATTGGATTAAGAAACCCCAGAATAGATTGCAATATGCCAAGATTAATGCAGTAATCCAGTGAGTACATTTTAAAGGCTACAGCATAAAGAGTTATACTGAAGACTAGTGGTTCTTAACTGGTGGGTAGTGGCCCAAAAGTGTGTGTGAGAGCTGTTCTCAATAGGTCCTAAAAGAGTGATGAGATGATAAGATGTGTCTAAGTCAATCATGTACAGAGACCCCATTTAAGGATACATCCACAAATCAAACTTTACTCTGTTCTGCAGTCAACAAAACAGATTTTTTCATGAAAATATGAAAACTGCTCAAGGTTTCCAGAATACTACCAGAATTTGCATGTTATCACCGATCTTTGTAAATCTTCTTGAAATGTACTGTAAGTGGACTTGACCTCTTTTCTTTATCACAACCACTTTTTTCAGATATACCTTTGCTCTTACTAAAGAAACAGCTGAATTGGTATTTAACTAATTTGAGTGTTAAGCGTTTTGTAACATTTTGATTGAGGTTTTTCATTAGAAAGGTGCTGGTGTTTTCTGAGGCAGGACTAGCTGAGAACTACACCTGCTGAGAAACTGGATTTTAAAACTGTTGTATGCATTCATCCATTCAAAAGCAGAAAGACTGAAGCTCTTTAGAGCATCACTCGGCTACATGCCACCCAGCAATGATTTTCTGTCACTTAGCTCTTAAATTCTTTCAAAGGCAGTATTGTAAACTAAGATGGATGACTGCAGCTGAGTACAGAAGCTTTATGGATAAATTTGATTCCTTCTCATTCTAGACCAAATCCATAGAAGACATCAGATACTCACATGCAGCCATGGCTGCTGAATATCACCTCACATCAGCAGCACAAAAACAGGATTTATCTCCCTCCGTATATAATCCCAACGGTTTATTTTCAGAGAGTAGATCCAGAGCAAAACACAATCGTCTTTTCAATTCCACTGCGTACAACCTTGGTTCAAGTGTAAAATCAAAAGCCCCTCCAGGTCCTCCGGAAACCCCAAATATGTTACCCTGTGCCAGGCGGTCAGTAGGATGGACCGTTAGCACTCAGTGTAGCAGTTAGCAGTTAGCCCCTCAGCCCAGCAAAGCACATTCATCATGGCCTGATTGAATCCCAGTTGGCGCATGTCCAGACTAATCTAAAGTAAATCAGCTGCCCGCACGGCCCACAGCTGTCGGGCAGCCGCCCAGCAGCAGCACAGTACCGCCGCTCTCTCTCAGACTTTCTCCACCTCTTTACCTCAACAGAGGGGCAACAGATTAGCAGTGTGCAGTAATCCCTTCAGCTCCTCACCATTATTCAACTCATCATCAGATGACAATACAAGCTCACAAATCAGAACTAGTATAAACTCCCCCACCCCTCCTCAGGGTGAACTGTAAATGCTATGGATTTGGAACAGAAGCCCCAAAACCTCACTGCTGCTGGAGGGATGTCAACGTTACATTACCAGTAAGTTACATATATAACATAAAGTCTTTCACTGTACTTTGCAAATCTAGAGTTTTTCATCCTAAAAGCATTTGCTCATACACAAAATTGGTTCGTAATATTGGTGCAAAACAGTAAACTAATGCTGTAAATCCAGCAAAAATGTATCCATTTAATTACAAGCTTTGTTTGTATTAATCGCCATTAATCACATATCTCTGTAAAGTTATAGAGTGGTGCAAAAATGAGTCCAAATACGAGGAAGTGAGCTAGCATTAAGATTTTCCTGGTTCCAAAACCCCTTGATTATAAATGGGATTTAGACTGTTGGTGTCAGGTAGGTGCCTGAAATACACTACATTACCAAAAGTATTTGCTCACCTGCTGTGACTCACATATGAACTTAAAGGATAAGTTCGGTTTCTGCAGCTTTCTCATTGTTTATAGAATGAAGTAGAACAATATACTCACCCAGAAGGCTTTCCCGATCCAAACAGTGCTTCAGGAGATATTTAGATCCAAAATCAAAACCAGAAACCGAACTTATCCTTTAAGTTCATATGTGAGTCACAGCAGGTGAGCAAATACTTTTGGTAATATAGTGTAAGGCTCCTGGTGAACACACACAATTCAATTCAATAGGATATTAAAAAATACCTCTTCTGTTGCCTGCTTTTGAATTTTAAAGCCTTGCTGTGTGTTTAAAACTATGGTTTCTAAATAACTGCTTAAAAGTACTACATAGCCATGAGGACCAACTGGACCAAGTCACTTGATTATGAGGGAACTCTTAATCAAGTGGTTACAATAACATGCTATACACTGGAAATATTGTAGTTGTGCACGGTACAGCAGGATTGAATGTCACACTCAACAGGAGCAAGCAGTAATGGTCAGAAATTCAGTTGGAGTGGGAGTGAGAAAGCACTCCCTCTCAAGGCTCCCAGATTGTAGGACGGCTTCACTTAATACTCTTTTAATAAGGTGATTTCACTTGTTTTGGACTTGACTATGACATATGGGGACACATGAGAGTAAAGGAGAGGGCATAAGGAGCAGCTAAAGCTGACGGCATTTAATCTAATGCTCAACAAATGCTTTTGATAAACCAGGTAACATATTAAATGCTTGGTTTGTCAAAGCTGCCTCCCAGCTTTGAGCGGTTTCAGATCAGCAGTGTTAGTACTGCAATACTTTGCAAATCATAAAATATTTAGTACCACAATTAGATTGGATCGGGACTCGAGTATCACAATATATATTGTATCATGGGGTCACTGGGGATTCCCACCCCTAGTAAATAAACTTTTGAGCTTCATATGCAGATTAAAATGCAGTGCTGATAATTTTGTGTTCCCCTAAGCAGCATTTTTATTAGGTGACAATTTGAGACACTTTTTGATACTACTGCCATTACAGTTGTATTATTTTGGAAACACTCCATCTCAAAAAGTATCAAACATTTCGACAACCTTCATGTAACCAGCACTGTAAATTGCTATAGGTTGATTTTTTTTTTATTACTGTCATCAACGTAAAGAAAATGCTGTAATCCAGGAGCTTAATCCTTGAACGAGAACATCATATAGAAGCTGTGTGTGTTTTAAACCAAAACAAAGACAACAGATCTCATTTCATAATGGCACAGATCCATGTGTTTGCCATGGGTTTTAGAGCATTCAGCACAGATGGGGGATGGGGTGGGGGGGTAGGGGTAGTATACAATGAAGAAGTTATATATCACATGGGCACACACACAAACAACACACTCACACACACACAGGCACACACACAGACAAACAGAGGATATTATGCATAATCCTTTACTGGAGTAATTGTGCTCTGTTTTCCTGGACAGCTTCAAAGATATCGCAGCGGGAATTAATCGTGTGTGAATTTGTGCATGTGTGTGCGTGCATGTATGTTCATATACATAACATGCAAAGGCTGTAGCGTGTGTGGCACATGTATTTGCAGTTGTGCTCCCTGCTGGACCAGGCGGACTGTGATGTCAGACCCTTAGCCAGTCAAACTGACCAATCAGCTGGCTCCGTCCAGAGGCAGCCCACTCTGGTGTCAGCTCGAGTTCATCCTGCTGCCTCACTGCACGCTGTGGAGCGCTGTGTGTCGTGAGAATGACTGTGTGTGTAGAAATGTGTACTATATATATTTCTGAAACCTTCTTGTCTAGAGGAGTGTGTGGAGTGGGCGTCTGCCTGTGGGCGAGGCGTGTGTTTGTGTGTGTTTGTGTGTGTGTGTGCATGTGTGTTAAGTGTGCGCAGTGCCATCTTTCTCATGAAATAATGTCAACCTCCTCCAGCCTAAAAATGTGTTTCTCCATGGTAACCAAATCACAGTAAAAGAGCCATAAAAGGGGGACAAAGCAGTGTGTGTGTGAGTGTGATTGTGATAAGACAAGAAGGGAAGAGTGAGTCGCCAGAGAATAACAATGACAACAAAGAGAACTAGAAAAAATGCACCTCCGCATTTTGGACAGTCTTGGGTTCACCCTGTATTCATTCTTGTCAATGACTGAGGGTTTCAAATTGTATAATAAAGTGTTCAGTAATTAACCAACCATGTCCACACACAACAGTTAAATATAAGTTGAACATGCAAATACATACTTTTCAAAATGTTTGGAAACATTGTCTCGGCAGATTAGTACCTCCTTTACACTGATTGGTGTTGTATTTTGGAGAGCCTGATTAGTACTTTGAAAAAAATTATAACCAGCCAGTAACCTCTGGGGGTTTAAAATGGAGGCCTATGCAGACAAGCCAAAAGCTGTAGAAAATTCATTTGAGGATAGCTGCAGTAACCTGACATCTAAACAATTGTGTGTGTAAAATCAGCTTTTTAGGGCACATTATTCTCATATTTACAGCCTGGGCAAACAGCAGCTTCAGTCTAAATATGTAAAGAATCTATGTGCTTTCACTGTGTGTGTGTGTTACTTTTCTTGAAATGCAGAGCTACTGTCAGTCAGACAGCCTTAAGTTCCATCTTACCGCAATTTCTGTCTCTATAAAGAAGTTGAGCAATAGTTTATTGAGATCACACTTGCAGTATGGCCGTGTCCATTAGAGGGCATCAGCAGCGTTCCGAAGGCTCCTATGACATGGCTTCATCCAATTCTTTTACAGTTTATGAGTGTAACTTGTAAGGGTTGTGTGTTTGAAAGATGAGTAGCACAGATGAACATGTGTGCAGCCCAAAGCTAAAGAGTCAAAATCCCCTTTAAGTGGAATCTGGTTTTCAGGTATGCAGAGTGGCAGCATAATTTGGTGACTGCCCTGGTACCATTTCCAAATTTTCAACTAAAATCTGTGCGACTGATGAAGTCAAAGATTGACTGCAATGTGGGTCTCTCAGGAAGACAACACTCAAAGAAGACTGTTTTTTTTATTTCTTCCAGGAGAGGAAGGGATTTTGACATTTCTTTGGGGAACACTACTCACGATGAGTTGTGTTGCCTATTCCACAAATGCACAATCCTGACAAGTAGAACCTTTGCTGTAAAGATGACTACTCAGACTTTCCAACAAAAAAAATATACACCACCACCTGGTATTGTCGGAGCGAAGACTAATTGCCAAAAAAACGTGTGCAAATGTTTGAAGAGCATAAATACAGACCTTAACAATTTTGTTAGACCATCTGATGTAATGTTTAAACACAGCTGCCTTACATTTATAGCCTTGGTAACTGTCTAAATCATTAGGGCCCGAGCTGAATGGCCGGATCGGCCGGCGAAGGCCCTATTGTAATCGCTAAATTGTTCTCCAGCCACTTTAACCCCAAATTGCGTGCCTTCAACTTGAGATTAACGCGAACGCGCCTATCCCCGAAGTTCAGTCACGGTGAAAAATTTATGAATCCAGTGTTTGCACAAAAATGGTGCGCCACAGCGCCCCCTAGTGGCCTTAAACTGCAGCCCATCCAGCTACTTTCACGGATCGAGCTGAAATTCTTCGGGCATAACTATCATGCCCGGACCTACAAAAAAGTCTCTTGCCCCCATCGTCAATTCCGTACAGGAAGTTCGCAAATTAGTGTTGAAAGTCGCATTTTGGCGATTTGCAGGGTACTCCTAGGGTTTTTGTCGGATCAACTCCAGATTTGGATTGTGTATACTAGATACCATGACGATGAAAAGTTATGAAAAGAATTTCCGTAGGTCAATGGGCGTGGCCAGAAACCATGCCCAAATTTGGCGAATTTTTCACTAACTCCGATTTGCACGAAATTTTTTGGGCATAGCCTCCAGGCCAAGACCTTCACAAATATATAAATTGTCATAGGGAATTCCGAACAGGAAGTTCATAAATTAACGTTGAAATTCCGATTTTCACGATTCTAAGGCTCGCATTTGAACAAACTCCTCCTAGGGTTTTTATCGGATCAATACCAGATTTGGTCTGTGTATACTAGACACATTGACAATGAAAAGCTATTAAAAGATTTTTCGTAAGTCAATGGGCGTGTCCAGGAAGGACGCCCAAAGTTGACCATTTTTGGAAAACACGTAAACCTTAATAACTCTCTTGTACAATGTTAGAGCCGGACCAAAACTTGTACACTTGTTCACTGTGCGTGCCTGAGTTAATCTATATGCTCTGTTTCACTCTCAACTATAGCGCCCCCTGCTGGTAACAGGAAGTCTGATGTTTTACTCTAACATTAAAATCTCCTGCAATTTTCAATATATATATATTTTTTAATATTCTCAGAAAGGGTGTTCACACCTTCATGAAGCATCACTGTTGAGGTTGTGTCCTGAGGTGAAAGGGTGTGGCGATGGCGAAGCCTCAAACTTCACTGATCGCCATGAACCTGGAAATCACTCTAACTCCTTCATTTAAGGTCCAGTCTCCTTCAAAATTCACAGGCATGATCAAGGTCCAACTCCTAACACATCTACAAGCTCAATTCTCTGCTACTGAATTGCACCAAGCTCTAGAAATTACAATATTTACATACAATATGCATGTTATAAATTATCCAATTTACCCCAAATTCAACACACATGATCACAGTTCGACTCTGCACTTTTTCTTTTTGGTTCCCTGCCAAGAAGGTTATGTTTTTGGGAGAGTTGTTGTCTTTCTGTCCGTCTGTCGGTACATCTGTCAGGCTGCAAACAAAATAACTCAAAAAGTAATGGGTGGATTTGGATCAAATTTTCAGGAAATGTTCAACATGGGAAAAGGAAGAACTGATTCGATTTTGTTGTTGATCCAGATAAGCATCTGGCCGCCATGGCAAAAAAAGTGATTTTTGTGAATAACTACAGAACTAAAATAGATATCATCATGAATCCAGTTGCCAATGGTATGTTTTCATGGTCGAAGAACCTAAATATTTAGATGAAAAAAAGGTAGGACTAATATTTATGTTACAAATCACAATATGGCCAAGGACTTTAGCGCTGGCGGAGGTTCCAATGCTTCACAACAGCAGCATGCTGCTTGCGGCTTTAATTTTTTATGTTTCTGTGATGGTTCATACTCCAGTATGTACAAGTTCCTTTACTGAAATATTTTTAATGCAGAAAAATAGTTACTATTGTTATCCATTAAATTTCAAATTAACGGGTAAATAAATCAGTTAAAATAGATAAGTATAATGTTATTTAATGATTATAATGGTAAACAATAGACATTTACTTTCAATTCCTTTTTTTTTTTTTTTTAAAGTTATTTTTTGGGGCTTTTATGGCCTTTATTGTATAGGACAGCTGAAGATAGACAGGAAAGCGGGTGAAGAGAGTGGGGATGACAAGCAGCAAAGGGCTGAGGCCGGGATTCGAACCAGCAACCCTGCTGGGGGTTGGCAGCCCCCGTACATGGGGCGGACGCTCTACCAACTGAGCTAATGTCCGCCCCTACTTTCATTCCTGAACAGAAAAATAATTTTTGGGTGGTTTAATGTTATACTTGCTAAATTTTTTAATAAAAAAAAAGGTGGGAGGCACGGTGGCGCAGCAGGTAGCGCACATGCCTCACAGCAAGAAGGACCCCAGTTCAGACAGGGCCTTTCTGTGTGAAGCTTGCATGCATTAGGTTAACTGGTGACTCTAAATTATGAGTGTGAGCGTGAATGGTCGTCTGTCTCTCTATGTGGCCCTGTGATCGACTGGCGACCGGTTCAGGGTATACCCAGCCTCTCTCCCAGTAGCAGCTGGGACAGGCTCCAGCACCCCTGTGACCTCGAAAGGGAAAAGCAGCATAGAAAAGTGAATGAATAAATACAAAAAAGGTGGATTCTGTTTGAAAGTCATCATTACTGCTCAAAATGTAAATGTCAATGACAATAACATTTTCAGTTTTAAATCAAGTATTTGGAAAGATTCCTTATGTCTTTAATTTCTACATTTCATGGCAGGCGGACTAATACATTTGTTAAGCTCTGTATATTGTATCATAATTAGTCATAACAGAAGTACTATGGAGGCCACCAGATTTTGTCCTGCTCACTCTGGCCCTCATTTGTTAATTCGGTGCAGAGACCTGTACAGATTCAGCTGCAGGAGTCGTTTCACACCAGGGTCCATGTGTGATTTATGAAATAAGCACATTTGGACAGTCCCAGCTTACAAATGCCTGGGCACTGATACATGTGGTAGCTGAAAACAAGCAGCTTTTACATTTTAAGCTCACATATGTCCACATTTCTCTAGCATGGCCCTTAGAGGGTACAGCATAGAGGTTTATGATACAGGTAGGAAGATAAATTTCTCTAAATTGGAGATTGACAGTGTGATAAAAGTGAAAAAAATGTTAATAATGTAATTGGTAGCCAATAATGTGGTTTGAAAGGAATGACATGGATGCTGACAGTTCTGGTTCAAACAGGATCCAAAGTAACTCACAAATCATCCGAGGGCACTAACAGACAAAGAACTGAGTAAAACATGTTTTTCAGAAGACAGGCGTCAAGCAGAGATGGGCAATGTTGCACATCACGAGGGCCATATAACTTTTTCCTGACTGTCTGAGGCCAAAATGTTGCAACAAATAGTTTTAACTTAGTGAGGTCTACACGTGTTTTACCTAAAGAAAATAAAACTATATATACCTGATTAAACTCAGTGCAATTATATACTCACTATAGTAAGCTGGCCAAAATGCATTGCAAGATTTTTGAATGTTAGTAACTGGGCATTTGTTGAGTAGGTGTACAGGATATAGAGTACATCATGGTATTCAAGGTATGGCTTTTAAATAATGAAACTGGATTTATGAGAATAAAACCAAGTGGTTCACAGTCACACTGAGTGTTTTATATTAAAAGTTGAGTATTCACGCACAACTGCTTTAAGTTTCTAATAAGTGACTTTACTCTTGAACATATTTTTGCTGAGGTGTCTAAGAATCACAGGCTTTAAAGTTGAGCAACTAAATAGCTAGCAAATAAAAACATAAAGTTATCCTAAAACTCTTCATAATCACTTCTTCTAAAAACAGATTTTCCTTTAGTTTGATTTAAAAAATATCCACAAATTAGCTTTCGTGTTTTTTATTTTGATCAGGAGTCAAAATTTTGGGACATCTTTGTCACACACATTTGTCATGTTCAATTTGTCAAATGTGCCCTGTCTCTTTATCAGTGGAGACCATTTCTGTTATTACACTTACACTGACTAAGTATTTGAATATTTCAAAGAAATTGTTCAGGTATTAACATGCATGGATGCCCAGGATGTTCATCATCTAGGTCTTCTTCTCTGCCTTCAGGTAAAGTTTTGTGCCATTCAAACACACATGCATGTAACATGTAGCGTAGGCCTTTGTGTACAAATATGGCATGCATGCTCTACGTAGCCGGAATAGTATTACATTCCTGTGGCAGATAAATATTAAACTTACATTTCTTTTTTAATTTATGACAATTTGCTTTTTGCAACATGTCTCCCACACTAAGTAAGGTCAACCAAATTACATACAGTGTGGTGGTTCATTGATCAGATGGTTCAACTACATGGCTTACTCAACAGAAATATAGGCAGGATATTCAATGGATGAGACTGTGCAAATAAAAACAGTACAATAAATAAAACAGAATGAGTCTCAGAACAATTACCTATCATAAGCTTTCATACTGTTGGTCTCAGCTCTGATTGCAACATCTCTAAACTAATCATTTTAACCAACCTGGAAAATTGGGGGGATTTTGCCACAGTTTTTCAAATGGATGACAAAGAAGTAAAAGCAGCAATGTGAGCAGATATATTAACAACATTATTGTGCAACACTGGGCCTGATCTACTAATATCCCAAATGAGCACTAAATTGAGTGTGCAAACTAAAAAATTGAGCTATTAGTTGTCATGTCGCAGTTGAGGTACTATGACTACATGCACAATCAATACCAGGTGCAAAAGTGGTGTGGACCAGCCTAGTTAAATGAGGATTTTGTGTGTGCTACAGGCTGTCACTATTGAGAGTTTGGCAGAGCAGAGTGGTCGTACGTGAAAAATGAAGTTTGAAGCGATGGACTGGAGGCAAATAAACACTCTAGTGGACTCCAGCAGAGACATCTCTGCGTTGCCCGAAAAGCGTGATCTGGTAGGACACCTGTGAATGCGCACAGTTAGAAAAAAGCATTGCTGGATGAACATGTCTCATCTATTTTTATTTCTGACCAGAGGTTGTGGTAATTTTTTTATCTGCTGTCTGTAATTTTGACAAACAAGGTCATCTTTTTTCCCTCATGGCATGTTTTTATCCATCATTTCAAATTTGCTTTTCTGATTCCAACTACACACAGGGCTCTAATTTCGTGGCGCAGCGCAGGGGGCGCAAGCCTGGCGCACCCCGCGCAGTGTTAATTTCGTGCGGCGCACCAAGGGGAGGTGATGGCGCACCAGGGGGAGGTGTCGGCAGATTCATGTTGGCGCAGTGACAATTTCGTGCCAAAAACAGTGCAGAAAGTGCGCTGAAAGCACGCCAGCTCCAACCTGGTCTAACCTCGGTGCAGGGCGAAGCGCACACTCCGCAGCTGTAAATTGGTGACAAGCGCACATGTGCGCACGCCTCAGAGGCAGGTTTCCAAAGTGTCAGGCACATTTTAATGCACTAAACAATCACAGCAATCACTATTTAATGTAACCCTCTGAACCAGCAGATACATTTATATCTATATTAATTGTCACATCTGATGTCGGATTAAAGCCGTTTGTCATCATGGAAACTTAACCTGGCAGCTGGAAGTTTGATGCACATCTTACAAATCAACAATAAACAGCCTTAACATCTGATACTGAGTATATATCTGGCTTCTCTCATTTCATTAAATTCAAAGAAAAGAGGGAGAAAAAAGATGAAGAAAAAGGAGAGAAAATAAATGTCTTTCACTCAGGATTTACCTGTGATTTCCCCTATCCCTCTATTTTAGTCTTTATTTTTAATGCGATCTAAAAAGATGGAGTACATTATTGCAAGGAGGATGAGCGGGAGACACCGGGAGAGTATACAGTATATCACTAAAGGCTCTGCTATTTGGCGATGACAAACCAGGAATGCAGGTGGATCACAAGTATTATGAATGGATAAGCCAGCGGGTGTGAAACTGTCTCTTATTTTTTTTACTCCTATTAATGACAAAGGAACAGATTACATCTGTCCCGGGAGCTGGCCCACACGGTGACGCGCTCCGCTGTCCATTCTCATGCTGAATGACAGCAGCTCTGACCGTCTCCAGCAGCGGGGATCATTCAGACCAATCAGACGCTGCGCCTCGGCCGCAGCGCATTTAAAGGCGAGGAGAGGCGCTCATTTGATTGGTGAAGACAGCGATCGGCTGTGATAATCCCACTCACGTCTATTCTCCTCCTACTCTGACATGTGCGCGTGGAGGCAGAGACGTGGGCGTGGACGCGAACCTCTGCGCCCCCTCTGCGCCATGAGTGCGCCTCTCTTGGCACTGCAGGAAACTTGCAAAGTGCGCTGGTCACACCCAGTCCGCGCGGCGAAGGCCGGCGCAGGCAGGTGCGCCTGCGCTTGCGCCTGGTCTACGAAATTAGAGCCCACAGTCTTAATGACAGCATTCACATAGTTACACAGTTTCATCCCCAGCAACCTCTCAAGTTAAGAGCAGTCTTACTGCTATGCACACACAGACTGAGCATTTATCATTAATGTGACTGGAGCCTATCCCAGCTGACATTGGACAGGAGGCAGGGTACATCCTCAGCCAGTTGTCAACCAATCCCAGGGCCATACAGAGGGAAAGACAAATATTCCCTCTCACACTCATACTTAAGGGCAATTTGGAGTCGCCAATCAACCTATCTAGCATGTTTTGGTCTGTGGGAAGTAGCTAGAGTACCCAGAGAGAACCCATGAGTGCACAGGAAGAACATGCAAACTCCATACAAAGGTTGTGCCTGACACGGGATTGAACCAGCAACCATATTCCTATTGGGCACATACACTTCCTGCTGCACCACTGTGCTGCCCCATTTCATGAGAATGTTTAAATCTCCTTATCAGATTTGTATGTATACCTTATCATGATATATTGACATCTAAAACTTTAATTTAAACTTTGTTATTTGACTCCATTACATAGCAGGAGATAATGAAGGTTGAACATGTGAATCACCGTTTACCATGGGGATGACAACTATTTCATATCTTTTTTTTATTTTAGATGAGGTGAAACAGACTGACAGCATCAGAGGTAAAAGGTTTATTGTTCACGATGAAAAGAGCGGTGAGGCTGATGCACTTACTTTAGTTCACACCAACTTCATATTGGGGCTGTTAGGAGGACATCACACCAATGTCTGGTCACCAGTGGCGGCTGGCCAATAGAGGGCGCTAGGGCGCCGTCCCCCCAGTGGAGAGTGTGATATTAAATGTATTTACTTTATTTTGAAAAAAAGAATATTACCAAAAATTACTTATCTAAATATGTAATGTAACATAAATATCACATAAATATATATATCCATTAAGATACAAAGTAATTAATTTTCATTAATGTAGAACAAAAGTAAGCCTTCTCGTCTCTGTCTCCGTGACTCAGGGGCGCTGAAAATATCGCCCCTGAGACAGTGACGACTAGCCAATAAGGGAATGTTACTAGGGCAAGATAAACGCCTATCAACGTGAATTTGGCCAATCAGCGTGGTTGGAAATAATTTCCGAAGGGTGATTCTTATTTCGCCCCTCGGGTTTATTCGGCTTGTGTCGGCCATGCCCGGAGTGACTAATCGGGAGGACCGGGACAATTTCCGATGGGCCGGCCTGACGTTTGGGCCGTGAGGGCCAGTGTTAATATTTTTTAAAATTATTATAATTTTTTGGTTTGGTGTTCATTCATGGCACTGAGTGAGTATTACCTCCATGCTGTTACCGCTGTCCCTGTGGGCCGTCTCCCTCGGCAGCTTTTTTTTTTTTCAGAGGCATACTGACATAACAACACGCCTGTGCAGGCTAAAAACAATTAGCTCCGCCAGTCAGAGTCTGTGAGATGAGCCAGATAGTAGCCGCGGTGCTGGACTGCCGACAAGATGGACAAAAAGCGCAAGGTTGGCGCGGAAAAGAGAATAATTAAAAAGAGGAAAGCGCTTGAAAATGATGCAGCAAAATGTGCAAAATAGCGACTTTTTTAACAAAACGAGCTCGCGGTCTGAAACGACAGAGGATGACAATGAAACTGGTAAGGGAAGGTGTTGAATAAAATGACACTTGCACCGTCTGATGATGACGCCACATAACTGGGGAAACTTTGTCTTGTAGCCCCTCAGAAGAGATGCAGCAGCACCAAGCAGCAGCCATGAGCCCAGCACAGGTGCAGAGTGGGCAGGTAGGATTGTTCACTGAGTGAATGTCAGAATTAATGTCAGAGTAGGGGAGAGGGGGATAAACTGAGCCAGTGGGTAAGTTGACCCAGCCCCTGTTTCTGGGAAACAGTAAATAATTCTTGTCATGAGGCCCTAAATTTAGAAAGCCCTGATCATTTCACCCTCCCTCTGTTGAAGAGAAGCACCAAACAGTTGGTACTTTTAACACAAAAAACTCTTTTGGTTTGTCAGAGTAAATTTACAGCATGTCTTTGAGCTTTTTTTTATCAGTTCCAATTTATCCAGGTCTAAAATGGTGTAATATACATATTTGTTATTTACCAATGTATAAAACTATATGACTCATTTGGCTACGGATGAGCCTGTAGTTTGCGTCGAATCGTAGTGGGATGGTTGTTAAAAACTGAGTGTTGCACAGTACTGCCCCACCAAGAATATTTTTCACCAGCCGCCACTGCTGGTCACACAAGGAAAGATTACAATCAAAGTCTTTTATACTTTATCTTCTCCATGCGTGATTATGCACTCCCTGACTTTTGATTCTTTCCCTTCAGCCGTTTTTTCTGTATTTTCTTGACACTTAACAAATACTTTAGGTTTTCTACCCTCCTTGCCCCCTTGTTTCCCTTTCTCTTCCTGTCGTTTATCATTTCTCTTTCTTTATTCTTTCACACATGCATTCCTAAAAGTTTTAAAGTCCCAGAAGGACCTGCTCTGCACTCACAGTGTCAGTGACTGAATAACAAAGAATCTGCTGGTGAGTGAAAAGAAAAGCTGCGTCATTAATTTCACATATAGATCCTACCACTTCACGCTGTTTAATTATATATGAATTTCATGAATGTAATCACTCCCACCTGCTTGATCACAATGAATATTTTTTCTGCATTAACACTCGATCTTGTGCCAAATTTTAGATGGAGACTTGAGGAAAATGGTAAAGCTTCAAAACAAATTTGCTTTACACATGTAACCCGTTCAAAAAGTTTTATGCAAATGTTGTTTTGTATATCCCAAAGTCCGCTTTCTTCAATCCTAAAGAGTTTGGAGTCAACACAATTGCATTCTGCCTTCAACAAAAAGAACCAAAAATATCTGACAGTTAACTCTGTTTGGGATGCTAACAACAGAACAAACCCACATAACCTGGTGTGAGCAAGTAGAACGTGACACTTTAATCTGATGTTGTGTTGTGTTTACAGATATGGCAATGAACATCAGCAACTTTATTTTTTTATTGCAGCTAGGATATTCCTTATTTTCTTATCTCATATCTTGTTTTGTTGCAGAACAGATACTGATGGGCACAGCATTTTTTTTTTTTTTTTTTGATGTACTGAATCACTAAAATAAGTTCGCTTAAAAGATTTGTTCAAAAGGATTGTTCACTGAATCACCAAATCATTTAGTGCTTGACAGGAGGAGCCTGCAACTCCGACTCCGACAACTGATACAGGGCTGAACGGTTCATGTTTCAATTCTGTTTATTGGTATATTCATGAGTTTCTGTGGATGTGACTAACAGTTCAAGTGAAAACTATGCATTAAAAATCAACTGATAATGCAACTATGATAATAGCAATTTAATAACTATAAGAACTATCAAATAGTCTGTAAAGTAAAAGCTTAAAAGATGTCTAGTTGTTTTATTTTGTACTTCATTGTTGTTGCTATTTTTACTTAATGTGTTCTAGAAACTGAAATCAGTTGAAACAAGGGGAGGTGTGTGTTTCTGCTCACATGGCCTGACTCCTGTTTCAGTGTCTCCTGCAGTACGACATTCATTGAGTCACACGTACATTCAGTGAAGGATTCACACTGAACATGCACTGTTCCCTCAGGTTTTCAAAATGAGAGGATCAGTCAATCACACATTTTCTCAAACTGCAGGTTTTAAACATGACTTTTTATATGCTCTGTCCTACTGAAGCAGTCCCTCCCTCCCTGCAGCGGCTCACTGGCTGCCTGACCGGCGCTGCTGCGTGCTGTGGCAGCTGCACTGTTGACAGTTCAACTGAGCTGAAAAACAAACAAATCACTTGAGGAAGTGATTCGGTTTAGTACATTCACTTGAAAGATTCGAATCATTCCCAAACAACACAACACTAAGCCAGAACTCCGGTAAACAGTCAGTGGAGGACATTGATGGTCAGGGCACCGGAGTATAATTCACTGTTGGACAACATTTGATCATCAACAAATAAAATTACAAAGTAATCACTTTTGAATACTTTTTAAATGACCAATACTTGACTGATGAATTTGACATCCTAGCACTGTTGCATCCGCAGTTCAAGCCAACTGGCCTGTGGTGGGAAGCACTGTGCAGAAAATAAAGTACAAGGAATGAAAAGCTGCTATAACATGACACTAAGCTAAAGGGAACTGACCAATCACTACAGAGTAGGGCTGTAACCTCACACTCATTAGGAATCCCTTCAAGAATGGGGATCGAAGTCTATACTGTATACTGTAAATAAACATAAAATAAAATAAAAAAATAAACAGCTGGACAGCACATTAGAGCTATTTTGGCCTCAACAACAGCTTCATATTGTCTGCAGGAAACAAACAAAAAAGGAAGACACCTTGAGGAAAAGGACTGGCAAAGCCACACCAAGCAGACCATGAGAACACTGAAACATCTGGGGAGCACCATGTGTAACACTTTGGGCAAATTGTTTGTTTTTGGCTGCATCAGTGGTAAGACATGACATGGCAGGTAAGTTCAAAGTCAAATTAATCAAATGATTGTATTTTTAAAAAATGCATTTTTTCCCAGCCAAGAATAATCTCTCATTTCTTTTCTTTCTGCTTCTTGGGCTTTTTGTCTTCTGGTCATTATTGTCCTTTCATCTTTGCCTCCTCATTCCTGTCTTTTAATTATTTTTCCACCTGCTCTCCCTTTTCTTCCTCTCTTTTTACCATCCCATTCATGTTTCCCTTTTTTACATTTCCTACACTCCACTCTTCATTTTCTTTCTTACATCACTTCCTTTAATTTATCCTCACCCTTTAGCTGAGCTGACACACCTGGCTGACTTGACAAATGAAGACACCACACACCTGTCACTCATGCTTCTCCATCTCACACCCCTTTCTCCTCATTCCCCCCGCCCCCGGCACTGCTCCATCCATCTGCTGACAAAATGGTGAAGACGTTTGTCGCTGCCACAGCTCAGCCAGCGGCAGCAACTGCTCATGGCATGAGCAGCATTCATTTCACTGCGGATTGTGTGAACATCAGCTTTTCCTTAAACGGGCAGAATAGATGGGAGCGGCGGGGGAGGGTCGAGGCTGTGGTGAAGGTGTGGTGGGCTTTCAGCGAGCGTGTGCAGTGACCCTGCCTTCAACACACACACACACTCACACATACCTCGACAGAATGACATATGAGGCAATGCTGGGTGTAAACTGCCATCGTTAAGAGAATGGTAAATCCAGAATGGAGGGGGGAAGAAAGATGGCTGCAAAAGACATAATGCTCCATTTCCTCTAATAAGGTACTAGATCAACTCTGCAAGCAGGCCCAACATGTTCAGCTGAAAGAAAGCAGAGCTGCTGGCTGTAAATCAGCACGGGTTTTACATTTCTGATCTCCAGATCAAGAGGGAGACTCTCACGCTGCTCTCTGTGCTATCATCACTGGGTAACAACTTCATGTTAAACGACAAAATTCTACAGTATACGTTGTGCTGTGAGCTTTTATGTTTCTGAAAATCCATTTTTACATTAGTATCATTATTGTTATTATTATTATAACTCCACAACAACACCAGGACATAGTAAGTTTGTGATCTCCAAAGCTGTTGCCAAGGATAGATATGTGAATTATTAGTTTTATGTGTGTTTTCCCACCTACAGGTTGGTCGTTTTGTTTTAATTCAGTCAAAAAAAAGCCACCAACTTGGGTGCTGGCTTGGCAGAGTTTTAAGCAACCATGCACGTCCCATATACATATGGTTCGCGTCCAACCTGTGACTAGTTTGCAGAGTGTCTCCCCCTACTCTCTCACCCCCTTTCACAAGCCTATCCACTGTCTCTCTCCTACCAATAAAGGCACAAAAATGCCCCAAAAATACATTAAAAAAATGCTACCAACTTTTACATTTCCCTCGGACCATTCCGTGTCCACAAGAAAGGGTTTTAAAAGGGTCAAGTTGCACCAGGACTTCACAGCCAGTGCTTCTTTGACTGCAAGTCTCGATGTGCGTTATGGCAGGCAACACAATGACTAAAACAATATTATGTTAGCCTGTTGATAGTGTTATGGTTTGTTATGCCTGTGACAAGGAAACTCTACAGAGACTTTACGGTCTGAGTACGACCATTTGTATGGTCACAACCCAGCTTTCTTTGAGAAGGTACTGTCAAAGCTTATAAAGTTATTGAAAACCAAATGCCTTGGATGTCCTCAGTGACAACTCAAATAGGAATACTTGTTTGGATGGACTCAGTATAATAATGTGCTTGTCATTCTGATAGTCAATGTAAGCAGATATAAACAGACAAAGGCACAAGAATACTGACAAAGATTAGAAGAGAGATGTCTTCTAATGGTCATAAATAGGAAGAGAGAGTTACAGAGGCTCAAACAGAGACTCTGAGAGGAAGTAAGTGTGAGTAGGAGGAGGAGGAGGAAACAACAGCAGGTTAGTCATCTGGTACCGTGGAACATGATGAAGATTATGCAGTGCATCCTCCCCTTTGGTAAAAAAAAGAGCAGTGTCAGCTTAATGCGAAGAGAAAGTGAGAGTGTGGATGCATCTGTGTGACTCAGAACCTGTGTTTGTTTAGTGGGTCAATAAAATAATGCAAACTCGTTTGGGCGCATAATAATGGGAGTAACAAAAGGAACAATGACAAATGGACAGTTAAAAGACTGAAATAAACTGATAAAGGCTTTTATATCATAAAAAAATACAGTACATTTCTTACATGTGCTAAATATTTTAGATTGGATTAGATTAGATAAAATTAGATTGGATTAAATTAGATAACACTTTATTAATCCCCTTGGAAAAGTTTCCTCAGGGAAATTCGGAAACTCTGTATTCAATACTGTTTTATGAGTTTCTTTGCTACATGACACAATATGTGCCATTAAATTATAATGGCTCACTCTGGTCTGTGGCCACAGTTATGTTTCTGTGTCCATTTCAGCAACCGATAGTATTTAAAGTATAAAGTATTGTATTTGCAACCATACAAAAAATTACTGTTCCTAAAGTGTCCAATTGAGGCTTTTTGCAAAAGGACTTTAAGTTATGTACGCGTTTATGTTAAAATACAGATTTTTACAGCAAAAATAAACATGTTTACAACCTGGCTTGAACATTTAGAACTCATCAATATTGATTTCATTAAGGACTGAATTTATCCATGATTAGTGGTATGGCGGACACAACGGTAAACCACTGAAAAGCCTTAAGTCTATAAATCTGTGGCTAAACCATGACAAACCAAAAGTTAGGTAGAGTCAGTATTTTCAACATGATGGCTCCTATTTTTATCTAAAATGAAAAATTACCCAGGAAGTTCATTTTATAAAATAAGTTAAGCATTTGGCTGAAATCCCCAATTTAAGCCCAACAATCAAATGTCTTAAATATAATCAATTGATCTGTGATAGTGCGAATGTTAAGATTCAGTGCCGGCCCTTTATCTACAGTGCTCGATTACAGAGACAGCCTGTCAGAGGTTTGTCCAGTTTCTGGGAGCCATCTGGAGCTGATATGAAACACACATAAACAAATACTCAGCTATTAACAAGCTATAGCTCCAGTTTCAGCTAGGCAGCTTGACAGAGAGGGTCATAAAATACTCATCAGCCACTTCACACACTTTAGAGCTATAGATAAACCTTTTATCATGCACTGAAATGTATTTCAACTGCACTTATTTAATGGTGTATTATGTTTATAATACAGTGAAGTCATTTGATTTAGAGATGGCATTCTGTTTGCATACTATGATTTGTCAAAATGAGACAAAAACGTCCTTTACCCCATTAGGCTCTGATTCCTTTCTGTGTACAGTGTGTAAAATCTATCAAAAGATGTTGAAATGGAATCAGTGTTGGGCTAGTTATTCAAACATTGTAACCTTTACTCTAACTTGTTTTTAGATAAAAAAAAAAAGTAATAATTGTTTTATTTCTAATTTACTTTGAAATCTTCCCACCTGGAACATATAGGATAAACAAAGGTTTCAAACCAGGGTTTCCTCAGATGGCAATGCTCTTCTGTCAGGGACACAGAATAAAGATGATACTTTGAGTTTAAAATAACTGTTCACTCTTCCTCTCTCATCTTAAATGCTGTGTTAAATTTTTAGTGAGCATTAACATCCAGTTATGACAGGAGCCTATGTCGGACAAAAGGTAACTTAGCAGAATCTGAAAAGGAACGGTAATTGTTATAGCTTATATATATATATAGTTACTTAAAAAAGCAATGCAATAACAGTGATTTACAACAAGTTAAAGGTCGTAGCACAACACTGATAGAGACCGACACTGTTAGTTAAATCCTACAATGATAATTACTTTGTAATTAAGGACTCTCAAACCAAAAGTTGAAACTTGAAGGCGTGTTCTCTATTCCGTTAATCAACATGTCTCTCTTATGGATGAATTTTGCACGGAACAAGAAAAAAGCTGTTTAAAGTGGACTCTGTCTTTACATCCAAGCTTGCTGTAGTAATTATGAATTGGAAACAGTCTTCAAGTATCTTGTAGATTCCTATTTCATGACAGAGCATAGGTGTTAAAGACATCAAAAACAGATGTTGGGTGGTGAACATGTCAATGCTAACAGATCAAAGGAGGGATATTTATTTTACAGCAAGGTTCAAATAATATTTTTTTCCCTCAACATGAGATAAACTTATATCCAGGAGCATGGACTGTTAATGTACACTTAGATAACGTGTGGTTTGTCTAACCCATATAGATATGGTATCAAAGCAATGGATTAAATCAAATATGGAAATGAAATTTCTACCTCCAAATAGAAATGCAGTGGAAATAAAAGCTGTTATTTTCCTTCTAAATGTATTTGAGTAGTTTTACATTTCCAGAACAAAAATATATTCAAATAAATTACTGATACTCAATGCATTTTAAAATGATGCAGCATTTTTTTTCAAATACAACATTTTGCACAGAAATTTTAAGAATGTAACATCTTGATAGTTAGTCAGGTTAAATTCAACACGTTAAATACTTTGTCTTATCGCAATTTGTTGGGAAAATAAGGGAGGCTTCCCTCCAACGTCTGGCAAACCTACAACCTGAACAACCACAGAGAAAAAGACACCACATCAAGCGTGTGGTTGGTTAATAGTTTTAACCCATACACATCAGTGACACACTTTTCCATTGCTGCACTCCATCTTATTTTTTTTCTCACCTCCATGAATTATTCTTTTTTTCAACTCAGCTACAAAAACGTACCTACAAACATCTTTTTCTTCTCTGGCTGTGATAGAGCTCATCACTAACAACACTTCGGTGACATTCTGTGACCAGGCATTAAGGGGACGTGGTAAGTGGACAAAGTGGAACAAATACAGACTGTACCTGGGCCCCTCCCGTCTCCCCATGGCAGGCTGGTCTGCTCTCAAACACACAGGCAGGGAAAGCATGCACAGACATGAGTGTGCATCCAGACAATGGGGTAGTGGGCTAGTACAGCTTCTATTAAGCATGCTAACTCAAAGTCCAATCACCCACCCCCATTTTAAAGGTTTTTACCATTACAGTGTTGACCCCTCTCAGCACAGCCATGCCTACAGCCATAGGAAGAGGTTCAGGATGAGTCAGTGGGATCCGACCAGGGCTGTATGGGTAGGCTACGAGAATTTTGTCAGTTGAAACAGATTTTGCTGTGAAAAAGCTTGGCTTGAATTTACACTCCTAACTTAACTTTTAAAACTAAAGATCAGCACACTGACTCCCTTCAGGAGAACCTAAGAAAGATGATGATTTGTCATACATGACTAAGGACCTTAAAATAGTTCCTCGAAATAACACACACAAAAAAGAAAACTAACGCATTTTAAAATATCTTGAGCACAAACTAGAGGCATTCACCGACCAGCCTCTCCTGATGTCCTGCATTTGAACGCATATTTTTTTACAAATACTTTTTGCGGTATTTAAACTACTTTAAATGGAGTGGTGCTAGAATGAGTCATTTAACTCTTCCTGGTTCCCAACCCTTTAGAGTAAACAGGATCTAAAATACTACTTTTTGATAAATGTCTGCAATAAGGTTTGTGGTGAACATATGAAAACTTTATTGCTTAATGGGAAATCATAAAATGTTTCTCATGTTGCCTGCTTTGAATCTTAAACATCTGTTGTGTGTGGTGAATCAGCAGTTGCTAACTAACTGTTAGCAAGGACTACAAAGATGGCGAGGAGCCAATGGCAAGCATTTTTGATTGTTTTTATTAATTAATTATTAATACACTTTTGCCACAGCCAACTTGATCTGGTCATTTGATCATGATGACACTCTCCAACAAGACATTGCAGTTAGATATTACACACAGGAAATATTGCAGTCGCTTCTAAGTTGAACCACAAAGTTGCAGTGTCATCGTAGCTTGCTAAAATCTTTACCCTCGCCAATTACATTTAGGTTTAAAGGATCTTGAAAAGTAGGTTCATTAGTTGGGCTATCACAAAAAAAAGGAAATTGTGAGTTTCATAATTTTTGTTTGCCACAGATGCTTATTATTATCAGCAATGATCCAAAACCATTACAAATCCCACAGGGTTTTCGTGGGTTTGCAGTCAAGGGAACCAGCATGATGCTAACTTTGGCATTGGCCTATAAAAATACATTATCCCTGCACCACTCTGTTTTCTACTGTGTAAAGAGAGAAGATCTCCAAAGCTAGTTCCACTCACAAGTAGGCCTCACAGACTGCATCATAAGATGAATACCTGCTTTGAACTGCACCAGTTCACCAATTCATCATATTTAAGTAGTTGCACCATCTGAAATAATTTTAGCACAATTTTAGGTCTGGAGATTTATACTTGCTGCTTGTCCTTTCACTTGCATATGCATAGACACAACTACAGTAGAGGGCACACAGACCATAGGTTATATGCAGCTACACATGTGATAAGTAAACTGCAAACATGGCAACAGCGCCGATGATTCTGAGAGTAAAATTGACAATGTGACCATTAACTAAACATTAACTAAAAGTGCTACAAGACTTTACTTAGAAACTCCTCACAGTCCCTTTAACTGGGTACTTTCAAACAAAGCCATAGACAGAGGCACTAGCAAAAACAAAGAATTCCCTCAAATGCCTTGTTGATACGCTTTTTTACATTACATCAGAAATACAAAGACACTTAATTTCTTACAAAATAACTCATAACATAGGGATTAGCGAAGACTCTATGTCATAATTTTAGACTTTATTTACTCAAACTGGTGCATTTCAGTGACATTGATATAACCTGTGTTAAAGTTACATTCTGACTTCCCCTCCTGTGTTTTTGTAAATAATGACACAACAGATATTAAGTAGAGTGAACTGATTCAACTGACAAATACCATCTTGGTCCTTGAGATCTTAACCTTTATCCGGTTTGGTGCAGCCCTGAGTCAAGCACCCCACCGACAGCCTTCACAATGGCTCATGCTCACACTGCCCGATTTCTGTCTTCAGAAGGGTCTGTATTCATTCTCAGAATCAGAGAACCACTTTACTAGTGATCTGCGAAAGTGAGTCTGAATTCCCGTTTTTGATGCTGTGAATGAGTACAGACCAGGGTTATGAGGGGGAGACAATAGTGGTGACCCATGCAGTTAAATCCATTAGCCAGCAGCAGGTCTTACCCTGTCCTTCACTATGACACACTTTGCAAGAGGAAAGACAGACATGGACACAGAGTTAGTTTAGGTTAGACTGGACACCAGTTTGGCACACACCTGTTAACTGTTTCACTCAATTATCACTTATTTTGGATGTTGATTTTATAAACTATTGACAATGTTTGTCTTTCTTATCTGAATCCACTTCCACCTCTACATCATCATGAGACAATCAAGAACAAAGCGAGGGGAATACAGCCTCCTGCACTTAAGAGAGCTGAGTGAGAAACCAGACAAATACAAACCTCTGTCCTGGGGTTTATGGTTAAAGGCAGCTTGCCCTCAGCACCCTGTGGCTCTTCAGTGCAATGCTGCTGGTACTGACAGATGACTCAAAGCACTAGCTGCTTTTAGAGAGCCATTAAAAAAACTATGTGTTTTTTTTTTCACAATATGCTTGGAAACCTTCAGTCAGCTGTTCACATTAGTGTGGCTAAATAAATAAAAAATACTGTTTTACACTGACCAGGTTTGGAATTACTTGACAGGAGCCCCTGTCTCAAGAGGAAGACTTTTGTTCATAATCTGTTGTCACAAAGAAATATAAATTCTAAAGCTGCATTTCTTCCATCAACACAGCTGCTGCAAACATTTATTCTGTGCAAACCTTTTTAGTTGTTTAAAATATTGTGTGTAATTGTTTTGTATTGGTGTTGTGCACAAGGAGCATTGACCTTCCTTAATAGGCTGTACCTCTACTGATACTCCTGATGTACATGTTAATGTACTCCAACTCCTACATGCTAATGAAAATAAGCACTATATTTTAAACAAAAAAAAGCTCAGTATTAACTTAATTTTATGTACTCATATTTATATTGACAATTTGCAGACACGTGACTGACATGACACTCAGTTCCATGGATTTACCACAGTTGTCAATGAGGTATAGCTTATTTTAGCTCAATATCAATGTAGAGATGCATTTTTATGCATATAATGTGTCAGAGAGCATTATTAATATGGAACAAAAATGTCGCAGTCTGTCAAATAAGTTGGGTCACCACAAACAGAAAAACAAGTGTTGACCGGACTAAAATGGCCACTGGACAGCAGTGAGACAGCATGTGGATCGGCTGTTTAGAGTAGGCTCAAAAGAGGAAAAGAAACCACTGCCCAGCAAGATGATTTGGCAATGTCACCAGGGATTATCACTGTTGTTCATTTTGGGTAAATGTGAAAACTTGTAAGAAAACGGAGCAAAGGCAGAAAAATATCTGCTTTTGAAGACTTAGTGGGTTCGAATGATAAATGGCAGAGACTTTAATGTGACCTGGAGGACATGAAAACATCCAGTGACCTGTTGAAGCAGGTAGTTACATGTTGTAGGGACATGGCTTCAATTTCCCTGCAGTACGCAGGGTGAAATGTGCTGTGTGCATGTGATTGAAGAATTGCTTAGATGGTCTCACGTACATTTACATGATATCTGGTTGTATTCAAGACTATGTCAAAATAAAATTTTCACAACTATATGTAAAATCTCTATTAAGGGTCAACACTCAATTTTGTATATCCCAGGTTTATTCAAGTTTATTCCCGTTAATTTCCATTGTCAGTTCCTAAATTCCCAGAATTTTGCAGCCCGAGATCCCACCTCCTCTTAAGACAGAACCCTCTGAGGACAATAGTGTGATGTAGCTCCACTTCAGACAATACAGTAAAATCAAAGATCACAAAAACTCTGAACCACAAGAAACGCCCTCAGATGACTGTAATCTGTGAGTGGATTCATGTTCCGTCTGGCTCTCCTCAGTACTCCCCTCAGATCTTCTGCAGTAAGTTTTTCTCTCAGTTGGGACATTATCAAAAAAGCTAAACATAGACATACTTTCTGTCATCTATCCAGGGTAGAAATCAAGTGTTTTGGTCTTTTTTGTGCCTTCAGAGTCACAAACACCACAATCACAGCACAGAGAGAACACAAAAAAGATGCTAACCACTTTGTCCTCCTTTGTGGCATGCAGTCCAGGTAGCAGTGAGAAAAAGTGAAGGTGGAGGTGGAGAAAGGGAGGATTTTAAGAGAAAGAAATTGAGATGCAGGAAGAAATAATCAGTGAGGTGGTAGATTAGGACAGATCGTGGGAAAAGAGAAGGAAATGAACAAAGGAGAAAGGGGGAAAGAGGACGTGGTGCAAACATTTGTTAATCACAGTCTGCAGAATTCAAACACATACTTCATATTTAGTGACAGGAAGAGTGTGAGGCGGTGAGGATGACAGTATGTGAATGAATGCAACGTGTTTGGCCGCAGCGGCATGCATGACCAAGCTTGGCATGACGCATGTCCCGTGACATCATCAGAATGCGTCACAGCTGCTCAGTGCAGAGAGAAAACCGGGACAAAAGCAACATGAAGAGCACTCCTCGCGTCAAAATATTTAATAAACCTCAAATTAAACTCTTTTATAATCTGTTTTACTGGACTGTACAGTTTTTTTTCAGTGGGGCTATGCAAACTCATTGTGAACAATGGGATACCCCCCTCATTGACCACCTTAAGATGATAGTCAGCTCAGTCCCTTAAATGTCCCATGTCCTGGTGTGTTTTTCTGTGTGCATCATGTATTGGGTTTCTGTTATGCAAGGATTTGATTTAAGTTGAATATAAAAAAGAAAAAAATTGTCTCTGCAGAGAATCCGATGCAGCTCTTTTCCCCTCCCCTTTGGAAACCCTCAGAGCTGTACATGCTTAATCATAAACTGGAGACCCCTGGGCCAAATCAGGCCCCCTACAACTTTCCCTCTGGCCCACAGCATTCACTGTCTTCAAATATTAAAATGGGAGGAGGAAAACATGCAGTATGTTTTGGCTGTTGCTTTTTTCAGTTCAACCATTTCAGCTTTTAGAACAGCCAATATATATCTATTTTTTTAGTTTAGTGTGTCCCTCGATATGCAATACATGTCTCCTTCATGTGATGGAGCACTACTATTCACAAAACAAAAAGCCTGACACATCTGGACTTCCCTCTCGCCCCTGTTTTAGAATCTGTAACTGCCTTAAAACAGCTCAGGTGTGATGCTATACCCTTGTTTTCTTGACAGTATAAGCACATTGGCTCTGAGTGGCAAGTCAAATGTAGATCAGAGTCAGTAGAATGGATGTAGAGCTGTTGACATCATGGCACCAGCACTGAATATACCCGATAAGTGAACTGGGCCCATGCATTGAAAGGGGTCTTAAAGGGGAAAGATCTAACAGAAAGACTGAAAACAAAAATTAGCTAAATCTACAGTTTTTTCACATTACTGTTTGAAAACTATAAAAGGATATCATTGACATAAACAGCCAATGAAATCACAAATGTCATAAACCATTCATATTTCTAACTATTCTAAGAGATTTATAAGTATTGATTTAAAAAAGCAGGCTGTTTTCAGTTGTTTAATGGTTGAGAGTTCAGCAACAGTGGACTAATCATAGGCTGTTTTTGAAACCACATAATTCTAGCAGTACATACAGATTTACCAGAAAGCAATTTGTATTCTGTTGTGTTCAACATTTGCAAAACCTGCAGGGTGTCAAACACACACAGATGTCTTACCACCTCAGAAAAAAATCTGCAGTATGCATCACAGGCATTACCAAATGGCGGACCTCGGTCTGGATCCGAACCAACCACAGAACCATCAATTTCTAATAAATTCACAAAAATAGATTTTAACAAAGCATTTTTTCCAACAGTCACAGATATACAGTGAGTGCTGCTACTCCAGTTAACTCTAAAATGGCTACTGTGGTCTGATCACTGGACGGTCATGCCATGAGTGCTCCTAAATATATGCTCTGTATGTTTTCTGAAGCTTAAAAGGTTTAATGAAGCACTAAAGAGGAACGAGACACAATGATTCTATTAGCAGACGTGATTTTCCCGCCTCTATAATGTTTATAGCACGAGCTGCAGCAGCCACAAGCACCAGCAAACAGGAGGCAGAGCCAAAAAAACTGCCTGAGCAAAAAAATTAGTCCCTTGTCATCTGCAAGCTTTGTGACGGACCTGTGTGTGGGAAATGTTCATGTGAGCTCAGAGGGCTGAGAGCTTTTTGTGTAGTGGCGCTGCACTCTCCACGAAGCTGATCCTGTTCTCTTTCTAATTGTGTACCGGTCGAGTTCGTCATTTGTTCATTTGTTCAGTTACACAGTTTTTAGCACTAGTTTGTTTCCGAATGTTTTAAATTCGGAAGTTCTAGCAACACGGTGTTTGTGTGTGAGAAAGAAAGACAAGAGAGAGAAAGACCAAAAGACAGGGAGAGAGAGAGCTAAGGACAGCACAAAAGAGAGAGAGAGGGCAAAATCTGGAACCTGCGCAAATAGAAGCAGTTCCAGATGACAGATGAAGAGTTAATTTCATTTATCCTCAAGATTTTTTTTACCATAAGTGTAGGTCTTCATTTCTTTAAGGCTGTGACCTCTCTTATCTAAGAAAAAGGAGGAGGAAAAATATTTAGTTCATGCTATGTACGATTTGTTTTTTCCTAAAAAAAGAGCCACCTTTTATTTAGCCTAATATTTTCTGAAGATACTGATTTTTTTTTTTACTTGATGTGTAGGCCTTCAATTCTTGGCTAGGACCTCTTTAATATAAGAGAAAAAAGGTTATTAGGCTCTGTTTGCACTTTTTTATTTATTTAATTTGAGGTTTTTCTGTTTTTTAATCTGGAAAAAAGGCCTTAAATGAATTTGCTGAGAATAATTTTTATTTATGGAAAAGGAGCTAGCTGTGCACTCGATAAAACATAACCTGCATTAAAAACGTTGACAATATTGTTGAAATCATTAAAAAGTGAACGTATGGGAAGACTTTACGACATAAACTAGACTTTGGTCTGGACCTTGTATTGGAGGAAATTTGATCAACTGGACCTTGGTGACTTTTAATTAAATACCCCTGATGTATCAGATCAGTCTACCTCACATACTGTTACACTCAAAGCAAAGTGCCAGTGGGTCAGGGGTCAGCATGGCACAGTCAGCCTTAGCAATATTAGCATTAGCATTGATTCTGTTACATTTATATCACAAAAAAGCAAATCAAACTCAAAAAATTAATATGTTTTTATCATTACATTAATACTTCAAGTGTTTCACATCTTATTAATTCCATCCTGTCATCAATGTTTCCACTGACAGCGATGCTATCTTTATCTTGTACGCTCACTGGCTCAGAGCTCTGCATACGCGCAATGCCAGTGTGAGTTCAGGTCCAGCTGGTCGGGGCGGATACAGAACAGATTGGGGACCAGCATGCTGAGGGTGGAGGGCCCATAGTCAGGTAAGAAACCCAGGAGGAGGTGCTCTCTCTTGGGTTGGAGGGAAGCCCAGAGAATGTTTGGATGGAAGAAGGCTGGGTCTTAAAATAGAGCAAACATGTCGAGCAAACGGATGATGGCCTCATTGAGACAAACATGAATTATGCCACTGCCTATGATAAGGTGCTATGATGGCAGAATTTCTTTGAAATAGTTTTTGTTTTTATGCAGATTAAAGGTGGCCCCACCTTAGTGTTTTACAGTCCCTGTAATAAAGCCATTAGGAAGGATGCAAAAAACATGTAAAATTAAGTGTCAGTGTGGTGAACATTTAATCTGTGCTCTGGGACACTCAGGGCTTTTTAGCTGAAAGTGCTGAAATTAAAATGGTGCTCTGACAGAATGGCTGTGAAAACACCAATGGGTTCATAGGGGCCCCAGATTACTGCCTGCATTTTGACTGATGGTGAAGTCCACACCTACTTTTATGTACCATAAATAATGTAATATTGTTCCTTAACCACTCATTAGCAAGTCCTCTTTGTAAGATGAAAATAGTTGTTGAAATGCACAAATAGTGTATCTCAACATATATTTAATATCACAGGAAAATTAAATACCTAATGCTTGTGCGTAATGCAGACCTACCTTAGACAGGCCTCAGACCAAAAAGTCTCTGAAGACTATAGTACCAGACATGCCAAAAAGCTAAATCCTGTCTAAAATTCATGACTTATGCAGCCAACCCAATATCTATATTTTTTTCTGCTGATACTTGCTGTGCACATGTCCATCTACAGCTGAACATGGCACATATTGGGCCTAAATAACAACTTGATCAAATGGATAATATATTGAAAAAAGATTTTTAAAAAAGTAAAAAAGCACTGATACATATTCAGTTATCAATTCTTTTTGTTAAATGATGTTTGTGTTACTTGCTGTACCACAGAGCTGCTTATACCAACCATACACAAGATGACTTAACAACTTTATAAAGACTTAGTTTGACATTGTATCACATCCTAAGACAATTTGTCAGCAACTCTAAGAGGTTTTAGTCCAAGACTGAGGGATGCTTCTCGGTCACTAATGACAAGCTTGCAACAAGATTAAATGCATTCAGTCCTACATCTCGCAGGACTGAATACAAACCTATTTCCCTTTAGTATTATTATCAACCAAAATATCACTGCAAACACTATCATGATTACAAATTTGATTTAAAATGTAAAGTTCCTACTTACATTTTTTGGGTTTGGTATGCTTTTGTAAAAGTGTTGATCACTGAAGGGGGCAAAATTAGGAACACAGCCTGAGATACAGGACAAACAGGATTAACATTTATCAAACTGTCTAAAACTGACTATGTTTTAATCAGAAAAATGGCTTTGAGCACAGATCAGAGTGACATTAAAGCAATGGAAATAGGGGTTGCTGCAAAGTTTCTGCATGGCTGCTGTTGCTGTGCATTGTGGGATTTATAGTATGAATGGTGGGAGTGCTATTTCACCAACATTGATAACAGACCTACCTAATTATCTTGCGGGTTGTAATTAATTATATCCCTGGCTAGATTTTGCCCATGGGTCTTGAGTTTAACAAGTCCGCTTTTAGCCTATATTATGAAGAGTTACAATATTTAAGGAGTGAAACTATCAATGCTCTTCATTGTGCTACAGCTTGCTTGCTAGTGGGCTTTCCAGTCCTTAGTGAGGCTGTGATGAGTGGTCAGACTTTTACTATACTTTTCACAGTCAAGCATATTTGCATGTCCCCGATATCTTTCACTGTTTAGTACCCTCTAGTTCCCTGTTTAGTACTGAAGCTCTTCAAGGTCCGACTGCCTGACTTCACGCAGCTGTCAGTGCGATGAGCAAGTCCGGCAAGCCAAAATGCATTTATACACTGAACTTGGTTGATTCTTGTGTGGTCAAATCAGCAGTGAACATTTACGTGCAGCACATATATGATGTTTGTACTGGTTAAAGGTGCTATGAGGAGAATCTATTTGCAGCGACATAAAGACTCTGCTACCCATGAGCACGTGCAGCGACTGTCGTAATGCTGCATTCCAGTTACCTTGGAAATGGGAGTGACATCATCTCTGACTTATCAGCGCTCCAGTTGAAGTCGGAAAAAACATGCCGATCTATCAGGCTATTGTTAGCTGTTGTTAGCACGCCCTGCGTTGTTGCATGAAGAATGTGATTATCACTATGGCAGCATTTCTGTAAATATAAGTCTAGCAATACTATGTATACAGCTGATCTAGAGCGACACACCCCAGTCAGAAGTGCAAATAAATTAATTATTACAGGAGCTAAATAACTGTTCACACTGGGGGCATCCATCTTTGATTGTCTCCTCTGGGGTGGTGATGTTTCACCAAGTTCCCAGTAGGAAATTCAGACTTCAGGGGACGTTCCAGTTAAGTTTCCTACATGGAACTCAAAATTCCTACTTCTGACTACCGCACCAAAAGACGTCTGCAATCCAAAGCGTGTGTTTGTTTGTTGTTATGCAGCTCAGACCTTCATCAGAACTCTGCATTGCTTTACAACTTCTTTTTTCAACAACTTACAGGATGCAAAGCGACGAGGTAATGTATCTCTTTCTAGTTATGTAGCGGTAGCTTTTTTTGTGTGACAACAAGCAATATTTTGGAAAACGTATTATCGTAGTTATAGCCGGCTATATATCGCTACTTACAGCCCAGTGCTCTAAGACGTGTAATATAAAAAATAAAATAATATACATTTGCTCTAGTTTTAATTGTCTTGTTCCCGAAGTTGAGTATCCAGGCCAGTCCAGCCCTGTACGACCTGACCAGAAGGCTAAGAAATAGCATTTATAGATAACCTATTTTAATGCTCTAAAACTCATCTTAAAGTGTGTATTTCGATCAGGCATATATCTAAAAGTGAGTCTTTTTTGCAATTACTTTGAAACTCCTCACAGTCTCTTTAAATCAGCAACAGATGTGCAAACAATGTTGACTGACATGTCTGTAGACAAATCAGTGCAAGCGTGATGAAATGTTAAGATGTCAAATTTTCATTGACAAAATAGAGACAGGGTCTGGGGACTATTTTTGGGGTATTCGTAGGAACATGGAACACAAGGCCTGAAAACAGGATGGTCAGGACATCTGGTCACCTGTTTTAACACGACTTGAAAGATTTTATGCTGATGATGGACATTTCTCAGCAATTTTAAAAATCACGTAAAAATCTTTAGGTAGAAGGCTGGCATTAGTGATGTTGTATAAATTATCTTTACTTTCAGGTATTACAATTATGGAATTTAGTGAGGCTGAACAAAAAACACAAGAGGATCACTAACTATTTTTCCTATAGTGGAGATAAGAGACTGGCAAGCCAAAAATAAAAGTCTTGATCATTAAAACTCAACAGAGGGTTTGTTTTCAGGAACAAGACCAAACAGGAAAGAAACATTTCCTGTGGGACATTCAAACTATGATGTGTCCAGAGATGTGTCTGTGCATGGTGTGAGAGCAGGTGAGGTAGTTGTGTATGTGAGGGTGTTTGTCAGTGAATAAGAGCAACAGATCAGGAGCCGATAATTTCATGTGTTCTGACTAAATTCCAGTAGGAGCTCTTCCATTCCCCTCACTGACTTCTGTAATCATGTGACTTAAACCTATCTTTTTTCTGAATATTTGACATCCTTCATGTCATGCGTTTGTCTCTTGGTCATTTGTTTGGGTCATATTGCTTTAAATGGTCAGCACAGCCGCTGTCTGACAGTTATCTGCAGTGCATTCACAGGGGA
Organism: Scarus forsteni; assembly: GCA_036419115.1. Taxonomy (NCBI): domain Eukaryota; kingdom Metazoa; phylum Chordata; class Actinopteri; order Labriformes; family Labridae; genus Scarus; species Scarus forsteni. The sequence continues at coordinate 38,060,769 of JAZDUH010000098.1, forward strand.
AACAGGACAATACGGATGCTGCTCCTGGAGTGCTTTATGTCCATGTGAGCTCAAAAAAGTTCAGTTTCTGATTTAACAACAGGGCAGCCTCAGACTTTAAATGAACCACAACAGGCCTATGACTGATGCCAAGCCATTCTTCCAATACACTTTGGATTCACCAAAGTGTAGCCGGGAAGCATCGAAGCAGACCAGACAAACACAGAAGCAGAGGGATCCACTTTATATCAGCCTGCGGCAGAGATGAGGTGTGGGTGAGAGGGAGAAAGGAAAAGTGAGAGGGTCAAAGGTCAGGTTTCTCACATTGTTGGAGCGTAGAGAGACCCGTCCTCCACAGCGAGCGCAGAATTTGGTCTGGCAGTAGGAGCAAAGGTGGCCGCATCCGTCTGCAAATTTGGTCTTGCGGCAGATACCGCAGGTAGGCGCGTCGTCCTTCTGCTGGGTCTGCTGACGCCGTGTCTCGGCTCCGATGCGACGCACCTCCTGTTTGTAGCTCTCAAACTGCTGGTGCAGTGTTCTGAAAAGAGCAAAAAGAAAAGTTTAAGACCAAAAGAGCTTTTTTACTTGATTCATCTGCCCTTTCAAACAGATCCTCTCCTTCAAAATATACTTGGATGATAAAAAAAATACAAAACATAGGCGAGTTTCTCAGCTGCTGAATAATTTTTTAAATAAATAAATATTAGAAACAAAATTGGCGTTATTCATGCACATGTTTGAGAATAACATTTTAGCTCCTGCAAAATATCTGGCAATTACAGCCCAACTTGAAAGGTGCCTTTGAGAAAAAGAAAAAAAATCATCCAGGCAATTAAGTCTAACTTCAGCTCAGTTTTGCAGTCTGCAGCTCACAACCTCTCCCCTTCCTCCTTCGTCTTCCCAGGATGCTGGTGATGGAAATAACCCGAGTGTGAATTGCAAATCAGACCATGTGAAAACACCCACAATGTTGTCTCAACAGAAGTGTCAAAGGAATACTGCATTAGCATAGCATAGCATGGCTCTCCTATAGGCCCCCCAGACCGCCACTTTAATTACTTTGCTGAGTGAGATAGATAATAGAGAGGAAGGAGATGGCTTCATTCACAGCTCTGCAGTCAATTTAACATTTCATGGAGGCAAACAAACTCCAGCTAAGTTTTTTTGGCAGCATGCTGGCTGTACAGTTGTGTTTGCAATCACTTTTTTATTTTCTTACTAAATGGAGACAATGTGGAGCTCTGGGTGTTTTCAGACGTTTTCTTATTTACAAAAAAATAAATAAATAATATTGATAATTAATACTGAGATGCAGGGGTGGGCAATGTCTCTTTTAATTGGCTACAGGGAAATACATGATCAGTGATGGGCACATTTTTAAGCATTACTTCTTGAAAAAACAGCTATATTATCAATGATACAATACAACCAGTCAGTCTTTATTCATCATAAGAGGGTTGTGGTTTTGCAGGAATTTGTTTGTTTGTGTTTGTTTTTCATTTTGTTAAGAGGATGATTTAAAAAGTTACTTATGGATTTTGACTACATTCTCTGGAAATGTTGATTGTGGCACAAGGGAGAAGTGATTCCATTTTGCTGGTGACCTGAATCCAGATGTCGATACAGGAATTTTTCAAGCATCTGTTGGCAGTGCAACATGAAGCAGTTTTCCATATTTTTAGCAACAACTTGTTCGACAATGTTGGTGGAGGTTTGTTACATTTTATTGATTTATTTATTTTTATACAGGTGCATCAGATTTTGAATTAAGATTGCAAAAGACCACAAAGATTTTTGCTTCTTTCACAGGTGCATAACCTCATTAAAGAAGATGCTTTGGTTGTTAAAAGTATAAATATTGCTTCCCTGTCATTCATGCTGAGTTTAACCTCTTTAGCTTTTCATTCTAGCACACTCAATCATGAAAGCAACCTGCTGCAGACTAAATAAGCAGTAGGTAAGCAGTAAAACATCATTACTTTGGTAAGTAACTGTAGTGTCATTACTGTAAAGATACCTTAATTTGATACAAAACTAATAACTCAAAACAGCAGCTCCACACAAATTCTCAAACCAAGCATCTGTCAAGCAAATAAATAAATGAGAGAAAAAGATGAACAGTTTGTGGTTATTGCAGCCAAGTTGCTCTGTTTTGAGACACAACTAAGCTTTAAAAGAAGATAACACTCTTCAGCCAGATATTAACCAAAAAATGGTAAATCAAAATATGCACTGTAATTGAGACATTTTCTGGTATGTGGTCTTATAAATCATTTTTCCACAATTTAAAAAGCATTAATGTTTCATGTCTTTAACCCTCTAAGAGGTTGAAACTTTAAATGGGTTTAAAATTTGTTTGACTCCACAATCTAATATTTAATATAGAGTTCAGACTTTAAGATATATACAAAGTGCATCAGAATGAACTAAAAAACCTGCATCAAATGTTTAAAGGCCCTTTTTGCTAAATAAACTGATTCATGGATATTTTATTTAGTTGAACAAAAAGTTTACTTAATAGTAAAGAAGTGTAAGGAAATCTTAAAACTGTTGGCAATATCATAGTGTATTTGAGGCCCCCTATCAGCCATCATGCCCTGAGAGAATCCCCTCACCCAAGCATTAATTAACTTCACTAATAAGGACAACAGTCCTCAAAAAAGAAATAAATATGGATAGATGACTGGATGTAACATTTCAAACTGATTATCTCCTGGTCTGTAAGATTTTAACTGTCAGCAGTTGTTACCATAATCAATCATAATTCAGAGCTCTAGGCCTGACATCTGCTTTTTAGATCCACATCCATATAAGGGATTGAAAGATACCATTTACCCTGTATCTCATTAAAATACATTCATATATTTAAAATAACTTTACTTAATCAAACTTTTTAGCAGTTCACCTTGTTCTTTTAAAGGCAGACATGTCCTCCAGTCTGTACAGATCATCTGCAGAGGTAACGGATATGAAATAAATCCTCTGCTCTGTCGTCAGCAGCTTTTGGTCAAAGAAGACATCAAACTGTAAAAAGTTGTCCACCATGACCCATCTGAAGTCCAGGAAGGAGTCTTTGGTGTCTTTGAAGAAAACTTTTGGGAAAAAAATCCTTTGTTGGAACACAAGCTGTCCAAACAAAATGTTACATAATTCCCCAAAAACACACAGACTCCAAATCTTTCTTTAGTTGCCAAACAGAAAAACTTTCCAGGAAATGAGTTGACAGAAGACAGCCGTGCACTCATCCTCTCGGCTGCCTCCCTCACTCTCTCTCTATGGTTAATGTTGGGGCAGAAGCAGCAGACTGTCAGCTCACCGAGATGAAACAGGGAGGTGACTCTGACAGGGGGACGTCTGTCCAATCAGCTGGCTGACGCAGGTATGGTGTTTAAGACAGTGAGCTCTCATTTGTGAGGCTGATTCTCAGATCAAATGTTGGAGGTATTTTTAAAATGCTTTGGGCCTCATTCATTTGAATGTTTCAAACATTTACTCATTGTTCTGAGAATGATCCTGAGAGCTGGTCTGAAGCAGATTCATGACACTGATTCTGTTGGCACCTGTTCTTTACTGAAACTGACTTCCATCATGGGCATAAAAAACAACCCTTCAATGCCCATAAACAGACATGACAGTTTTACCCAATTGATGCTACTGTGCGTAGGTACTGGTACTGTATGGGGACCTCTCGCCTGACTTCATTCAGTATGATTGTTTTATTTATGTTTCTGCTCTTTTAATTTAGTTTAGCAGCAGTTAATTATAAAAAATACCTGAAATAATGTCACATGACAGTTTTTGGTTTCTTGAAACTCCATAATTACAACAGAGCAGCTATGTCTAAGGTTTATTGCTGATGAAGTGGTGTGTTAGGATAATACTGTCCGAACTTAACATGTTGAAACAGCAGCATACAAAGCAGTGCACAAGTGTGTTGCACCTCAATTAGGGAGAACCATACTGATGAATGTTTCTCATGCACATAGATGATGATTGTTTATTAATTTTTGGTAACACTTCTAATAAAGCCCTTTTTGTAATGCACAAACACATTATGACCATGTTTATAAGAAATTATAATGTGTAAAACTGCACGTATAATGTATGATTGTAGTTAAAAGCACTTGTGATCATTCATAATGGTTTATAATAGTTATAATAGTTAACAGGGTTTATAATGAGTCAAAAACATACATTGACCGCAGGCACAAAATCATGACTGCCTACCACCTTGACCATTTTAACAGCTGCATACGCAATGAACAGCAACGCACTGTGTATTTCAACACCTCTCTATCAGAACCAGCATTCAGCAAAAATAGCTCATCTGTTGGACTGAACCACATGGACCAACCTTCGCTCTCTATGTTCATCAATGAGTCTTGACCCCGGTTCGCTACTGTTTCTTTCATAGACCACTTCTGATAGATACTGACCACTGCAGATAAAAAAAAATACCCCACAAGAGCTGCAGTCTTGGAGATGCTCTGACCAAGCTGTCTAGCCATCACAATTTGGCCCTCATCAAACTTGCTCAAATCCTTAAGCTTGTCCATTTTTCTGGTTCTAACAATTGGGGACAAAATGTTCAACTGCTGCCTAATGCATCATCCCACCTAACAGGTGTCATGACTAAGAGATGGTCAGTGTAATTCACTTCACCTGTCAGTGTTCATATTGTTATGTATGAGAAGTGTAAATATAGCGTTAAATTTTGCATTTACTGTAGGTACAAAATATTTTAAGTTTTGGGGCAACATGGTGGCACAGCAGGTAGTGCACGTGCCTCACAGCAAGAAGGTTCCAGGTTAAATCCTCGGGTCGGATAGAGGCCTTTCTGTGTGAAGTTTGCATGTTCTTCCTGTGCATGTGTGGGTTCTCTCCGGGCACTCCAGCTTCCTCCCACAGACCAAAAACATGCTCATTAGGTAAATTGCCCTTAAGTATGAGTGTGAGCGTGTATGGTTGTCAGTCTCTCTATGTGGCCATGGGATCAACTGGCGACTGGTTCAAGATGTACCCTGACTCTCCCTTAATGACAGCTGGGGTAGGCTGATAAAAGTGGTATAAAGTGGATTGCTGAAGTTATTCATGGTGCATAAATGTATAATAATCAGTTACTGAATAAAAATCTAGGTTTATCTCAAACTGTAAACACTATGAGTAAGCAAAGTTTTTTGAAGTGCTTCCCCAGGTTTTAGATTTATTGTTATGAAGTATTATAAATGCTTATGATACCCTATAACCATAACCACAATATAATCCCCATAAGTATGTTTAGAATTCATAATGGTTTAGGAACATCATTCCGAAGACCAGAGTAAAAAAAGCTATGATTAAATAGAATGTTGATAATCAAGCTCAAACTGAGCATCAAAATGATCAGGAAAGGTAATTTAAGTGACTTTAGAAGTGGCATGGTTTTTGGTGCCAGATGGGCTGATCTAACCTGACACACCAGATGGACAGTTCCATAGTGAAAATATTTCACTAATCCACCTGGAAAGGAGCCCTGCAAAAATGTTTTCCGTGGCAGAACCTTCAAAAACAACAGCAGCTTGTTACTCGACGATTGTTCAACTCATCACGGACCAATCCATATCAAGCAACACTGCTATGACGTAGCATACGTAGCGGCTAAATGTAGTGGCTAACAGCTAACAAGGGCAAACAACAGTTAATGGCTGTCAGTCGTAGCAGTTGATCAAATTTTAATCGTGGCTGCCTCAATTAACTTTAACTAATGGCCGGTGATATTTACGTTTAAACTGCGGGCTCTGTTGCGTATTTATTCGAGCAGTTTCTCAACCATTAGTCAGCCAACCACCAGGGGGCTTCATGTAGCAAGTGAGTGAACCCTGCAGTGGCAGCCTAGAGTCATATCCACTTGGTGGACTGATAAGAGCATGTCATGTCAAGAAAAGAAAATACAGCAGCTGAAAAATGCTTGATACACCGGACTAGAAATATACGATCCCCTTACGTAATTATTCTTCAAAGTGGCATTCTCTACACCAGGGGTCCCCGCAGCTTCAGGAGCTGCTTGTGGCTCTCTGGTCTTAGAGAACAAAGCTCACAAATTCTGCAGCACAGTGGCGCAGCAGGTAGTGCGCGTGGCTGACAACAAGAAGGCTGCCAGATTGGGGTGCTGGTTTGGTGGAGTGGTTAGCAACCAGGCACCCCATGTATTTGCTTCTGCTGGTCCAGGTTCGAGTCCAGCCTGTGACCAGTTTGCAGAGTGTCTTCCCCTACTCTCTCACCCCCTTTCACAAGCCTATCCACTGTCTCTCTCCTATCAATAAAGGCACAAAATACCCCAAAATACATTTAAAAAAAGAAGGCTGCCAGTTCTATCCCTGGGCCTTTCTGTGGAGTTTACATGTTCTTCCCATGCGTGCATTGTTCTCTTTAGGTACTCTGGCTTTCTCCCACAGACCAAGCATATGTTCATTAGGGTTAATGGGTGACTCCTGAGAGTCATCAGGTGTGGGTTGTCTGTCTCTCTGTGGCCTTGTGATCGACTGGCCACCGGTTTACGGTGTGCCCTGCCTCTCGCCCAATGACAGCTGGGATAGGCTATAGCCCCCCTCCCCCCCCATGACCCTGAAAGGGATAAGCAGTATAGAAAACGAATTTATAAAAAAACAAGACCAGCTTCCTTTTGGTCCTTCCAGTCTGCATATATAACAGCGCCCGTGCCCCTGCGGACAGGTCCCACTCATCCCATGACCTGTGTGTGACCTACGGCAGCTCTGAGGGAGAGCAGCTGCATCATTAGCTGTGAGTTCACGTGACATTGTTTAAAACATTTTATGCAGCTAATCCAGCTGATATTTTGAACTCTCTTACTTTTAAAACATCACCTGCTGCTGGGATGACAAGTCAGTCAAAGGCGTGTCAGCGATAAAGCTTCGTCAAAGAAGACAGTGACGGGGGGCTGATCTAAATTCATGGGAATTGTGACCTTGTTTTTACAAAAATACATCAGGAGGATTCTATTTTACTGTCATGTCTGCCATGATGTGATAGCTGTCAGTCTCCCCCCCTCACACTCCCTCTCATTCAGTAGCTAAAAAGTCAGGTGTGTGAGTTATGTGTAGTATGTTCATCTGACATATATTTCAAAAGATTAAAAGACTGACGTAAAACTAAAAACTGTTTAATTATTTAAGTGAGATAAGGTTTGAAAACACTTATGAGATTTCAAAATCCTCTCAATTTTCACAAGAGTGCCTCATGATTATTACAAAATGGTGCATAAGAGGTAAGTAAAGTAGAATGCAGAAAAGAGATGGTTTTTTTTCTTAAAGGAGACATATCAGGCTGATGCATGATTTAATACTTGCATATAATATAATAAATTTGAAAACAAGACCTTACACCCCCTTAATTTTCAAAAAATGAGATATTGTATTTTTTCTGACATCCTAGAACGAGATTTGATGCCTCTGAAAATAGGTCATTGCGAGATGTCCGCGAGATTTAAATCGCCGTGATGACATGAGGTACCTTTCTTTTTATTGGAGTAATCTGATAAAACACTTCCTCCTCTGTGATGTCCGTTAGCCACAAAACCGTCACCGAGGAACACATTCGTCGTGCAGCAGTATATAGATCCCTAGCTCACACTCACTCATTACCAGCTCTGGCCTGTAGGGGGACTCAATATGCAGTCGCTGCTTTGAGCCTGCCGGAAAATACAGTAGAAGAAGAAGGACAGGCTGGCTCTACCTCCGATAGAACTGATCAATCAGAGCACAAAGGGCTGTGACGTTGCAAGGTAACTGTAGGTCATCCTGAGATCCTCATGTTTCAACGAGAGCTTGATAATGGCCTAAAATGAGGATTTTGAGAACGCAATTGTGGGGCAATGAAGGAACTAAATGACTTGTACTGAGGGCAGAAATGCTTTACAGGCATCCTAGTCTGGTACAGTGTTAACCAGATAAATCCCATTGAGATCAGGATCTCATTTACAAGGGTGACCTGGCCAAGGGGTCAGCAACACACGGCAAATATTGATGCAAAAGAAAAACAGGTTCAGGCAATAAATTACAACCAATAAATATATCAAAAACGACAACTTCACTATGGAAGAACAGTAATTTTTGAGGACAGCTACAATTAAAAACACAGGCATTGTTCATTGGATTCTTGCTGTCTGGTGAGCAAGAAGGAATGAAAAGCTTTGAGTGACACCAGTTCGGTCTTGTTCAGTTCAGTCTGTGGGGACAGCATAAGAAAAAGCTCTTTTCAAAAGTCAGTTCGTACTCTGGGCACCTTTAAGTGATAGACTGTACAAGAGTGTAAGGCACAGGTGCTCCTCAACTTCTTTAGTGACATGTTCCCACCTGATGATGTCAAATAAATACCTATGATTTCCCCAATGCAAGTAAAACATGATCCTGTGGAAAAACACTGAGTAAAAACCAAGGCAACAATAACAGTGATAACACAGGCCGATAGACCTGATCAAAATCTTAAGACCAGTTGAAAAATTGCTAGAATATGCATTTTGCACATTTGGATCTTAATGAGGTTTTAAATAGAGCTACAATATGCAAAAGCAAGAAGGGAGAGTGCGACAAAAAACACTTTGAAAAAGTAATTTATTGAAAACAACAAGTAAACTGAAATAGGCTGCTATCTGCCGATCAAAAGTTTAAGACCATTGCTCAAAAAATAACAAAACAATCTCCAACAAAAACCAAAAACTTTTTTTCAGTGTGACTCAGTAAAGAGTAGCTCCTGACTGTTGTTTTTGTTGACAAGCTCTTTTATGCAAAGCAAACACAATTGCTGTCATTTTAGTTCTTAACTAACTAATGCAATATAATATGGTGCCAATTTAAAGCAACAAAAACTGTTCACGTTTGTTTAAAAGTCATGCAATAAGAATAAAGCTGTTTTCCCCGACATGATGAATAATCGTGATTAATAATCGTGATAACGATATTGATCAAAATAATCATGATTATCATTTTTGGCCATAATCATGCAGCCCTATTTAAACGTCAGCCAAACTGATTTATAAATACCTCAAATGGAAAAAACAACACCTCGATGGCAGCAACGTCACAGACATGACCTCTGCCTTTGAGCAGCTATCCATCCTGCCAACATGAGTCCAGGGGCCGAGCTGAGCCCAGACACCATGGGAACAGCTGTCAGAAGCAGAGGGTGCACAGCCGGTTGTCATGGTAACACAGTGGCGTCAAGCACTGGGTGTCAGCGGGTGTCTGTGCACCAGCTGTTCCTGTTCTTAGAGCCGTCATTTCATCAGTCTCCTCTGATGATTTCACACATTTAAGCAGACGAGGACTGTTAAAGCTGCAGCAAGGATTTTTTTTCTCATGAAAATAAATCTGTGGATTATATCTCTTATAAAAGACCTTGAGGGTCTTCTTGAACTGCTTATCTCCGAATTTATATATGATGTGAGTAAAACCCCCATCAACACGATGGTTCCAGACCAAAGATTGGTAACATCTTAAAGATACAGATATAAGTTTCCTTAAGATCATCACTACCTCCAGAGACACTACAGCACAAATATATTAAAAACATTTGTTGTTTGACTGATTTTGACAAACACAACAAAGTTTAGGACAAGAAGAAACTGAGAACCACTCCTCTTAGGAAGTGCTTCACTTTCTGTTTGAGGAGGAAACCTGAGCAATCTGTCAGTCACAGAGGAACTGGTGAATATCATAAATTAACAAAGCTAACAAGTGACAGATTCTGGATTCATGCACTGTGAGTCAGCAAACATCTCCCATATGGAACATCGTTTCTAACATAATGCATATTATTAACACTTCCTTTATGTAAATATAAACTCCTCTCTGTGGAGGCGACTGTGGTAGGGATGAAATTACAGTTAGTGGGAAGTCACAGGTGTATTTTCAGGCAAGATCATACTCTCTCTTTTCTCTGTTTTCTGTACTGTGGGGTGGTTTAAGGCCTTATACCCCTGCCTCCTCTCTAGTTTGCATAACTTACTTTCCGTCAGTTCCACCACACTTACACACACACACACACAAACACATATATATATTAAATACAGTAAACACTTGGCTAGATTTTGCCTGAAGTAGACTCCAGTTACACTCTAAATGATCTCGAGCTAAATTCTGGACCCAAAGTGAGCCTACATTTAAACATTGTCAGAGTAGACTTTAACTCTATACTGCCACAGTTTGCTTAGCTGCATACCTGTGTGCTGAACTTTTACGATTCTAAATTTTTAATCATATTTGTTTGGTCCTGTTTTGATCTCAAGAAGAATGCATTCAGTGATTCCTCCAAGTGTATCTGTTAGGATTGATGGCTGGATGTATGCTGCCAGCCAAATGCAGGGTTTAAAATATATTTATCATTGAGTAAATATGTTTCTCATTTGGTTAAAACAGCCAGTGAAAAATGTAAACCATTCTTACAATGAAGAAAGTTCACAAAAATTACATAAACTCTATAAAAACTATGTATGCCTTTTTTAAAGAGAGGGCCACCACCACAGGTCAATGCAAGGATTGTCACCTTAAACTCAATAAATCAAATAACCTTTGAGCATATAAATCCATATTAGAACTTGAAATAATCATACAAATGAAAAATATACAGCTCGGTATCACATAAGAGCACATTGAGCAATAAGCTGCCCAATCCAGCTGAGGTTTTTCCCAGCATAATCAGACCATCCATTGCTATCAAGCAACTCAGCTCCACCAATAATGTTGTGTTTCCACCCAACATTATTGTTCTATATGTATTTTTAGCACATTGTGGACCTAAAAATATCAATCTGTAAAAAGTGTGATTATTGTTGATATAAATATCATACAATCGAGTGACCTAGCAAGTAGTGAGTCTTGCAACTTGGTGACTGAGCCAGTGTGCTGCTGCTTGTACAGATGTTTGTGCATGTCGCGGTGCTTTCAGTGGACGATGTTGCCTGTCAGTCGGGGCAAAACCATGGTGCTTTGGTGCAGGTTAGGTTTTTACACTCACACTCACACAGACTTCTGCTATGACGGGCTATGTCCATCTCGACATTATCAGCAGCAGTCAAAATGTAATGGCTTGGTAAGATTTTCATGCATATCCATGCAGTAGTTTTGGTGTAATGATGCCAACAGACAAACCAACAAGCAAACAAACAAACAGACCCTGGTGAAATCATTACCTCCTTGGTGCAGGTACTGTAATTATAAAAAAAAAGTCAAAACTATGTCTTGATTATGCACAAAGCAGCTAGTTCACACCTGCTTGTCTAAAAATCCACCTTCTGTGCAGGCCCCCTCCAGAGATGTGAAAAATTGCCGTCATGGACAAGACTGCATGATTCACATTCAAGGACATGCAGCCCACTGGTGTGGCCTCGGGAGAGGTGTATAGTAAAATGATCTAATGGACATGCCTCCAATCTGTGTAACAGCTGGGCTGGTGGTGGGGGTGGGATTTCGAATATCTTCACCTGAAAACTTATCCGAGTTTGAATTCTCAAATGTATTATGTTGTTAACAACACATTTGCCTCCATGTACAGCTCATTTTCTTCCAAAAAGTGCATTCCTGTATCTTATTTCTTTGTATTGTGCCAATGGGTCATTACATTTTCAACAAGGATGCAGCAGGCTGCTCACAGCTGTATGGTCAATGCTATAAGCTTGCTTTGTTTTTTACAAGGTCACTTAGATTCAGAGAGTCATCTGTCCTAAATGGTGTAAGACCACAGATATACCAAAACTCGGAAACAGAGAGGCCCCCTAGCCCATTAATACAGCAGGCTAGTCAGTATAGAGAACACAAAAATTGTATGTTTGTGACCCTGACAAGACCTGCCATGCAACTATAAATAGGGAAAAAATTCAAGGAAAAAAGTGAGCTATAATTGGCTAAAATTGTTGAGATGAAACTCTCTTTAATGCATTTTCCAAAACCAAGATACAAATATAAGTAAAACATCCATTGATAACCAGTGAATGCTGTTACTTGCACCAAGAAGCAACTGAAACTGGCTTGAATTCTTTAACCTCATAAGATTAATATATATAAATGTTGATAAAGTAACTTATTGTAAAATCTATATACCCTATGTACATTGCCCATTTAATGCCTTTTCAATCGAAAAAAATCATACGACTGACAATGAGGGTCATTTAAATGTGACCCTCTTAGTAAACAAAGTTGTATGTCTCTGGATTTTAAAGAAATATTTCTGTTACATGTCCCACTTTGTGCTGAGTGTTGTCATGCTATCTCAGGTTTAACCACATTTGGTGGATTTTGTGATTTTTTTCTTCATGCTTGCAATTTGTTGACTTTTGAAATCACTGATGGGCCACGTTTAGTGAGGTGAAGGGCTGCATGTGGCCCTTGGATTTCCAGTTTCCCAACTCTTAACTTTGTGGTGTGATTAAGCAAACTGTGGCTGTCTCCCCTCTGTAGGTCAAAACCACATGAGCCAGCAGGGACAGACAGATAAGCCAGATGTCAGACATTTTGGTCTTGTCAAAACACGAGTTAGTATGTGAACACATGCTCACAGCAGCATTCACAAACAGACACACAGGCAAACATAAACAGTGACGCAGACAGTAGGCAAAAAACCCTCACGTACTGGTTTGCCTTTGCCCCGGGGGCCTCACTTCTTCAGATCAGCGCGTCCAGAGATTCTCTCTGTTTTCTTTTTATCTCTCCCTCTTGTGCCTCCACTCTCCACCAGTCGTTGGTGTGGAGTTGTTAATTAGCACTGCTATGAATACATTGCCAAAGTGGGGAGGAGAGAGGGGGATGCTCAGTTGGTTGAGCTGTGTGTGCATGTGTGTGTGTGTGTGTGTGTGTATAAGCAAAACTATTTCTGTCCCATCAGCTGATTCCTGGAGATGCCTGGTGTTGGCTTTTTCTCAGTTTAAGGAAGCCAAAATAGTTGGAAAGCAAGCAGTCTGTGTGTTTTGTTTCTCAGCCAAGCAGAGGGCAGCAGAATATGACTGAGTAAAAATCAACCTACACTTTAACACACAAGTAAACCAAAGAGTTTTGACATTTTTAAAATAACAACTCTGAACTTATATGCTACAATAACAGCATTTGCCAGTGTTATACTGGGTAGGCAGAATGTCCTCTTTATCGAGAAAATAAGCACCATGTATGTGTCAGCAGGTTTCATTTCACAGAGACAGATTTGAGGATGATCACTGGCTGAGTTTGCCTGAGACATCCCTGTAGCCACATTCACACTGCTGTTTCAACCTATAATAGTTAAGCCCTGTGACATCTCACCTCTTCTCTGGACATCACAGAATGGGGGCAATGAGTTAACCATCCATTTTTTATATCTACCGAGGTAGTATCAGAGCAGAATAATGGTGAGTATTTTGTATCAGTAGCTGATTTCACTCCTGAGGAGACAACAGTTACATGTGGAGTATCCCAAGGCACTACTCTGGGGCCACACCTGGTTGACTAACATCTGCTTGCTTGGAATCTATGCCAAACAAGCAATGGGCATACAAGAACATGGAACATAATGAAAGTCATTGTGTCATGAATTTTCTCAGTCAACAAAAGAACATCTAAATTAGTTGTGAGTGGGGCCAGAGAAGGACCACTGAAGTTATCAGCATCTTGAAACATGGATGTTAAAATCACTGGCTAAACCAGAAATCTCAGCAAAAGTCAAGATGACAGACCTGAATCATAGAAAACCTCTAGCAAGGATTAGAGTCAGCTCACATTCATCCACAGACTATCTCCAGAATTAAAGGGTGAGTGTACCAGCAGAGCCTCAAAGTGAGGTGTTTCAAGGCCTTTGGCCTTACGGGGCAAGGAGATATGTTTTAACTGGCATTTTTTGTTTGCCTGTTTGCAAGATCACTCATGAGAGATAAATGGATTTTCATGGCAATCTGAATCTGATGGTGTATCCAGAATTTTTTTTAAGGATCAGTTAAAAGTATTTGATAGGGCAGTTTCCAACAATTTTACAATAACTTGCCTGATAATATTGGAAATGTTTTGATGGAGGTTAGTACTCTTGGGGCACTTATTGTTACTGTTAGTGCTGCAGTGGACAGTTCTGAGCTATTGCTGTTTTAAATTAACTAGAGTATTACTTACTTTGTCTCACTATGCTGCTGAAGCTGCCAATCTTTTGGATAAGAGGTTGTGTTACAACTTTACAAGTGACCATACTGACTGGTGACCCATAGCAGCTTGCATCCACAGACACCATTGTTACAACTGGGGTTGATATCGTCAAGTGCACCCACAATAGTTTTTATGACAGCATTTTTTTTAACAAAAAGATTTGTCTCAAACCATAAACAGGAATGAAAAAATATTTACTCATTATGCCACCCAACACCAGTTAACATAGCTACATGTTGAATCACAACACCAGTCAGACTTGTGGTTGGAATAGATATGAAAATAAAAATGCTTTTGCACCAACAAAAAAATTAAGTTTCATATCACAGACAAGGTAATAAACAGCTTTTAACAGTAGCTTTGTGTTTTTGTGGTCGAGTATGTTTTAAAAACTTGGATACGACTTATTTTTTCAAACACAGGGGTTAGTTTTCAAAAATGTCTTCCTACATGTGGACATCGTCTTTTTTGCTGAAATGTTCCACTCAAACAAACTTGCCCTGTCCTGCCAGACAATGGAGACATGCAGAGAGCTGAAGCAGTGGGGTAAAAGGGAAACAGGAGGACAGGAAAAGTTAGTAAGGACTGTCTAAGAAGTCTTCCTGTCTATGAGAGAAACAGATCGACAAACGGCTGCCTGCAGGGAGAAGGAGGAGTTGGAGGTGGTGGTAGGAGAACAAGTGAAAAGGCAAAGGATGAACAGTGTCAAGACGGAAATAAGCGTGGGCCAAAGACAAGCAGAGGAGAAAAGCCGATGCATCCGGAACCACTCTATAAATACCACTGGAGAAGAGGAGTGGATGATGGAGAGAGGATGGAGACAGAATGATGGAAAGATGAAGGGGGGGTGAAAAGAAAAGAAGCAGCTCAGAAACACTGGTAGTCTGCTTATAATACCAGTATCATTGTAAATGAGGAGTGATGTGTTGAAAAACTCCTAAAAAGTCTTCAACACCCTGCTGGAGTGGGCTGTGTGAAGCAAATTAAAGGAAGAGAACAAGAGGAGCAACAGATGGGCGCTTCAACCAAATGCAAATATCTTCTCTGTTTCTTATTTGCCTGCTATGATGATACCCACAAGGACTTTAACACATTTGGCTCCCTCCACAGTCTAAAGGCTATAAAATGGTACTAACGTCATAATGCTAGCAGAAATAAGGCACCCAGATGGCCCATGTGTGTATCTATCTACAGGGCCGCTGTTCCTCAAACAATCTGGTCAATCCTTCCTGGCTTGATGGGGTTTGATTCCCTGCTGTTATTCTTCACAGGATCCAACAGGACGGACACCGCAAGAGTCAAATAATACTGCCTGATTAGCAAAACTGAAATTTTGGGTTATTTGGAATATGTTTGTCAATGGGTCTGGGAGCTACGTCCAAAACCAAAACCTATTGATCAACCAATGTCTTGTACAAATCCATCAAAATAGACCCCAAATCATGCTATAAGATACAGAATACAGTACTTAACAAACTGAATTAATGCACACAGGGGGCGATTTCGCAAGACCCCAAGACCCCACACCATACATCTGTACGTGTACTTTGCACATGATATTCAAATACCTGTTTGAGCATGAAGGTAAAGGTCCGTAGCGGTGAACCATCTGATTCAGCAGGTGCTCCCAGCACAGTCTGATTGGCCAATGCTCTCTTGACTTCTACGACAACAAGTAGTCTCTCTAACAACCAACAGAAGAAGGAGACATCTTCAGGAAATGGAGTACAAGCAAAGTCACTCCGTGTGGACGATAACACATGGAAGCACTTTGGGCTCCGCTGTGAGTCGATTATTTGCAAAGCAAGTGGCCCACTGCAGCATATCTACAGGCCAATTGTCCGGGTGTCAACCACCACAGTCCAGCAGAGCACTGTCAAGTGCTCAGCCCTGTACTTCTGAGTCCTACTCAACAGGGTGCCTACCAGAGGCTGTTGGAAAGGCCAACACAGTCAGACAGTAAAATGATCTAAATGCTTCTTGTGTGTTGTGGCAGTCCTGGAGGATAAGCATACATGTTAAAGGATAAGTTCGTTTTCTGCAGCTTTCACATTGTTTATAGAATGAAGTAGAACAATATACTCACCCAGAAGGCTTTCCTGATCCAAACAGTGCTTTGAGAGATATTTAGATCCAAAATCGAGCGGCGGACATCCGTATAATGGTAGCACATAGGGCATACAGCGCCGCTCCTAAAAGTGCATTTATCGTCCAAAAATTCATTAGTTTCACCAATATTCCATCATGGTCCGCTCGCGCTACTTCTCCACGACAGTCTGCGTCACTCCAGACATGTTTTGTGGCTGTGCTGACCTCTGAACTGAAGAAGAAGGTTTGCCTCCACGCATGCGCAGTACGGCTCATTGTTTCAGGGGAAGACCACCGGGTACACAACGACTTTCTTCTTCCAGTTTTGTGCAAATGGACGAATATCTATCGGATGAAGATGTTGTGGGGGAGAACTTTGAATATGATGGGGGTCCTTACAGTTTCGAGCCAGAGTATACAGATGAGGAGCTCATCGAAAGAAGGACGCGGAGGCAGCGCTCCAGAGAGTACTGCGCATGCGCAGAGGCAAGCGCTCTTCTTCTTCAGTTCAGAGGTCAGCACAGTTACAAAAACATGTCTGGAGTGACACAGACTGTAATGGAGGAGTAGCCCGAGCGGACCATGATGAAATATTGGTGAAACTAATGAGTTTTTGGACGATTAATGCAGTTTTAGGAGTGGCGCTGTGTGCCCCGTGTGCTACCATTATACGGATGTCTGCCGCTCGATTTTGGATCTAAATATCTCCCGAAGCACTGTTTGGATCAGTAAAGCCTTCTGGGTGAGTATATTGTTCTACTTCATTCTATAAACAATGTGAAAGCTGTAGAAACCGAACTTTTCCTTTAAAGAATTTTGGTTATTGATGTGTATGCCCAAAAACCAATTGAATGATTTTTGGGA
Organism: Scarus forsteni; assembly: GCA_036419115.1. Taxonomy (NCBI): domain Eukaryota; kingdom Metazoa; phylum Chordata; class Actinopteri; order Labriformes; family Labridae; genus Scarus; species Scarus forsteni. Next base: position 38,077,850 of record JAZDUH010000098.1, read on the forward strand.
AAAGTGACAACCTTATCATGTCAGGGGAAATTTCACAAAGAAAAAACGAACATAGGAAATGAATGAATGATGTATGTGAATCTTTTCTAAATATTGGCTGAGACTAGTTGTGTTCTTGTTAAAGAACATTCAGATCGTGACATGTCCCCTCACTCACTTTGACTGTGGCAGGTCTGAAGCTCTGACCTGCAGCTATTTACAATTAAAGTCTGGGAGCCTCCAACTCCATTGAGAGCCATAAAATAATGGCATTAAAGCCAGACACTTAAGGATTATGTCAACAAATAATCAGCCTCAAATCTGGTCCATAGTTGGGCTCAGAATCATCTGCTGTGTATCGAGTCTTAGCCGTGTTCAGTCTGAAACATTAGAGTGAGCAGCCCCTCCCTGAGCTGATGCTCAGATGATGATAACTCTTTGTATTGATGTTGTGAGTGTTTTACCCATGTATTTATGGACTAGAGTGCCTTTTTGGCATGGACTCCTCAGTGTGTATCTCTGTGCATCCATCACTCAGTGTCTGTCCACTTCATGCATTTATTTTTTCTTTGTTTTCCATTTATATCCCCAAAGCCTTTCTCCATTTTCTTTCTTAAATTTACTCTTGTGCGTCCGTCATATCTTATATTTTCCGTGTATTGGATTACAGTCTGATCTCCTTTTAAGGCTTTAAATAAACAGCTCATTTAATCTTTTTTCTTGAATGCAGAGACAAACACACACATTTACACACATCACAGACCATCAGCGTCTGACCTCACACAGCCAGCTGGGTGACGTATAAGCCAAGACTCGAGTTGGTGGAGTAGCGCTGGAGTAATTATGGGCAACCTCTAATCCTCTCACTCTATCCCAGCAGCCTCTGCAACCAGCCTGTTCCTCTGTGCATCTCTTTGCTTTTCCTTGCTTAATTTTTCAAACCTCCTCATGCAGTGAGCTAAAATCAAATTTGTGGACGTTTGGTTTGTGTACTGCAAGCCTGCGAAATATTCACTTAAAGTTAAAATCTTGCGCTTGAGCAGTATATCTAGAATGGATGTCAAGTAGTTGTTTAGCTCCCACAGAGCAGATTCTTGATGCCCATCGAATCAGACAAAAAATTATGCAAAAGAAAGAAAAAGAACATAAACCAATCTTTTCAACAGGCAACATGGAGTGACGGAGCATAAGAATTTTACACTGATAAAGAATAACGGAATGAGCATTCAAACTCTCAATGACATATCACTGAACATTGGTTTAAACCAGTGTCAACAAGGTCCACTTGAGTGACTGGTCTGAAGAAATGATGAAAACAAAAACAGGTAATAACGATCATGATTTTGTATGCACAGGAATAACAATTGAATGTGTAAATTGCTCCTTAAGTGTGTTGTTGTTTAGAACTCAAGACTTTATTTTCATTTTATTTACAGGTGAACACTGAAAGCCCAGGTTCTATTGTCCTACTGGTATAATCTAAATGTCTGAGTCAATGAAATTTTGGGTGGGGTGCCATTTGGTCATGTTGACAACCTTTGCTCTAAGCCAGGGGTAAGCTACTGGCAGCTTGTGTTGCTGTGTGCCTTGTTTAAAGTGGTCCCCATGTATACTCCACAAACAATGGAAATGGACGAAAACTGAGAATTTTCAATGAGTTTTCACCTCCTGTTTACATGAGAATTGTGCCTGAATCTGCAAACTTTGAAAACAGGGTCCAGAATGAAGAGTTTTGAAAATGTTTTCATTTTATTGTCCATGTAGACAAGATTGACCGCTGGCATACAGTGCATGCGCAGTACTCTTTCACATGAAGGCTGCTTATGCATCCCAGGAACAACAACAACTACAGCTTCAGCATGTGTGCTGTTTACCGTGCTCAGTTTGTTATCCAGACAGAAATATTCAGACAGATTTGTTGTAAAGACAAGAAACTCTTCATCTTTGTGAGTCCACTCAACATTGTTGTTTCTATTGTGCTCTAACCCTGCTGTTTCACTACAAACTGTCATGGCCGTCTATGGACCTGGCATGCATGCTACAGCATTTTCAGTCATTCTTGCATCTCCATGTGGACACTTTTGAAAATGCACAGTAAAAAAAAAATCAGTTTCCAGTGACAATGTTGTCGTGTAAATGGTGTCTGAGTTTGGAAATGTAATTTTGGTCAATTATTTCTCATATCTAATTAAACCAATTGGTATTGTATTCTTGATCACTGAGAAGCCTGAATAGTTCTTGACAGAGGTACAGCTTGTAAGTAGGGCTGGGTATTGATTCAGATTTTCTGGATCGATTTGATTCGATATTACAGGTCTCAAATCGATTCAATTCAATATTTATTCAGTCTGGGATATCTTAGTTAAAATAGTGCTGTAAATTTAAAAAGTGACCTTTTGACCTGATACATCATTAAAAATTGTTTTAACATGAAGAACTAAACCAAAAGCAGTAACATGAATCATATTTTAATGATATGCATTAATGCATATTCTGCATATTACTTGTTTTTTGTCCAACTTGTATTTTACTTTGTACTTGTTAAATCTAAGATACTGTACATCCAAACATCGGCTTTTAAACTTGCCAGTGGTGCTCATATAGTGCTTCCACCATGTTTGTTTGCAGTAACATCTCATGAGATCTTGTTCAGTAGAAAGCAACGCTAAACGCTGATCACACGAGACTAGCAGGGTTGATACCACAGGCTGCTTCTCTGCACATCCAAAGAAGAAAAAAGCATCCAAGTTAAAAGATCGATCTTTGGATTTTATGGATCGATTATGAACCAGTTAAAGGAAAAATTGATTTTTTTTAACCCAGCCCTACATGTAAGGTTTGTAAATTCCCCTTTTTCTCGAAGAGACTACAGTTCCTTTAAGAAGCTAAGGTTGAGGACCTGGTTTTCTTGGGGTGCTGTCATCCTGGATTGCCCATTTCACCGTGTGTCTCTGACTTCACTGGTCAGAGTAGGATCTCAAGTTTGAAAATGTTACCAGTGCTGACGCCAAATAATGCAGCCACTCTGCATACTGTTGTGTTATACTTAGCTGGAATTTACCCACATGTGTAGCTGTGCTGCTCAGTCTATTAATGCACAGGTCTCAAAAGTTCCACCTTTTTGTTAAGGTTACTAATCAGGCTTTCCAATAATATGTAAAGAACAAAACCAATCAGTATTTATTTAATCGGTATTTATTATTTGACTTTGGAATTCCCTGCTTGAGGAGATAAGGGAAGCTGAATCAGTGACATTTTTTATATATCATCTTAAAACACACTTTTTTAGACTTGCTTTTACATGATGCTTTTTTATTGCTTACACACTTGTTTATCATCCATGTTTGCTATTTTTCTTATTTACATACTTATTTTAAAATTACTTATTGAACTATTCTTTAACCCTGGTGTTCTTACGATCCTCACTGGTTTCTTATCACTTTAGTCCTGTTTTAACTATCTTTTCATGTTTTAATATACTCCCTTTTTAACTATAATCATTTCACTTTTATTTAATTTCATGTTTTCATTTATCTTTTATCCATTCTCTATCTACCTACTTTTTCAATCTTCCTGATGTGATGCCATCAACTGTCATCAATTTATGTATCTGGAAACCTATTATCTAATAATTGTCTTATTGTCTCCTTACCATTATATGTAAAACAAAATATGTTCCTCATGTGCACATGTTGACATCCTAAGCTGTACTAATGTAGTATATTCCCAAATTGCTTCAGCTGTTTCTCTCTGACCAATTCACCATTTTCTTTCCTTGAACTGTTTTTGTTAACATGACCCTCTGTGCCTTTTCCTTTGACTCTTTTTCTTTAAGCACTTTGTAAACTTCTGTATTTAAAGGTGCTATATGAATAAAGTTATTATTAGTTGTAGTATTATTCAGATGTTTGCATGTAATTACAGTATAAATGATCACAGTATTTGTGATGAAACTTTTCAAAAATAATTACCAGAAACATTTATGGAAAAAAGCATCTCTTCTTGAAAAGGAAACACAAATAACTAACAGTTTTATTGCATTGGTATGAACTGTGTATTATGATGAATTAATAAGCATTGCTGCTTAAAAAAAATTGCATTATTTGTTTCTTTTCTATACTGTAAGTAGCCAAGTGTGATTGTAAAATTCAGAGTATCCTTGGGCCCTTTGGTGGTGAGGATAAGGTTAATGAGGCCCTCTTGGTGGCCTAAGTTGTCCTCCCTGCCCTTTGCCTTCAGTTAAAAAAATATGAAGACATGGACTTCAGTATAAATCACACAGCCTTAGTCAAACACACTTGAAGGTTTTTAAAAAGGGTACAGATTGGACTCTCTTTCAGCACTACATGTGGCTGCTCCTGATATAATCCTATCACTTCCTGTGACCACAAACACAGACAGAGATGGAGAGAGAGACGGTGAGAGAGACAGACAGAGGGAGAGAGCGTGGTCAGCCTGAGGAGAATGCTTTCTCATTAAACTTTAAAGCTGGATAGGTCTGGGAGCACTAAAGAGGCCACTCACCAAGCCTCTCCCACTACACACACACACTCAGAGTCCCACCCAGCCAGCGAACATCTCTCCTCGCCCTGTAAGGGTGTGAAAGCCTCAATCCTCCCTCTCCGTCACATTTTGTCCCCACTGTCTCTGCTACTGTAGATAATGATTAACTAGATATCAAATCAGTCCAGCTGTTACAACTCACAGACAGCAGGCATGTTCCCAATGACAAAGATAAAGTAAAGAGACTTGGAGGGCGGGGGCCATGTTTGTCCAGATATTTAAAGAACACAGCTAGATACAAATGTAGCTAGGACAGTTTTGTTCAATTTTAATACTGAGTGTTTTTGTAATTGTTTATTTATTTGTAATTCAGCTGTAACACATTTGCTACATTTCCCTAAATATATGGGCTAAATACCTTTGTACTGACTCTGGCTATGGAGCAAATATTTTTGATGATGCTGCTTTTGCCTTTTAATATTTGTCTGTTTCTTTTTTTTTACCACTGCCAAGGATATCGTATTTTTGCTGGCATATTATAGTTAGTTTGTGAACAGGATAGCTGACATTGCAGGGAATGTTGGTCACGGCACAACGAAAGAGTGATTCTATTTTGGTTGTGATCCAAATCCAATTTCTTAAAGATTTGTTAACAGCGCAAGACAGGTCAGTTTTCCTATTTTGACAAAAACTCACTCAACAGTGTTGTAAAAGCTTTGGTGAAGGTTTGTGTTTTCAGAGCGCTTCAAGCTTATATAAAGTAGTTTTAATGTTGGTGCATGAGCACAGTCTTTACTTGAGCTGGCTGAGTTATCCAAACCAACAGAACATTCTTACACCAAGATTACACAGTGAAGTCTGTTTTTGTTCTCTAATAGGAAAAGTCAAAATAGTTCATGGTTGTTTGAAAAACTACAATGTTTTCACATGTTTGCTGCTTTTAAAATGAACAAATTGTTTTGTCTTTCAGGATAACTCAAAAAGTTGATGGCAGATTTTGTTGCAATTTTCAGCAAATGTTGCATATGGCATAAAAAGAGAGTGATTTAAATTTTGGTGGTGTTTTGATTCAATATACTGATCCAGGAATTATGTGTCATTGGGCAGTTATCCATGTTTGCTTTAAACTTGGCTAATAAATACTTAAGCTGAGGTTTTTCTCTGAGCACTTGTAGCTTGAACAGAATCTCAACTAAACTGTTTTTCCATTTTCATCTCTTGAGCAGTAAGAGCTGCATGGCTCCTGACATCTCCAGCCACCACAAGGAAACAAAATCTAATGTCAGGAATGAGTGTTTTGGACTTAAATCAAATTAAAAATAGAACAACTGATGTTTGAAAGATGGAGACCAGTATTTTTGAACAGGAATTTATTCAGACCACAATACAGGTACTTAGAGGGCTGTTACAATTACAATACAAAGCAGTAAAATAGTCCCAACATCTATTTTTATCTGAGACTTCACTCCATTGTCTTCTTTGCTCGGATCAGCATCTGCTGTTAAGCTACATCATGATGTGTTTTTTGGGTAGTATTACATATATACAGACATGACTTTATCAGATCCGCTCACACTGGGGCTCAAGGATCTAGATCCAGGAATTGTATAAAGGATTTCTTTACACTGCAAGATGGGATAAACAGTGTCAAAATGCCTTGGCAGAGATTTTTGCTCTTGGAGCTCTTTGAGTTTTGCTACTTGTGTGACTTTTTAAAAAAAGCAACAGAATAATAGAAGTTAAAACATCAATCAAATTATATGTTGAAGTAATAATATGAAGAACAGCACAACTTTTAGTGTTATTTTGATTATAATGTTTCCACTTCAGACTATATTCTGAGTTTTTGATGATCAAATCTTGGCGACAAAGGACTAGAACCAAAAAAACAACAAAAAAAAGGCTTTTAATATTTCTGTATTTTTCTCCGGCTGCGAAAAGCGGGCATTTTTGTTCATGAGTTTTACTTCAAATGCCTTCAAATTTCATGGGTGTTGACATTTCTGGCATTTAAATGTATTATGGTTGCTTACATTTTATTCAGTTGAGCAGACGAGCATGCTTCCAAAATAAAATATACAGGTGAACATGTGAGCTGACTCATCCCAAAAAGAACAAGTTTTTTGTTTGTTTGTTTTCTGACGATAAAAACTTAAAGATGACAGATGCATCAAAATACACCACAGTTGCACACATAAACACTGAAACACTAAAACACACACCGAAACAGTAACAACCACCCGCCCTCCGCTGATCTCTAAACGTCCAGGTGTTTGAGACACACCCGACTGACTCTGAGTTTCTTTAATTAAAAACAAAGTGTGACGAGCCAATCAAGCACGCTCTAAATTCACACACACACACACACACACACACGAATGATGCTCATGGCTTCACAAACTCTCCAGCTGTCTGTAAAAGGAGAGGAGTCTGGCTGCAAAGCAACAGGACAAACTGTACGGTGACAAAGGCGATCTGTCTCTGCGAGAGCGTTCTCTCCATCTGCAAGCTTTCAACCACAGACTCACAACATAGCAACACCATCTGGGTTTGTGTAGCACTGTGTGCTGCTTCTCACAAGCACACAAGTGAAAACTGCGTAGATTCATCATCTATATAAGGTTAAGGATAAGGGATGGGCAACATGGACCAGAAATGAGATTCTGATACTTTGTTGCTTTATGTTGATTCACATTATATATTTTCATCTGGTTAACCTTAAAGAAAAGCACAGTGCACAATACAGAGGTACAAACTTTGAAATTATTTAAATAAATATAATAAAAAAGGATTTTCATTAAATGCAAACAAAATAATTTATTTAAGAAATTATGATTCAATGTATAAAAATCAGAACTGCAACATATCTCAATAAAATCTGTTGTTGAGAATGAAATCCCACATTCAACACAAGCTTGTGAATTTTACTTCTGAATTTTTGTTTTTGTAAAATGACTTAATTTGTCTCAGTTTTAGCTCAGCTTTGTTTCAGCCTTTGGAGCGATGTGCTGTTACATGGAAAGTACTCCTTACAAGGAATAAGTCCTTTAAAATGGGATGCTGTTTTGCAAAGTGGTAAGCAACCTGGCACGACTCATATCCATGCTGCTGCCAGCACAGGGTCAGATCTAACCTGTGACAGGTTTGCAGAGAGTGTCCTCCCTCACTCTCTCCTGCCCCCCTACACTAACCTTTCCACTGTCACTCTCTCATACCAATAACAAAGGCACAAAATGCACCAAAAACCTTTGATTTGGTAAGGAGGGGTAGGAAAATGAAGAAGCATCATTGTGTAATTCATCAATCTGTTTACTGACTCAATCACAGACTTTGCCATTAGCACAAACAATGAAACTGCTGAACAACGCAGTAACGCCACTGACTAGAGCTCATTGATGCAGCTGGACACCTTCGTGACTCCTTTCCTTCTACACATTTTTGGGTATCATTGACAGGACCTGGATTTTCTGTCTGGCAAAAGTTGGCCTTCAGAGGTTTTGAATGGCACAATGTCAAGCATGTCACCCATGATGTTCAATGTTGTGCTGCATGGTTACTGCAAATTACTGTTGCTTCTACCCAGTAAACTTTTCACAGTATGCGTCTTTTTGTCAAATATCAAGCCACAACTTGGACCTCTTCTGCCTCCTGTCTACCATTAAGACACACTGATGCTGCTGTAGTTTCTTCTCATGGAGAGGATGATGTCCTCTCATTTAGAAAACATGCAGAACAAAGCAGAGGAAATTGATGAGAGGATTGTTAATCAAAATTATCCATGATATTGATTCCTTGAGCTCATTGTTATTAATTCTGCTGGTATTGGGTTTTGATTACAATCCCATGTTGTCATTTTGTTGAGCACCATACTTGACATCTTTTTGCAAATCAATATCAACATGAACTGTATCAATACAGATGTCAAATCTTCAAAGGAAAGAAAACGTGTTCTGTTGTTCAGCCATTGGAACATGTTTGCTCACATAAGTGCATGCTTTAGCAATAATAATGTACAATCTTTCATATTTGAATAAATCATTAAACAAATATGTACATGCAAAACTCTACAAGCCTCTGTTCACAAGTAATGTTAAAATATTCCTTCTATTAGAAAAATCAACAGTCTGCAAAACAGTAAAACAGGTTCACAAGAAAAAATGGCTGAGTACATCGACAGCAGCCAGTAAACTGAATATTTAAATATTTCAGGAACTGCTTCCATGTGTGTGCTATTTTCAGAGCTGATCCATAATTCAGCATTAGCATTTTTCTTGCAGAAACCTTCAAACTCCTATGTCTGTTCAGGAGAATGTTCAGTTTTATCTTAACTGAAAGATTACAAATACAACTTAGAGGGAATCAGCTTTTACCCAAGAGACAATGTTTAGTAACAAGAGGTGATACTAGCTTCCTGGACAGATGTCTTCAGCTTTTCAAACAAACTAAAACTTTCCTCTTGAAAGGTTTTAAACAAGAAACAAATGATTTAGTCTAGGAATGCTGATATTCAAATATCTCTTCACAACAGCCCAAAACCAACTTTACACTATTGCTTAAACCTCATCATTATTTTCAAATTAAACTTTATAACTATGATTATGTGTTTATGCACCACCTAATGTATCCCTTAAAGAAGAACATTTTCTCTTCACTCTGAACAGCTAACTTAAATGCATATGAAAGAGAACAAAGACCCTCAAAAATGTGGAGAAAATTAAGGGTTAGTTCGGGTTTGCTGTGGGGTTGCTAGATGCCCAAAGCAATAGTAGATATGACTGCCAAAAAACGAACTTGCGAGGAAATCTGTGTAGCTGGTAAACAGCAGTATATGCTGGCATTGAAAGCCACAATAACCCACTTATAGATTAAAGCCTCTTTAAAACTACATTGGCTTGACAATATGATGCAGCAAGATTTTCTACAGTGTTTAACTTTTCCTTGACAAAGCCGCGTAGAACTTCAGTATCTTGAGACTTTAGGGTTTGTATCCCTCTGTTCCGATAGTTGTTGGTATGAGGATGTCTTTATGGACTGGAGTACACAGAGGAAGAACTTTTGAGAACAATGAGTTATTGGAGAACAGCCAATAAACTGATCAAGATAGATCACAATTTACCTGGTGGTGCAGGGGAATGAACTGTGAGCCCATGTCTGCCAAAGCAGAGGCCCATTGTGTCACCAGTGTGACTGTGGCTTCTCCTGAACCTTTCAGCAGAGCTCTTTAATATCAGTGAGCCTTCCGACTGTGTCATAAAATCAGCACTACAACACCTTGTTGCTGCAGAGGGGTGAGCCCAGTTATTCATGATCAGAACAACAGCCAAATTGAGCAATTTATATCGGTTTGTTCTCAAGTGACCACTACCTGGCCCAGCTGCAGCACTCTGACCCGATCTAATGAGAGGAGCTACTGGCGGAAGGACACATGGACATTTGTTGCATCACAAAATAGTTTTAAACACAGGGGCTTTGGCGTGGAAAAGTTAAACACTGTAAAGAATCTAACTGTATCGTATTGTCTAAGATAGCTTTTGAGTACTTTGAACCTACAAGTGGTTCAAATACAAGGTTTTCAGTGGCACCATGTACTGCTATCGGCTACTGTCAACTTCGACTTCTCCGCCCTGACGAACAAAGTTCGCAAGTTCCTCTATTGGCACTCAAACTTAATCGTGGCATGGACCTCTAGCAACCCCACTTCGAAAAACCAAAACTAACCCTTCAAGTTATGAAATATATAACCTTTCTTGGATCCTGTTCGGCATCTGACAGCTTTAAATTCTTGCAAAAATCTTTTAATTGCAAGTGGAAAATCTGAGGTGAAAAATAATTCTTCAAGATTTTCATGAATTGTAAAAAACTTCTGTGTACTCTGCACATTTTGGGGTTCTGCGGTTGTCAGGGGGCACACAAGCCAAGACTGCCAAAAATAGCTAATTTTTTTTTCTTCATAGTGTAAATTTCTTTGAGCCAAATTTCTGGGCTTAATGCATGATAACATTATGCCAAGCTTTTGTGGTTTCATATTACCTTGCATAAGGCCTCTGGTGTGGTTTCAAATAAGGCTTTCATAGGCATCTATCATCTTAACACACATGCTTTTTATGATGTTTCCATGAACACTCGTAAGAATAAATAGACCATAAATAAACTAATCATTAGATACATTTTGTGCATTAGCTGAAAATCTGAATCTGAGCTAACGTGCCATTAAATGAAGGATTCATCACTGCAGTGCTGTATTATCCAGTCAGTTAGAAATGAAACATGTCCAAACATGACTCAAACTGTTTCTCCTGTTAAAACACAAACATCAGCTCCTGACCTTGTCCTAAAGACTACTGATGACCTCTCAGTGGACAGTCATATCAGACTGGGACAGGGCTTCTCTGCCCTTTAGATGCACCCTATAGCCTGGAGCCTCGGGGAGCCCTGGTAAAGAGATTAGCTGTTTGTGTGTCTGTGTGCATTTATACGTGTGTGTTTCTGTCTCCCCCTTTTTCCATCTTTACTTCACTCTAATCCGTAAAACCTCTAAATCCTCCTTCCTCTTCCTCCTTCTGTGCCCCAGGTCCTGATTCTTTCTTGTGTCCATCTGGTGTAAAGGAACAAACTCCAGTAAATTCACATCATCACACTGAACCACACATCAGGGACAAAGTTATTATGGTACCAGAATTTTGGATAATTATCCATATCAGTAAAAAGTAAAGTTTGATACCCCCCTCTACACAAGAGGCAACAAAAAGAGCAGTTTTAGGGACCAAATGGACACATTTTTTTGTGACCAGATATCAAGAGCTGTACGGTTTTCAGCCAGAAATGATCATGCCTCAGATTAACCTCATTGGCTACAATACTGTGAAGCTGTGCTTTAATTCCAGTATGCTGTTAGAATTGTACAAACAAATTGTAATGTGTGTTGGAGCGGAATGACTTGACAATGTTCTTTATCCATTATGTCAGTTTGTAGGTGACATACAGTTTCTGCTTTATTTTTTTGTTTAAGAAAAATAATCATTTTAGGGCTTGTAGGTGTTTCATAAGAGGAAAACTTATCAGCCTACTATATGTCCAAAATAACTGCAGCAATAAAAGACTCCCGCTGTCCCTGGAGGTGGTTAAAGCAGATAATGTTGTGCACAGTCACACAGCTTCTTCAACACCCAAGGCATTTACATAACATTTCAGCACAACCGGATTCCCCAAACTCTCTGTCTACCAACAGGCAGATCCATCTCACAAAGCTTCAATCAGATGGGCTTGTTAGGGTCAAAAGAAGCCAGAAAATCAGCTTGTTTTGAGAAGAAGGAGGCTTTGGCTAATCAGGAACATACAACAAGATTTAACTGACGTTCTGTGCGCTTCTTTTAAAGAAAAGATTGAGTCCATTTCTGATAAAACCACAGATATAGCTGCATCCAGAGACCATTTCTGAAGCCACCATTGTTTTTAAACATGCAGTCTCTTCCTGCTGCCATCATGTCCGCAGTTCCCGCCTCTTTCACCTGATTCAGCTTTTAGCCAAGTGAAGTTACAGAGGATTGGAGTTGGCAAGATGGATCTGTGTGATTTCAGAGAATGAATCTGGAAGGTCCATCTGTTCTGCAAGGTTAGCAACTGCTTGAAAATTGAAAGTAATCCAGCCCAGTAAAGATAAGCATACTTTCAATTTATCAATTGTGCCTTGGCAGGGCCCCCATCCCAATTAATTCATCTATTATGATTATTACAAAAGCATGAAAACTTGCTGGCTGACAATTCTAACATAAGAATACACAATGTCTGAAAACTGAGACTCTGAATTTTATGTCACATTTTATCTGTGAAATTTAGCACTGAGTAGACACATTAACTTTAAAAACAGGTGTTTGTGTACTTCTGTTTCTTTACAGAGAATCATGATCCTGTCAAACTTCAAATTTATGTTCTTGTACTCAAGTCGTTCATTTAAGGTAACCTGATTCGTCAGATGGACTGTTTGACATATTCATGGGAAACATTTTGTAGTCACTTATGGCAACACCCAGTTTGAAGGAGGCAGGACCTTTAAAAAAACTCAGAAGATCGTTTGACAAATGTTGATGGAGTTGGGCTAAAAGGTCCTCCTCTCTTTTTGCTTAACTAAAGCAACCTGTAGCTGCTCGCTCTTGTTCCTCAATGGACGCTGAGAGTTGTAATTGTTTTTCCTCCTTAGGACAAGATAATCACAGTGACGATTTGCCCTACTCTAGTTTTAAGAGCCTCTCATGTTTTTGTCAGTAATTGTTAGTTTGTTGTGAACAGAAGAACTCAAAAAGACGAGAGAGAAAATCAATGAAATTGTCAAGATGGGTCAGAAATGGGTGGAGAACCAGTTGACTTGATTTTGGAGATGATTTAGATCCTTATGTGGATCAAGGAGTTTTAAGGGTTTGAGAGAGATTCTGGGGGATTTGTGATCAGGCAGTTTTCCACATTTTAGCTAGTATCTTTAAAAGCTTTCAATGGACTTGGATGACATTTTCAGGGAATGATTGTTAAGGCAAAAGGGATACGATTTTAATGCTGATCCAAATTTGGATGTAGATCCTGCTTTGAGATTAACCTATTGTCAAACTACTTATGTAATTTGAGTAATGGGCTGGTACTTTTTTCAGTTTTACTAATCAGAAACAAGAAATTATATGTCTGGGGATTCTGTCTATTTCATCATCATTTCAAAGCTCATTTTGATTTCAACAGAGTGTAAAATCAGTGGCAGGTCAAGGGGTGGGGCCACAGGGACACTGGCCCCATCTGAAATCTATTTGACCCCCTGAAGTGCCCCTGTCCTGTCACTCATCTGTCATTTGCTAGAGAATGACAATCAGATTGTCCAACCAACAGTTGGTGTCAGTACCGCACCAAATAGGCAGGTCCACCGTTAATAAAGTTGACAGACGAAAACTATCATTTGAATGAACACAAAATGTAAGGTAAAAAAGAGCATATTTTTGAAAACGTGATTGTGAATCATGGTTTTGAATGTTATTTTATTTCCTTTAACGATACTCACTTCCTCATATGTGTGAAAATTAGTTTTACTGTCTACACTTTCTAGTTAAAGTGTTTGAAAAGGGTGTGACCAGGGTTTTTTTGAGGAATGTTGCCCCCTGATGGCCCATTACTTAGAAAAATCTGAGATCCATCACCGTGTCCATCAACCATCCAGACACAGAGAACTGTACGAGTGAGGCACAGCATTTGACAATATGGGACTTCCTCTTATTTGATAACAGTTGTACAAAATAACTCTGTAACCAGATTAGAGTTCCAGTAAAGTCGGGGAGTAGTACTACTAAAAGCTCTTAACATCAACACAAGAGACAGCCTCCATTAACCACCCCCCACTCCGGCCTAAATGCTACATGTTTACCTCCACCATGTCTCAAATGTCTACAACCTCTCTGCCGGGCACATCAATATTTTACGTATTGTTGCTATATTTACATTTTGGAAACCTCAGAAGCTTGTGGGGGTGGATTATAGTTCAGAAAAAAAGGATTTCCAGCTGTGTGAGGAGGAGGATTTAAATGTTTAGAAGTAAGAAAGGCTGGTCACTGCTGAGCTCAGCAACTTGCTCACTCTTCACACTGTGACAGGTCCACACTAACATCCTCTGGATTAGGAAATCAATGGAGGTTTAGCAAGTCAATGGATGGAGTGTGTGAGGTCTATAGAGTATTAGATGTGGACAAAGTGGTTGTTAGAGGAGTGAATGAGTGAAGGAGGGCACAGGTGATGACTTCTCACAGTTCAGGAGTAGATCTGCTGGTTTGGATACAGGTCAGGACTTCTCTGCTGCTGAAGGTCAAACTCTGATCAGGACTGGGCAATACGTATAATTATTCTATCACAGCATATTAATTTGAATGGTGATACATGATACATATCAGGTGATAAGTTTTTGTCATGAAATCAAACAGTGATTGTAGCAATACTAGAATTAGAAACTGATTTGATTCCAGCAAAAATCAACTGCTACCGATACTGTATAATACATCCAAAGCAAATCAGCAACCTACTCGCTATGAGGCATGGCTACTAGCTGCTTAACAGATCTGGGGTCACAGATGAATCCATCAGGTTTTGGTGGTGATTCAGATGCAGACATAGATCCAGGACTTAATACTGCAAGACTGAGCAGTTCACTAATAACTCAATAACAACTCTGATTTGAATGTCATTTTCAGGGAATATTGGCCTTGGCACAGTAATAGCATAACTGATATTGGTGTTGATCAAAATTATCAAAATGTTGTTTCCTGATTTCTTTCAAGGATATGCTAAAATTACTAGACAGTATAGTTTCCAGACTTTGGCAATAACTTGCCCAACAGACCCTCTGTATCAACAAACCCTAAAGAAGTTGAAGGATGCCTTCAAAAGCACGCTGGAAAAAAAAAATCTGTTATTGTAAAAATGTAACCTTAAAGTGTGCAAACGGTCTTGAAATTGTATCTAGATAGATAATGAGTGGGGAGATGACTTGTCTTCTGATACAAGAATTTTAATTATTTTAAATTACAGAAAAACTAACCATGAAAGTCACTAATTAAGTTAAACCAGAACTTGAAGATGACCCAGAGGCTGGAGAGAAACCATCCTCTTGAGTCATGCTGAGGTACCTTTGAGCAAGGCTCAAATCCCCAACTATTAAGGGAATACTTCTTCAATTGCAGCAGACTATTACTGTAGCATTTTGTTGACAGTACAGGTGCATTTTTTAAAGATATTTCAGACATGCTAATATGTTCCATTCCTGACAATAAACAGAGCCTTCTCCATGAAGGATATACATAAAACTGTGCTTAATTTCTTTATAGTGAGTGTGCACGGCTGTGCACTGCTAGAGAAAGTGGGAGTCCCAAGACTTTGACTCTTCTATAATGTTTTCTGTGGTTTTAAAACTTAATCTGAGCATAGGTCTAGGATTTATTTCCTTTAACCAACATAGAAACAAAATATCTTACACTACATTTGAATCTAAAATCCATCAACCTGCCTTAACACAGATTCAGTCCAATATCAGCATAACCTTATCAACACCAGCTGCTCAGCTCTCAGACAGCACTACAGCCTGATTGGACAGAGCTTACCAAGCAAATAGTGTCATTGAAAGGTACAGAATGTGCTTTATTGGTTTTGTTTGTATCGTCGGGGGAGAGACCCAGCTGTTATATGTGTCCCACTGTGGTTACAATGATTTATATGTTTTCTAGGTCTTACAGAAAGAGTGCAAAGTTTGGGCTTTAAAATCTAGACAGAAACTATCTAAGAACTTGGTTAAAAAATTTAATAAACAATATATTGCAGGTATTCTATTTCTGTTATCATAGAAAGCATGATATAATCTATATATTTATCTCAAACATGTAATTGAAGTGTTTTACTGTCTCAGCTTTGTCTTGCATGGCTGATGGTCAGATTGGATTTCAGATTTTTTTTAATTACAGTTATTTAACAAGTTGTGTTGAATATGAAAACAAACTGTGTTATCTGGAGATACTGTGATAAATATGTTAAGATAATGAGAACCAATAAAGAGGAAAGTAGGTGAAGTAAAGCTACACAAATATTTTGATCAACTGGGTCTTTTAACATAAAGGGGGGGGGGGGGGGGGGGGGCGTATGTGTCATTTTTCTCTCTTCAAAGCTACCATAATCTTTTCACACAAGGATGATTTTAGCTGCAAGGGCACTTCATTGGAGTGTTATGCTACCTTATTCAGCACATACATGTATCTGTTTTTCTTGTGATGCTAGCACTGCTAACATAAGCCACCCTCCAATCAGTGAACTTACTTTACATGCAACAAATGCATTTACACACACACAAACAAACTCATGGTGGTATTATTCAGTGTATTTACACAACATAATCCAGGTTCTACTCTAAATTTTCTGTACAGGTGTTCAATACTAACCTGACACACCAGATGGATGTCCAATATAAACTATGTAGAATATTTTTCACAAGTCAATCAGGGTAACAGCTCATAGAAAATATACAGAAATATGTAGAAACTTTTAAAAGCATGTCCTGTTGGTAATTGGCTGATTAATCCATCAATCACATTCATTCTGGGCTATTTGTTGTGAGCAGGCGCTACTGCTACAAAAGAACAACATATGAGCCACTTTAAAGAACAAACTCTCGCCAAAACATGTCAGAAAAGGAGCGTAAATATCCATTCTATTGATAAATGCTTTCAGTGTTATTGTTCTTGTTTTCATTCAACAAATAAACGCCGTCCTGAAGCTGTTAGCATCAATGCTAATCTTTTTATGAACAGACTATTTCTGCTGTCTTCATGATAGTAGCTCCCGCCTCTTCCTTCTTTGAAGGACACTGATTGGGCTGCTGCAGGCCACAACACTAGAGTTGAGCTTTGCATGATAGATCTGCCTGATATAGACCCTGAATCAAAATATGCATTTAATATTATATGTGGCATGAAGTTTATACCCTTGTAGAAGGAAGTCCAATCATTGGCATAATCATGTAATTTTTTTTCTAATAACAGACAATTGAAGTTTGTGTGAATACATCATATAAAATAATTTTTATCACTTGGCCATTCCCAATTATCAGGTTAATGAGTGCGATGTATACATTGTAATGGTTGACCCCATGAGCCATGTTAT